>OZ024733.1:21061323-22261323 GCA_964016875.1 Fallopia convolvulus
TTCCACGGTATGGCTGTGGTGGAGTTTGACCTTGGAAGCTGACAAAAGATACGTTGAGGGGATAAAGAGAAGAAAGAGGTTTGCAACTCAAACTTTAAGAGTATTTTGGTTTTTATTCTGTCTCTTTCACTTCAAAGTAAATAATCACAATCCACAAGTTTTAAACATTACAAATAACGTGGTCTTCGTTCCAAGCTCTCTTGTGCCTATCACATATGGAAACTTGCTTACTTTAAATAGTATATATACAATATATTATATAGTAGTATATATATATATATAACACATTCATTCATTTCAACCATTAATTTTCTGGTTGACTTTGTTCTTTTTTTTTATCCATTTTTTCGATAGTGGTATCTCTGATGGTATCTTTGATAGTTTCAGGTGTACTGAGGTTGATCCTGGTTTACTGAAGGTTCGGTGGTGGTGGTTGCACCTGAATTTGTAGTTTTCTTAATTGACTGAGAAAGAATTTGCTTTTGAGGAGTGTTGTGCCTGATGAGATGCCAAGAATCCTGTTGACAATGATTGATTGTGTTATGTTTTATAATTACAAAGATTTTAGAACGATAGCAATTTGAGAATGGGTACATATTGTAATTTGCATTTTTTCTTGGGTACATGTAGCATGTAAATTGCATTACTTTTAAGGGAAAAAAGAGTTGCATCAAGAATACTGGCTCATAATACAGTCATTTGCACTTATTTTCAGCGGTAAAACCGGGCGCTTAATTTTGAGAGTTGCATCAGTAATTTAATTTGGACTTGTGAATGTAATATGCATGATTTTGAACTGATATTTGCAACTGAATAATACCCTCTATCTCATAGACATTCTACCTTTATACATAAAAGGTACTAGTGCAAATCTCAGTCATGGACAATATACATAAAAGGTACTAATGCAAATCAGTGTCATGAAATTGAGGTACAATGAAAGCCTGGCAGCTGAAGCATGAAGCCCTTATACGGCCATGTTCATCTCAATTTTTTGTGGGTCATAGTAGCCTTTGAAGTCCAGACGACACAAGCCCACAAACATCCTTCAATTTGAGTATTTTCAAAAATAAAATGTATTCAATAGTTGATGACACATGAACAACCACTTGAGTATTCAAAAAAATCAAAAAATGTCATGACATCAACTACACTTTAAAAGTGTTCAAAATTATATAATATTCAGTAGTTTCATGGTTTCAAAATGTATTATTGCCAGGACTACGTAGAACCAAAAAAGAGAATGCGCCTCACGCGTGGGTTTCAAAGCGGGACAAAAAGGAAAAGGGCGTAAGGGTTTGCAGGCTGTCTGTGCGGCGCAGCCGCGGTGGATCCGAGGTATGGCCAGAGGTAAGACGGCTGGTCGGAGGAAGAAGGCCACGACATCCTTGGGGGTGGGCTCCAAGTCCGTGCCGGAGGGAAGTGTGGAGGCGATTTCGGAGGATACAATCCGGGCTAATAACAGAAGAATCTTGAGGAGTACCTCGAGGGCGATTGCGGAGGGCACGTCGGACGATTCGACGGGAAAGGTGGGTGTTGGAGACTCTGTTGATCCATATGTCGAGTCTGTGGAAGAAGTGCCAGACTCCCAGGGTGTTACTGCGTCGAGTAGTACAACTGCCAAGGAAGGGGACTCTGAGTCGAAGAGGGAGTTGCTTGAAGAGGGTGAAGTGGATAAGAATATTGATGCTGCCGAGGTTGCTAAGGGCGCCCAGAGGAGGGTCTCGTTTAGGGAGGCACTTGCAGGAAATAGGGCCAACTCTGGAGGCAAAAGACTGAACTATGTTCAGGGTTGTGAGGATGGGGTGATTAGGTTCACAAAGAAAGATGTGGAGAAGAATGTAGAGAAATGGAGAAGCACTTTGCTTGGTATGGTTGCTGGGAGCAAATGCTCTTTTAATGTTATGCAGAATTTTGTGAAAGCTAGATGGGAGGTTAGCATAAGCCCCAAAGTTATCCTGACAGACTCTGGAATCTTCGTGTTCAAGTTCGAAGAGGAGAGGGATATGGAGTGGGTACTAATGGACCATGGATGATCGGAGGCGTTCGTCCTTTGGCTCTGAAAAGGTGGAGCGAAGGAGTCAAAATGGACCAGTCCTGCTTTGAAACTACACAGGTTTGGGCTAATTTACCGGAGCTTGATGTGAGATTCTGGTACGACGACTTCTTTGAAAAAATTGGAAGTGCTTTAGGCAAGCCAATCCTTGTGGATAAGGTGACGGAAAACCAAGAGAGATTATCTTTCGCCCGTCTCTTGGTTGAAATTTCAGCAAAGAGGCCTCTAAGGAATGAGGTTGTATTCCTTGGAGAAGATGGAGAAAAGGTGGAACAACGCGTGACTTATGAATGGATTCCGCCCAAATGTGATGAGTGTAATGCTTTTGGCCATAACCAGGGGGATTGTAATAAGAGAGTGGAATCAGGCTATAGGGGAATTCAGAATTTTGGCCCCAGGAAACATAATGTTTTCCAGAAAAAAGTATGGTTGAAGAAAAGAGATGTTGGTGCCGCCAGTGGGAATTTGGGTCCAAATAGAGTCGTGGGGACTGTTGTAAAGGGCCAGGCTGGTGCTCCAGCTACATCCCATGTGTCTTAAGCAACGAAAACAAGGATGGAGGAAGAAGAGGAATGGGAAACTGTGAAGGGAAGAAGCAACAGGAAAAGTGCTGAAAAGGCTGCGGACCTGAAAGGAAAAAGAGTGTTGATCGAGCAGTCAAAATTTGCGGTTCTAGAAGGTCAATCAAATGGTCTGGAGTTGAACTTGGATGGGGAGGATCTTGATGCAATCGTCTCTGATGGATAGTATCTCTATAGCATCTTGGAACATTAGGGGCTTAAATGATGCCTCTAAGAGTGAGTTTGTTCAAAAGTTGGTAGATTCTAATAATATAGATGTTTTGGCTTTATTAGAGACTAGAGTTAGAGATAATAAAATAGAAGAGGTTTCCAAACATCTTCTAAAAGGGTGGAATAGGTGTACGAAGTGCATCGGCATTAATGGTAGAATTTGGATTTTTTGGAAGGCTCATGATCAGCTCAAAGTGGAAGTTTTAATTGAAAAGGCTCAGATTATTCATTGCTCTGTTAACTCCCCAGCTTTACTGAGACCAATGCAGGTATCATTTGTGTATGCTTCTAACATCGAGAGTGAACGCTTGCAGCTCTGGCAACAATTGGACCAGATTGCTGTAACGGCAAATGATATGCCTTGGGTTATAATGGGAGATTTTAATGCGGTGAAGAGTGGTAATGAAAAATTCTCTGGAAAAGGGTCTAATGTGAATTTTAGTGAGGACTTGTTGAACTGCATTAATAGAAACGGCCTGGATGATCTACAATACTCAGGGGCTTTCTATACCTGGTCTAATAAGCAGCAGGGTGAAGACCTTATTATGTGCAAGCTTGATAGGGTCATGGCGAATCAGGAATGGATGGATGTGTTTAGAAAGTTCAGTGTTCAGTTTGATCTCCCAAGTTGCTCTGATCACAGTCCGGCAATATTGAAAGTTGGGGGGGGGGGGGGGGGACAGTGCTAGAGAGAACGTTCCGTTCAGATTCAATAACTCGTGGGTTAAGCACCCTGGTTTTCTTAAAGTGGTTCAAGATGAGTGGTGCAAAAGTGATGTAAGGGGAGTCAAGATGTATAAGTTAGTGCATAAGTTGAAGAAGCTCAAAATTCCTCTGAAAAGGCTGAAGTCTAGAAGCATTGATAAGGAAGAAGAGGATATTAAGGAGTTGCATTGCAGGCTCAGATTAGTTCAGACAGAGCTGCAGCGTGCTCCAGCTGATTCTGATCTCTTTGGCTTGGAGAGGGAGGTTCTCTCAAGGCTGAAGGATGTGATCAAGAGGAAGAGAGTTATGCTTCAACAGCTGGCAAAAATTCACTGGCTAAAGTATCAAGATAGCTGCAGTAGCTACTTCTACAATTCCATCAAGCAAAGAAGAGCCCATAACTCTATCAATTGCCTTAAGGATGCTGATGGAGTTGTCTTGACCGATGAGAAGGAGATCAAAAACCAGATTGTACAGCATTTCAGTGATTTTCTGGGACGAGGTGCTGACTCCAAAGCGTTTGACGTGTCTGTGATCAGAGAAGGTAAGGTGCTGGATAAAGATGAAAGCAGGTTGTTGGCAGAGCCGTTCAGCAGAGAGGATGTCAAGAGAGCACTTTGGAGTATAAGTAAAAATAAAGCGCCGGGACCGGATGGCTTTAATGCTCATTTTTTCAAACAGGCTTGGCCAGTGGTTGGAGAAGATTTTACTGACGCTGTTCTCGAATTCTTTGCTAGTGGGAAGCTCTTGAAGGAGATTGACAACACAGTTATTGCCCTTGTGCCGAAAGTGGAGAATCCTTTGTCTTTGAGTGATTACAGGTCCATCTCTTGTTGTAATGTCATTTATAAGGTTATTTCTAAGATGCTTGTTGCCAGAATTCAGCATGTGCTCCCCTTAATCATTGATTGCAACCAGGGAGCTTTCATCTAAGGGAGGAGCATCAAGCATGACATTGTTGTATGCCAGGACATTGTAAAGAGCTATGCAAGGAAGTTTGTAAGTCCCCGTTGTGCACTTAAAATTGATCTGAGAAAGGCGTATGACACTGTGAACTGGAATTTTCTTTTCAAGATGCTTGAAGAATTAAAGTTTCATCCTATCATGATCCAGTGGATAAGGGAATGTGTTACAAAGAGCCAGTTTATAGTTAAGGTGGGAAGAGAATTTTGTGGCCATTTTAAGGCGGGAAGAGGTTTGAGACAAGGGGATCCTCTTTCCCCTTATCTCTTTGTCATCATCATGGAGTATCTTAGCCGAGCCTTGAAGAAAAAGGCAAAAACGACCAGCTTCAAATTCCACCCGGGCTGCAAGAGGGTTGGTATCACTAATCTATGTTTCGCTGATGATCTGTTTGTTTTCTCTCTCGGGAATGTCAATTCTTTGCGCACAGTGAAAGGTGTTCTTGATGATTTCAGCGCGTGTGCCGGGCTTGAAATGAACCAACAGAAATCTAAAATCTTTTATGCTGGAATGGAGGGATATCTTGAGGATGAAATCTGTGACATTATGAATATGGAGAAAGGTACCCTTCCTGTTAAATATCTCGGAGTTCCGCTTTGTAGCTCCAGGGCTCAGTGCAAGGAATTTGATGAGCTGGTTTGCAAGATCAGAACGAAGGCCAATGCCTGGGCTGCTAGGCATCTATCTTTTGCGGGCAGGTTGGAAATAGTCAGAGCTGTGTTTTTCGGTGTTATCCAGTATTGGTGCAAGATGTTTTTGATCCCTAAAGCCATGGTGAAGGAGATTACTAAAGTTCTCAGAAACTTCCTATGGAGCAGGTCGAGTGAAGGTAAAAGAGCTCCTATAGCTTGGAAGAAGGTTTGTAGACCTAAAGACGAGGGGGGCCTTGGTTTAAAAGATGTGTATGCTTGGAACAAAGTTTGTATTGCTAAGCTCTTGTATGATGCATCAAATGAGTCCGACTCTATCTGGCACATGTGGGTTGAGAAAACTCACATCAGGGGCAGAGTATCTGGACGATCAACTGCAAAAACACTGCGAGTGCAATATGGAGGACAGTGCTGAAACTAAGAGATGAGTTTGCTGATTCTTTAAGTGATAACACCTCTAACCCGATGCTCCTCTGTTCTAGAAATGGCAAGATGGATGGGAAGGTTGTGTATGATAGCATTCGGGACAAAGGCGAGCAAGTGAGATGGGCGGACATGGTGTGGAATAGGCTGAACACACCGAGAGTGGCCTTTACTGCCTGGAAAGTCATAAATGGAGGGATGACCACCAAAGACAAGTTGAAGAATTGGGGTGTTGTGCAAGATGACAGCTGCAGCCTGTGTGGATCAAATCAGCAAGAGAGTGCGCAACATCTATGGTTTGAATGCAACTTTTCTATGAGAGTACTCTCGGGGGTGCTCCAGTGGACGAAACTGGGGAGAAAAAGCAGCAATGTTGATGAATGGATCAACCAAACGGTCCCGTTGAAGGGGAGAAAGACGCTGGTGTTCAGTTTGTGGAACCACGCCCATTGTGTGGCTATCTATCATATATGGAGGGCTAGAAATGTTGTTGTGTTCAGCCAGCAAACTCCTAGTCTTGATGAATGCGTTAGTATGTGCATCAGGCACATTAGGAATTGCTTGCGGGCAAGATGGAAAAATAATACGAGAGAATCCTGTAGGATTATGGAGAGATTAGAGATTGATTACGATGTAAATAGCTAGCTTTGCTAGCAAATTTTGTAACCTTTTGGTTAATATATTCACCCTTTTTATTCAAAAAAAATGTATTATTGCTTGCTTGAGATACTCCACTAGTGTGCTCCTCTTGAGATGCAGAATGCTCATGTGCCTGGAAAGCATAATAATATATTAATATCAAGTGCTCTAAGTGCATAATTGAAGCATAGCTATTATTTTGGCTTTCTCGGTTAGAAAAAACAATGAAAAAGCTACAAGTATAGATGATACATGTCCTCTTGCGATTGACATATAGTGAAAATCTCCTCTTTGCTCATACATTATTCCAGAATCTCTCTCAGCCCCTAAGTGCCTCCCTCTACCTCTCCCTCTCCCTCTTCCTCTCCCATTCGTAGCACCAACAACTTCACCTAGAAAATATATAAGAGTAAGTTTTCTTAAAATTGAGAATAACTGAAACACAAAAGATTAAGCATACCTGAAGATCCAACCATTGTCCTAGCCACTGAACTTTTTCTAGGCCTGCCTCATGGCCTTTTCTCAACAAAAGCAACCAAGTCATTTCCTTGAGGACACCTCCTAGCATTATGCTCAGCTATTTACTACACCTCATTGTCGCCCCATGCCTTGTAAGTTTTCCTGGCCTCTTAGGATCTTCATGTGGGTCTTTCCTACGGTTCTTTCTAGGTCGCCCTGGTTGTTTTTTTAGAGGAGGAGGGTCCAAAGGAAAGGTCACCTTCGGCCAATACTTTTCACTAACACATGGACTTATATTTTCTGCATAAGCCCTCACATATGTCACCTTCTTATAACAGTTGTGGACAATATCAAAAAAACCCGTTACTGAAATGAAGATAAGAAAGAGGCAACATAGTCGAAACTGGCAACATATATTGGTATATGTGACACCATGACCATGTGAAGTGCTTATCATCATAATTAAACCCAAAAAAGAGGAAGTTTGAATTAGTTTCCAACCAAACAATGTATATACTATCAATGCACATGACACTAATTAATTATTTGCGCACACAGTTTAATCCTTCATTATGTTAACATATGTTCAAAACTCTACAGTGATCAATGTACGTACATATGCGATGCTACGGGGAAATCATATTCCAACCAAGAAGTTCTTATCTTTATTATATTAACACACATATTCCAATCCTTCAATGCATATATGCTTCGGTCGACACTAATTAAGTTCATGTACATATATTCTGGCAAATTGTATCTTAATCGTAAACACCTATTATACTCCAATTCTATATTACCCAAAAGATAACAAGTACAATTAAAAGACAAAAAGTTGTTCTGAAATTTTTGATTGAAAACCCTAAAATAAAAACCCTAAACTCAAAAAACTTACCTTGTCTCTTTGAATAGGAGATTTTCGGTTTTCTTCGTGCTCATAGGAGTTTTCTTTCCCTACTGCGTCTTCTTCCCTCACTAAGAAGTGGATTTTCGGTTTTCTTCGTCGTCCTCAGTTTGAATGTCGTCCTTCGTAAGATATCTCTTCGACCGAATGTAATTTTATTTGGTTGATTTTAATTTGATTGAGTTGATTATGATTAATTTTGGGATACAATATATCTGATTGATTTTAATCTTAGTTGGGTTTTGGTTTAATTTTTTTAAAAGATATTATATGAGGTGGATATGACATGTTATTGAGAAAGGAAAATAAAAAATATATATAATTATAAGGTGCCATGTATTTTTCGATTGACATGTCATCGTTTTCACCGGAAAAGTTGCCGGAAAAAGGTCTCATATTGTTTTGGGTTAATATTGTAATAGTTCGTATACGATTTGGTGATTTTTAAAGTTCGTATTATTATTGGTTCAAAGTGGTTACTTGGTATTATTAAAAGTCATTTTTCCTTTAAACATTAATGCAATCATGATATGCTAATTATGATGGTAATATATACTAGTAGTTTAGTTTTAGTTTAGAGTGTAATACAAAATGCACCTTTAGCATGTCACCAATGTTGCACACAAATGTGCCTGTATTGGAGGTGCCCAAATCCACTCAACCCAACAGGTTTTTCACCTATATCCATCATATCATATTGGACTATATGTTATAACAAATGTGATAAAGAACGAGAAAACAGTAAAACACAAATTTAAATTTAACGTGGTTTAGTAGCAATGCTTCACAATTGAAACCCTAAAACAAATATAGGCCCATATAAGCATGTATGGATAACGATAGGTTTAAAGAGGGCAATACCATAAGCGAGTTTTTCATATTCAAGGCACATTAAAACTATACACTACGTTATATTAAGTGCATGGTTAAAAAGTTCTTTAAGGTTTCCTAAAGAGGGTTTGGTTCAAATGAAAAAAATTCTTCTTCTGAAACGAATACACTTTTCCTAATTTAATTAATAGTGCACTTTTTCGAATTTGCACTTTACTTTCGTACTTTGCAGTGCACTTTTTGTACTTTTTATATTGCACTTTTTGTACTTTGCAATATACTTTTGTATGAAAAGTGCACTGCAAACTTTGCAAAGTGCATTCGTTTCACGTTACAAGATAAGAGTTTGTTTCATTTGAACCAAACTCTTCCTAAAAATGCCCCACTTTGAGTGGCCTAGTGATAAGATATATAGAGATGTTGGAAGATTTCGGGTTCGATTTCTATCTACGCCCCTTCACTTGGGTGATTGAAAACCAAGTCTCACCATCGTTTTTTTCTATTGGGTCAAGCTCGTTTACATGGTTCGTGGTCTTTGTTAGTCGGATTATGAGCCCAAGATTTATCACTAAAGGGGTGGATCCCCATAAAAAAAAGGTTCTTTGTTAGTCGGATTATGAGCCCGAAATTATTAAATGAAGTATAGTGGAACATAGTAAGTTGCACCGTGGGATGTAGAAGATCCGGACTGCATTTTATGCATAGAAAAAAAAATTAATTTGAAGAGGTGATGCACTGATGCATGGAATTAATTAATTAACTTGTATCCCGTAGCACTAGAGAGCTTGATCTTATGCTTTTCTTCATGGGGTAGGTCAAAGAATTGTCGCGAAGTTGTTCTTACTTCTTTCATCATTGAATCTGGAATGCTTTTCTGAACAATCAAGCATAATTTTATTAAGGAAAAATTATATTTAACCACCCTTTATTTTACACTTGTTGCAATTAATCACCCTTTATATTTTTTTCTACACTTAACCACCCCTTATTTATAAATATGTGCATATAACCACCCATTTTGATGAAAAACGTTAGTTTCTTCGTTAAGTAAAGTAAATTACATTTTTCCCTTCTTTTTTAATTTTATTTACAATAAATAAAAGAATTTATGAATAAATTGAGCTTGGAATGTCATTATTATTTGATTTCGGACTACATCTCAACCTTTTGAATCTCGAGTCGTCGTCCGTCAACTTAGACACGATCGACTCCAAGGGACGCTCAAAGTCGTCAAAATCAGATCCAAAACCTATGGCCTTTGCATCGGCGAAGTCGGGGTTCTTTTTCACCATTGGATGGAGGGAAGAAATTATTATGGAGGAAATCAGGTCAGGATTGCAAAAATCAGCATATTGGAAAGTGTCAATTATAGGTTTCCTTTATTTATTTATTGTAAATAATATTTTAAAAAAAAGGAAAAAACGTAATTTACTTTACTTAATGGAGAAAATAACTTTTTAGTTAAAATGGGTGGTTAAATGCACATAATTACAAATAAAGGGTAGTTAAGTGTAGAAAAAATATAAAGGGTGGTTAATTGCAACAAGTGCAAAATAAAGGGTGATTAAATGCAATTTTCCCTTTTATTAATTTATTTATACAAAATTCCCGTCAAAATCGTAAGAAATTAAGTCAATAGCCAGGTAACCCATTACCCATGTCTGAATTACCACCGGGGTGATTAATCTTTATTAAATCTTACATTATAATGCATGATAATGTTATTATCGTGGTAATTCAAATATGTCGTAATAATACTAGAGATGTCAAAACTTAACCCAGCCTAACATCCAACTCGACCCGAAATTTTAGGGTTGAATCTAACCCGAAAATTAGTGGGTCAAAGAAAAATCTGAATCCGTTGAGTTGACCCGATTATTCAATTTCTAGAATATATAAATTTTTTGAAAATTATAATATATTTATAATAAGAATATTTTATTATTAAATATTATTATTTATTAAAAAAATTATTTTAGTAACTATAAAAAATCGATTTTTTAACCCGTTAAGTCGACCAAACACGTCTCAAAACTCACAACGACTCGATTCATTTGACTCGTGACCCTTCGAACCCGAAATAACCCGACCTTTTAGGTCTACTTAAGATGAATGATTTTCAAGCAAACATTAACAAATTAACCAAATAGCCCATGATGGTTGCATCGTACCGCATAAAAGAACCCGGTCTCGTGACAAGCCTGGTCCAACTGTCTTACGACATCGGCCATACCGGGGTCTTGAGTTATCCTCGGATCATCGGACTTGGCCAACAATGGACTGATATCTGCATCATGCAAGATCTTATATATAGCATTTTTAATAAGCAACATGAACAAATTATATTGACTAAGTTGATAAGTAAGTACAATAATTCATAGTTAATATGAACAAATTAACTAGCTCTTCGAAAAATCTTTGGATTTCTAGTCAAGCAGTTAAGATTTTAGGGTAGCATCATGAAGTTTTCATTCTGAGTCCTAACGGGCAATGCTCAAGACCAAAAAAAAAACTAGCTCTTCAAAATCATGATCGAGAGCAGTCAAATTCTTACCAATTTCACGAGATATTGCAAAATGCATCAAAGAAAAAAAACATAAGGATATGTACATAGGCAGAATACATAAACGACCCCCTGAACTTTGACCAATTGGTCACTTTGACACCCCACCTTTGAATATGTTCGATTGAGTACTTAAACTTGTAAATTGAGACCTATTGAACACTTGTTTAGTCCAAAAAATAGCGTACAAAGCACGTGTGCCATGTCAAAATGCCACATCATTAATTTAATATAAAAAATACTAAAACTTTAAAAAGCTTAAATAAAATATACCAAATCCTTTTCTTAGATATATCCCAATTTAAAAAAAAGTTTGTTTTTTCTTTTTTTAGTCACTGGAGAAAGAAAGAATTTGGGCAAATGGAAAACCCCAACTTGGGAGAAAGACGAACTCGGATCCAGAAAATTAACAATTTTACAAGTTGAGCTAGCATGTAAGTAATTGCTCTCGTGCGGATTTGGGCAGATGGAGAACACCGAACTCAGGAGAAAGACGAACTCGGATCTAGAGAATTTGGGCAGAATTTGGGCATGACGCTCTCTTGCGGATTCTCCGGCCACACAAATGCAACAACTCCATTGAAGAAGCAGCCCTCGATTCTCTCTCAAATCTAGGAAATCAAGCCTGATTACTCCTCTATTTTTTACCATAAAAGCAATTTTGGGAGAGAATTTGGTATCTTAGCATTAAATCCGCCATTAACGACGACTCCAAAGTTCTCAACCTTTCTAACAATATCTTTAATGGCACTTTCCCCTCCCAACTTGCCGCTCTCAAGAGCCTAGAGGTCCTGGATCTGTACAACAACAACATGACTGGTGACTTGCCGCTCACCATTGCCGAGATGCCGAGCCTCCGCCATCTTCGCCTCGACGGAAATTTCTTCGGCGGTAAAGCTCGAGGATGGAAAGCTTCAGAACCCCGTCGGAGGAAAAAATGAAAGAATAAAGAAAAAGAATAAAAATTAAATAAAAATAAAACAAGAAAATAGGGAAAAAAGAAAAATATGTGCCAGGTAGGATCTACATCAGCCTTGTTAATTTCCCCACTCGCTTAAAAGAGATTGAGCCACATCATCAATTAGGTGCTCAATAGGTCTCAATTTACAAGTTTAAGTACTTAATTGAACATTTTCAAAGGTGGGGTGTCAAAGTAATCAATTGGTCAAAGGTCATGGGTCATTTATGTATTCTGCCTATGTACATATATATACTTGAGGAATTACAATGCTAGCTTTGTTTTACCGATTATATGAATGGATTCAAAATTGGTGGCCATTGGAGATGGATCAATGTACGTGCTCGATCTGGAGATGGGAATTTGATTCAATGTTCTATATATCTCACCAGCCGAGCACGTCCATATATAGTCCCGATTTGTCTATGATAATTGTTATAAAAAGATCAAAATATACATAAATTAAATTATTTTGTAATATTTAATGTGAAGAATAATTAGCTTATATAATAAAATATTTAATTTTGTACAATGTTTTAAAAAACGCTAGGCGGATCCTGGGGGAGAGGGATCGCGCGCCTAGCGCCTAGACGGCCTGAACGATTGCCTAGGCGGTCCTCGGGCCATATAGGGAAAAGATAGGCCCAATTATCGACCTCCGTCATAAGCGGCGAGATTCCTTGAGGAGCCGTGGTATATAGTGTACTCAAACCGGTCTTAAATAGGTTCCCAAAATATTCAACAATAACCCCTGTCATATTTCAACGACTCTTCCACTCTATACCTTCGTCATCAAAGTACCTAGCCTTCGAACCTTATTTCTTTTTCTACGGCCATT
Organism: Fallopia convolvulus; assembly: GCA_964016875.1. Lineage (NCBI taxonomy): Eukaryota > Viridiplantae > Streptophyta > Magnoliopsida > Caryophyllales > Polygonaceae > Fallopia > Fallopia convolvulus. The sequence continues at coordinate 21,074,104 of OZ024733.1, forward strand.
GGCCTTTTGATGAAAGAAGGACGAGTTTTTATCACCCCATGACAATTCATTAGCTTTCGCTCGTTGCATCCAGAGTAGCTTCTCCTTTTCCATAAGATCTCGTTACTCATTTTCCAAAGCACGACGCCTAGCAATCAACTGCCCATTCATTCCTTGTTTCTGGAGGCATCAGATTTGTTCTCTAACATTGTTCCGCTGAGTGAAAACATTACCAAAAACTCGTTTGTTCCAGTCACGCAGATCCACCACACATTGCTCAATTCTGCTCAGCGTATTCTTTGCATTACTCCCCATCCTCGGATTTAGCCAAGCGTTTGATATAATAGTCTGGCAGCCTTCGTTGTGTAGCCACATAGCCTCAAATCGGAATGGTCGGATACCCCGTCTTTCTTCCTCATAGTCCTCCTCAACTCAAAAACATTCAAGCATGATAGGTATGTGATCTGACCCTTCACGAGTTAAGTGACAGATTGGCCATTCGGGAACTTCTCCATCTAGGTCTCATTCGCAAAGCCAAAATCAATACGCTCCTGTATAAAGTCCCGACTCTACTGTTGTCCCATGTGAACTTTTCTCCAGTGTACACCAGCTCTCTTAAATTACAAACATCTAGAGCGGTTTGAAAATCCATGATCCCTTGCCAGTCTGGTTCCAAACCTCCATCTTTGTCTTCACGGTGCAAAACATGGTTGAAGTCTCCAATGCACATCCAACCTTCATGAGTGTCCTTGTTCAATTTTCTCTACATCTCCCAAGAGAAGTGTTTCTCCTCTCTTCTAGGCCAGCCATAAAATCCTGTTAATCTCCAAGACCCATCATGATCATTAAAAGCGACTTTCGTATCAATGTGTTGCCTTGTGAAAGATTGTATCATAACCTAAACTGACTCCTCCCATAAGACACAAAGACCACCGGATTTTCCTACGCAATCCACTGAAAAACATCCTTGAAAACTGAGCTTTACACGAACCTCTTCCATTCTTGTCTTGTCCCATTTTGTCTCCATTAAGAAAACCACCCTCGGGGCCTCCCGCCTTAATAAGCTAGCAAGGCGACCAATTGCACGGGTCGTCCCCAGTCCCCGGAAATTGTAGCTTAGAACATTCATGGGGCTCAGCGAGAGAGACTTCGTCGATGATGCCATCTTTGATCGTTTTCCATCATTTACTTCCTCAATTTCCGTGTTCTCAACTTCATCAATCTTTCTTTTGTTAACTTTAGTGTCAGTTACAAATTGGCCTTCCCCTGCTCGGGCCCTTCTCTTCCGTTTCTTACGTTGTTGGTCGTCTTTGTCGGAAGGTGTTGTCAGATATGAGTCATTGTTTGCAGCTATGGCTTTTTGATCACTTGTTGTTGCTGAAGTTTTCTCTGTTTCTGTACTGATCTCTACCTCCACTTCAACTTGGGATGGTTTTTCAGCATTGTTGACAACCGTCTTATCACTCTCTTGTTTTTCTTTCCCTTCCTTGGAAAGCATTTATAGATTTGCCACTGAGTTTCGTCTTTTTATTTGGTGAAGCGTTCTGATTTTCTAAGGATATTGTATACAAGTCTCTTGCCCAAGTCAATGTCCCCAATTTCTAATTCACCCTTCTCATTTAGAATCTCTTGCAAGGACTTTCTAGCATTGGAGGCCACAACATCAACTCGCTCCACATGATTGGTTCTATTCTTTCCCTGAGCAATTTGCCTTTCCATATCTCTTTCCTCCATACTTCTATTCTGGTTATTCTTTATTGGTGATCCTCGAAGCCAATCTCTGTATTCTCCATGTAATTCTTTGTCTTCTTCATTCTCACAATCAAGTTCAACTTGGCCAAGCATTCTACACAAATAACAAAAATTTGGCAGTCGTTCGTATTTCAAGTCGACCCAAATCCGTTTCCCTGCAACTCTAATCAGCATTCCCCGTCGTAACGGTTTTGTAACATCGACTTGTACACGCAATCAAATGAACTTTTCACAACCTAGCATCTCCCTGTTGTCAATCTCTTCAAGTTCAACAAAACTTTTACCAATTGCCTCTACTGTTGCAACCGTCATAACCTCCACTAGAATGTCATAAACTCTGATCCAGAAGGAAACCCTAGTGAATACGATGGCCGACATTGTTCCAAACCTGGTTCCTTGAGAGCTAGTAAAGCCCGATCAAATGACCATGGACCATTTTTTACTACTTTCTTCTTGTCACCTTCAGTTGCGAACTTGAACAGGAACAAATTGTTTTTGAGTTCCTTAAAGACAAAACCAGGACGGAGTTTCTAGGCGCCCTTCATTGTCAGTTTGAGTGCATACGAGTTGAATGGTATGTTGGTAAGTAGAGATCCCACTAGAGTAAGACCTTGACCACTCGCTTCATCAGAAGATTGCCCTTCTACTTCTTGACTTTCAGAATCTGTTAACCTAAAGTTTCGATTTCTTTTATCTGCCATGAGAACCCAAACGGAGTTGAAGACCGGTTGAAGCACAGTAGCACACTACCCATCACGGTGAAACCCGCACGATGATGGCAGGGGAAAACCTAACTCCCACGGCCGTGGACCGAAGAGAAGAGGGACGACCAGAGAACCGCCAAAGAGCTGTTATCTTGATCGCCAAACAATTGCCCTAGGTTTTGAGAGTTTGACCACTCAACGGTTGGTCAATGGTGGTCAATACCGATCAATGACCGAGTTAAGTCGGTTAACTCTTTGAGAAATGAGATAGAGAGGAATGAGGTGGATTATAGTGTTAGCTTGCTACATGATAGATAAAGTAGAACTTATTTACTAACACATAATTAGATATTTATTTGTTATTATTTAATTAAATCAATATTCTCGAACAAGACTTGGTATTTTATTAAATTGTTTGTTCGGTTCAACATAAAGAAAATTGAAACCAAATTAGGAAGAAGAAGAAGAAGATAATTAAAAAAAAAGGTCTACCAATCACCCTGTAAGCAATGGCAGGTGCATGGCACTACGTAGAAACATGAATACGAGGTGGCCATGCCTACCACCGAGAGGAAGATAATATATTTATAGCAATGATACAAAGAAAATTGAAACCAGTTTTTTTTTTTTTAAAAAAAGGAAAGAGTTGTGGTTGGCAAAACGATGTTCCGTGTCATCAAGTTGTTGTTGTGGACTTGTGGTAAACCAGTGGTAGGTACAGGTAATGGTTGGAGTATTTCATAAATAATGTTCCGTAGAGTTAATTGAACGTTCCACTCAACTGCATGTGCAATAGCTGAGTTAAAAAGCTGAGTTTAAGGTTGGATCCAACCTCGATTGAATTTGATCCAAAAATTGCGAATCAAACGTAATTGGTTGATTAATTTCTAAATTATATTAAAAAAAACTTAAATATTAGCAAAATATTAAAAATAAATTTTTTAACTAATTAAAACAAGGGAGTATGATTAGGGAGTAGAAAAATCGGACCGCAAAAATTGTGAGTGAACCGGATTTGGGTTCAAAAAATTAGGCCTAAACTCAATGTTGTTATTTCAGGTTAAGTTGAGTTCACGTTAATTAGAAATATACATATAGTAATAAAAACGAACCTCACCAACAAGCATGGAGCGTAGTGGGAGGGGCTACGCTTTCGTTCGTTGAGGTCGAGTGTTCGATCCTCAGTGGAGGAGAAATGAACTTGTTGGGAGAGCAAATCTCACCCAAAAATAAAGGGGCCCTCGCGAGACTCGAACTCCAGACGTAGGCGTTTGATGGAGCAAAGCTCCCCGCTGAACTGGGGTGACAATGACAAAAAATAAAATAAAAACCAACCTCGAATATAATTTTAACTATAAAAAATCATAATTATTTTCATATCTAAATTGACACCGGGCCTATATATTCAAAGTAATTAACCATGTCAGTTCACGTCTAAACCTAACTAAATCCTTCCTTCTTGAAGAGTGACCCAGCTATCTTTTGCTGCAGGTAGAGTTGGAATTTATTTCCAATAGCTAGAGTTGAAAAATGTGCCGAGTTGAAGAAATTTTTTTGTCATTGGCACTCCCAGTTCAGCCGAGAGCTTTTCAAACGTCTACGTCTGAAGTTCGAGTCTCGCGAGGGCTCCTTTATTTTTGGGTGGGATCTACTCTCCCAACAAGTTCATTTCTCCTCCACTGAGAATCGAACCCTCGACCTCAGTGAAGGGAAGCGTAGCCCCTCCCACTACGCTCCATGCTTGTTGGTAGAGTTGAAGAAATTTTAATCTTGAAATAAAAATTGAATTGTTGAAATTAGAGTTATTCACTCTCCATACTTCCATCCGTTTTGCAAAAAAATGTCTTTTTGCACAATTATACGATTATTAAGAAAAAAATTTTATATCTAATATGCCCTCGTTAAATGACTTTATTTTATTAATGTGGTCAATTACATGAAAAAATAAAAAAAAGAAATTCATTTTTTTGGAGCATAATCAAAAAAAGTTAAAAAAAAATTGATAAAAGGACAACTTTTATTAAAAATGCTAAATAATTTAAAAATATATTTTTATTTTTGATTAAACTAACTAGTAACTAAATCTTGCTAGCGATCTGTGTCTTATAATAATGATGTAGTTTACACAAGTACTAAATTAAATATACATTCACACTAATAACCCTGCACTCCGCTTGCACTCTTCCTCGTCCATGGTGTCACACATCTCCGTTCCCCGCGTCTCCGGCAGCCCCACCACGAACACCCCACACACCAATATCACCACCCCAAACACCCCATACGTCACAAACTCGTTATGCCGCCCAGCCGCCGCCAGCACCGGCCCGAATGCACCCCCGAACACCAGCGCCTGCCGCACCATCGACAGCGCCGAGTTCCGCACGCACGTCGGGAAGAGCTCCGTCGTATAAATGAGCGCCACGTCGAGCGCCGTGGTCCCGCTCAGGAACGAGATCAGCTCCAGCGCCACCTGGACAGCCTTCATCAACGGGCTTGACCCGGTCAACGCCCCGCACAAGATGCTGCAGATGCCGCTCAATGCTGTCGTCGCGAGCAACGACGACTTCCTATTCATGGTTCCTATGAGGAAGAACGTTGCTAGCGAAGCGGGGAGCTCCATGAAGGCGTTCATGGCGACGCTTAGGTAGAGGTTAAACGAGAGGTTTCCGAGTCCCAAAGGCATCCCGTAGTAGACGATCCCCAGGCCGAAGGTGATCACCATCACGAGTAGGAGTCGGCTGGATGACCATTTCCTCGAGACTAGGATCCTCATTGCGGAATACACGTCTGATGAGCTGGTCTCCTTGGATTGGGCGGCGTCGAGTCCGAAGAAGCTGAGAGTGATCAAGGAGTCCCCACGGGGCATCGATGAGATGCTGTTTAGAGTCTTGACCGCCTCTTCTTTGCATCCTAATTAAGAACATATTGTTAGATTCAAAGAACATATTGTTAGATTCCGGGGACCGAAAGATGTGTTGGGGTTTTTTACCACTTTGCATATAAAGTCGAGATCCGCCTTTCTAACCCAAAAGCTTTAAGGCCAATGGGTAGGGCTTCATCCTCTCTTCCTTATATGTTAGTGTTTGTTATGTTTTTCCGATCTGGGATGATTCCAACACATATGTGTACAAATTAAGATATGATGAGCAAGGGCTCCTTTGGTTTCACATTAATGAGGATTGGAATTCGTAATACGTACCACGGATGAAGAGCCACCGAGGAGACTCTCTAACGCAAAAGTGGATGGTGAGGGTGTAGAGGAGCGCGGGTAGGGACGTCCACACGTAAATTTGTCTCCACGAGGAGTCTCTGTTGACGTAGGCGATGGCGGGTAACGAGGCAAACCCCAAGGCGAAGAGAACAAAGCCGATGATTCCGATGTGGGAGCGCCAGCGCTGGCCGACGAGCTCCCCCGAGAGTACGAGGGCGCACGTGCCAATGGAGGCTCGCCCAAACCCGCACAAGAAGCGGAGGGCGGAGTACGAGTAGATGTCGGAGGCGATGGAGGCGGTGAGGAGGCCGGAGAGGGACATGGCTAGGGAGGAGAGGAGGAGGAGGTTCTTACGCCCGAGGCAGGAGTCGGCGAGCGGGGTAAGGAGGAGGCCGCCGGCGACGCAGCCGAGGAAGAAGGAGGAGGCGGGGAGGCCGGTGAGGAAGGGGGTGGCGTCTTGGAGGGAGAAGTCGGTGAGGATGTTGGAAGCGGAGGTGGCGGAGTCGGTGAAGACGCTGATGAAGCATTGTTGGGCGTCGAAGGCCCATGACAAGGAGACCAGCACGGATTGGATCAGCTGCGGCCACCCGAATTGGCTGATGCACTGCTCAATCCGGTCGTCTAGCGTGGGGGCTAGTTGCTTTGACGACAGAAGTGGTGCGGATGGGTCTTGGTTAGTATCACCCATGTTATTATAAATTTGAGGGTTCTTAGAATTATGCTTGTTGAATTGAGAGAGGGAGAAGGGGAAGTAATATATGCGTAGTGTGATGATAAATCACAAGTGGCTGCGTAGGTGGTGATGGATGATGATTAGTTTTGATATATTTAAATTAATTAGTTGCTATATATGATTGATTGGATCGGACAAACTAAAAAGATTATCACAATAGTGGAGGGAATCCAGAAGTACAGGCTGCGAGGGAAGGAATCAAGGAAAGGCTTAGTTTTGTATACTAGTGGCTAGCTGTTAATTACCAGTGGCGCACTCAGATCAGACGTGGAATTTGCAGCAGCTTGGATCTACTATTTTTGTCTCTTTCCTTACATTATTCCTCCCACTTGTGGGATTTTTTATATTTTATATTGTTTTTCATCACTGCTCTAGTTGTTGTTCCTATGTAGTTAGTGTAGCTCTGTAGTGTAAATATTGCAACATGATAATCACAACACACCGTATATAAACTATAGTATTATTCGACCAAGACAAAACTACTGTTATAAATTAAGTATTTAAAATAAGATTACTTAGAATTTTACTTAGGAAAACTCTTAGAACAAAGCTATAAAAGCATTAGAAGAAAGTGATCGAGAAAAAGCAAGAATATTTTATAGGTTGTATTCTTATTACTTCATCCTTTTAATTAATTACTGAGAACAGAATTGAATCTTTTCTACATTAAGATTTAAGAGAACAAATTACTGTGGGAAAGCTTAAAGAATGTGTCTTGTCCATGACAAATCTTTTTAAAACTTTATCAGTATAATTTGAATTATAGATAAAGATTTCATCTTTTTGATGCTCAATTATAGGCCAAGAGAGAGCTTTGTTTGTCCGAAATCTCTTACATCAAATATTTAGCAGCATTTTGAAGTTCATTTGAAATTCCAACGATGTTTATATCGTCGACATAAACTTTATGCCATATTTCAACTTTTGAATAGTTGAAAGGAGAAATGAAATTTTTTAAGGATTATTTGAAGGCATGATAACGATTTTAATCATCAGTTTTTTTTTGTCAAAAGGAGAGGCAGTACTCTTTGTTCCCTGAAGGACGGATTTTATTAAATGAAAAAAGAGGGCTAAGTAGTTGTTAATTTTAGGGTAAGTAGAATAGCATATTTGCAAAGTTAACTTGAAGTAAAGTTGGCCTTTGTAGATCCGAAAAGATAGTCAAGCCGGTTTGAGTAGATCCCGAAGGGTAGTCTCGTGAGTAGACCCCGAAGGGTAATCTCGTTGGGTGTAGACCATAAAGGTAATCACCACCAACTATTTAAAATATTTTATAAAGATGACTTTGATAATGGCAACGAGTCACTCAATTAGATCAAGCTTTCCTTCAACGAATATTGTCCCTATTCCATGCCAATGATATTCCACGTACAATATTGTTGCGAGATAAAACGTTCCAATAAACGACAATGGAAAAAGTTAGCAATTCGATTTTCATTAAGAAGACACATACCTTGTTCGAATCTTGAGACTACTCCTTGATCTTGACATGAGAAAACCGATCCATGATTGCCACCACAAATGTGTTTGATTTATGTGAACACTCTCTTAGAACCACACTTAAACTCCACCGATTTGTGTCTTGCAACATATGCCATAATGGACGTGATGGTGCGCGAAATAACCGCTAAATTATCGAGGGCGAATTAGTGAAAATAAGGGATAAATAAATAAGACGCCGCGTTACATGTACGGGTTGATAGACAAGTTCGGTTGTGCATGTCATACGTGATTTGCATGGACTAAAAACGTTAAATGCATGCATTTGGTAAGAGTATAAACACAAATGGGCCAAGCCCATGGGATAGTTGAGTCATTTCGGCCCAATAAATGTAGGCTAGCCTTGGCCCAACAAATCGGCAACTCACGCCTTGCAAACGTGAAAGATCATATTTGATCAACTTGCAAGACACTAAGGCTCCTGTGTGCATAAAATCCCACGTGAATGCTTTGGGTTTGGTCCAATAAAGGACCACCACCTATTACCAACTTGCATATTCTCTTGCAAGGTTGATGTTTTATTACTTTGCTTGGTGGATTTACTAGTCCCACATCGATCAATCAAAACAAAAGCCACACAACAAAGTGATATAAATATAAGATGGCTTGGAACAATAAAAAGGTCGAAAAACCCCTCTGGCTCGAGAACTATCTCGCTTGCCGAAGCTCGACGTGTTTGATCTCCGACTGAGATCGCGCTATTTACGGTATAAAATCCAAAAGCTTTATTTGTAAAGAGTACAAAAACAATCAGCTGGAGAGTGGGGAGGAGGAATAATCCACGTACGAAAACTGTTCGGTTGTACAAAACCCGAGAGTTAGTATTTATTAAAATCTTGTTTATAGCGCGTATTATTTCGGGTTTCAACAGGACGCCCATCAAGCCTTTATATATAGGCAAGTGCAAGGCTGTCCAAAATCGATTAAGGGGTGGTTTCCAAGTGGTTAGAGGCCTTGGAGAAGTTAGACGAAGTTGGGAAGTTATTTGGTGGTTGTTCTTTCCAATAACCACCTTCATCCTTATCCACAATTCTCTCTCCTTCTCTCCTTATATGGGCGGCAACTAACCCTAGAAAATGCCCTAGTGTGTCATCCGAAAACCATCCATGAAGGCCTAAGAAGTTGGTCCAAAATTGCTTTAAGAAAGCCCATTGTCAAGCCCAAAATGGCAATCCATTTGGCCCAAAAACCAGCCTATAGGATCGGCACATCATAGTCCAATGCCACGCCTCATGGGCTGGCCCACCATGGCCCACATGGCCTAGGTCAAGCTAGCATAGCTAGGTATCAAGCTAGGTCAGTTAGCTAGTGTAGTTAGCACTCAGCTAGTTGAGCTGACATCCAGCTAGTTAAGCTGGCTTGAGCTGAGTTTCAACTAGTTGAGCTGACTTCCAAGCTATTTGAGCTAAACCCTAGCTAGTTGAGCTTACTTGAGCTAAACCCTAAGTAGACGAGCTTTCTTCTAAGCTAGTTCCTTGAGTTAGGAACTACGTTAAGCTTATGGAGCTAACTTACAAGCTAGTTGAAGCTTTCAAACTCCGTTATAGCTTTCTTAACTATGTGCCAAGCTATTCTTATACTTTGGTCCTTGTCTAATTAATACATTCACCAAGCTTAGATAAGCTTTCATTTATTCATAAAACAATGCATAAAGCTAATGGTTAATCCTTCCTTACTCAAAACATGTATGACTAGCTCGGTTGAGCTTCTAGACAAGTGCCCGGTGCCTCGTGCCACATCATAGGCGTGCCGCAACACCACATTTTAGCTTCCAACCATCCATGTGCACTCGGCGTGCCACACCTAAGGCAAAGGCGCGCCTTAGCCGTGCACCACGCTTGCGCCACACAACCCTAGCATAGGCGCGCCTCTACCGAGCGTCGAGCTCGTGCCGCGTCACCGGCCAAGCATGAGCGCGCCCTTACCAAGCGTCGTGCCCATGTTGCACCCTCGACACATGAAGTTTCGTGGCTAAGCGTCGGTGCATGTCTTGGAATTTTCCTTTTCTTTGACCACTTTCAATACTCTAACAAATCATGGTTTGTCACAAAGGTCAATTTTGTCAATCAAAGTTCCTAAGTGACTCTTTTCTCAACACATGAATACAATGTGATTGATGACTTTTTACAAATCACTAACAGTAGTCAGCAAATGGGGGATAACCCGACCCCTAACATCATCAAGCAACAGTAAATAAATCTCCTTGGGAGGAGCAGACAATACATGAAAATCAATATCATAATTAAAAGCTAAGGAGGCAAGGGCACCGCTACACGGTTAGCCTCACGATAAAAGTGTCAGATCTAGACATACCAGTTCCGTGCGGGTCGCCCTCAACCTGCACTGACCCGACCCACAATTTGTGAGTTGCTGGTCGACCCGCACGGGTCGGGTCGCGGGTCGAATTTTTTTATTTTGCGGGTCGCGTGCCGGGTCGGGTCAAACCCATGCGGATCGCGGGTCGACCCGCGACCCGCAATATTTTTAAAAACATATATATTTTTATAATTTTATTATTGTATAAACTATTTTTTAAAAAAATCGTTGGATTTACGGGTTGATCCGCAAACCCGGCGGGTTTTTTAAAAAAATACATGTTTTTAGGTTAAAAAATATTTTTTTATGTAAAAAAATTGTTTTTGACCCGATTGACTTAGTCAAACGCGTCAAGCAGGTCGACCCGCGACCCGACCCGACCTGTAAGCATCCTTAGTGTGAAGGTCTTATTTCAAAGTTCTTGGTGAACCTCAAGTAAAGTTGGTTGATTAAGTTTTTCCGTCAATTTAAAAAAAATTATATAATCGACAGTTTACAATATGTTCTAGTTTGAATAATTGAATTTGAGAGTACTTTTGAAAAAAAAATATTATCATTCGGCTTGAAATTTGTAAAATATAATTAAATTATATATTTTTTTAAATAAATGAAAGTATTTTTTTTTGGATGAAATTGAAAAGTAATTTTGAACGAGTTAAAACTTAGAAAAAAAAAGAAAAAAACTTCTTGACGAGAATGAAGAAAAGCCGGGGGGAAATATAAAAAGTTGGTTGCCCAAACAGGGTTTATCAAGCCCGAAGATACCCGGGAAGTAAACCCTAGGTGGGAGAATCTGTCTGTGCTTTCCATCTTGTTTAGATATTGGAGAGAGAGAAAAGGAGAGTGAAAGGAATGGTGTCGTTGAAGCTTCAAAAGCGGCTTGCTGCTAGCGTTCTCATATGTGGAAAAGGCAAGGTTTGGCTCGACCCTAATGAAGCTAACGAAATTTCCATGGCTAACTCGCGTAAGTTCCCTCTCGCGGCACAAGTTTATATTGTTTGCTCTTCAATTTGATTATGTTGTTTGGTATTTGATTTCGATAGCGTTAGATTGAGATCTCCTTCTCCGAAGAGATTGTAAATTAGGGGAAACGCGCATTTTTGTCAGAGCTTCTGTAGCACGAAATCACTGGTCTTGGCACTGCTTGTTTGTTATTCAATTTGACCTGATAGAGAAGAGCTTGTGAGTTAGTTTGGTTGTTTGTACTCAGTTAGACCTTGTTTACAGCTGAAACTAAGAAGTTCTCTTATTCTCTGTTCTTCATTTTTCTCCCAGAAACATATTTTTTGTAGACTACCTCTGCAGTCTCTTCCTTAATCAATTGAAATATATACTTGTGTATCTTCTATCTAAAGTAATGATTTTGATTTTGATGTTTCACAGAGTTCATGCTGTCTTTCTTTTGATTTTGTAAAATTTCATCAATATTTTGGCAATCGCTGAATTAATTGCTGCGTAATGACTGAAGTAATTCGGGGCTTCTTACATGTGACCGAGTTTCTTTTCTTATCTGGATTAGCGAAGCTTCAAATGTACTGTACTCGTGATTTACTATTTAAATGCCTTTACAAATGGATGAAATTTGTAGTTCTACCATCAAGAATTCATTAACAGTTCCGTGCTAGTTTCTCCTTGGTCTTCCAACTTGTGATTATTCTGTGTAGTTGTTCTTTCTTGAACTATAAGATGTCTAATTAAATCTGCTAGAAAACTTTATTTCTGATGTCTTCTGATTCATATGGTCAGGTCAAAACATCAGAAAGTTGGTCAAGGATGGTTTCATTATCAGGAAGCCAACCAAGATTCATTCTCGATCACGTGCACGTCGCATGAAGGAGGCCAAGAGAAAGGGACGTCACTCTGGATATGGTAAAGTTGTAGCAAATAATTGTTTGGCTTGGACTAAAATATATGACCACTTTTTGGAATTTGTAAGTTACTTGTTAGTCCCTAACAAATAGGAATATGTTAGCTACAAGTGAGTAAAGAGATAATTAGATGGGAGTAGAAGCCTTGGTGACCCTTCGAGACGGACACTAAACAAGAATCCTTCTAAATGTAGAATATTGAATCAGGGGCGCTGTTATGCAAAATGCTGTCTGTTTCTACCTTCACTTTGTAGTCTGTACTCCCCTTTACATATAAAAACTCAGCAGTCTTTGTTTGGTTACAGTAAAACGATTGATGATCTCATGAACTATAAATTTGTGATGTACCCATGCTACTGGACAAGCAAAAGGGTCGTCATTATTTTGTTATTGTGTTAATCTGATTTGAACATATGTAGGTAAGCGTAAGGGTACCAGGGAGGCAAGGCTGCCAACCAAGATCCTCTGGATGAGGAGGATGAGAGTTCTCAGGCGTTTGCTCCGCAAATACCGTGAGGCAAAGAAGATCGACAAACACATGTACCATGACATGTACATGAAGGTGAAGGGTAATGTCTTCAAGAACAAGAGAGTATTGATGGAAAGCATTCACAAGTCCAAGGCTGAGAAGGCAAGAGAGAAGACGTTGTCTGACCAGTTTGAGGCTAAGCGTGCCAAGAACAAGGCTAGCAGGGAAAGAAAGCATGCCAGGAGGGAAGAACGTTTGGCGCAGGTAGATTATCCAACTTTAGATATCTCTCAATTACTTCATTTCACTAGTCTTAATTGATTAACGTGAATGCGTTTATTTATTTGTACACATGGGGTTATTTTTTTGTCCATTTGAAGTTCTTATTTCATGCATTTTGCTTTTCAACATTTAGGGACCTGGGGAGAAACCCACACCAGCACCAGCAGCAGCTCAGCCAACACAGTAAGTTAATCTTTTATGATCTCAATTTACTTTGAACTTCTGTTTTAGTATTATGCATAAGATATTTCTGATTGGATGCATATTTTGTTTCAGGGGCACTAAGAAATCAAAGAAGTGATACATTAAGAGTACCCAATCTGATGATGAGACATAGTTATTACTTGAATAGTCTTGTAATTCCCCACTGTTTTGTGGATCATGTTATGGCGTGGCTTGCAACAATTCAATCTCTTGATACCCAGTTAAATTATAACTTCGCCTATTTGCTGATGAAACTATTATTTTCATGTCTTGATACTTGATAGTGTACAGGCAAATAATTTTGCCCATTTGATGACTTCTTGCTTGAAGACAATCGCTTTCATCAGGCATTTTTATATCAATTTGTAAAAAGTCGTATCTTATATAACATAGTTTAGGTGAGTTTCTTTTTTGTTTTAAATGAATTTTTATGTTTGTATGGATTCTATTTATAATTAAAGTTGATATATAGTGATGGCATGGTATTAATTTTTTGAAGGGATTATTGTTAATCATCAGTCAATATTTGTCATAGCAAAATAAATAATGTACTGTTATTATTGTTAATTTTTTGAAGGGATTATTGTTAATCATCAGTCAATATTTGAGCGGAGGCGTGCTCTTGGAGAAGACAAGAAGTAAGAGTCGGCCCAATAGTAGGGGGTTGAAATGAATTTTGTCTAGTAATGTAATATGTTGAATTGCTGATGTATAAATTTTTTTTTTATATGGTGCGAGTCGTGCGGGTCGACCCGCGACCCGGTGGGTTTGGCCCGGCCCGACCCGCACCCAAAATTTTTGCGAAAATCGACCCGCGACCCGCATTTTGCGGGTCAGGTCAGTGCGGGTCGCGGGCGACCCGACCCGTTGAGTATCCCTAGTATTAGCTTAACAAAGCTGCACCCCCCAACCCCCCCCCCCCCCAAATTTTTTGGAGCTTATAAATTGGAGCTTGGAAAAAAATACCCACTTTTGCCCCCGATATTCTTAGTCTTCTTCCACTCCTCTCCACCCATGTCCAGCACAATTAAAGTTTTGGTCCGACGCCGTCTTCTTCTCTACTCCCTCGTCCGCCGCCCGAATCATCCCAGTGTCGCTTCCCCTCCTTTCCTTCCCTGCCCTTTGGATCTAGATTTGTAATTTAGGAAATAGGGTTTAGGGGTCAATTTTAGAAGCAAATTCGAATTGGGGTAAAATGATTTTGAAAAGAATTAAAATGGAGCTCAGATAGTATTTTCATGGTGATTTGCTACATACAAGATGCTACAGAGGAAGGATGATGGTAGTGGAGCTCATGGTATTTCTATGGTGTTGGTGGGTTTTTGTTATTTTATCCATCTATAAGGACGTTTTTGTCATTTTATGTCATTAATGAGGCCATGTTGGTAATTGTATTTATTCCAATATTTTCTTCATCTCGTACTACCGAACACTTCTTAGCGGATTGAACTCGTATTTTCAGTTCCAGCTCCACCACCAAATTCTAGCTCCAACTACATAATCCAGCTCGGGTTTCAAATCCAGCTAGTGCATCCGAATGGAGCCTAAACTTCTTAATTTAGTGACACACATCCATTTACAAGGGCCAGAGTGATTCCATTCAAGATTGGGCAAAACCCGAAGTCACCCAATTTGAGCCTACCCTGCAAGTCTACAATATAAGATTTGCATCTCCCTCTCAAGTATAGTCAGGGGTTTGACACAAATCACTAGAAAACGGGCAGCTGTTTGTTTTTGGTTAACCGATCAAAAATATACGATTTCATAAATGTTTTGGTCAATTTCCGACCAGTGATGATCAAAGATGAACCTTTGGATTTGTGGGAGCGGACTAACCGATAAAACTCAAATTCTATAACCAAAGCAAGTGTTTGTATTCAAGTAGTTGCAGATTACAGTAGATTGATTACAATGTTCTCGCCCTCCTCTTTTTCTGGGCTCATTCTCCTATTAAGTATGGCCCCTGATCTCAACTTCTGCCCTCCCGTCCTCTGCGATCGTGGCCCCATCTCTCCACGTTTCAAGCTCCATCTTCTGGTGGTTGCTCCCGAGCTCCAACTGCCGAATTCCTCGCTTCTGGAAGACGATCTTAGCGACCTGAATTTCGCTGTTGGGCCTGATTGCTGACGAACTGGGCCGGTGGGTTGACGGGTGATTCCTTGGGCCCAACAATAGCCCCAGAAGATATGGATGAATTTGAATTCACCAAATCTTCTCGTCTGTTGGCCTCCGGGATCCTGGCTATCTCGAGTCTTCCACGTGTAAGGCTCGGATCTCTCTACGCGTCTTGTATTGCAGATGAAAGGACGTCGGCCCTCTTTATTTACTGTGCCTCGCGAAGGCAATTCATTATTTCACTGCTTCGTTGATCTCTCCCGAGGTACGAATCTCTTACCCTTCTTTCTCTCTTCTTCATTTCCTAGTTTCTTTCTTCCGTTTTCCATGGCTAGGGATAGGGCATCTTCCAGGCATGGCTTCTCGCCGTCTGGTATTCTCCAAGAGTGTGACAGGATTCCGAACATGATGTCTTTAGAGGAGATAAACCAAACTCTCTTAGAAGTGGGGTTCCCAGGGGGTGTAGTCGCTCTGTGCCTTGAGGCCGAGCATTCGGACTGGGTTCGTCCTGGCTGGGTCTGTTTCTTTGAGTTTCCTTTCACCATCTCCTGTCGATTCCCTTTTCCTCCCATTATTCAAGAGTTTTTGGCACGGTTTAAACTGTCCCCTGCACAGCTCCTCCCTTCTGCCTGGAAAATCCTTTCCTGGGTGAGTCGAATGGCTGAGGCTGCGGGTGTAGATTTTACCGTTTCCGATCTGCACCAAGCCTATCGCATCACCACGGTAAGGAAGGGGAGGTTTATTCTGCAATCCCGTACTGCTCGTCAGCCTCTTGTTTTAAACACCAAGGTCAACGGGAAGGGTTGGGCTAGTCGTTTTTTCTTTGTCGAGATCGCGTCTCTGACCCCCGAAAGCCGTCTGTTTTTGCATGACAAGTGGAATCCCGCTAGTAAGATTTTTCTGTTCTTCCTCCGTGTTGGGCGACGACCGTCTCTTAACGCGTATTTATCCTCTGCTCCCTTGGCTCTGCAGGTATCCCGGACAACGTCGAGCCACCGAGTGGTTCGGAGAGGGTTTTATCGAGGCTTTTCGGGCTTACCTCCGTGCAAAGGACGTTTGGATCGTCTCTCTCCGAGCCGTCCGACGAGTCCTCAGGGAACGAAGGCAGCGATACTTCCTCAGATTCAGGAGACACGGGTGAAAAGGTTTGCCTTCCCATTGTCAAGATGTCTTCTGTACCGACTTCAACTAATGCTTCTGGACCTTCCTTGGGTGAGTCTTTTTCCCTGGCTTGTTCTTACATAGTTGTTTTGATGTGGCCTGACTTGCTTTCTGCTTTCCAGAGACTCGGGCGCGCAGGTCAGGTTCTTCCTTTTCTGCTTCGGACTTGATTCTTAAAAAGACTCGTTCTGGCGACTCAAGGCCTCCAGCTGCTCCTATAGTCAAGAAAGAATCGTCGGACGCCCCTGGGACCTCACGCAAGCGTCCTGCCCGAAGCGATGATGATCCGCTAGACCTTCAAGACGACGCTTCTTCCGACTGGCAGTCCCTCCAGCGTTATCGTGATCCCAACTTCAGGAAGTACCCAACCCTTGTCTCCGCACATGCCATGGCAACTAAGGTAGGTGTGGGAGCCTGGAAGGTAACTGGCCTCTTACTTTGTTTTGATTGACGGTCGTGATGGGCAGCTCTTTTGGGGTTAGACTCTGACTCTTGCTTCTTTTCTGCATGCAGCTTTTTCAGGAAGTCGGCTTATTCATTGATGAGATGGACAAGGAGTTTGCTGAACATGAGCGGAGGAGGCAGGAGGTCGCCCGGCACCGTGAGGAGATTGACAAGGCTCGAGCGCAATCTGCCGCTCGGGCCCAGGCTTTAGCTGCTCAAGAAGAGGCCGCGAGGGCGCGGGTCGCAGAACTGGAGCGGACGATTGCTGCTCAGGAGGCTAGGATGAAGGATCTGGAGGCGAGAGCTGCTAAGGTGCTCTCCATGGGGAAGGCTGACGCGGAAGATATTGGTGCGTTTTTCAGTATGCTGGCCCGACTCGAGACCATCAGGGAGTTCGAGGCAGGGAAGCTGTTTGTCGGGGACGCGGACAAATTTAATGAGCAGTTCTTGGATTCCTTCCCCGGCGGAGTGCCTTCGGCACGTATTGCGTCTCTGCTAAGCCCCTCATTAACCGCAGCGGAGCAGCTGAATCTGGAAGGCGGCGAGCAGATGGAGGAGACGGGCGTTTCTGGGAACCCTGCATAATGATCTGGTGATTGTGAAGAAGTCTGGCGGCTCAGGCCGTCTGTAAAAATTATCTTTTGTTTTTCTGGGGATAATCCGTTAAAAGACAAGTAGTACCTCATCGACGTGCTGTTTATCGGGTGTCTGGCGAGGGTTTCATGTTGTGGTGGCGTAGCCACGGATATTTTGTTTATGTTTTGCCCCCCGTCAAGGGGCGGGGGTTCTTATCTACTGTTGTGTTCTTTGTTTTATCGTATTTTGCTTGTGCTTTGTGCTGGTGTTTTGCGCAGGTGCTTCTCTACTACGTGTCGACTGGTGTCCAAGCAGCCCTTGCAGAAGGCCGAATGTTTTAGGAGATGCATAGCTATGGCTTAGAGGGTGAGGAGATCCTTAACCAGGGTTATGGGTGACTCGAGTTGTATTCTCGAGCCCCTGCTGGTAGAAAGGGATCACCTACCTGAAGGCGCGCGAAAGACGAGATTTGTCGTTTTCCGCAGTGCCTTGACGATTACTGTCGATGATCTGGCGATTGCTGGCGGAGCTGGCGACGCGGGAGTTTATTCCTTATTGCCGACTGGCGAGCTTTTGCGAAGCAGCCTCTCAAGGATATTAGTGGCTGGCGAATCTGCCGGATAGCGGGCGTCTAGGAGATTACTTCCTGTGCCATGTAAACAAGCTTGTAAAAAATGTCGTTTTGTATACAAGCGAAGTATTTAGAATTTTGGAAAGCTTTGTTACCGCTTTATCATCTTATTTCTGGTTTCTCTCCCGCTCTTCAGGGTTCCCCTTTCCTGGCGATGACTGCCGAGAGTAACTCCTTCGGGAGGTTTTCTCTGTTTTGCTTTTTTTTCTTTTTTATTTTCTGCCGTTGCTTTCTTTTTTTGGGTTTATTTGGCCGTTCTGGCGACTCGACTACTCTTCTAGAAGTGGTACCTCCGTAGATGCGTGGCGTTCCAGCTACGCGGGACGGATTTTCCATCTTTAGACTCTAGTCGGTAGGCTCCCTGTCCGGTGATGCCGACTATCCTGTAGGGTCCCTCCCACGCGGGGGAAAGCTTCCCGGCGTTTATTTCAGCAGTGTTCTGGAATACCTTTCGAAGGACCCATTCGCCGATGGTGAAGGCTCTAATCCGCACGTTCTTGTTGTAGCTGCGGGCTACCTGCTGCTGATGTCTAGCCAGGCGTAGCCGTGCTCTTTCTCTCAATTCTTCCAAGGTATCGAGGTCGGCTGCCAGCTCGGCTGCGTTCTGGTCGGGCGTTTGTAGCCCGTACCGTGCAGTCGGTACAGTGATCTCGGCAGGGATCACTGCCTCGCATCCATACACCAAGGAGAAGGGTGACTGCCCCGTGGCGGCTTTTGGGGTGGTCCTGTGGGCCCAAAGGACGTAGGGCAATTCGTCGGCCCAGCGTCCTTTGGCCTTCATCAATCGTTTTTTGAGGTTGTTAATGATAACCTTATTGCTGGATTCTGCTTGTCCGTTGGCTTGTGGATAGCGGGGGGTGGAGGTTACCAGATCGATGTTCCACTGCCGGCAGTAGTCACGGGTTTTTCTTCCGATGAACTGCGACCCGTTGTCGCAGACGATCTCTGAAGGTATCCCGAAGCGGCAAATAACATGCTTCTTGATGAACGCCACCACGTGGGATTCCTTAATCTCCTTGTACGCTTCTGCTTCAATCCATTTGGAAAAATAGTCTGTTACTGCTAAGAAGAATACTCGCTGTCCAGAAGACGGCGACAATTTCCCCACGATATCCATCCCCCATCTCATGAAGGGCCACGGGGTCAGCGTCGGGTGCAGGGGCTCTGGCGGCTGGTGAGGAGTGGGAGCGTGCTTCTGGCAGGCTTCGCATTTCTGAGAATACTCTGCAGCGTCTTGGCGCATGGTAGGCCAATAGTAGCCCAGGTTGAGAGCTTTGTTCGAGAGGCTCCGTCCTCCTGAGTGATTTCCGCACTCGCCCTCGTGTAATTCTTTGAGTATTCTGGGCACCTCTGTTTTCGTGACGCAGCGAAGAGAAGTCCCTACTGCGGATTGCTTGAACAAGACGCCGTTGTTTGTGCTGTATCGGGTGGCTCTCATCCGGAGCGCTCTTGCCTCTGATTTTTCTGCCGGCAACTGTCCATGATCAAGCCACTGTAGATAAGGTTTCGTCCAGCACTCCAGATCTTGGGAGGTGCTTGAAGTGCCGACTGTCGGACTGGTGGTGCCGGGTATCCGTGTCTCTTGGGGGTCTTCATTTCCTGATCCTCCAGGATCTTCCCTGCTGGGCATCTCTGGCTGCTCGAGATCGTCGCTGGCCAGTATCTTCGGGAGACGGTTGTATCCCGAGATCCCTTCTACTTTGTCTCCGGCCGTCGGCAATCTATCCTGGGATTCTTGTTCAGACAGATCGCCTTCCCGTTTGATTGCCGGAATAAGCACATGGATCAGTGGAACTGACGTGAATTCTTCAGGATCTAGAGCGAAGGCCAAGTTGGCCAGGGCATCAGCCTGTGCATTCTCTTCTCTGGGGACTTGCTGGATAGCGAAGCTTTCAAACTCGCGCACGATTTCCTTGACTTTCTCCACGTACGCTGCCATTTTGGCGTCTCTTGTGGTGAAGATTCCCAGGATCTGGTTCACGACCAGCAACGAATCGCACTTCTATTTCTTTGACAGTCAAGTTTCTGGCGATCGTTAGCCCCAGTATAAGTGCTTCGTATTCTGACTCGTTGTTGGTGGCTTCGAAGGCGCACCGTATGACTTGAGCTATCTTGTCCCCCTTGGGTGATTTCAACACTACCCCAATCCCTACTCCTCGGGTATTGGAAGCTCCGTCTGTATGCAGAGTCCAGATTCCGGAATATTTTTCCTCCGTCACGAAGGTTTCTTGCTGTCTGGCTTCTTCATCCAACGTAGGGCTGAAATCGGCCACGAAATCTGCCAGTGCCTGGGCCTTGATTGCCGCCTTTGGCTCGTAAGCGATATCAAAGCCGCTCAAGTGTATCGCCCATTTGGCCATTCGGCCGGTGATTTCTGGCTTCCTCAATATGGCTTTCAGTGGGTAATTGGTGCGAATCGTTATAGGATGGGATTCGAAATACGGCCTCAACTTTGTGGAAGTCATGACCAGGGCGAGAACCAACTTCTCCAAGGGTGAATAGCGCATTTCTGCCGCGAGTAAGGTGCGGCTGACGTAGTAGACGGGGAGTTGGCTGCCCTGATCTTCGCGCACCAACACACCGCTAATGGCATTCTCAATCACCGCAAGATATAAGAGCAGATTCTCACCTTCCTCGGGTTTGGACAACAGCGTTGGGTTGGATAGATAGTGCTTGAGTTGCTGGAAGGCTGTCTCGTGGGCTGGAGTCCATTCGAACCTATTGTTCTTCCGTAGCACATCGTAAAACAGGCGGCACCTGTCGGATGACTTGGATATGAAGCGGTTTAGGGCCGCCACTCTCCCGGTTAATTTTTGCACGTCTTTCACACACTTGGGCGACCGTAAGGCTGCTATGGCTCAAATTTGATCAGGGCTAGCCTCGATCCCACGCTGGGTGACCATGAACCCGAGGAAGCGGCCTGAAGTTACCCCAAACGCGCACTTGGCTGGGTTCAGTTTCATACGGTAGCTGTCCAGGATCTCAAAGGCCTCTTCTAGGTGTTGGACATGGTGCATAGCCTGCTTGGACTTGACGAGCATATCGTCGATGTAGACTTCCATTGTCCTTCCGATGTACCTCTGGAACATACGGTTAACCAACCGCTGGTAAGTAGCTCCAGCGTTTTTAAGCCCGAAGCGCATTACCTTGTAGCAGTAGGTGCCTTGGCTGGTGATGAAAGAGGTTTTCTCTTGATCTTCTTGATGCATTTGAATCTGGTTGTAGCCGCTGAAGGCATCCATGAAGGTGAGCATCTCGTGGCCGGCAGTGGCGTCTACCATGGCGTCAATGTGTGGTAGGGGGAACGAGTCTTTCGGGCAAACCTTGTTAAGGTCCGTGAAATCGATGCAGACTCTCCACTTACCGTTCTTCTTGCTTACCACCACGACGTTTGCTAGACATTCTGGGTATCTCACCTCTTTGATTTTCCCCGTCCGTAGTAGGTTCTGTACCTCCTCATCTACGATCAGGTTCCGTTCGGGCGCGAACTTTCTTCTTTTCTGTTTGACTGGGGGGTGGCGAGGATCTACATTCAATCGGTGGGTGATAACGGTGGGGTCGATCCCGACCATATCCTCGTGCGACCAAGCAAAGCTGCCGCTGTGTTTTTTGAGAAAACTGACCAGTTCGGCCTTCTTCTCTGGAGACAGGTCCTTCCCGATCCGCACGGTTTGCTCGGGTTTCTGTTTGTCGAGGATGACCTCCTCGATTTTGTCAGCCTCTGGGTCCACCTTTGGCGCAGGCCCTTTGGCTTCCTGTAATTGCTATGCGGGGTGGGCGACGGTCGCCTTCAAGGCGGACTTGTAACATTCTCTTGCCAGCCTCTAGTCTCCCCTGATTTCCCTCACTCCCCACGGTGTGGGGAATTTGATGGTCTGGTGGTAGGAAGAAGGGACCGCCTTCATGTCATGGATCTTGGGCTGTCCCATGATGATGTTGTAGCACGACGACAATTGAGCACGGAAAATCTGACCTGCAGATTGACTCCTTTAGCATAGGTGGGAAGGGTTATTTCTCCCAGGGTATGAGCGATTTCCCCGCTGAATCCCACTAGCGCCACCGATTTTCTAAGGATGTTCTCCTCCTTCAGTCCTATCCCCTTGAGGGCATCCAACGTGATCATGTTGGTGGAGCTTCCAGTGTCGATGAGGATTCGTCGCATCAGCACGTTTCCTACTGACAAAGATATGAAAGACCGTCATGGTGGGGTCCCACTAAACCAGCCGAATCCGAGTCACTGAAGGTGATGATATCTCTGGGGCGTCCGTCGGGCTGGCGGATGTTTGCTATCAGCGGTCCTTCCAGGTGTCCTCGTGCGTGGCGCTTAGCTGCTGAATAAGTGACCCCACAAATGTCAGATCCGCCGCTGATGACGTTGACTACTTTAGCATACTCTGGAGATGACGGGATATCCATGGGCTCGGTTAGATTCTGGCTGGCAGGTATACCGGGAGTAGCGGAGATCTCTGACAGTAGGCCTCTTGAGTGCAGGTAGGCTAACTCTTTTCTGAGAGCGAAACACTCGTCTGTTTCGTGGCCGTAGTCTTCGTGGAAATCGCACCATTTGGTTTTGTCCCTTTTGGGGTTCGGGTTCTCCGCCTTCTTTGGCCACCTGATGCGATCTCCGAATTTCTCCAGACCTTTCACGATCTCGGCGTTCCCCAATCCCAAGCCGTACTCGTGGACCTTCGGCCGATTGGGGGTGTCCTTCTTCCCGCCTGGTTGCCTGATTCCCGCGGCGTGGACTCCGGGCGCCTCGGGCCTGCTCTTCGAATACGGTTGCCCTTGGCGCTCCCTCCGTTGATCGGAAGAGGCTTTCCTTTCGACCCTGTCGAAGACTGAAGCGGTTCGCGCGGGGATTTCATCTTCCTCGAGCCGAATATGCGCCAGAGCCTATACTAGGACGTCCTCGAAGTTGTGACACGGGTATTTAGTGAGTTCTTTGTAGAGCTCGCTATCGGGCAGCAGACCTCTCCGGAAGGCTTCTATCGACGTGGGAACGTCGCAGAGCGGTATCGCCACCTTCTCCCGGTTGAACCTGTTCAAAAAGGCGCGCAGAGATTCTCCCGACCTTTGGGCCACGCGGTACAGGTCATTGGACTATTTCGTAAGCTTCCTGCTGCTAGCGAATTACATCCAGAAGGCGTCCACTAAGCCCGCGAAAGATGCTATCCCTCCTCTGGGAAGGTTGATGAACCAGGTCAAGGCGGCGCCGGATAGTGTGGCACCGAATCCTTTGCACATGATCGCTTCTCGGGATTCTCGCGGTATTGAGCTGGTCATCATTTTTTGCTTGAAAATAGCGACATGCTCGTCCGGGTCGGCGGTCCCGTCGTGGGTAGGGACGGTCGGGACAGTGAACCTCTTCGGGATGTCTACACTGGCGATCGGAGCCGCGAACGGGGATTCGTCGTAGCCGTCTGGGGCTTCTTTCTCAAGAGGAGGGGGCACCCCAGGTATCTGTGCAATCTTGTCTTCTAGCCCTTTGAGTCGATCCTGCATGTATTTATTAAAGAGCACCTCCAGGAAGGGTTCTGCAGGTGATACCTGTCTTCCGGATCCTTCGTTGTATAGGGGGTGGAAGACTCCCGTGCCTGCGGCTCGGCTCCCGGGCGTCGGACCATGGGGTACTCCGTGGAGGGTGGCTGCCGGGGTGGCTGCGTTCACTGTAGAAGATGGCCCTCCGACTTGAGAGTCGAAGGTCTCCCCTAGGTTGAGGCGGACAGTAGCTTCTCTGACGGTTCCGATTGGACGAGATCCGCTATGCGATGCCGAGGCCGTCTGCAGTTGCTCGCGAAGGTTCGCGTTCTCCGTAGTGAGCTGCGAGATGCGATCCATATGGGTCTGGCTACGATCTTTTTGGTTGACCATGTCCTTCTGGAGAGCAGATATTTTGGCCGCGAACTCATCTAGGACGTTGCGCAAGTCCAACGTCTCCTCGGTGTTGCCGTCGCGAGTGCCTCCCTCAGGGCGGACGCCTTGGCTGCCTTCAATTCCCTTAGCGGTGAGAGAGGTCGGTTGCGAACTTGTCATCTTCTTGAGCGGGAGTGATCTTGCCTTGATCGAGAAAACGAATGAAACCGGCTAGGGCCCCACGGTGGGCGCCAAATTGTTTTGGTCAATTTCCGACCAGTGATGATCAAAGATGAACCTTTGGATTTGTGGGAGCGGACTAACCGATAAAACTCAAATTCTATAACCAAAGCAAGTGTTTGTATTCAAGTAGTTGCAGATTACAGTAGATTGATTACAATGTTCTCGCCCTCCTCTTTTTCTGGGCTCATTCTCCTATTAAGTATGGCCCCTGATCTCAACTCCTGCCCTCCTGTCCTCTGCGATCGTGGCCCCATCTCTCCACGTTTCAAGCTCCATCTTCTGGTGGTTGCTCCCGAGCTCCAACTGCCGAATTCCTCGCTTCTGGAAGACGATCTTAGCGACCTGAATTTCGCTGTTGGGCCTGATTGCTGACGAACTGGGCCGGTGGGTTGACGGGTGATTCCTTGGGCCCAACAATAAAGACTTACAAAATTGAACTTTGATGACCAGAAAAAAGAGGGATATACAGAAAAGGAAAAACAATAATACTTTGGAGGCAGTAGCTGTTTCTAATCTAGATCCGTGACAACTTTTAAAGCAGTAATTTGGAAATTAATTACAGTATTAAAGACGATAATCTTAAAATTATTTATAGTGTTATTAACAATTGAGATACTTATTGAGATATTTAGGTTATAATTGCAGAAGTTAGGCATCTCGTAACATATTTTGATGATCTCCGAATTAGTAGATGATTTAGGGAAGGGAAATATAGTAGCACACTTGAGAGAATCAAAGAATTATGGCATGGATCTTATTCAACATAACTTTAATCAAAACTCGCACAGCGTGACGGAGAGCCGGTATATATTCGGGAGGGCATGAGCATCTAGTAGGAGGGCAACAAGTGCATTAACATTGCACCAAAAAAAGAAAGATTGATGGCACAATGCCCACCATTATGGTTGTGTGATCTCATGAGGAAAAACTCTTCCATTCACGCCACGTTACCTCTCTCGCTCCTTGTTAGTTTCTGCTTCACCTTTTCTTCCATGATGACAATTCCAACGCTCTCCACTCAAACGGTTACAAGGGCGTTTCAGTCTTTTATCATGTGACCCGGTGCATTGCTCCCTATATAATGCAACTCGTTCTCACTCATCTTCCAAGCCACTCAGGAAACCAATTAAGCCGACTACAGGCAATTGATCAATTTTCAGGCTCAAGAATGGAGATTGCACAAGAGAGAGAATGGGCGGAAGCACAGAAAATAGTACTGACAGTGGACATGGTGTCCGCTACAAAGCGCCACCTCCAATTTCTCGCCGCTGTCGATAAGGCTGGCCATCTCTACAATGGCCCTGCCTTGCTAAGGGCCTTGTACAGGTAATTAGTTTCAATTTCGTTTAATTCCAGGTTGATTCTTTGCTAATGAATCATATATAGATCACTAACTAAGCAGTTAAGTTCTCAGGTACAATGTTTGTTGGCTTCCCTTGCTCGCCAAGCACACTGAAACTCCTCTCTGTGAGGAGGCGCTTGTTGTTCCTCTTGACTGTGAATGGATTTGGCACTGTCACAGGCTCAACCCGGTAAAAACTTCCCCTTCTGATCTGTTACTTTTTTGGATGTGAGTGTGTAATGTGTTTCGAGTCTTGCTTTTTTCTGTGTATCAGCTTAGGTACATATTAGATTGTAAGGCCTTGTTTGGGAGACTCCTCGACAATCGCCATGCTGTCTCGTCCGTTGAAGGCTACTCGAAGAAGCAAACCGAGGAGATTTGGAGCAAAATGTACCCCGATGAGCCGTATGAGCTTGACTTTTCCAGGGCGGCAGTTGTAGATGATGCTCCTCCGCCGCTGAAATGCACCGACTACGATCTGGTATCAGCTGTTGAAAGGCAGAGCTCCTTCTATTGGCAGGTGACAAGCTGGTTCTGCACAAACTCTTTGTAATTTATGACACAACTCTGCTTTCACAATTTTGGATGTTGATAGGTTGCAAGGCCCCATATGAGTGACGACCGCTACCTGAAGGAATCCGTAGCGAGATACAAAGCGTTCTTGTACCTGATGAAGAAGAACATGGAAGATTCAACAACACTGTCTTGCGTCCCAACGTATGACATTGATCTCATCTGGCACACACACCAGCTGCATCCATTTTCATACTGCAAGGACCTGATTCAGTTGCTTGGCAAGGTGGTGGAGCACGATGACACCGACTCTGACCGATCTCAAGGAACCACGCTCAACGTCAGCTTCAAACAAACAACCAAGCAGTGGGAAGAGATGTTTGGGAGGAATTATTGGAGAGCTGGGGCTATGTACAAAGGCAGCGCTCCCATTCCCAAAGGATCTGAAACATTTCCTTTGTGTGATGAGCATCAGAAGCCAATCAATGGAGAACTGGTGGAGGTATGAATCGTTAATTTCTTGGTTGTTATAGACTGACTAAATAAAAGCTGTGCTAATGCACAATGTCATGCTGCTGTTCAGGTGCTGGTGGAGGTTGATGGGATCCAATCCATACCCAAGGGTGCCAAGCAAGAAGATCTATTCGTGTCGTTCAAGAAGAAACAGCCTGACATGTTCTTCACCAACAATGAAGGTATAGACTTAAGCATACAATCACTATCCGGAGAAAAAGAGGTAGCTCTATTTTGGTGTGAGCCGACTGGTGAGCTGCTGTTTGAACTCGAATCTCGAAACAAACCATTAGGATCCGCTTCTCTGTCTCTGAATGAGTATTTTGATCCTGTTTCTGAGCTCTCTGTGAGGAAGTGGATGGAGCTGGCTCCTCCAACTCCTCGAAACACAAGCTACAAGCCCATCTTCCTGCACGTTGCTGTTTCATTCACTGTACCCACCCCTGCAACTCCTCAGATGCTTCAAATGCTGCAACATCAAACTTCCTTTCTGAATGGCGAAGCAGATGGCGGTCGCTGTATTGCGGAAGTTGGAGTTGGTGGCAGCTGTTCTGGTGGCAAGTGTTCTGGCAAGTGTAAGGGCATTCCTGCAGTTGGAGTCGGTGGTGGTGGCAGCTGTTCTGGTGGTGGCAAGTGTTCTGGTAAGTGCAGAGGCATCCCTGCAGTTGCATTTGGTGGTGGTGGTGGCAGCTGTTCTGGTGGCAAGTGCTCGGGTAAGTGCAGAGGCATTCCCGCTGTTGCAGTTGGTGGCGGTGGCTGCAGCGGTGGCAAGTGTTCTGGCAAGTGTAAAGGCAGTGTTTAGTTGACTTGAAACCGATGAATTAAGGTGCACTGCTCTCGTGGCTGTGCGCATCGTACAACTATCATAATTATAAAGTCTCG
Organism: Fallopia convolvulus; assembly: GCA_964016875.1. Taxonomy (NCBI): domain Eukaryota; kingdom Viridiplantae; phylum Streptophyta; class Magnoliopsida; order Caryophyllales; family Polygonaceae; genus Fallopia; species Fallopia convolvulus. The sequence continues at coordinate 21,101,395 of OZ024733.1, forward strand.
TGTAACGATCTCTTCTATCTTGGGTTCACGGCTCTTAAATAAATGATGATACAAAATGTCATGGTTTGAATTTCCTTATGAAAATATCGTTGTGAATTTGTGGTTATTTTAGATGTTATATTTCTATCATAGAAGGCATTTGTTTGATCAAATTGTAACATTGCCTTCAAGAGTGTAAGATCGATGAGACAAGTGTTTGCTTTGATTTCATGTGCATTTCAGATTAATTGACCGACAAAATTATTTTAAGGGTAAATCCAACTTCCAACAATCATAGTTCATAATTTATACGAAAGCACTCATTTACATAGACACCTCCTCAAGAAATTCATTCTGAGGGTTGATACAAAAGCCAAGGATTACATATCTCACAAGATACAACTTGGCTGTCTTATTGCTACACACTCGAGCGCGCACACACCCATTGGAAGTACATTAAAGGAAGATGATACACCACACATGGACTCCATTGAGCTTCAAGTTGGATGTGGTGAATTAAGCATAGGCATCAGGGTTGGTAAGGAGGTACTCCTCCACCTTCTTGTACAAGCCCCTCATCTTTTCTTGTCCAAGCTTGATCCTCTCCTCATCCAGCACGACACCTTCCTTAGGATAGTAGTGGTTGGTGAAGGTGCACACGCAACCGCTCCCAGACGCCACAAACTTGACTTCACTGACACCATACCGCATCCCCTAGTTCGTCTCCCTCCATAACTGTGTACTTGCAATATATGTTGACGACGTCAAGCTCCTCATATTTGTGTTTCACATAGGTGAATGACATCCCTGTTCCATTGCAAAATTTGTGTTTCACATAGGTGAAAAATGTGATTTTTCATGGAAGTATTTATTATTTGCAATTTTCAATAACAAACTTTGAACGTTGTAACACAAATGGTTCACTTCCTAAAATTATGGAATGACAATGCTTTCTTATTGAAATTAGAAGGCTGGAATGATATTCTTTTTCAAAAGGAGCAGTGTTGATCCTATATAGAAAAATATAGGTGTACCATCAGCGAAGTTGAGTTATTTGACAGCTCCAACAGCGACACAATCGCCTTGCACAAACTCGATGGATTTGAACGATTCGGGCATGAGCTTGGGGAAGAGGTTGTAGGCCTTTGGATTTGGCTCCCACGTGGGAGGTACTCCTCCCACGTGGGAGTCAAGGCAAAGAAAGGCAAAGGGCCTTGAACCTGGTTTGGGCAACTGGGCTTGAAATCTCTTGGCTGTACGATTTTACACACATTTTTTGTTTTAAAATTGGTAGATTCAGAGGTTCTACTTAGGATATATATATATATACATTGAGTTCAATAGAAAACAATTAAATATGAGAGAACAAGAGAGCAATTGTAGGCCTTTGGATGATATTCCATTGGATGGCTCAGATTATACATATCTAAAATTGACCCAATTTCAAATTTCAACCCAATCCCTTAACTATAGCAAGTGTTTTTTAATTTTCGGATTTATAGCAAAAATCACAAAAGGAATTCGGTGGTTTTGGGTATCTTTGATTTTTACCTTATTTTACAATTTTTTTTACTTCCCCTTTCTCAAACCTAATTTTTTCGGTGGAATATCATTCACGCTTTTTTGGAATCGGCGCTCAAACCTTCATTCACGCCTTTCTCGAATCCTGCTGGTCTCGACTCCAAATTCACACCGGAATCGCCCCTCGCCGTGGACGGTCGCCGCTCACCCACCGCCCCCAAATTCCGGCCACCACCGTTCGCCCTCAAACCTCCATACACTGACTCCTCATCTACTATTTCATCCTCATATTCCTCTTCACCATCATCATTGTCAACATCTGATGTGTATAAATTCTCTTCATTCAAATAACTGAATTCATCTCCCTCGAACTCTAAAATTGTATTACAAAATACGTCATGTATATTCAGGAATACTGATTGTATATAAGGTAACAATACATGTATATAGACATAAATACGGTGTATACAGAGAACATTTATACATGTTTATGTAATACATATATCATATACATTAATAAAGATGTTTTATACAGATTTAGGACATGTATATACACATCAGCGTATATGGATCATAGGTGTATGTAACATAGAGGTCATGGGCATAGAAGTGTATATAAATTCTAATAATTGTATATAACAGTACAACTATTGTATATTGAGATCAATATAGACACATCATACTCATTCATGTATAATTGGTATATTAATTTCTAATAATTATACACATATATTAAAACGGTGTATATGCTCAACATTTGTACAGTTTTTTTTATTCGACGTAGAATTAAAAATAGTTTACATATAAGTCATGTATATTAACTGTGAATTACATGTATATACGCTAATATCGAATGTATACATAATTCAAATTGTACATGTAAAAGACATGTTTTCATTAATTGTACATACAATAATGTAAATAGTATCCAGTCACAACAATTTTCGTATATACATTCATCAGGTTGTTTTATACAATATTACAGTATATATATATATATATACAGAGGATCTGTCGGATTAGGTCACATAAACAATTTACACGTAAATTTACGACATATACTAAAACAAATCAATCATATACATAATGAAGATATTATATACAAAATTACCTGATGCCATATTTCTACGATTAATGATTTTCGAGCAGTTTCGACGTTCAGCGTGCAGTTCCGAGCAGTTCGACGTGGTGGTTCGTGGACAGTCGCCGACTGGAGGTTGCGGGTCTCCAGTTTCACGTTAAACACAATTTTCGATTTTTCCAAAATTTTAATTATGGTAGTTAGAAGGAGTAAATCATGGGGAGAAGATCTCTCCTATTTCTGATTTTTTTTTGCTATTTCCTATTTTTTGATATTGTAGACACCAATCTCACCATCCATCCCAATCTCATCCAATGGTTGAGATTTGTTCTCTTGTTCTCTATAGGATCTTGTTCACTATAGAACCTAACTATATATATATATATAGACTAAGAGACTAGAGAAACCCCTTATTAGATAGAAACGAGAGCCATTATTAGGAGCGTCAGATAAAATAAAATTAAGGGTTGAGATTAAATAAAATAGGGTGTACAATAACTATCATGTGTTTAATACACCAGATCACACCAAATTCCTAAAATATCTCCCAAAATCTCAACCCTATCTCTCTCCATATATTCAATTTCCAATATCAAAATCGTCCATATTTATTATCATCTTTTTCGATCGCTCTCTTTTCATTCTGAAATTGAAATATCAAAATCCTCTCCGTCTACAACACCGATGCTAGAGATTTCGCCACCGTCAAGAAGGCCATCGACACCACAACTGATTCAGAAATTTACCAATAGCCATACACTTCCTTGAGGCTTTCAATGACGCCTTTCTATCAAAACCCACTTCTATTTTGTAGTTTTACGCTATTAACCGCCTCTTGGACGGTCTTGAATTGCCCACTTCTGCCTTGTATCATCTTGATCAGGATTTGAAAAGCCTTTGTTGTGACCAAGTTATGGTAAATACAATTTATTATTTTTTCGTTAATTTTGTTTAATTTGGTGGGTATTTCATGATAGAAAATTTCGTATAGTTACTATGAATGGATCTAGGGTTTTGTTAACAATTTAATAGGGTTTTCTAAATGGATTTATGATGCTTAATAATGTGTTTGTGTTTCGTTTTGTGTAGGACAACATCAAACAATATCGCCCAAGAGTAAAGAATAGAGAAGAAGTTCATAGGATTCGCCATTGTTATTGTTTGATGAGTTATCCTGAACTGTCAAGTTAATATTCAGATATTTTGTATACATGTTCGATATTGTGTACTTAATATTCACATATATTATATACATATTCGAGTTCTTTATACACATGTTCAAAATTATGAATTTAATATTCAGATATATTGTGTATATGTTCGAGATTTTGTACTTAATATTCATATATATTGTATAAAGATTCGAGTTCATTTGTACACGTGTTCAAAATTGTGACGTTAATGTTCAAATATATTGTGTACATATTCGATATTTTGTACTTAATATTTAGATTATATATATATATATATATTCGAGATTTTGTACTTAATGTTTAGATATAGTGTAAAACATGTTCGAGATTATATACTTAATATTCGATTTCATACTTTGTTTTGTTCAAGATTTACACTCAAATATTCATATATAATTACAATTATATATATCACTCCTACAATGACATATTCGAAATTGTGTTATCAATATTCGTTTACACATATTGGTTTGTTCGATATTTAAACTAACATATTCAGATATAAACACATGACGACTACAAAGTAGATTGTATATTCAAACCACAACAAATTCGAACAATTTTTAAACAATATTCAGAATATATTGAAACATATTCAAACACATACAAGATAATTATGCCAGCAATAACTATTCAAATTTTGAATTTGAATTTTATGCAAAATAGAAAATGGAACACATGTTCAAAACTGTGAAGTTAATATTCAAATATATTATGCACATGTTCAAGGTTTCGTACTACAACGGTATATTCGAGAATGTATTCTTAATATTCGTTTACACATATTGGTATGTTCAATATTTAAACTAACATATTCATATATAATCCCACGACTACTACAACAACACATCCAAAATCAGCTATTTTTAAGGAAATCAGAATTGCTACAATTATTTTATTCTTTTAATTTTTTTTTTCATGCCTTAAATCTCTACAATTACGCCAATTTCCATGAATACTTTTTTTTATTTTTTAACAAAATCAGAATCCCTACAATTTAGGAGCTTCCATATTTATAATTTCCAGATGCATATTCAAGTGTATTTTGCCCATAATTGTTATGATATACCATCATTATTAGCCATCGATTACATCAACTCCAACGACTCTTATTACGACTTCCGTTTCTTCACAATTTGCGTTTCTCTAGAGCCCTCCCCTATATATATAGTATTAGGTTCTGGTAGAAATCCTTCTTAGAGTAGAAAGTGAGGGTGATTATAGACCATTGAATGATTAGATTTAAATGGATTGGATTAAATCTACAATGGTACAATAAATCTAATGTATTTGCATTACACCTGATTTACTCTCAAAAGAGAGATTTATGGAACAATAATATCAATAAAATTTTATCTTTCCATATTAAAAATTAGATATATCTCTATCCCCGATCTGCTAATTGCCGATCTCCTAAACTCTTCATCATCGTTATGTTCTAAAATAAAAAATTTCTCGCATTCTCGTAACGAGTTCACCGATATAGGCTGAGGCACCACCTCTTTCTTCTTGAACGCGGTCAAAGACGATACTCTACAGGAAGTTGTTCCAAGTGGTGGGAGATATGGCATGTTACACTACTGCCATCGTCCAAGCGGTGTCCTCATTGAAATTCAAGTTAATATATAATCCGTATTAATTAGTTTTCATTTGAATGATATTAATTGATCAACAAAATAAATAAAACAATGATTAAATTAGTTATATATGGAGTGAAACCATCGATTATGAGTGTGCAGGAGGACATTAGAGAACAAGGTAATGAAGAAGGCATCTATTTGAATCTCGTGTTTGCACGTGAGTACGGATCACTAATTATTTTTGGCTCCAAGGGCGGGACTTCTAAGACCGCACCAATATTCCACATCCTCCATCGTTGGTCGGCACCGGCTCATTACTAGAGTATCCCCCCAATTTCAAACAATCGTCAACAATTAATGATATTCATTTAACTAGGTGTCGATATTCACCGTATTAGCTGGTGATATTCGTGTAATTGGGTGGTTAAATTATTGTGATTGTGTGGCAATATTCACCATATTAGCAATTGATATTCGTATAAATGAGGGGTTATATTCGCTATATTAGATAGTGATAGTCATGTAATTAGGTGATCATATTCTTTATGTTAGCTAGTAATATTCACGTAACTAGGTGATCATATTCATATATTTATGTAATTGAACGATGATATTCTTACCATTAAATAGTAATATTTATGTAGCTCTTCGAATCAAGTTATGTATGTATTGTTATATCAATTGATATTCGTCTTCATTTTAGTATGTATTCATTCAAGAAATGGATGTATTCGTTTTCATTTTAATAAATAAATTCATTTATAAAATTATAAAAAATGTACAATTAGTCATTTTAATCATATTCATCGTAATAGAAGTACATATTCAATGTTTATTACATTGGTATAATGGTATTCGCTCGACACACTGCGAGAATGTATATTTATTATTTATCACGTTAATATTCATTTAGCAAGTAACGAAACAAAGATAAAATAGGACGTTAATATTAATTAATTTTAAAAAGTAGGAGAGTGAATCAATATTAAAATTATGTCAATGATAATTAATTATATAAATAATAAAGAGAATTAAAATTTTGTATTAATATCCATATTTATCTCTTTATTTTTTTTTCGTTTTTTTCAATAAATTAAGTATGATCCTATTTTTATGGAAAGTAGGTTTCATGATCTTTCAATATCCACCCATATATTTCTCACCCTATTTTAAATAAAATGAACCATCTAATCTCACCATCAATTCTCTTTAATCCAACGCTTCAAATTCTCTGTAAGATATAGTGATTGAGAAGTTGGTTGTGAGATAAAATGGAGAACTTGGTGTGTATTTATAGGAATAGGAAAGTAAGGTCATTCGAATCTTACGTTCCATTGTTCAATTAACTTGAATGATCACCTGTCCTAATTCATTGACATTAATATACTTTTATATTGTTTAAGGAATATAGACTTTTTTGGATCATTTGAAAAATCATTATGTATCAATCAGGAGTGACAATATTATATATACCTCATAATAGTCTTGTTTGAATAGATGGAATTAGAGCTATCAAACAGGTCGGTCAGGTCGGGTTCGGATCCGGTTATTTCGGGTTCGGGTTGTGTCGGGTTCGTATCGTAACGGGTTACCGATCAAATCGGGTCGGGTCATTTCGGGTTTTCGGCGGGTCGAGTCGATCCAACAGGTTAAGAAAATCGATTTTTTACAATTATTGAAATATCATTTTATTTAAAAAATGATATTTAATAATAATCTATTATTTTTATATATTTTAAGAATAAAATATATTATAATTTTCAAAATATATTATATATATTCAAAAAATATAACAAATTCGGTCAACCCAACGGGTTTCGGGTCTATCGGGTTCGCTTTATTTTGGATTTCGGGTCTTGACCCTAAAATTTTCGGGCGGTTCAGGTCGGTTTTTTGGGTCCGGTCAGCTTTTGACAGCTCTAGATGGAATCAATTGAAGTCTCCTTGAACAAAAAAAAAAACGAGTGAAATCTTCTTTTGTTCCAGATGGTCAACCATTGAAGTTCTAAGCGCTAATCCTTATGAATTATGTGCTGAAATCCCGTGAAAAAGTATGCTTATGTGCGAAATAAGAATGAATTAAGTGAGTAGGATAATGATAAATTAACGATGCAAATTTTTTCATTAAAATGAGAAAAATATAGCACATATGATTTTTGGTGAATTATTTGCCTATTAAAAAATTGAGAAGAGGGATGCACACGAGATGTGTATCGAAACTTATTTTTTGTGCATGAAAACCAGTTGTATATGCACATAAAAATGGGCAAATGGGACATCAAAATTATGTTTAATAATGCATGTTTATGCATCAAAACTAGAGATACATGCATCAAAACCATGTGAATATAGGGGTGTTCAACGTGTCGGGTCGCCTGCGACCCGCACTGACCCGACCCGCGATCCGTGTGGGTCGGGTCGGGTTAAACACGCGCGGGTCGCAAGTCCCAGTTCGATCCGCGACCCGCAATATTTTTTAAAAAAATATATTTTTATAATTTTTAATGTATAATTTTTTTTATAAAAAAAAATTTGATTTACGGCTCGACCCGCAAACCCAATGAGTTTATTTTTAAAAATACATGTTTTTAGGTAAAAGATCATTTTTTAACCCGATTAACTTAGTCAAACGAGTCAAGCGTGTCGACCTGCGACACGACCTGTTAGACCCGCGACCCGCGGGTCGGGTCACAGGTCAAAAGTAAATTTTTTTACAGGTCGTGGGTCGACCCGCAACCTGTAATTTCGGGTCGCGGGTTGACCCGACCCGTGAACATCCTGATGAAACTCGAAATAAACCAGGGCTAGAAGACAAGAATGAGATTACCTTTATTTGACTAGGCAAACACTTGCTTTTATTTATCTCTTTAGAACGAGGTTATAAGCAGTGAGATTACAAACAACGAGGTTATAAACGACGAGTTTATGCCCTAGATCTTTTCTCGGAGGAATCGAGGTCTCGGCCTAACAAGATTCGAAACCTCCTAACTACTGAGAGATTCTACCACTTAACAGATTATTAATGAGCTCTACCCTGGTTGTAAGCCTATGCCTGATGTCTTGTGGCGAGGTCGAAGAGTTGATTATGCACGCGGGTATTGTGGTCTGCGAAGTGATGTAGCGAGATCTTTGATTGAGATGAGGTCTCTTTGGGCGACTTGAAGTCGTTTTGTGGACCTTCACTTGGTTGTAGCGTGGTTTTTAATGATGATTCAACACGTCGATCTTCAATGAACAAGATAGTTTTTGAGTTCAAGATGTTTTTTGACCCTCTTCTACCTTCGAGGTTCTCCTGTATTTATAGAGGTTTGAGGAACATGGTTTTGATGTTTGCTCGATGTGAGAAGCCCGAGATCAGGCTCTTTGATTGGTCGAGAGTGAGGCAGTTGGTCATTGGTTGAGAATATGGTGGTCGCTGAGTCGTTGAATGGGGCAGGAATGTCAACTTTTGAACAACGAGGTTTAGACCTCGTGACCGAGGTCTTGAGGCCTCGCAAGGGTAGGGATCTACCTTTTTTAAAATAGGTATGGCAATGGCCTTTGAGTTTAATCTCGGGAATCCCGCCAGATCCGGATATTCCTCGTACTCCGGTCCCACTGTTCATATTCTGCTACTTTGCGCACCATCACAACCTCATGGCCTGGGGGTCTCGCCCCGAGGACCGCATGTCATATGCGCGTGACGTTTCCCCCCCCCGTACCTGAGTGCGAAGTCTTAGTTTTAGGGTCACGGGTAGCGAGGCTAGAGGTTTGGGGGCAACGAGGCCTGAGGATCTCTTTTGCGAGGCTGAACACTTAGGTTTTTCTTCGGTCATGCAGTTGACGAGCCCTAGGCCCGTTCTCCCTTATTTCATTAATGGGCCTCTGAAAGAGATTAGGCCCATTAAGCTCTTTATAACTGGGAGAGGCCCAAGTCCGCATTTTATAAAAGCGCCTCTACACGTCCCTCTTCCCCTCATTCTTCATCTTCTTCTCCGAACCAAACCCTCTCTTTCTTTCTTCCGCTTTTTCGATCTCCGGCAAGCAGGTGACGCTTCCTCAACGGTTTCGAGGCTCGCTTCTCATGCCAGTTTCCGACAAGTAAGTGATCGGTTCTCCCTCTACATGCGTTTTTGGTGTGTTTTTTTCTTTTACCGCCTCGTGCCCTAGAGGGAGGCGGTGGTCTTCCGGCATTTCGCGCCGGTGTCACGGTGGCGAAATGGTGGGAGAGGGGGTGGCGTTGGTAGTACAGCGATGTTCTCGAGCCCTTCGGTGCATCAGCCGACGGTTGAGTTTTTTCGCCGCTCCTCTCTTTTCGAATTTCGAATGTTTCTTGGAAAACCAAACGTCTCACCGCTTGGGTGATGGGACGTTTGATCTTCCAACCGCTGTCTTCCATTCTTCCTCTCTGCTTTTGGTGCTTCACATTCTTCCTAGGCTGTCCCATCTGTCAGAGTAGCCCTAGGGTCCTGCGTCCCATGCGCTACCACCTCGCACTTTCTTTCTTTTTTTGGTTTGTTCGACGTCTCAAAACTTCTTCTTTCCAAGTGTTCGCCTTTCTTGACCTGAACCTCGCTTTTTCATCCTAGAGGGGCCCCGCCGAGCCCTCCACCAAGCCTCGCATTCAAGATTCGGGAGAAGTTTTACGAAGAATCATCTGAGACTGTAGGGACCGTTGAAACCAGTGATTCCCAGAATCCGAGGTCTCCTTCGATTGTGTTCAACGACCCCTCACCTAGCACCTCCGACATCTCTGTTACTTTGCTCTTTCTCCGACTACACACGTCTTCCGGGGTTGAGATGGCCTCATCTTCGATTTTCGACGAAGAACTTGTCGGCCCTGACGCGCAGTCGTTTGACTCCAACGACCAGCCGAGCTTCTTCGCGGAGTATATTACCGACTCTGTGTCATGCGTCCCTCCCATCCTCGAGGAGTGGATACTGATGACCCCGAACCCCTCGATCGAGATCTTTCTGCCCGAGGGGGCCCCGACTGTTCCAAAGCGGGAGGCCCTTGAGAAGATCACGAAGGATTTTCCTTGGCCCGAGGTGGAGGGCTTCTCCTTGGCATTGTACGAAAAGTGCATGGTTGTTCATCTGCCGAGCCTCCAGGCCGGCTTCCGGCTACCACTAGCCCGACACATAGTCGACTTCTTATGGTTGATGCATATCTGCCCCGTGCAGCTGTTTCCCAACGCATGGAGGCTTCTGTGCGTGTACACCATCCGAAGCCATGAGCTCGGGGAGGGGCCGGATATGGACGTCATGACGAGTTTGTTTATGGCGAGACGAGAGTAGAAGTCATGTCTTGTCAACCTAAGTTTACCCGGGCTCAAGATCACCACTACCCCGTCGAACGTCGGCCAGTGGAAGGATAAGTGGTTCTTGGTCCGGGATTGCTCTGGGAGGTATCTTAACTTCCCCTCCGCACCGGACAATTTCTGCCATCCCAAGGGGACGTTGGATGTCGCCGAGATCAAGGCTCGGTTTGCAACGCCGCGCTAAGGGCCCTACTGGGAATACCTGGCGCAAGACCGGCTCGAGCGTGCGGGTCTGAGTCTCACCTTCCCGAACGTCGAGGGCGTAGAGGGTACCCATTTCTTTTTCTCATTTTTGCATTATTTCTTGTCTTGTTGTGTTAGTTTTGGATTACGTGTGGTAACCCCGAACCCCGCTTGGGTCGGATATTTAAGATTTTGGTTACTCACGATGATCGCGACCCTTGCTCGGACCACAAATTCTTAGTTTTTGATTGGATGCGACAATCATGAGCTTCGCTTGGACCACGCATTCTCTATTACTAACTCACTTGTTTTTTTCAGTGAATCTTTTGGATGCCTTGGCCTCGAGGGCTCAGGGGAAGAAAGTTGCGGGCTCTTCCATGTAGACCTCTCGGGCCCCGAAGGCCCTGACGGTGAAGGCGCCGGCCCCGACGACGAAAGTGTCGGCCCCGACGACTAAAGCGCCGGCCCCTGCGAAGGCTGCAGGGATAAAAAATTATTGAGGGGGGGGGGCACCCAAAGGAGATGCTACCAGAGCATCCTCCCACGCCCCCCCGAGGATCCGGGGACGGGGCCGGGTCCAAGCGAAAGGAAGCGGAGGCGTCGCCTCGCAAGGAAAAGTGGAAGAAGCATAAGTGGGACGGCCAACGCAGTTCCTAGGGGAGGGAGATCGTACCCAGCCCCAACTTCGAGGGGCGGGCTCTCTCCGCCACCAGTCCTCCTGCCGTGAAGTTCCACTACTCCGGGCCGTCCCGGGGTGCGCTTAGGAACTGGAACAAGGATGACTGGAAGGAGGAGATTACGTGGGCGAACAATCTCTCCGAGGACGCCCTTTATGACGAGGCCCTCCGCTACTCAGCGATGGTATGCTTTGCTTCTTTTTTGTGAGCTTTTCTCGAAAGTTTCTGTAACACCCCCATTTTATCCACTTATAATGGGATGTTACCGCCGACGGACTCGGACTTTCCGTCCAAGGCCGTTGAGGCTTTTAGTGACTGTAAATGAATAAAGACATGTTGAAACAACTTAATCTGATAAAACAGATTGTCTTATATTCAATAACATGGTTACAAGAGTTTACATCGGAAAACATATAACAGGAATCGGTGTTTCTAGAATTACTTTCAAAATCCTGGAAACGACTGTGTGGAGACAACACGTCTTCCAAAGCTTCCTTCCTTTCTTCTTTCCTTATGTGGCCTTCAAGCTTTAACTTCTCTAGTCTTCTCCCTACAACTTGATATTTTCGTAGAAACGAAAAATACCAGCCGGACGAAACCGGGAAGAAGCAAGGGTATTAGTCTTCCAACAAACTAAGCAAATAGGAGAATGTGTTTTGGTTCACAAAGATAAGGCCAAGACGTTTTAATACCATAACCCGAACTTAAATGGGTAAAGGTATAATAGTCCAAAGGACTATAGAGAACAGGACGACAATATTCTGAATATGTGGTAAACCGATTAAAGGTTTGGAAACACTACTAGAATTAGGGGTTTTAATGACCATGTTATAATGATGAACTAAAAAGTTCGTCGTTAATGATGTTTATATATATATTATATAACGAGGAACCCAAAATTGGTCGTAATAGGTACAGGACTATTTGTAAACGGTCATCGTTAATGATACTAATTAAAAAATAGAAAAAAAAACAATGTCGTCGTTAAAGGATAGAAGATAGGCGCGCGCGGATTAATTTTTTCTACCAGTTTTGATTAGTAATTCGATCTATCAAAGCGCAGAAAGTGCGAAAGGTTCTGAAACCCTAGAACGCCGCCAGATCGAGTAATCTTCCGCCAGTTCAATCAACCCCGCCAGAGTGATCGAAAGCTTCAATCTCGGATCTCAAGTCCTTCCGTTTTTGGTCCCCATCTTCCGGTACGTTGAATTCGTTTTTGTTCCCCATCGTCCGAAGGGAAAAGCCTCTTTCAAAGCCTCAATCTTCCCCTTTCCCTTCGGTTCTTATTTCGATCGATTCCTTTTGGTTTGTTCTCTATTTTGTGCTTAATCTGATTTAGGTATTCATCCATGTGTATATGTATGATTTTTGAACTATTTAGGTTTTGTGCTCAATCCGTTTGTTGTTTATGTCTTAGCTGAACAAATAATTGATCCAAATAGGTTTGTTGTCCAATTGATTGCTCATGTTCTAGGGTTTCGTTTCTAATTAACCTAATTTTTGGGTTCTGAAATGTGTTTGCTTGTATCTAACTTCATTCTCTGCCTATTTTCTCGACATTTTCATGTTTCGATGTTAATTAAACATGCTTGTACGCTAAGTATATTACTCGGGGTTTTTGCCAAGTGGTCTTGTTATTTGTTTATGAAATAGCCTTTGTTCTGTTTTTTTTTTCAATTCAAACATCTGCAAATCCAAAACATGAACTAATATCCATTCCAAATTTCCAAGGCAAACCTTAAGCTTTGCTTTGTCCAAAACATATCTGAAACATTATTAAATTTCAACACCCTTCCTTCTCGAACTGTATCTCAACACTAGGTGAGAAAAAGAGAGGGGCAACACATTTAGTGCTTTCCACCGCCACCTCGAAGCTTAGGACGCTTACCTCGAGCACCCTTTGGCTGGCTCTTAGTCTGAGTCTTTGACTTGGAAACAGCTTCTGCCTTCTTTTCTCTCTTCTCATCCTTGGTCTTCTTGTTCCTTTCCTTGATTTCATGAAGAGCAGCTTCTCTTGCAGCATCTCTGGCTTCTGGCTTCTCACTTCTCTTCTTTTGGATATCTTCCAAAGTGGCACCAACAATTGACCTTGAGTAAGGCTTCTTGGTTGCACGACGCCTCTTCTTCACAGCTTCAGCAGCAATATCCTTCTTATGTTGCTTAATGCCCCTTCCCGGGTAGATCTTGGCACCACTAAAACGGCAAAGCTCAGTTTTGAGAACCATGGTGGATTGGCGGCAGCGGACTCGCTTCGCTCCTCACAAATAACTTACGCTATATTCGGCACGCGCAATAGCCTTTGTTCTGTTGAAACTATGCCTTATGGCTGGTGGCCATTGCACACCTGCGCTTGCCAACAATTAAAAAAAGGCGTACTGAAATTTTCATACAGGAAATGCCCTTTTACATGTGTGTTTATAAATTGATTCATAGGCAAACATAGAATTAAAACAATATAGCAACGTTTTGGAACACCAATACTTGTATTCCCGTCCATAGGTTATCCCCATCTTCGTGCCAATCTCATCTACTGCAAGCTCTTTGTACATCCTTGCTGCATTCCTGGAAGAATAAAGCAATGTAGCTTCTATATTGACAAGTGCTTGCTTACATGTTCCTTGATCAGTTAGTGTGCGCTTCTTATACTCTCCATAACTATGTGAGGCTTTATGGATTAGACAGTGACGTAGCATCTGATGATTTAGGATCAGCATCAGACGCCGACTGCACTTGAGCTGCGTATTGTAAGTTCCATAGCACATCTTGAAAGGATGGACGAGTGGATGCTTCTGTTGAAATGCACTTATTTGAAAATAGATATGACTCTTGATAATGATTCCTGGGAGCTAGTGCCCAACACAATTGGATCAATAATCTTCCATCGACCATCTTGGCTTCCAAATGACGTCTGTAACAGTGCACAATTATGTATTTTACTTGAATGATTTTTTTCTTGCTCAAGAAAAGATGATGCAAGATAACTTTGAATAGTATACCATTCCATTGATAGCATGAGAGTAGTAGGTGTACATGCTTGTGCTTTTTTCTACTTTTCCTTGTGCATACAAACATGAAGAAGCCACCTAAAAAAGATTTCATTTTCTCAGGAACACTCATTTAATGATAGTTCTAACTTACTTTTGTTTGTTTTCATTTTGTAGGCACTTGAAGATTATGAGCTACTGTTGACATTGTCAAAATGAGTTAGACTCTACTAGCTATAACATATGTTTTTGTAATTAAATATACTATTAGATAAATAGTTTATTTTATTTTGCTATGGAGATATATGTGATTCTTATACTTAATTGATGTTTGAATATGGTTTAATTTTACTATTATATAATATTAGTCTTAATTTGTTTGGTTTGTAAATATTATGCGAATATTATATGATTTGATGTGTAATAACAAAGCAAATAAAATATTACGATAAATTTGTTTGTCATTAACTAATAACGGCGAACATGTCTACTCGTGCGATGGTCGATTTTGTCGTCATTGATATCAGTTAATGAAGAACTGGATGCTCGTCGTTAATATCTAACGACGAACAGCCAGTTCGTCGTTAATATGTAACGACGAACAGCCCGTTCGTCGTTAATATCTAACGACGAACAACTAGTTCGTCGTTAATAACTAACGACGAACAACCAGTTCGTCGTTAATAACTAACGACGAACAACCAGTTCGTCGTTAATAGTTAACGCCTATTGACGACGAACATGGTCGTTAAAACCAATAACGAGGGAAGCAATAACGACGGACACACGACGGAGTTTATTTCATCGTTAATAGTTTTAATGACGATATGTTTAACCAATAACGACGACTTTGTTCATCGTTAAAGTGGTCCTTTTCTAGTAGTGAAATTAGGAAACCACCAAAAGTAGTTCCTAAGAACGATAATGTGTTTGGATATTTGTTGGGAATATTATTAACATACATTTATTTTAAAAAGGTGCATACATCGACTAATCAGATCCATAACCACCCTCATAGCATACGTGTTGTGCATCTCACGAGTGGAAAATGGGAACTTTCATAGGGAGGAGCCAGAGTGGCATTTCCAAGTTGTACTTTACCACCCTGCATATTATCATTACTATGCCCGAGGCACTAGTCTTTCATTAGTCATAAAACTTTGCATTACAGTTATAGATTTTTAAATATCGTGCTCAACCAGTGAGACTTATACCGACAACAAAAAGGAATAAAATTCCTTAAGCACTCAAAGTGCTTCACTTTCTCACGAATTTTGAGAAAGTAGGTCATGACCAGTATCAGGAGAAGATACCAAAGTATACCACCCGATACAGTTATAAAGAGACTCTCAAAGCATATCCCCAAGATCCCTAGTTCTAAAACATATCCACAACAAAGAGATCTCAAAGGAGACTCTTGAAACACATAAGAGCACAATCAACGGCCCTAAACAATACTAGCAGTACGAATAATATGAACAATCGTTAAATCTATGCAGTAAATAAACCTAATTCATTTATTTCGCAAGCAAATATTTCCAACATAGAGATGATAACGGAACACAGGTTCATGATTATCGATTGTTCCAAAAGTAATGATATCTAAAACAGAATTTAAAGATATCGAGTTCAGAAAAGGGTGAACCACCCACTTGCCTTAAAAAGTGAGCTTGAGTCCGATCAAGATAATAAAGCTGAATCCTTATAGCTTTCCTGGTAAGAATGAATTTAAAAATATTCAGAAAGACATTTTCCGAATAAACTCCTTTAACTGTTTATTCAACTTTTAATGTCTTCGGACAAGGTAAGGACTTATTTTGTTATATATATATTTAGTTAGTTAGTTAGTTAATTATATAAATAACCTTTATAACGTCGTTACTTGGCTAAGATTTTGACAGCATAACGTCCTGTTTTTGGTACTTTCTTATAAATGAAAAGTGTTCATTTATATCATACGTATGTGGTGTTAAATTCTCATAATTTAATATGGACCAACGGAACGTATAAAGGGGTCAAAATTTCGTTACCAAACGTTGACGTTATGGAACTTCGGGACGTCGGTTTCAAGAACGGATTGATCCTATGATGTCGTGGCAACGTCACGATCCTAATTACGTCAACGGCGGGCAGCATAACGGCTCCAAAAGGCTCGACAGAGACTCTGAAAAAAATTACGGTATCGACCGGGGTGAACGACGACTGTTCACGCAGCTCAACGGCTAGGCTAGGCGGTTGGTTGTGGTCGTGCGCTTGGTTGGGCAGTCCGGCACGGCGAGGCGACGCGACAGGTTGACCGGCGGAGGCTCCTGGCTAGGTGTTGGACGGTGAAGATGGTGGTGACTGACTTTGGCCTCTCTTGAACAAGACGTACGAGGCAGAGAAGAAGTGAAAGTGAAAGGAATGGGGGCTTAATTTGTTTTATATGCTTATGTCTCTCAACAAACGGAGGTGGAGTATATATTAAAAAAGTTAGATGGGGCTCACTCGGCTCTTCTATGTATTATTTCTTAGGAGAGAATTGTGATTGAAAGCTAGATTGTAGTTGTGATGGTAACAAATCGGACGGGTATTTAAAGGCAAACAAAATAGTATAAAAATCTAAAGGGTGCAAGTTACAATACATTCAAAAGGATAGGCTTTTGAATGAAGTCAATAATTAGTTTGTAAGTTTTGAACGGAGGGGTTATTAATTCGAGGTGGTCTTCTCGTGTTGGTTTTGTCTCTCTTAACCAAATTGAATTTGGTTTCCCAATGATTAGGAAAAGATAGCCTCACCAGATGGAGGTCTACCGAGATACCAACACACATATATAGTATGAGAGGTGGCTTAAATTGGCATTAAAAATACAAGTTGTAAACCTGTAGAGCAAGTGGAGGAATTGCAATTCCTCTTCCCCATGTAACATCAAAGTCAAGATATCTATCCTCAAATTTCGATAGGAACAAACTATTCGTATTGGATCGGAACTTGCATTCCGGCGGTACGATTATATATCCCGAATTATAATACTCCTTTTATAGAAACAATCCCAAAAATTATGTAGACCAATAAAATCAACTCAAATGATTTTATCTTGCTACTTTTAATTTTAAGGTTTTCGTTTCAGAGTATACTCTTAATGGGTACATAATTAATTAAGCGAATCTTACCCGATCAAGATACTTCTTTCATGGAAGTGATCCCAAAAATTATATAGGTTAATAAAATCAGTTCCAATGATTTTATTCTGTCACCTTGAATTTTCTTGGAACAATTTCCATTAATCTGATCGTATTAGTAACGATATTGATTGAACGGGTCTTAGAAAGATGCCCGGAAAATTTCCAAAAATATCCATAAAACCTACGGATATTACAGTTTCATGCTTGTTCTCTCCTAACGTACTTTTGATTTTTCAGCACCAATTCTTCGAGAACTACAGTTGTAGTCGCGTCAACCTCCTCCATAAGAGAATGGACAAAATGGAGGCGGCCCGCACGGAGGAATGCACGAAGAAGGTGAAGGATCTCACCGAGGCTGAGAGGTGGGTTAGGGCCGAGGAGGTCGCGGCGAAGGATGGGGAGGCGAAGGCGAAGGCCTTAGTTGGGGATCTACAGGCCTCGGTTGAGGACCTCCGAACCAAACTCTCCGAGGAACACAAGTATTTCAAGGAGAAAGAGTCGAAGCTCCAGAAGGTCGAGGAAGAGAACAACAGCCTTCACCACCGCATTAAGGAACTTAACGAAGAGGTGGAGGCTACAGGGCCCAAATACGTTAAGTCTATTGAGTACCAGGAAGAGCTGTTGAGCAGCATTGATGGGATGTACCGGCAGGCCATTCGCGTAGGGGTAAAACAAGCGGTGGCGAAGTACCAGCACATTGACCCCCGCATCTCCTTTTTCATCCCCAACTATGGTCTAACCATGGGGGAGACCGGGGAAAAGCCCGAGGGAGAATGCGAATTCTTCCTCGACAACGAGCCTGGGTTGCACCAAGTGAGAACGAGGTTCTTGCCGCAGGCCTCTCGGTCCAGGAAGGTTTGGACCCTGTTCTGGGCAACCACAACCCTGCACAGGCCGAGAATTCCCCCGATCTCGAAGTCATTGTCGCCGAGCCCATCCTCCAAGTCTCCATGGATCCTCCCGCCGATAAGTTGAGCGAATGAAGGTCGCCCTTGCAATCTTTGTTTTTTTTAAGGATTTTTTGTTTTAAGGATTTTGGTGGCCCTGCTGGGGTATGTAATTATGATACTTCGGCCTTCGCGGCCTTATTTTATGCAGTTTTCTTTCTATCTTTCTTTGTGGTTACGTCACGTACCCTTCAAGGGCTCCAAAGGCTCATTACATCCCGATCCAACCCCATGGCCCGAGTGCCGCAAAACTTGCGGACTGCTCGAGCCATATCGGGTCATTTTTATTTTTCAACTGTGCTGCGATCCCGAGCCTCGCTGGGATCACACACCTCATAGGTCATATGCGGCGATCACGAGCCTTGCTCGGATTGCGTGTGACAGATTATATGCAGCGATCACGAGCCTTGCTCGGATCGCGCATGATAGAGAATTGGTTGTTCCCGACCCCAAGCGGGAAGCGAGGGGTGGACTGCGCACTTAAAACCGAGAATCTCCAACCCCAAGCGGGAAGAGAGGGGTGGATTGTGCACTTAAAACCGAGAATCTCCAACCCCAAGCGGGGAGCGAGTGGTGGACTGCGCACTTAAAACCGAGAATCTCCAACCCCAAGCAGGGAGTGAGGGGGGATTGCGCACTTAAAACCGAGAATCTCCAACCCCATGCGAGGAGCGAGGGGTGGACTGCGCACTTTAAACCGAGAATCTCCAACCCCAAGCGGGAAGTGAGGGGTGGACTGCGAACTTAAAACCGAGAATCTCCAACCCCAAGAGGGAAGCGAGGGGTGGATTGCGCACTTAAAACCGAGAATCTCCAACCCCAAGCGGGAAGCGAGGGGTGGAGTGCGCACTTAAAACTGAGAATCTCCAACCCCAAGCTGGAAGCGAGGGGTGGATTCGTGCGAACGCTCCCTTGATGCAAGGTTTTCATATTGAGACGATATCGGAAAATAACACCACCCTTTATTCAGAAAACTTTGGTGACAACGAGATTTTTCCTAGGAGACCTCTACGCATAATACCTTTTGAGCCGAGCGACATTCCAAGTTTTACTTAGAGTACGCCCCTCGCTATCCTTGTGCTTAAAGGCCTTGGGCGCGACTTGTTCCCCAAGGAGGTACGGTCCCTCCCAGTTTGGATCTAGCTTGCTGCCCTCGTTGCGCCTTAAAATGAGATTTTCCGAGACCAAAACCCGGGGTCTTACTTTCTTATCATGATATACCGCAACCCGCTGTTTGTATTCCATGGAGCGCAGGGCCGCGACCTCGCGAAGTTCGTCGCTGAACTGCAATTCTACTTTGAGATTGGCCTCGTTTTCCTTTTCATTGAAGTCGAAAACCTTTGCTGAAGGAACCAAGGTCTCTACCGGGACCAGCGCGTCGACCCTGTAGGTGAAGGCGAACGGTGTTTCTCCTGTTGCGCGGCGCGAGGTCGTCCTATATGTCCATAAGACAAGCGGTAGAAGCTCCGCCCAGCAACCTTGGGCCACGCCCAACCGCTTCTTAAGGTCGGTCAAGATACGGGCGTTAACATTCTCCACTTGGCCGTTTGATTGGGGATGGGCCACCGATGAAAACTTGAGGGTTATGCCAAGCTCGGAGCAAAAGGTCCGAGTTTCCTCGTAATCGAACTGGGGACCATGGTCGGTTTTGATGGTCATGGGGACCCCAAAGCGGCATACGAGGTTTTTCTTCATGAAGTTGCAGACCTTTGTCCCTGTGATTTTTGTCATTGCCTCTGCCTCGACCCACTTTGTGAAGTAGTCGACGGTGACCAAGATGTACTACACTTGCCCCACGACTTTAGGGAAGGGTCCTAAGATGTCCATCCCCCACATCGCGAAGGGGCAGGGCGCGTGGATCGAGCGCAGGCGCGAGGTCGGGCCTGTAACACCCCCATTTTATCCACTTCTAATGGGATGTTACCGCCGGCGGACTCAGACTTTCCCTTCCAAGGCCGTTGAGGCTTAAGTGACCGAAATGAATAAAGACATGTTTAAACAACATAATCTGATAAAACAGATTGTCTTATATTCATAAACATGGTTACAAGAGTTTACAGCGGAATACATAAAACAGGAATCATTTCTGAAATTACTTCCAAAATTTTGGAAACGTCTGTGTGGAGACAGCACGTCTTCCAAACATCCTTTTGTTCTTCTTTCCTTTCTTTCCCGACCTCCTTTCCTTTCCATCCTTCCATAGTTTTCAAGCTTGAACTTCTTTAGTCTTTTTCCTATAACCTGATATTTCCATAGAAGACAGAAATACCAGCCGGACGGAACCGGGAAGAAACAAGGGTATTAGTCTTCCAAGAGACTAAGGAAGTGAAAGAATAGGGCTTGGTTCTCATGAAAAGACTAGACATGTGGCATCGGAATCCGAACAACAGTCGGTCGATGATCCAACGGCGTTTTCAGAAAGAAGTTTAAAGAATTAATAGAATTCAAGATTGAGATAGGACACCAAGTATGTGGCTCCTACAAAATTTATGAGATCTGTTGGGAACTATATCGGCTCTTATCCGGACCACAACTAAGTTCATTTAATTTTAGTGCATTGGGCACTTTATCTTCTCATAAGTCATAAAACTATTCACTTTAGTTAAAGACTTTTAAGTTGGCTCGCACATAGCCGGAATACGAAGGACAATATTTTAGACCTTGTATATTAGTGTACTTAGCGAGAGTGCAAACACCCGTCTTATCGATAGAGCAGGCAGAGTCATGACCCGAGGTATTAAGGAGAACAGTAGGCACATTGCGCGTCACTACTTTCTACACATAATACAGAGGTTATTAGGAGCCGATACCAAGTATACCTCCTAATAGGAGCAGATACCAAGTATACCTCCTAACAAGTTATAAAGAGATATACGAGTCAAAACCCGCTATCCCTGTTTATATTAATTTGACCTGGAGTAGTATTAAGGAGAACAGTAGGCACATTTGCGTCACTACTTTCTACACATAATACATATTTTATAAAGAGATTAGCGAGACAAACCCGTAATCCTTGTTCTAAAATTATTCACAACAAAGAGATCTCAAAGGAGAATCTCCAATCACATAAGAGAACAATCAACGACCCTAAACAGTACTAGCAGTACGAATAATAATATGAAATAACGAATAGTCGTTAAATCTAAGCAATAAATAAACCTAAGTTCGGTTATTTAGCAAACAAGCGTTCCCAACAATAAAGATATATTAAACGGAAATAGAAATTCACGTTTAATAAACAGGGCAAGAGAGAACCGTCCACTTGCCTTATACTAGATAACTCTTCATAAGGCGATTAGTTCCATCTCGAACAACGTGCATTCAAGACTCAAACTCGGGTTGTACCGGAAAAGGATAGATAAATAAATTATAATCAATTTATTTCCGTTTCAAGATTAAACACTACAAATTATTATGTCCTTCTAATAATTTGTCAAAAGCTTGCTTGACTTAATCCGGCTTTATAACTTAACCAATTTGATAAATCACGCTTTACGAGATTTAATATGAAAATCCAACTTTGAATGATATTATCCCAAAAATCATTCTATGATGTAAGTCAGGCTCGAAAGACGGAAATTACCTAGCGATACGCCTTCGGGATTTGCTTGCACGCAAATCGAGGCGGCACGCAAAGCAAGGCAACGCACAAAACGAGGCAACATGTGAATCAAAATGATCCATCGGAATCCATGGAACGCATACCGAGGCAAACCCGGATCCAAACACCTTTCCCTTTTCCTTTTAAAACCCAAAGAGGTCGGAAATAAAGTGAGCGACAAGCCAACTTCGCCGATTGCTTGAAGCTTCGTCTGACGTCCGTTTTGAGTGATTCAAGCG
Source organism: Fallopia convolvulus (assembly GCA_964016875.1). Taxonomy (NCBI): domain Eukaryota; kingdom Viridiplantae; phylum Streptophyta; class Magnoliopsida; order Caryophyllales; family Polygonaceae; genus Fallopia; species Fallopia convolvulus. Next base: position 21,123,845 of record OZ024733.1, read on the forward strand.
ACAGTTAGAAGTACTAATCACCGTCTTTCTACTGTTGGCAACGAAACTTTAAGTGGTGGAGGGAATACGGAGAACGAAGGGGATAGAAACAGCTCTCCGAAGCTGAATTTCTTGACAAAGAAATCAGCAGCAAAGCTGTCCGTGAAAGCCTGTTCGTCGGCTTCTACCGGAGATACCAGGGGCGGAGTGGCCGCGGAACTTGCGACAGCTAAGTATAGATACCCCCCTATACCAACTGTAAGTGATGGAGGCCATATAGGGTCCCGTAAGTCTGCATACGAAGCCCCCGAAAACAGCTCCTTAACAACGAGTTTCCGGGCTGAAACTCAGTGTTCGTCGAGCTAGTTTTGTCGGCTATTGGTGGCCACACCAGGCAGAGAGTAGCGCGACTAACGTCGATAGTTGGAAGCCCACGTTTCCACCTTCAAACTGTTGGCAACGGCTCCGATTTTGGTTGCCGCAAGATGGAGAATGAAGCCCGCGAAAACCACTCGTCACCAACATCGAGAAATCTGGAAAACCAGTACCACGAACTGATTTGGTGGATTTTGGCTCGTTTCTTGAATCCTTTCTCCACAATTGATTGAGGAATATTATAGATCTCTTCTCCCTCGAAATATAGCAACTTGAATCACCAATTTTGGTTAAGAAACGACTTCACAATCGAATTTTGAAGTTTTGACCAAAATTAGGTCGAAACCGGGAGGTTTTCGGTTCCCATCCTCCTCCCTCCTCTCGAGATTAAGCCTTTAACCTCTTTTATAGCCTTTCTTGCCTCTTTTCCTGGTCATGCCAATGCTAGAAGATCGACACGAGGTTTGCTTGGCTTTATATAAAGGGGATGGAAGAAGACAAATACAATTCGATTTGTATAAGAGATAAGATCAAGACACGCCAATCTAGAAGATATGGCACACATATCTAAAAGATAAGATAGGCATGCACACATATCTAGAAGATAAGATAGGCATGCACACATATCTAGAAGATGAGATAGACATGACACGCATATCTTGAAGATAATGGATAAGATCAAAACTTTTACAAGTCTATCTTCATTCCATTAAGAAACGAGATTACTTAATGACTAAGAAACAAGTTGGTAGATAAGTTTGACAACTGGAAGATTTTTAATACATAAAATCTTAGTAAACCGAGGTTACCCGAGATTACTTAATAGCTACGAAATCTCGGCACGAATTTCGAGAAACATTAAAAATCAAGGATATTAAAATAAAGAATTAAAGTAATATCTTTTTTATTAAAAAGAGCAGATATTACAGGGCCATGCTGGATGTTGGCATGCTTTTGGCACCCGTCACACCTTTGAACGTAAGCCCTCGCGTCCTGCTTGAAGGTGGGCCAAAAATACCCCAAGTGGGCGATTTTGTGCGACAAGGCACGCCACCCGGGGTGGCCGCCGGAGACCCCTTCATGTGCTTCGAACAGGATGTGTTCCACGGCCTCGGTCGGCACACATAGAAAGTTAGGCTCTGCAAAACCTTGTCGATAGAGCCGTCTGCCGACGACACAATATCGAGCCGCCTGCATTTTGAGCTTTCTAGCCTCAGTGGGATCCTCAGGAAGGACGCCGCTTTCCACATATCGCGTGATGGGAACCCTCCAATCCCCGAGTTTGACGGAGAGAACCTTGCTAGTCACACTGCGCGAGAACTTTCTTTCCACCATCACACGGTTGCCCACCTCCAAGGGAAGGGCCGACCCTAGCCTTGCGAGAGCATCTGCCTTTGTGTTCGTAGCGCGTGGAACGGATTCTACCGCGAATGTTTCTAGGCAAGATACCAAGGCTTTGACTTTTTCTCGGTACGCGGGCAAAGAACCCCGCCCTGGTATCATACTGTCCATTCAACTGTCGCGCCACCAATTCGAAATTGGTGTACACCCTGATCTTGCGAGCCCTGCTGAGCAGCGCCATCTCTATCTCGACTATCATGGCCTCATACTCAGCCTCGTTATTGGTGGCGTCGAAGGCGAAGTTAAGGGCATAGTCCGTCTCGATTGAGGGACCGACGAGAAATACGCAAGCCCCGCCTCCGGTGTTGCACCGCGAGCCATCAACAAATACCTTCCACTCCCTGAGCTCTCGTCAGTTTCGGGGAAGGTAACTTCCACCATGAAGTCAGCGAGGGTCTGCCCCTTCATTGCAGTCCTGCGGAGGTAGCTGATGTCGAACTCGGAGAGCTCGACCGCCAGTTCGTCATCCGCCTAGAGAGGGCGGGCTGGTGGAGGATTTGCCGAAGTGGGATATCGGAGAGAACTTGGATAGGGTGTGCGTAGAAGTAAGGGCGCAGGCGCCTCACGGCAATTACCACAGCCAGGGCCATTTTTTCTGCCGAGGAGTACCGCTGCTCCGCAGGTTGGAGCACGCTGTTGATGAAATAGATAGGGTGCATCGCCTTTCTTGTTAGCACGACGTTGACCATCTCTGGGCTTACGGCCACGTATAGCTGCAAGTCCTCGCCCGCCTCTGGGGGCGACAAAGTGGGGAGCCTCGTCAAGAATGCCTTCAACCCCAAAAAAGTGAGCTCTAGTTCTTCGTCCCAAACAAACAACAGCGAGGTTATAAACGACGAGTTTATGACCTAGATCTTTCTCGAAGGATTCGAGGTCTCGATCTAACAAGATTCGAGACCTCCTAAATACTGAGAGATTCTACCACTTAACAGATTATTAACGAGCTCTACCCTGGTAGTAAGCCTAATCGTGATGTCTTGTGGCGAGGTCGAAGAGTTGATTATGCACGCGGGGATTGTGGTCTGCGAAGTGATGTAGCGAGATCTTTGAAAGAGACGAGGTCTCTTTGGGCGACTTGAAGTTGTTTTGTGGACCTTCACTTGGCTGTAGCGTGATTTTTAACGATGATTCAACACGTCGATCTCAACGAACAAGATAGTTCTTGAGTTCAAGATGTTTTTTGACCCTCTTCTACCTTTGAGGTTCTCCTCTATTTATAGAGGTTTAAGGAACATGGTTTTGATATTTGCTCGATGTGGGACGCCTGAGATCAGGCTCTTTGATTGGTCGAGAGTGAGGCAGTTGGTCATTGGTTGAGAATATGGTGGTCGCTGAGTGGTTGAATGGGGTGGGAATGTCAGCTTTTGAACAACGAGGTTTAGACCTCGTGACCAAGGTCTGGAGGCCTCGCAAGGGTAGGAATCTGCCTTTTTTAAGATGGGTATGGAAAAGGCCTTTGAGTTTAATCTCGGGAATCCCACTAGATCCCGCTATTCCTCGTACTCCTATCCCACTGTTCATATTCTGCGACTTTTCCCACCATCACATCCCGAATGTGAACAGATGTATGGATGTACATAAAAACTAATCGCATGTGCATCAATAACTGAACGCATGTGCATAGATATAAGTATGTACACCAAAATAATCGAATTATGCATCATATATATATATATATGCCACTAACAGTATATGTATCAAAACTAGCTAACTATAGGTGGAAGCTTATGCACACTGTCATTCATGCACATAACTAAAGTCGAAAAATAATATATAAGTTTAAAATAGAGGCACAATGTGATTTTGAAAAATCGATGCAAATTCTACTAGTTTTGATGGATATTTAAGGCAAAACTTATGTACATGTTGTGCACACCACCAATAACGTTTGTAGAAAGACGGTTCCATTGGATTTTGCTGATAAGAAACCTTTAGTATTTAAAGTCTTCTATGAATTGTTTAAAGTAAAAGACCAATGGAGTTGTCCACATTGGCGGATTTACTTAGTGCCCAGTGGGGGCTGTTGATGCAGTGAAGCCAGCCATGTCTCCTACCGACGTCGAAGAGTTGATTCGAGTGCCATCTGATGGACCAATTACTAAAAGTCGGGCTAAGAAGATTGCTCAAGGCACAACAACGATCTTGGTTCGATGGCAGCAATTGTTGAGGGGTCCACCAAGACGAGATGGGTCACTTGCATTCGACATCAACTAAGCCCGGATTCAATGGATTCACTATATGGGCTGAGTTTCACACTATTTCCTTATTTAGAAAAAGGCCTAAAACATATACGGCCCCTTTTACTTGTGTGGATTGGTCATTTAGACACCTCAATTTTGTTTTGGTCGATTAAACACTTGAACTTAGCAATTGTGTTCTATTAAATACCTCCGTGCTGATGTGGTATGATGTGTGAGATTCACTCTCTCTAGGGCAAGTGAGGACCATTATTTATACTGATGTGGATATTTAGTTAAACATAAAAATCTCTTTACTTTCCTTTTTTCTTTTCTTTTCTTTTCCAAAATTCAATATTTTCGTTCTTTGACTGCAACTTCATCGTTTCTGCCATGCCTTCTCTGTCTAGCTCTACAAATCTCCGCCATGCCGCACAGTCAACGTCTCAATCTCCATCTTTGTTTCGTTTCTCCATGCCTTTGGAATAGCTCCGATTTGGACCATCAATTTGGATGCACATATTTGAACCATCAATTTGGGACATGTTTTCACAAATCAAAATCAAGCACGAAAACGCAAATAATTTGCACTCAAATTATGGGACAACCATGAATTTCATTAGATCTACTCATATATTCAAACAATTTCAAGATTCAAGCCACACAAGCACAAATTTCGAATCTGAAAATTTTTAGTTCAAGAACGAACCCTAATTTTTAATCCAATTTTTTGCTCCAAAAATAAACTTGAACACGCTTAATAAGCCAAAAGAATGCTAGATTAAATCAAAATCATCCCAATATCATGAATCAAGCTTTCAATTCAAGCCAAAAATTTTGAGGACGATCATCGGCTCGTCGATGCGGCCCGGTGGAGGAGCCCGGTGGAGGATAGATCTAGTTGGAAACTTGCGGCCAGGAGGACGATCTAGTCGGAATCACCCCGGAGGAATCAGATCTGGTTGGGGGCCCGAGGAATAAAGTCATCGGCCGACGGTGCCTTTGAGCCACTGTTGGAGTCGGCGAGCGTCACCGTTTGACGGACGAAGAAGACCACGAACAACATCAGAATATACATATATTTTTTCTTTTTGTATTTTTTATTTTATTAAAATAGTGGTGTTTACATGTGGCATCTACATGTCACATCTACGTGTCATGACATGGCATATAATATTGACTAGTCAGCGTGCGTGTAAAACACTTGACAATGTGTTGAGTGACGAGGTATTTAATAGAACACAATTGCTAAGTTCAAGTGTTTAATCGACCAAAACAAAGGTGAGGTGTCTAAATGACCAATCCACACAAGTACAGGGGGCCGTATATGTTTTAGGCCTTTAGAAAAATGTATTAGCTTGTCTCACTTTAGGGCTGAATTTAGTAAGTGACCGGGTGAGATAAGTTGTTACATGGGTCAAAGTCAACCCTTTGACTTGACCAATCTAAATATGAAAAATATCAACTTTATATCTTTATTTATATGGGACGATTTTTATTAGTTGTTAAAGAGATATTTTCAACCAATAGGCTTATGTTAGTTGGTTGATAATCTCTCTCCTATGTTTTTATTATCTTTTAGATATTTTAAGTTTGTTAGGATATTTTCCTTAAATAAATAAATCACCCATGATTTATTTTTTTTAAGGGAGATCTAGTTAGTTAAGCTTTAGATATTTTATTATATCTTGGGAAGCAAGACATGGGCCAAATCTATCTATTAGGGCCAACCATGTGATGCCTTTCTCTCCAAGTAAGACTCTTTTGTATGCACTATTTATACTTTGGTTTTTCATTAATAAAAATGAGCTTGAGAGAGATTAAACCCAAATTGGTGTAATCTATCTCTTGGGCCTAAAACAACTACACGTGTGATTGCAATTGTGGAGACTCCATTCGATCATCAACTTCTCACGATCTCTCTTCTCTCTTTGTTTCAAATCTGAATTGTGGTTTTGATCAATTAGATTGTTCTAAGTTGATTGTTAAAGATCAAACTTAGTTAATCATTCGGATTTAGCATTAGAGCCAATCCGTTTGAACTATCAAGTTGATTAACGCTAGAATTCCGATCGATTCATTCATTCAACGTTCAATTCAGTTTTCGTTACTTGTTCTACAAGCAATTAACTTTGTTAGCAAATTCAGGTTGGAACTAGCATTACAAGGCAAGATCGAGACTTTGTGGATCATATACGAGATTTCGAAGGAGCGATCCGAGGCAATCACGTATCAAGTGGTATCATTCATCAAGCGTCTCGCCAAGTAATTTCTTCTTTCCTTAATTTTCTTTCTACTCAATTTAATTCAGTTTTTGATCCCAAAGTTTACACCTTTAACCAAGTTGCAATTTTTGCGACCTAAAGATTGAATTTTCCCCCTTCAATCTCACTTAAGCCGGGCACCACCACCCTTAAAACCGCCGGCGATCACCATTATTGGTGTCGCTCTCCACCATCGCTCAGTTACCCTAATCACCACCATCATTCTGCCACCACAACCACCCTATTCCGACCATCACTAACCCTAATCGCCAACCCCAACCCTCCAAACCCTAACCTTAGCCCGCGGCAAACCCATAACCGAAACCCTAATCCTGCGCAAACCCTAAACCTAATTCCCTTATTGATTGCTTGCCCCCCAAGTAATTAACTACATAGGAGATTTTTAAGGGATTTTGTGCATGTTTATGGTTAAATTGGTTGAGTTTATTTGCAATATAGATTAGCGATTGTTTTCATACAGTTTTATGAGTTTTTCATTCATATTGCATGATTGATAGCGATTCATATTGCTTGTTCAATATTTGTTGATTTTTTTATTGCATCCCCATAAATTCGACCCTACCCCTTTCTTCTTTGTTAATTTGGCTTCTAGTTGGTGTCATTGGTAGTTAAAGTCACTTAGTATATAAAAAAAATCAGTTCGTTTCTGCCATTGTTGTTTGCATTCGTTATTTGCATTGCTTTGCTTTGTTTTGTTCATTCTAGCACAAGAGTAGTTTGTGCATAAAGTAAAAAAAAAGAAGTGATCTACCCCTGCTAGTTTCAAGCCACTTTCACCCCTAGTGATTGCTTGCTAGAAAAGTAGCTAAGTAAAATCACTTTGAAGAAAAATTAGTGACAAAATAAAAGTCACTTTAGCCTACCTTATTTTTCTGTGCTTGCATGCATTAATTGGCTTTATTAACTTGCATAGAGTCAATTGAGAGATTGCTTGTGTTTGAAAGCTTATAAAGGGATATATTACATTGCTTGTCTTATTGCATACTCGCTATTTGCTTGAACTGCATATTTTCCTTTATTTATAATTAGAACACCATATCTACACCTTTGCTCCCTCATTTCAACCCAAAAACTAAATTAGTTGATTGGATTGCTTTGAGAAAAGTTTTGGCTTGATTAAGGTGTGATATTGCTTGTTGTGATTTGCTTTAGAACACACAACTCTCTCTCGTTTTCTTGCTTGTTTTCAGGACAATGGTGATCCCAACTGAGCCTAACCCAGCTGAACTGAATCTTACTAAGGAGGCAATCCATTTCATTAGGTTGTCCATTAGTGAGAGCGTAAGAGAAGGGCAACAACGAGCTGCGGAAGTCGCAACTGTAGCGCTGAACCCAAGAATGCAGCATATTGAGGAGCAACTTGCCATATTAATAGAAACATCTCAGCTAGCATCAAAGGCAAACACCATTTAGAAGATGAAGAGCATGATGTGCTTGCTAGCTACAACAAAGAGCATAATCTACCTGGCCAATACTCACCAAGTGGCAGCCGAGGTAGAGGAAGAGGCAACGGGGCGAGGCAACCGCCGGTTACACACCAACAACCCTATACTCAGCAATTGGCACGGTTTCCTCAAGCCACTCATCATCAACAACAACAATACAACAATCCTATTGATGATGTGACTTATGGCTATCTCGGGGAAGAAATACGCCCATGGCATCCTCCCCTTGATGATTTTTACAACCAAGCTGAGGTTTTAGAAGATATTCCACCGGCTTATGGAGTACAAAGGCAAGCCAACAACAACACTAATCAGAATGTCAATCAAATTGGCAAGTGTGACATAAAGATCAAAATCGAGCCATTCAGCAGAGAGCTCAATCCGGAGAAGTATCTAGAGTGGGAACAAGCTACAAACTTCATTCTAGATCACATGGGCTATGAAGAATGGGAGAAAGTTGTTGTTGTTATTATTCACTTCGTTGGGACCGCTAGAAATTGGTGGTTCCGAATGAAGGAAGATAGAATCCGAAAGGCCTTGCCACCTATTGAAACTTGGGGCCAGCTGAAGTTTGTCATGAGAAAGAAGTATGTGCCAGAAGAACACACCGAGAACATGAGGCTTAAAGTTGTCACATGCAAACAAGAAACCAAGTCTCCAACTGAGTACTTCAATGAGCTTGAAGATTTGAGCTTCAAGGCTGGAATTCATCACTCCCAAAGGTCTCTAAGGACCCAATTCATGGATGGACTGAATCAATCCATTAAAGACACTTGAGATTCAACAAATCAAGGATCTCAATGCATTAGTGCATTCAGCCCAACTACTATATGAGCAGCAGCAAAGGAAGAAGAAGGAAGCTTGGAACGCACCAAAGAGGTATACTCCTAATCCTAGTTCAAATTCCAATTCTTATTCTTCTAACCCTTCTATGCAGCAAAAGGGAGCTTTTAGCTCACCTAAACCAGCAGGTTCTCAATGCCAAAGAGGTCCCACAAATGCACCTCAAACGCAGCAAAGGACTCGTGACATACTTTATTACAAATGTCAAGGAAGAGGTCATTATGCTAAGGATTGTCCAAACCAAAAGCAAGTGCTCCTTACAACTAATGGTGGTTATGTGAGTGATGAAGAAATACCTCCAAATCAAGTGGAGGAGGAGGGTAATGGACAAGAAGAGGAGGATGTGGAGGCCATAGAACTGGATTGCACCGAACAACCTTTAACCTTGGTAACCATGCGTACTCTTACTTTACAAGACACACCTAGGCTAGATCAAAGAGAAAATATTTTTCATACTAGGTGTACTGTGAAGAATCAAGTGTTATGCATGATAATTGATAGTGGTAGCTGCTGTAACATTATTAATGCTAAGGTAGTTGATCACTTACAATTAAAAACTCAACCTAGGGCTACTAGTTATGGTCTCAATGGCATAAATGATTCAGATGGTTCTAATCTTGTTACTCATCAGTGCTTAGTTCGTGTTTCCATTGGTAATCATGTTGATGATATCATGTGTGATGTGGTAAACATGGAATGCACTCATATCTTGTTAGGTAGACCATGGTTATTCGATAGGAGAGTTATTTATGATGGCATGCTTAATACCTATTCGTTTAACTATGACGAGAGGAGAGTGTCTCTTCTAGCATTGTCACCCCAACAAGTTTTACAGGACCAGGTACGTCGAGACCAAGCTAGGGAACTTAGGCGTTCCAAGGAAGAGAAGGAAGAGGTCGAATCTGCGGCCAAAGCAGCGGCGCAACGCTCGGCGTCCGGCGCATCGTCAAACAACACCGGCGTTTCCCAGTCTCCACCCGGGCGTTCTGGCTCAAATTTTAGGACAACATCAAGAACAAGTGGAGCTAATGAATGGGACGAAAAACGCCGAGAAAAGCCTCCTAATTCGTCAAATGTGTCAAGTGCTACTTCAGATAGTGCAACTGAGACGAAAACGGGGCCATCTCCCAAACCACTCAAGCGTTTTGGCTCAAATTTTGGGAGCAATTCAGAGACTCAGAGAGCTACAAATCAGAAAGAAGAAAGCCTGCAAAAGGAGCCAAAAATCGGCTTAAAAGGCAGTGTAGAAAAGCGCTCTCTAATAGCACAGTCTAGTACTTCTTTCCCTACTTCCTTTTGTTTACTTCTTATAAGGAAAGAGATACTAATCCTTAACCAAGACATCTCTCATCTTCCAAAGTGTATTCAGGATTTATTACAGGAATTTGAAGATGTTATGCCTGAAGAGTTGCCACAAGGCCTTCCACCAATTAGAGGCATTGAGCATCAAATTGATTTGGTGCTCGGAGCTTCTTTACCAAACCGTGCAGCATATAGAGCAAGTCCAGAGGAAACTAGTGAGCTTTAAAGACAAGTGCAAGACCTCATGGACAAATGCTATGTTCGTGAATCACTCAGTCCATGCGCGGTTCCGGTGATTTTGGTGCCAAAGAAGTACCGCCATCCTATTCCTAGATTAGATGATATGCTTGATGAATTTCATGGTGCTAATTTCTTTTCAAAAATTGATTTAAGAAGTGGGTATCATCAAATTAGAATGAGGGAAGGGGATGAGTGGAAAACTGCTTTTAAAACTAAGTATGGTTTATATGAATGGTTAGTAATGCCTTTTAGATTAACTAATGCACCTAGTACTTTCATGAGGCTTATGAACCATGTTCTAAGAAGATACTTAGGAAAATTTGTTGTAGTCTACTTTGATGATATCTTAGTTTATAGCAAAACTTTGCATGAGCATGTAGATCATCTTAGGGCTGTTTTGGACACTTTGAGATTAGAAAAGCTTTTTGTTAATTTAAAGAAGTGTTCTTTTTGCTCGGAATCTACTTTTTTTCTTGGTTTTGTTGTGTCTAAAGGTGGATTGAAGGTAGATGAAGACAAAATCAAGGCTATCAAGGAGTAGTCATAACTGACTACCCCAACCATGGTGCTCTCTTTTCTCGGCTTGGCTGGCTTCTATAGACGGTTTGTGTGTGATTTTAGCACAATTGCAGCCCCTCTCCATGAGCTTACAAAGAAGGATACATCATTCAAATGGAGAGAGCAACAAGAGAACGCCTTCAACACTTTGAAGGACAGGTTGTGCAACGCCCCGGTGCTCCAACTCCCTGATTTCTCCTAAGCATTCGAGATTGAGGTGGATGCATCAGGCCATGGCATAGGAGGCGTCCTCTTGCAAGACAAGAAACCCATAGCTTATTTCAGTGAAAAGCTTAGTGGGGCTGAGTTGAATTACCCTACATATGATAAAGAACTTTATGCTTTAATTAGGGTTTTGAAGACTTGGTCTCATTATTTGTGGCCTAAGGAGTTCGTTATTCATTCTGATCATGAGGCTTTGAAGTATTTGAAAGGCCAATCCAGACTCAGTAGGCAACATGCAAGATGGGTTGAATTCGTGGAGACCTTCCCTTTTGTTGTAATAAGAAAGACAAAGAGAATGTGGTAGCTGACGCCCTTTCTCACAGGTACGTTCTCTTGAACCAATGTGATGTGAAAATCCTTGGATTTGCAATGATTAAGGAATTGTATGCTAGTGATCCTCACTTTGCTGAAATTTACAAGAATTGCATGTCTAGGGGAGAAATAGATTCCTACTTTATTGATGATGGTTATTTGTTTAAGGCTTGAAAATTATGCATACCTTCATCTAGTATACGTAGGCTTCTAACTAAAGAGGTTCATGAATCAAGAGGACATAGAGGGCTAGAGAAGACTTTCGAAGGATTAAAAGAACACTACTATTGACCAAAAATGAGTAACTATGTGCTTAGGTTTGTCAAAAGTTGTGTTGTGTGTGCTAAAGCTAAATCTAGACTAAACCCTCATGGCTTGTACCAGCCCTTGCCTATTCCTAGTTCACCTTGGGAGGACATTTCTATGGACTTCATTGTTAGATTGCCTAGAACTAGGAAAGGTAGAGACTCTATTTTTGTGGTTGTAGACCATTTTTCTAAAATGGCTCATTTTATTCCATGTCACACAACTGATGATGATGTGCATATTGCTGATTTGTTCTTTAGAGAAATTGTTAGATTGCATGGCATTCCTTGTTCTATTGTTCCAGATCGTGATGCTAAGTTTTTGAGTTATTTTTGGAAAAGTTTGTGGTCTAAGTTCGAAACTAAGCTGTTATTTTCTACCTCATGTCATCCACAAACTGATGGGCAAACTGAAGTTACTAATAGAACGTTAAGGGTTTTATTAAGAACTATGCTTAAAGCTAACCTCAAACGTTGGGAAGATGTTTTTCCTTTTGTGGAGTTTTCTTATAACAGGTCAATCCATTCAGCTACAAAAATGACCCCTTTTGAGGTTCTTTATGGGCTGAATCCAAGGACGCCAATGGACTTGACGCCTCAGCCATACAAGGGAAAACAGAGCTTTGAAGCTGACAAGAGGGCTGAGTTTGTGAAGAAGCTACATGAGAGAACCAAGATGCACTTAGAGAGGAAATCAATGAAGTACAAGGCCCATGCTGACAAGGGGCAAAAACAAGTGATCTTTGAAGAAGGTGATCTTGTTTGGGTGCATCTTAGGAAGGAGAGGTTCCCACATCAAAGGAAGAATAAGCTCGATCAACGTGGAGATGGACCGTTTAAAATCATCAGAAGAATCGGCCCTAATGCCTATCAAGTTGACATGCCTGGTGAGTATAATGTCCATCCGACGTTTAATGTGGTTGATCTATCTCTTTATGTGCCAGATTTTGATTCCGACGTCGAATCAGAGACAATTCGAGCTCAAGTGGAGGAGAATGATGCATTGAAGACAACCATGTCTCCTACCAACGTCGAAGAGTTGATTCGAGTGCCATCTGATGGACCAATTACTAGAAGTCGGGCTAAGAAGATTGCTCAAGGCACAAAAGTGATCTTGGTTCGATTGGCAGTAATTGTTGGGGGGTCCACCAAGACGAGATATGTCACTTGCATTCGACATCAACTAAGCCCGGATTCAATGGATTAACTATATTGGCCGAGTTTTACACTATTTCCTTATTTAGAAACATGTATTAGCCCAGGTAGGGATATGGGTTTAACTATATGGGGCGAAACCCTGTTGGTATTGCCCATAGCCTAGTTAGAGATATGGGTTTGGGGGAACGCTGCCCGGTTCGTATCCCTGGAATGGGTAAGGGTTTTGTGTCACGTTATACGCCCACCCCATAGGGACCCTGAACGGACAACCTGGCGGTGGTCCCATGTTCATCCATTGCGAGGTTTCGGGCATGTTATTGGGGTGTTGGGGGAAGAAATTGTTTGGACAGGCCATTTTGAGGGATGCAAAAGCCAAGTTTTGCACAAGTCGGGAAATTTCTTAGGGTGAAGAGGTTCCCACAGACGGCACAAGTCGCTAGAAGACAAAAACGAGATTACTTTTATTCAACTAGGCAAACACTTGCTTTTATTTATCTCTTTAGAACGAGGTTACAAACAGTGAGATTACAAACAGCGAGGTTATAAACGACGAGTTTATGCCCTAGATCTTTCTCGGAGGATTCGAGGTCTCGGCCTAACAAGATTCAAGACCTCCTAACTATTGAGAGATTCTACCACTTAACAGATTATTAACGAGCTCTACCCTGGTTGTAAGCCTAGTCCTGATGTCTTGTGGCGAGGTCGAAGAGTTGATTATCCACGCGGGGATTGTGGTCTACGAAGTGATTTAGCGAGATCTTTGATTGAGAAGAAGTCTCTTTGGGCGACTTGAAGTTGTTTTGTGGACCTTCACTTGGTTGTAGCGTGGTTTTTAACGATGATTCAACACGTTGATCTTCAACGAACAAGATAGTTCTTGAGTTCAAGATATTTTTTGACCCTCTTCTACCTTCGAGGTTCTCCTCTATTTATAGAGGTTTGAGGAACATGGTTTTGATGTTTGCTCGATGTGGGACGCCCGAGATCAGGCTCTTTGATTGGTCGAGAGTGAGGCAGTTGGTCATTGGTTGAGAATATGGTGGTCGTTGAGTGGTTGAATGGGGTAGGAATGTCAGCTTTTGAACAACGAGATTTAGACCTCGTGACCGAGGTCTTGAGGCCTCGCAAGGGTAGGGATTTGCCTTTTTTAAGATGGGTATGGCAAAGGCCTTTGAGTTTAATCTCGGGAATCCCACTGGATCCCGCTATTCCTCGTACTCCGGTCCCACTATTCATATTCTGCGACTTTGCCCACCATCACATCCCGAATGTGAACAGATGTATGGATGTACATCAAAATTAATCGCATGTGCATCAATAACTGAACGCATGTGCATAGATATAAGGATGTGCACCAAAATAATCGAATTATGCATCATATATATATGCCACTAACAGTATATGTACCAAAACTAGCTAACTATAGGTGGAAACTTATGCACACTGTCATTCATGCACATAACTAAAGTCGAAAAATAATATATAAGTTTAAAATAGAGGCACAATGTGATTTTGAAAAATCGATGCAAATTCAACTAGTTTTGATGCACATAAATTAGTTTTGATACATATTTAAGGCAAAACTTATGTACATGTTGTGCACACCATCAATAACGTTTGTAGAAAGATGGTTCCATTGGATTTTGATGATAAGAAACCTTTAGTATTTAAAGTCTTCTATGAATTGTTTAAAGTAAAAGACCAATGGAGTTGTCCACACTGACGGATTTACTGTAACACCCCTATTTTACAACAATGGGTATTACCGCCAGTGACCTCAGACTTTACCGTCCAAAGCAACCCAAGGCTTTTAGAATGATATAGAACATTAATAATGCGGAATAAAACATAATTCATAATTTAGAAAAGGTGCTCCCGAAGGAGACTTGGTTAGTACGAAACATCTTACATTGTCTTTCAACTTAAAGTTACTCGAAAGCGAACACTACAAAAAAAGCGAATTTAGCGCCATATTTATGGTCGCTAAATTCAAAATCTGGTCGCTAAATGTGGTCTCTAAAAGTGGTCCCTAAAAGGCCGGTCGCTAACCACTTGGCGACCATATGGTCGCTAAAATTAGCGACCACAACGACCATATGGTCGTTGCTTTTAGCGACCATGGTCGCCACCACTGCGGCGACCAATTTGGCGACCGTAGCGACCATATGGTCGTTGTTGTTAGCGACCATATGGTCGCTAATATTGGCCAAAAGCTGGCGACTATTGGCGACCATATGGTCGCTAAAAGCACCAAAAAACACGCACGGGTGACGCCTTTCTCTGGTTCAAACCGCACGATCGTGCGCCCAGGGGTGCACGATCATGATGTAAATTAGCGACCAAGTGGTCGCTAATTTTTTGTATTTAAAAAAAAATTACGAAATATTATAAATAATTACGAATTAATATAAGTAATTAATATTTAATAATTCATTAATTACTAAAAATTCATTAATTTTCATAAATTTCAAACAACAACAACAACAACAACAACAACAACAACAACAACAACAACAACAACAACAACAACAACAACAACAACAACAACAACAACAACAACAACAACAACAACAACAACAACAACAACAACAACAACAACAACAACAACAACAACAACAACAACAACAACAACAACAACAACAACAACAACAACAACAACAACAACAACAACAACAACAACAACAACAACAACAACAACAACAACAACAACAACAACAACAACAACAACAACAACAACAACAACAACAACAACAACAACAACAACAACAACAACAACAACAACAACAACAACAACAACAACAACAACAACAACAACAACAACAACAACAACAACAACAACAACAACAACAACAACAACAACAACAACAACAACAACAACAACAACAACAACAACAACAACAACAACAACAACAACAACAACAACAACAACAACAACAACAACAACAACAACAACAACAACAACAACAACAACAACAACAACAACAACAACAACAACAACAACAACAACAACAACAACAACAACAACAACAACAACAACAACAACAACAACAACAACAACAACAACAACAACAACAACAACAACAACAACAACAACAACAACAACAACAACAACAACAACAACAACAACAACAACAACAACAACAACAACAACAACAACAACAACAACAACAACAACAACAACAACAACAACAACAACAACAACAACAACAACAACAACAACAACAACAATGCGTACAACCTCTGCAACCGTGGAGTTATTGGCAAGTAAAACATACGAGAATAGGGAATGAGCTTTGTCTTGCCTTGCTTCCATCTAGGATAGTCACATATCTTGCATGTCGCGTATTCTGCATCTGCACCCCAATATATCATGCAAGAGTTTGGACAACAATCAATCATCTCGTAAGGAAGACCGAGACCCTCAACCAGTTTTTTCGTGTCGTAAAACGTGGCTGGTAATGTCGTCTCCGGGTGAGAAACGCGTCCGCAAAAATCCGAGATCATATCATATCCGCGCTCCGTCATCCTTAGCTTAGACTTTAGGCTCAGTAGCTCAGTCGCAGCCTCCAACTGCGTCATATCACATCCAGGCCACAAAGGCCTATTTGCGGCCGACAACATGTCGTACATACGCTGTGCATCGGGATTGGGCACTTCATTATAATATTGCTCCCCTTGCTCATGCCTTATATCCGCATTCTGCACGGGATCCTCAGCAGTGTAATCACTTCGGCCATAATTAAAACCATCATACACCATCTGTTCCATTCGATTATCATTCCCACCATTTAATGGTGGTGCTGGATCAGAACAGCTACAGCCTTCATGCTGTCTAGACTCGGCCAACAATGCAGCGAACCTTTCATCTGTCTCCCCGTGCGAAACCCAATGGTAATAGTTCGGAACAAGACCTTCCTTAACAAGGTGATAATGCACATCATCCATAGATTTCATTTTCTTATTCTTGCACCTCCGACACGGACACCTTAATTTGGATGGGTTATAGGACGGCATAGATTTGCATAATTCCAAAAATTGCTCTACGCCAGCTAAAAACTCATTGTTCAAAAAATCATCTATATTACGCACATACATCCACTCACGCATTTTTTCCTTCCTGCATTTCAAAATCAGAGTACAATTAAATTAATTCAACTGCATTTAGCGACCATATGGACGCTAATTAGCGATCATATGGTCGTTGATATGCTTTTAGCGACCACATGGTCGCCATTTAGTGTCCATATGGTCACCAGTTTGAGAACAGCAAAACATACATTTACAACATAACCAATTGCTATTTGCGGTAAAATTCTGTAACACAATCTCTTATAAATATATAAACGAAAGCTTTCTACCGTCAATATTTATCTAAAACAATATAATGACGGAATGAAAAATTAGGAATAAGATTTAAATACATATCTTTAATGAGGATGTTGGTAAAATTTGATGGAATTTCTTCCTAGAATCAATTCACAGTTGTGGTTGATTTTTTCTCTCTTTTGTGAATATTTTGGAAGAGAGCGGAATGAGAGTGAAGTTGTGTTGAAGCGGAATGAGAGTGCATTTTTTAGCGGAATGAGAATGCAATATATGCTGAAATGGCGGGAATTTTACCAATTACTGTTTTTAGAGACCAAGTGGTCGCCAAAAACGCGGGATATTACCCGCCAAAATAGATCTGGAGCGCCAAAACATCTGAACAAGTCAGCGACCAACTGGTCGCTACAGTTTGCGACCAAGTGCTCGCGAGACAGTTGGCGACCATATGGTCGCAAATGTTAGCGACCATATGGTCGCCGACATGTATTCTAATGTTTGCGACCATATGGTCGCTACATGCTGGCGGGAATTTTCCCCGCGCACTTGTTGCGACTATAAAGGCCTAGCGACCACGTGGTCGCCCATTTTAGCGACCACGTGGTCGCTAATTTGGATTTATTTTTTTCTTCCGTTTTGACGTCCAGATTTGCGACCATTGGCGACCATATGGTCGCTAAGTAGCGACCATATTCCGTGGTCGCTAAAATATGATCGCTAAATCTGCAGAATGGTGTAGTGGAATAGCAAAACCATCTTGTTCTCGAAGCAAAGCGAAACTAAAACCAAAACGAAATGATAGATACATCTTGAAAGTTCTTGACCTTCCTTCACTTCAGTTCACCTCACGCCTTGCTAGGGTTCCTGGATTCTAACATAATTCGCAAGGGGCGATAGAATGCCAGGCAAACATGCGGAAAAGAAGAATTAGTCTAAGAGACTAAGCAAGCGGGAATGGAACTTCCCAAGGGTATTTCGGTAATTTCAATTCTTATCGAAGGAGATAATAGGGTTGTGTTTACGATGAGCTTATTTATGTGGGGCTTTAATGGTACGAAAGAGAGCATATCTCAAGCGGAGATAGCTCGATAAACGAGAGAAGAGCTACTAGATTGTAGCCTTCTTTTAGAATCGAGATTATGTTGGGAACATTATTAATTCATACAAGTTAAAAACCTCTCGCGTCCTGAGCGGACCGAGAGCCAGATCGATCATTTGAGACCGGTCCGGTTTTGGTATCTTAAATGTGCATTGGGCACTTATCTTATATAGTGACAAAAAGTATTCGATTTCATTAATGGTTTTTTAAAGGGGGTGGGGGCTCGGATGGCCCGATACACCACGGGGAAACCCAGTTTTCCGGCACTTAGCTAGAGTGAGCTCATCCCTCCTTGATATCGGAGCAAATAGGATCATGATCCTGAAAGTCGTACTTCAAACACGTAGGCATTTACGACTTAGCAAGATTATATAGAGGCGCCGACTATTCCGCGCCCCTCACTGGTTCGTTCGACGTTGATCTCTGAACGAGATCATAAACAATCAAGGCCACAACCATACTAGCATAAATAGTCCTATCAAATAATAATAGCGAACTATACTAACAATGGTCGTTATATCTAACAATCGATATTTCCTAGGTTCATTCGTTACTTAGCACACAAGTTGTTCCCAACATCGAGAATTTCACAAGAAATGAAATATAAAGGTCACAAGGGGAAATTCCACTTGCCTTAGCTTACACGCGTCTACTATCGAGTCTTGACGAAATATCTGGTTTGCAACTTCGAGCGCGAATCCCGACCTAATGACACGGAATTTACGAGCAAATTTTAAACACGAATTCCTCCTAGCTTGGATTCTCTCTTATAATACTTTATATAAGAGAATGGACTTCTAAATTATTATGATAATAATTTAGGTGGTCTTTTAAAATAATAATATTCCTTTATTATTATTTTAATTTTTGTAATATCCCTCTTTATTCCATATAATAAAATCCTTATTCAATAATTATTAAAAATAATTTCCTTTTTTAGCTTCACTTGCAAAATTCCTTAATATAATTAAGGAAGTATAGTTTCATAAAATAATATATTTTGCCTAAAATGTAATTTTCTTTTAAAACTACAAGTTCTCCTTAAGTTATAAGAAATCTACTTTAACCTTTTTACATACTTATCTTAATTAAAATATTACTTTTAAATTTCCAATTATTCCTTAGTCAACTTAGAATAGTATTTCCTTCACCAAGAATACTTTATTAATAATATTCTCTTATAGGACTTTATTTAATTATAGAATTATACTTTGCATATCCTGCTCGGTTTCCCAGGTTTCCCAAGTTGTACCTCCCTTGGCATCTTTAGACCAGAGTACCCGAACTAGAGGTACTTCTTTGTTGCATAGTTGCTTCACATGATGCTCCATTATCTTAAGTGATCTCTCTTCATAAGTGCCATCTGACTGGATTTCGACATCGTCGAAGCTGATTACGTGGGATACGTCGGGCACATACTTCCTTAAAAGAGACACGTGGAACACATTATGCACAGGGTGAGCAGAAGGCGGTAAAGCAACACGATAGGCCAGGTTGCCGACTCTTTCTAAGATTTCGAAGGGTCCTACGTAATGAGGGTTAAGCTTGCCTCGCTTTCCGAAGCGGAAAACGCCTTTCGAGGGAGATACTTTGACGAACACCTTATCTCCAACCACGAACTCGATGTCTCGCCTCTTCAAATCTGCATAAGACTTCTGTCGACTCTAAGCAGTCAACATTCTTTGACGAATGCGGGCGACTTCGGAGGCAGTCTGTTCTATCAGGTCGGGACCTAGAAGAATCTTGTCGGCGTTATCGTCCCAACAGAGCGGAGAACGACATTTCCGGCCGTACAAAGCTTCAAAGGGAGCCATCTTGATTGTGGAATGCCAGCTATTGTTGTAGGTGAATTCTATAAGATGCAAGCTATCATCCCAGCTCGTTGTGTGGTCCAGCACACATGCCCGTAGCATATCTTCAAGAGTTAGGATGGTCCTTTCTGATTGACCATCGGTTTGAGGATGGAAAGTTGTGCTGAATTTCAATTCTGTGCCCATGGCCTTGTGTAGTCCTTTCCAAAAAGAGGCCATGAAACGACCGTCTCGATCGGAGATAATTGTCTTTGGGGTCCCATGGAAACGGACTATTTCCTTAACGAAAACCGTTGCTAGCTTTGGAGCCTTCCACTTCTTTTGAATGGGAATGAAGTGGGCACTCTTCGTGAGCCGATCCACGATGACCCAGATAGAGTCCTTTTGCTTTTGAGTTTTGGGCAGGTCGGTCACAAAGTCCATTGCTATATCTTCCCACCTCCATTCTGGCACGGAAAGGGATTGCAACTTTCCTCTAGGTCTTCTATGTTCGATCTTTACTTCCTTGCAAACCAAACATTTAGATATGAACTCTGCGACATCTTGCTTCATGTTTGGCCACCAGAAGTTCCTGCGTACATCCTTGTACATTTTACTCGCTCGTGGGTGTACTGAATAGGCAGATGAGTGGGCTTCTTTTAGGATGATCTTTCAGAGTTCGTCCACTGCTGGCACACAAATCCGATTTTGAAACCAAAGGGAACCGTCATCTTGAATGACGAACCCAGGTGCCTTGCCTTCTTGCACTTCGCCACTTATTCTGATCAGCATGATGTCATCAGTTTGCTTCTCCTTGATTTCGGCTATCAAGTCAGATTGGATCTCCAAGGTGTTTAGACAACCTTGTTGTCTCCCAAGCCAGACCTCAATGCCTTCTCTGATCAGTTCTTTGTTGTAGCTTTGGCTGAACGGTTAACATTGCAATCATGCCCTCTTGTTGTGTCTTACGAGTGAGAGCGTTTGCTACGACGTTAGCTTTGCCTCGATCGTAGAGTAGCTTGATGTCGTAGTCTTTCAGTAGTTCCAACCATCTTCTCCGTCTCATGTTCAGTTCCTTCTGGGTGAACACATACTTCAAGCTCTTGTGGTCAGTATAGATATGACATTTGACCCCGTAAAAGTAGTGTCGCCAAATTTTTAAGGCAAACACCACTGCTGCTAGTTCAAGGTCGTGCGTCGGATAGTTTACTTCATAGACCTTGAGTTGTCGGGATGCATAGGCGATTACCTTCCCATTTTGCATGAGCACGCATCCCAAACCTTGCTTTAAGGCATCACTGTAGACCACATAACCGTCGTGTCCGTCTGGCAGAGTTAAAACTGGTGCACTTGTGAGACGCTTCTTGAGTTCTTGAAAACTTTCTTCACACTTTCCGTCCCACACAAACTTCTTATGAGTCTTCCGGACTAGCTTCGTCATGGGAAGGGCAATCTTTGAGAACCCTTCGATGAACCTTCGATAGTACCCTGCGAGTCCTAGGAAGTCGCGAATCTCTTTTACATTCTTTGGTTGCTTCCATTCTGAGACTGCTTCAATCTTCTTTGGGTCCACCATCACTCCGTCTTGATTGATAACGTGGCCAAGGAAATCCACTTCTTTAAGCCATAAGTCACACTTGGACAATTTGGCGTAAAGCTGGTTGTGCCTTAGAATCTGTAGCACGGTCCGGAGGTGTTCTTCATGTTCAGCTGGGTTCCCGGAGTAGATTAGGATGTCGTCGATGAAGACGATGACAAACTTGTCGAGGTATTCATGGAAGCATCGATGCATCAGGTCCATGAACACCGCAGGTGCATTGGTCAGTCCGAATGGCATCACCACAAACTCGTAGTGGCCATAGCGGGTGCGGAAAGCGGTCTTCGGAATGTCCTCCTCGCGGATCCGAAGTTGGTGATAACCTGATCTCAGATCGATCTTGGAGAAAACCTTTGCACCTCGAAGCTGATCTAAGAGGTCGTCTATCCTTGGAAGAGGATATTTGTTTTTGATGGTGACTTTGTTCAGCTCTCTATAGTCGATGCACAAACGGAAGGTTCCGTCCTTCTTCTTTCCAAATAGCACAGGCGCTCCCCAAGGCGAAGCGCTCGGTCGGATGTAACCCTTCTCAAGCAGTTCTTCGAGCTGACTCTTGAGTTCTTTCATCTCTAGCGGGGCCATTCTATAGGACGCCTTAGAGATTGGGGCGGTTCCAGGCTCGAGGCTTATGGAAAACTCGACTACTACAATTAAAGCCAATGGCAGCGGGTTGTAGTGGCGGTTGGGCAATTATAGCAGTTTTGGTAGCGGTCAAGAATATAGTGGCGGTTTATGGTGGCGGTTCGAGTTATAAGGGCGGTTTAAGCATCGGTTTTTTAATTCATGGCTATTGTGGCGGTCGTTTGGCTCTATAGGGGCGGTTTTGGGGCGGGATTTTTTATTATTTATTTGATCCCGCTAATATTATCAATGGCGCGAGGATTAAATTATCAAGCGCTTTTAATTCATCCCAAAATCGACCATATTCGTCATACACCTCGAAACACACAGCGCTCCTCCCTTTAGATCTAGAGATTCAAAAATTTGCGATTCATAATACAGAAAATCTGTATTATTCCAAATGCTAGAGAAATTTGAGCTAATGTTCAACAGAATGAACAACAACTCAATCAACTCACCAGATGATTGATCGGATTGAAGAAACACAATCAACTAAATGAGATTGAATGGAGAATTTGATGAAATTGATAGATGAGAGAGATATTGGGATAAAAGAGGAATTGTTAATATTCTGAATGAATCCAATACAAGCTCGCCATTGCTTATTTAAAGACAATGGTCACTCAACAGAATTGTAAACGGAATTGTAAGAGAACGTACAAGATTATTACACGTGTCTAATTGAGAACCACACGATCTAATTCTGTTAGAACAATCGTTTTCACTGTATCAAATCTCCCTCTTTTGAAAAACCTTGCCCACAAGGTTTATTAAGCATGAAAATCACGGAATTTCTTCAAAAGATCATAGTAATATTCCCAGGTTGCTTCCTCCAGAGGTTGATTAACCCACTTGACCAACACCTGAGTTGGAGCCTTCCCCTGCCTATTAACCATCTTCCGTTCTAGTATACTTTCTGGCTTCTTAACTATTGCATCAGCAAGAATGGCAGGAAGAGTAGTAGATGAAGAAGCAACACCCACATGCTGTTTCAATTGAGAAACATGAAAGACTGGATGAATTTGGGAAGTAGAAGGAAGTTCCAATTTATATGCCACTTTCCCAATCCTGTCTATGACCTTATAGGGCCCATAATATTTTGGTGCCAATTTCTGAGATGATCTCAAACTCACAAAGTGCTGTCGGTATGGATGAAGCTTTACATACACAAAATCACCAAGATCAAAATTTCTGTCGCTTCTATGAGAATTAGCAACTTGCTCCATACGATGCTGCGCACGCAATAAGTGGAATTTGAGAATCTTTATCATATTTTCTCGCTCCTGCAAACATTTGGCTACAACATCCACTTTGGATTCACCAGGAAGATATGGTAAATGATGTGGTGGTGCTTGACCATAAACAACTTCATAAGGAGTAATCTGAGTGGCAGAATGGAATGAAGTATTGTACCAAAACTCTGCTAAAGGAAGCCATTTGCTCCACATATGAGGCCTATCACTTGTCATACACCTCAAATACGTTTCAATGCATCTATTGACCACTTCCGTTTGGCCATCCGATTGAGGATGATAAGCACTAGACAAATTTAAAGAGACTCCTTGCAAAGTGAATAATTCCTGCCAGAAGTCACTAAGAAACACAGCATCTCTGTCACTAACTATGGAACGAGGAAAGCCATGCAGTTTGAATATATTGTCGAGATAAACCTGGGCTACTGAAGAGGCTGAGTAAGGGTGAGCAAGAGCTACAAAATGAGCTGCCTTGCTTAGTCTGTCAACTACTACCAGAATAACTGATTTCCCAAAAGATAGAGGTAAACCAGTAATGAAATCCATAGAAACATCAGTCCATATTGATTCGGGTATAGGAAGAGGTTGAATCAAACCTGGTGAAGCAGCATTATCATATTTGCATTGTTGACAAACTGAACAACCTCTTATATAACTCTGAATATCTTTCAACATACCTTTCCAGTAGAACAGACTCTTAACCCTTTGATAAGTGACATCTCGCCCAGAATGACCACTAGTACCAAAACAATGCAGCCAGTCCATAATTTTGTTTCTGAGGTTACCATCTTGAGGAACTACTAATTTGCTCTTTCTCCTCAATAATTCCTTACTCCAGGAATAATGTTTCTTAGCTTTCGAATTGTTCTTTAAAGACTGAATTATCTGCTGTACATTTGCATCAGATTCATAAGCCAACTGAATTTGTTGTAGAATATCACATTCCAACACAGACAAGGCCATATGTAAAACTTCAGCTCCATCTACCCTTGATAATGCATCAGCTGGCAGATTTTCCCTGCCTTCGCGATACTGAATCTCATAATCAAATTCCAGCAACTTAGGTAACCATTGTTGCTGGATTGGAGTATTGAGACGTTGCTCCAACAAATACCCTGTGTTGAAGCATCAGTCTCCACCAAAAAAGGCCTATCAAACCGAGGCAATGCCAACACAGGTGTTGCACATAATGCTGTCTTAAGGGTAACAAAAGCAACATCAGCTTCTTCAGTCCAATCAAAAGCATCCTTCCTTGTCAACAATGTTAAGGGTCGAGCAATAACTCCAAAACTTTTCACAAATCGCCTATAGTAACCAGCCAACCCAAGGAACCCCCTTAATTGCTTCAAATTCTTAGGTGTTGGCCACTCAAACACAACCTTGATCTTACTCGGATCTGTTGCTACCCCCTGTGCTGAAATAAAATGACCTAGATACTCTACTCTGTCAGTAGCAAATGAACACTTGCTTCTTTTAGCAAACAAGTGATTGCATCTCATAACTTCAAATACAGCACCTAAGTGTTGTACATGATCATCCATAGAAGAGCTGTAAATCAATATATCATCAAAGAAGATCAATACTGATTTCTTGAGGAACTTCCTGAAAACTGCATTCATTAAACTCTGAAAAGTAGCCGGAGCATTTGTTAACCCAAAAGGCATTACCAAATACTCGTAATGACCATTGTGTGTTTTGAAAGCCGTTTTATGCACATCCAATGGATCCATTCTGACCTGATGATAGCCAGACTTGAGATCAATCTTTGAATAAACTGATGAGCCACCCAATTCATCCAACAAATCTTCAATGATAGGAATAGGAAACCTATCTTTGATTGTCAATCCATTCAAGCTTCTATAATCCACACACAATCTCCACGATCCATCCTTCTTTTTTACCAAAACAACCGGTGAAGCATACGCACTAGAACTCGTCTGAATAATACCATCTCTGAGCATTTCTTGAACCATCTTATCAATCTCATTCTTTTGATAGACAGCATACCGATAAGGCCTTTGATTTACTGGATTAACTCCTTCCATTAACAGAATTTTATGGTCAAATCCTTCTCTGGATGGAGGCAACTGAGTAGGAACTTGAAAAATATCATCATACTGTTCTAACAAGGCAGAAATGCTAGGGTGAACCTCATCCTTAACAGAGGTAGACATAGCGCAAAGAGAGATCCCAGACTCATCAATATCAGATGAAACATATAACATAGCAAGCTGAATCTGTTGTGCAACCACCTTGTTAACCCTCTTAGCTCGTATCTCCCTTACTGAACCCTGTTTCAACCCATTCAAAAGAATCTTCTTGCCATCCAACTTAAATTCCATAACTAGATTTTTGAAATCCCATTTAATAGGACCCAAGGTTTCTAGCCATTGGATTCCAAGTACCATATCACAGCAACCCAACGGAATAACCATAAGATCAGCCTGAAATGTAGTTTGTTGGAAACTCCACTCAAACTTCTCAATCTTGGCACTAACTTGCAAGGAACTACCATCAGCTACTGTTACCTTAGTTGACCCTGCAGGATGCATTTTACAACCCAAGAGCTCTGCAACTTTCTTATCAATAAAGTTGTGTGTACTTCCTGAGTCCACAAGAATGAACAAGACTTTCTTCCCATACATTCCTTTCACCCTCATAGTCCTAAAATTGACACTCCTGCAACAGCATTGACAGAAATCTGCATCTGATCTTCTTCCTCCGCTGTTGGCTCAATACAATCCTCTTCTTGATCAGAATCATCATCCAAATCTAACATATACAACTGTGTCTTCTTGTGTTTTAATTGATGACCAGGTGTAAACTTTTCATCACAATAGTAGCACAACCCCTTAGATCTTCTCTCATTTAATTCTTCGCTGGTGAGAAATTTCCTGGGAACATTTATGCTTTCTTTAGGCTTGCTTCCCAAAAGACCATCAGATTTTGCTTCTGGTTCTTTTCTTGAGAAAGCAAAATTCTTATTGTTGTTGAATGTTGGTTTGTTTCCACCTTGAAACTGACCAAATTGTTTCCTCGGATGTGCTGTTTCATACAACTTACCTAACATGAAGCAATGCCTTACTGTTTTTGGCTGAAACATCCGCACATGCATCTGAGTTTCAGTACGTAATCCAGCAAGATAAGCGCTCACCAAATAATCTTCCGGCAGAATCACCCTATTTCTGATTGCCTCAAATTGGTCATGATACTCACAAATTCCCTGAGTCTCCTGCAAATTCTTCAATTCAGCGATTGGATCATCCAGCAATTCACCAAATCTTTCCAAGATTACTGACTTGTAGCACGCCCAATCAGCCAAGATTCTTTGACCACTTTCTGTTTGAGCCAAAGGCTGATGCCAAGTTGCAGCTTGATCATCAAAATGAATGGATGCCAATCCTACCTTTAGTTCCGGAGGAGTGTGATCGATCGAAAAAAACTGCTCAATCTTGAATAACCAATCCTTCACCTTGTCACCATTGAAACGTGGGAAATCAATTTTTGATAGGCGTGTAACACCAGAATAACCCTGCTGCCTGTGACGCCCTTGCTCTTGCAAGTTTTGAGCTCCAATGATCGAAACATCGACTTCTCTGGAATTGTGCTCTCCCGAAATCGGATGAACTGGTAGGGCTTTGATCGCCGCGAACAAAGAAGCCAATCCTTCTTTGAATTCAGAATCAAGCTTCTGCATCCTTGCTTCCAGATCCACAAATTTCGAAGCCACTGCTTCTTCTGCTTCACGAACAGCCGCCTCCTTCAACAGATCTTGTGATCTCGTCATGTCCGCAGGTCGCCGGCTCTGATACCACTAATACAGAAAATCTGTATTATTCCAAATGCTAGAGAAATTTGAGCTAATGTTCAACAGAATGAACAACAACTCAATCAACTCACCAGATGATTGATCGGATTGAAGAAACACAATCAACTAAATGAGATTGAAGGGAGAATTTGATGAAATTGATAGATGAGAGAGATATTGGGATAAAAGAGGAATTGTTAATATTCTGAATGAATCCAATACAAGCTCGCCATTGCTTATTTAAAGACAATGGTCTCTCAACAGAATTGTAAACAGAATTGTAAGAGAACGTACAAGATTATTACACGTGTCTAATTGAGAACCACACGATCTAATTCTGTTAGAACAATCGTTTTCACTGTATCAATTCACTCTATAGAGCAGGAGTACGAAGAGGGTATATAGAAAATAGGGTTTGTAAAATCGATTGAACAGAGCAATAGAGCTAGGAGGAGAAGTATTTGCAATGGGTTAGGGATTTGGAAGAGGAAGAAGTTAGGGTTCTTAATTCTTCTTGGAGTTGCTTGAAGGCGATGGGCCTAATCTTCTTGAGGTAAGTCGACCATTCCTTTTGCCTTAAATTTGTTGTACCACCGCCGATTTGTACATGGCTGAGTTCGTTTTTTTTTTCTGTTTCAGGGGGGCGTATCATGGAGGAGTCTCTGTGGCCATAAGTCGTCATGAGACCATAAGTCGTCATAATCTCATGAATACCAATGGAAACAAAGCTATTAGGACTTAATCCTAAGCTTCTAAACAAAAGCCCCAAATTGATTTCACAAAATTCTGCCGATAAGACGAGCGAGATGGTGAAGCTAGGGTTTCAGTTTCTGCTTGATGCAAAGAGCGTTCAGAAAGGGAGGGGGGACAGAGAGTGAGTGGAAGTTGGTGGCTGCAATTTCCACTAGTGTTTGAGTTGGTGGCTGCAATTTCTTTGACAGAGAAGGAAAAGGAATATCTCCAGATTTCTTTGTGCCCTCCTCTACATGAATCAGGTGCGTAGCTCAGTAACTTGTGCCCTTCATTATGCTACAAAATCTACTTGTGTAGGACTTTTTGTTTTATAAACTAATTACATTCTAGGAATTTTGAGATAAAGATAAGGAAGGTTATGAATCTAGAGTATTCTTTTCTCAAATTATGTTTCCCTAAGAAATTATAGTACAAAGCAACTTGCTTATGATGTTTGAGGAAAACTGAGGTGATAGATAAACTGAAGCCTATATAATATAGTGGAAGAGGTTCTTCCTGTTCATGGAAGTCTTAGGACCGATGACAGAGAATTTTGTACAGACTGTTGGTCCTCAAGGAGAACTAGGGTATTAGATGGAAGAGGAATCCAATGTGGGTTAAAGCTAAAACTGAGGAGCTTCGTATATCTTGAGTTTTATGACTGTTGTGCTTTGTTATAGTGTTGTACATGGTTAGGTCTTAGCTCCTTCGTCTTTGGGATTTCTCTGTTAATTTTCTTCTATGTACTTCTGTTATTGACTCAAGTACGAATTTACTAACAAGCTGCAAAATAAATGTTCATTTTAGTAGTATTAGAAATTGTCTTAG
The DNA here is from genome assembly GCA_964016875.1 of Fallopia convolvulus. Lineage (NCBI taxonomy): Eukaryota > Viridiplantae > Streptophyta > Magnoliopsida > Caryophyllales > Polygonaceae > Fallopia > Fallopia convolvulus. Next base: position 21,152,501 of record OZ024733.1, read on the forward strand.
TTTTTGGTAAAGGTGGAAGGGCATTCATCAGTAAAAATCTGGAGTTGCAGTTGACAGAGAAAGGAAAGGAAGGGTTAGGGGGTTAATATATACAGTACATATATACTGATATATGCAGATTGCAGAGGAGTTATACAAGAGGGAGAAAGAGGAAAGTGGTGGTAGTATAAAGGAAGAAAAGAAAAAAAGAGTCTTTTGGTGTGGTGTCAGTAAAGCTCATTCCATGTATCAATGACTGTCCTTCATTAATTCCTCTTCTTTAATTACTTCCTTGCTTTCTTCTGATCACATGATATACTTGTGGAGTATTGTTTGGTTTCCTACCATTTTCTTTATATGGTGTTCTTCAAGCATGTGATACAATACGCATTTATCCCTTGTCAGGCCTGCCCTGCTATATACGAGTCTATATATTATATATTCCATAACTCGATTGAAAGTAAGCCCAGATGTTCCTTTTGGCTCAAATGCCTTAATAATGGTACATTCGATCTGAAAAATAGTTAACAATTGCTTTTCTGAATACAAGTAATATACTACTCTATTTGATCAAATGTATATTTGTGGTTTTAGTTTTGACACAATTTTTAAGAATAATATTAACTAGCTCAATATTCTAGGATTTTAAAAAATCTAGAGATGTCCTGTGTTTAAAGGGCTTCTACCTTGGTCTAGCCATTTCTTTGATTTCTTCTTTGTGGTATTATTTAGGTCTTTTGGCAAATATTGACATTGAATCAGAGAATACATGTTTTTTGAAAAGTGCTCAGATTAACTTATATATATGTCTTGCATAATATCTATTGAACTACATTACATTTCTCTTTCAAATTTAGTCTTTTCTAAGCAATAGTCTATGGAAGTTTTGCTGAATCATGTTGTCATTAAACAATGTGATATATATGATGTGGCTTCACTTTTTGTTATGTGAATTATACATGATTAGCATTAATTAGCTTCTATCAATGCTTTCCCAGGCAATTTGATGTATGGGATTATTTTGTAGTTGTTTATTGCCATTTAATGCTTTTATTCTATCTAGAAGTTCAAATTTTCTTTTGATTAAGCTTTTATGATCTAACTATCTGTTGTTAGTTGCCATCATGAGCTCAAGATAGTAGAATTAATGGGACATTGGGCAGTGTTAATGACAACAAAGAGACCTTTAATTAGACCGGTGCTCTCTTTTAACTTTACACTTCTTTCTCTTTGTATTTAAAATTTATCATTTTAGAAAGAACCTTTAGATACATTAAGGACATTGAAAGGGAGAGAATGAACACTTGCTTTGACATGGAAAAAAAACACAATTTATAGAACTTTTTTTTGAAGTTGTACTCGTACAAGGTACGGGGCAAATACACTAGTTAACAATCATTTACGAAAAGATGAACGTTGAAGTAACCAAATATGTTTTAGATAAATAATGTGCATCTACTTGTTTCATCAGCTTACCAATTGGGTGTTAATTATGTATCTGGCAGGCGAATGTTGTTGCAGAGGTCATATATGATCTTGTTGATCCAAGTGCGAATCTAATCTTTGGGGGCAGTTATAGACCCTTCTCCTAGTGGTTAAGTGAGTATTCTTACATCCTCTTGATCATAGGATACCGTATCATTTTTCCTGTCTACAACTTCATTACATAATTGGAACACTTTCAAACAGAAAAGAAAAATATTCCCTCTCTCCCTATCATAATGTTGTTGAACTTGTGCTTGGATAGTTACATTTCTGATTATCTTTCCATCTGTACCTTAACTAATTTATCTTTTAGGTGAGCATAACTTTGATTGCTACTGGATTCAAGCGACAAGGTAACAAGGACAGTGAGACAATTCTCTCCACACTTGGCTGCTAAGATGAGAGGCCTCCACTTATGTGAGCATGTTCACTTGAATTTACTTTCGATATCCTTTATGCTTCTGCACACTAATTGTTTTTCCTGTTATGGATACCAGGTCTGTTATCCGTGGACGTCCTCGTTGGGTGTTTGTCTTCATTTTCTCTGCTGGTACATTGACTCTCCTCTAGAAAATTAATCATGTTCGTTTTATAAAATTTATTCTTTTGATTTCATTTACAAGATGTTTATTAATTTTGTTACTATGTAATAACTATTTCATTTACAAGATGCATATTAATTTTGTGACCATCTAATAACTAGTAATTATTATCTAATAATTAGTTCAATAGTTTTTTTTTTCATGAAAGCTCGAGTGCAATTGTTATGTAGAAGATTAATGAAGGAACATGGGATCTGGATGTGTTACTTCAATTAGAATATGGTTCACGGTGCTCTCATTATTTGTATATATACTTATCGTACTTTATTCATTTTATTTTGCAGGTGCTTTTGGTTTGATGATAATTAGGTATGGGCCGACATAGTTTGAGGCAAGTTCTTAACATAAAAGTGGTCAACAACTTGGTTTTGCTTGCTCCTGATGAATATGCATGCAGTAAAATGTAAATTCAAGTTGGAACATTATCTATGTAATTAATAATAGTATGATACTATTATATATGCACTTAAATGTAAATTCAAGTTGGAACATTATCTATGTAATTAATAATGGCAGAATACATCAACAGACCCCTGTACTTATATTTTTTTTCCTATTGGACCCTTGTACTAAAAAATATTCAAACAGACTCCTGTACTGCCCCCAATTTTGCCTATTGTACACTTTCAATCTTATTCTCCTTCCAGTGTACATCACGCACCTTATGTGTCATGTTATTTTGCCAAATAAGCCAAAATGGTCAAATACATACATGTTAATTTGGCAAAATACGTACATGTTACATAAGGCGCGTGAAGACTTGAAAGTGTTCAATAGGCAAAATAACATGTACGTATTTGACCATTTTGGCTTATTTGGCAAAATAACATGACACATAAGGTGCGTGATGTACACTGGAAGGAGAATAAGATTGAAGTGTTCAATAGGCAAAATTGGGGGCAGTACAGGGGTCTGTTTGAACATTTTTTAGTACGGGGGTCCAATAGGAAAAAAAGTATAAGTACAGGGGTCTGTTGATGTAAATTTATATAAATTTAAGCATAATAGAATACTAAAATGCCTATAAAACCGCTGCAATTGCCCATAATAACCGATGTAATTTTCACGTTAAACGCAGCCATAGTATACAAAAAACCGCTGCAATTGACAAAGATAACCGCTACCATTAGCGCAAAACCGCCGCAATTGCTTTATAAAACCGCCGCAATTGCTTTATAAAACCGCCGCAATAGGTAAAGTTAAAACCGCCCCCTTAGACGCTATAGCAACGGTTGTTTCAGCCTATAGTGGCGTTTTCTGATTTCAATTGGTAACCGCTGCTATAGCTTTCAAAACCGCCACTATAGATCTATAACAACGCCAGCGGATGTAGCGGTTAGAAAACCGTCACCTTAGGTCTTTAGTTGCGGTTTGAGCGTATTTGGTGGTGGTTTTTGACCGCTACAACCGCCACCTTTGAGTTCTGTATTACAGAACATAGGAGAAGAGGCAGGGGAGATAGCCGGCGGTCACGGGCGGCGCGAACCAGGGACGACGGTGAGGGCTCGGCGGCACCGGTGTGGCTCGGCGGAGGCAGGGGCGATCCGGCGTGGGCAGGGGCGGTCCGGCGGGGCTCCAAGGGAGAGAAAGAGGGTGTTTGGTGGTGTTTTAATGGAGGAACAAGGACTTGAGTAGGCTGAATTTTTGGACAAAAGAGAGAGTAATTGCAATGAGAGGGAGAAGGGAGAGTGAATGTGTGTTGACAATGGTGGATAGAAGGCCTTTTTATAGGCAAATTTGGGAAAGCTTGCAATCCTTGTCCATGGCTATGGACCAATGGAGGAAGGGAGGATGCTCCATGATTGGTCAAGGGTGTGTTTGTTGACGGTGATGGGAGGATGATGCAACAATGGTGGTCTTGCAAGCAAAGGGAGGTGGGAGAAGGCATGCAATGGCCAAATTTCATTCACGTCACTTCCATCAGACAGTAGTCTGATGTCTAGTTTGGAGAAGGAAGAGATTAATTGATATAAGTTAATACGGACGGGGTGATCTAGTAAGAAAGTGCAATTGGTCTAGCGGATGAGAGGGTGGGGCGTGTGGGGAGAGTGGCAAGAGGTCTCGGGTTCAAGTCCCGGCTCTTGCATTCTTTTTACAAGACTTGTAATTAGATTTTAAAGCCTTAATGTAATTTATTTTATTTAAGAGAATTCGATCTCTATAAGGCATTATTTTTATTTAATGTCTTTTTATTTATTCATGACCCTTATACTATTTTATTGGACTTTATTTAATTTAATTTACTTGATCATCTCTTTTTAAAGAGAAATAAGGGTTATTATGATATATTAAAAATTCTCTTTTTATTTAGAGAAAATAGTTTATTCTAATAAATATTATATTATATTCGGTTTAAAAACCTTGGAATATTGCGGATATTACAATAGTACCCCCTTAAATTAGTTTCGTCCCCGAAACTAGAGAAAAGTAGGGCGGTACCAAGATGGGACAGGAAGATAACTACAAAACATCACAACGTGTGAAAATAGTACGGGGTCTAGTACCCCCTTAAAAAGATAAAACTACTGCTTCTTAGGAGGACATTAATTCGGGAAAACGTCTTTGCATATCCTGCTCGGTTTCCCAGGTTTCCCAAGTTGTACCTTCCTTTCCATCTTTAGACCAGAGTACCCGAACTAGAGGTACTTCTTTGTTGCATAGTTGCTTCACATGATGCTCCATTATCTTAAGTGGTCTCTCTTCGTAAGTGCCATCTGACTGGATTTCGACATCGTCGAAGCTGATTACGTGGGATTCGTCGGGCACATACTTCCTTAAAAGAGACACGTGGAACACATTATGCACAGGGTGAGCAGAAGGCGGTAAAGCAACACGATAGGCCAGGTTGCCGACTCTTTCTAGGATTTCGAAGGGTCCTACGTAATGAGGGTTAAGCTTGCCTCGCTTTCCGAAGCAGAAAACGCCTTTCGAGGGAGATACTTTAACGAACACCTTATCTCCAACCAAGAACTTGATGTCTCGCCTCTTCAGATCTACATAAGACTTCTGTCGACTCTGAACAGTCAACATTCTTTGACGAATGCGGGTGACTTCGGAGGCAGTCTGTTCTATCAGGTCGGGACCTAGAAGAATCTTGTCGGCGTTATCGTCCCAACAGAGCGGAGAACGACATTTCCGGCCGTACAAAGCTTCAAAGGGAGCCATCTTTATGGTGGAATGCCAGCTATTGTTGTAGGTGAATTCTATAAGATGCAAGCTATCATCCCAGCTCGTTGTGTGGTCCAGCACACATGCCTGTAGCATATCTTCAAGAGTTTGGATGGTCCTTTCTGATTGACCATCGGTTTGAGGATGGAAAGTTGTGCTGAATTTCAGTTCTGTGCCCATGGCCTTGTGTAGTCCTTTCCAAAAAGAGGCCATGAAACGACCGTCTCGATCGGAGATAATTGTCTTTGGGGTCCCATGGAGGCGGACTATTTCCTTAACGAAAACCGTTGCTAGCTTTGGAGCCTTCCACTTCTTTTGAATGGGAATGAAGTGGGCGCTCTTCGTGAGCCGATCCACGATGGCCCAGATAGAGTCCTTTTGCTTTTGAGTCTTGGGCAGGTCGGTCACAAAGTCCATTGCTATATCTTCCCACCTCCATTCTGGCACGGAAAGGGATTGCAACTTTCCTCTAGGTCTTCTATGTTCGATCTTTACTTTCTTGCAAACCAAACATTTAGATATGAACTCTGCGACATCTTGCTTCATGTTTGGCCACCAGAAGTTCCTGCGTACATCCTTGTACATTTTACTCGCTCCTGGGTGTACTGAATAGGCAGATGAGTGGGCTTCTTTTAGGATGATCTTTCGGAGTTCGTCCACTGCTGGCACACAAATCCGATTTTGAAACCAAAGGGAACCGTCATCTTGAATGACGAACCCAGGTGCCTTGCCTTCTTGCACTTCGCCACTTATTCTGATCAGCATGATGTCATCAGTCAGCTTCTCCTTGATTTCGGCTATCAAGTCAGATTGGATCTCCAAGGTGTTTAGACAACCTTGCTATCTCCCAAACCAGACCTCAATGCCTTCTCTGATCAGGTCTTTGCTATAGCTTTGGCTGAACGGTTAACATTGCAATCATGCCCTCTTGTTGTGTCTTACGACTGAGAGCGTTTGCTACGACGTTAGGTTTGCCTGGATCGTAGAGTAGCTCGCTGTCGTAGTCTTTCAGTAGTTCCAGCCATCTTCTCCGTCTCATGTTCAGTTCCTTCTGGGTGAACAAATACTTCAAGCTCTTGTGGTCAGTATAGATCTGACATTTGACCTCGTAAAAGTAGTGTCGCCAAATTTTTAAGGCAAACACCACTGCTGCTAGTTCAAGGTCGTGCGTCAGATAGTTTACTTCATAGACCTTGAGTTGTCGGGATGCATAGGCGATTACCTTCCCATTTTGCATGAGCACGCATCCCAAACCTTGCTTTGAGACATCACTGTAGACCACATAGCCGTCGTGTCCGTCTGGCAGAGTTAAAACTGGTGCACTTGTGAGACGCTTCTTGAGTTCTTGAAAACTTTCTTCACACTTTCCGTCCCACACAAACTTCTTATGAGTCTTCCGGAGTAGCTTCGTCATGGGAAGGGCAATCTTTGAGAACCCTTCGACGAACCTTCGATAGTACCCTGCGAGTCCTAGGAAGCTGCGAATCTCTTTTACATTCTTTGGTTGCTTCCATTCTGAGACTGCTTCAATCTTCTTTGGGTCCACCATCACTCCGTCTTGATTGATAACGTGGCCAAGGAAATCCACTTCTTTAAGCCATAAGTCACACTTGGACAATTTGGCGTAAAGCTGGTTGTGCCTTAGAATCTGTAGCATGGTCCGGAGGTGTTCTTCATGTTCAGCTGGGTTCCCGGAGTAGATTAGGATGTCGTCGATGAAGACGATGACAAACTTGTCGAGGTATTCATGGAAGCATCGATGCATCAGGTCCATGAACACCGCAGGTGCATTGGTCAGTCCGAATGGCATCACCACAAACTCATAGTGGCCATAGCGGGTGCGGAGAGCGGTCTTCGGAATGTCCTCCTCGCGGATCCGAAGTTGGTGATAACCTGATCTCAGGTCGATCTTGGAGAAAACCTTTGCACCTCGAAGTTGATCTAAGAGGTCGTCTATCCTTGGAAGAGGATATTTGTTTTTGATGGTGACTTTGTTCAGCTCTCTGTAGTCGATGCACAAACGGAAGGTTCCGTCCTTCTTCTTTACAAATAGCACAGGCGCTCCCCAAGGCGAAGCGCTCGGTTGAATGTAACCCTTCTCAAGCAGTTCTTCGAGCTGACTCTTGAGTTCTTTCATCTCTAGCGGGGCCATTCTATAGGACGCCTTAGAGATTGGGGCGGTTCCAGGCTCGAGGCTTATGGAAAACTCGACTTCTCGTCGGGGAGGTAACCCGGGGAGTTCCTCTGGGAAGACATCGGGAAATTCCCCGGCTACAGGGATCTCCTGAATATCCACGACCTTTTTCTCCGTCGGCTCGAGATAACAAAGATACCCAACGCAACCCTGTCGGAGTAGCTTCCCGGCTTTCATAGCGTTGATCACTTTTCCATTTTTTTCTTCTCGCTTCCCCTTGAATTTGCAGGCGTGCTTTCCTCCAGAGTTGATGGTTACAGTTCGGGTGTTGATTCGATTATTGCTCCATGCTGAGACAACCAATCTCTTCCGAGAATGATGTCGTAGGGGTCCATCAGAATGCATATCAAGTTGGAGTGGAAGATTCCTCCTTGAATGCATAAAGGGAAATTACCTAACTGTCTTGCCCCTATTATCTTTTCCCCGTTTGGAAGGTTCACAACAAACGGTTCACACTCTTCGAGATTATCTAATCCTAAAAGTTCTACACACTTTTCGGATATGAAAGAATGCGAAGCACCGGAATCGAAGAGTATAAACACATCTTTAGAGCGGATATGGAGGGTAACTTGGCAAATAGGCTCTTCCGGCTTGTCAGTGGTGCGCATCTCGTACAACCGCTGCCCTTGTCCCTGAGGATGCATAGGCCCCTTGCCTTTCTGATGAGTCGTGGACTGAACCGACGTCGTTCCTGCTAGCTTGTTCGAAGCTTGCGGGCGCTGAGACACGGTGTTCGAGCGGGTTTGTTGCCTGCAGAATTGCCGGAGGTGTCCGTACTTGTTACAGTTGAAGCATTTCTTGAGGGGTTTGGGACATTTTCGGTTTATGTGTCCGGGCTCTGCACAGTTGTGACAGACAATCGGGGTCCTTACTGACTCGGGCCCAGGGCTAGGTCTTGATCCAGCTGACGAGGCCTTGTGCTTGCTCTTCTTGGACCATTGAGATCCTTGCGGAGAGGCTGGCCTCTTAAACCCACTGTGACTGGAGTGGTGAGGCTTTCCTCCACCGAATTTCTTGCGCTCGGGGACCTTAAGAGTTGTCTCCATTCTGTGAGCATGGTCCACATACTCCTCCAAAGTTTTGAAGGAGCGATTTGCCATCCAGGGTTTGATATGATCGCTCATCCAGCGGTGGAAGTGTTTGATCTTCTGTTTCTCCGTGGTGATTTCTTCCTCAGTATATTGAAGGAGGTGATTAAACTTCTTAGCTCTTTCCAGCACGCTTAACCCATGCAACTTCGGGGAGTGGAGCTCATCTAGCTTTTCATCTCGCATGGACTCTATGAAGAATCTGCGCATCATCTTATCTTTCAACATAGTCCAGCTCAAATCAGGGCGGCTGGATAAACTAGAGCTCTCCCACCACTCGCCAACTTCGTCTTTTAATTTTAGTGCAGCCATGTGCACCTTGTCCGCTTCAGTACAGGGTATATTGCGTAGGAGTCTTTCCACATGAGAGAACCAGTATTGTACTCCTGACGGATCCCCAGTTCCGTCGTACGAGTCAGGCTTCATGGCGTCGAAAGCCTTGATTCCCTCAGTGAAGCTGATTAGGGTTCGCTTTTCGGGGATGACCTCCTCCACTTGGGCTACTTCCTCATGCACTTCTTCTGGCACCACCTCTGGGGCCTCGAGGTTTGCGGGTTTAGGTACCACAGCAGGAATTTCCTCTCGGATCAGTTGTTGCACTAGGGTGCGCAATGCGGCCACAGTTTCCGCATTGAATGCTAATGGAGCTGCTGGTGCAGGGGGGGATTGACTCGAGGTCTGCCTCCGACCTCGGATTCGCTCTCATCATGGCCTTCTCTATTGTCGGTAGGACTGCGGTTGGTGGCTCTAGTGTTGACCATCTGAATGTTTTAGGTTTGGTTTCATTTGTTAATTCAGTAATGTATGTAAAAAGAATTGATACACAAGTTCTAACAGTTGAAAGGGAAATTTCATTAATAGGTTCGTAAAAGAGAGTACAAGGCTTGTATAACTTAAACCATTTCAAACTAGAAAAGAAAAAGTTAAGCCGATTCGACTTCCTGGAGACAAAATGAAGTCGAAAGAAGTGGTCTACGCTCACTTCTTGGAAAGAAAAGTACAATACTAAGGAGAACTAGACATGGTCGGTGTAAGTATCGAGGAATCCTTCCACGAAAAGAGTCTCATCTATGATTCCCGTGTCATTGTTGAGGAGTAAGTTGGCCTGCTCGATCCTTCGGTGGCCACGGTTTTCGCGGGCCTGATGCTCCGTGATGCAGACCCTGTGTTGGAGCCTTTCCGCTTGCTCCCTTTCCGTCTCCGTAATCCACTCACTTCGGTGGATTTGCAGCAGTTCGTGGTTCACCCTCCGGCCTCTGGTGGGTACAACGCCGAATGGTGGGGGAGTGTTGACCATGGGCTGGCGGGCCCGACGGTTGAATGATTCACCTTCCATCCAGGTGGTGAACCCCTCCATCTGTACATCCCTAGGTGCTTGCCTTGCCCGCTCGTACAGTAAGGATGGGCCATAGAATCTCTCCTCCGAGCGATCCATGTTGTTGGGCTCAAGCTAAAGCCGTCGGAGAAGTGCCTCCTCCTCTTGACACCAGAAGTATGTCATCGGTGGCATTGGCCCTTCAGGCTCGGGTGCTCGTGGAGGTGAGACAATCTCCACTCTCGGAACCTGGATCATGGGTGGCATAGGCGCTGGGGGCACATACTCCATCATGGGTGGTGGTGGTGGTGGTGTCTCTGAGTCGATGACCACCCCGTCGGAGTCCTCCTCTTTGGACTCGTGGAAATCTTGATCTTCTTCGTTCATGGCATCCCATTCAGCTTGGGCTTGCCATAGTAGCTCTAGCTCCTCATCATCCACTTCTTCTTCTTCCCCGCGCTCAAAGTCGAGCTCGGGTACAATCCCCTCCAGTTGGTAATCGGGCACCAACTCCTCATTCTCCTCGTCGGAGAAATCCTCGGGTTCATAACCCGGCGCCATCTCTTCATCCTCCGAGGGATAGCCCTCTGGTTCGTACACCGGAGATGGGGGCAACTCGACCGGTGCGGGGTCGTCTTCTGGTAGCTCTATGGAGAGGTTGGGGTCCTCCTCGGGATCCTCTTCGGATTCTTCCCAAGGGTCCCCGCCTTGATCAATTTCCATGTTCTCCCCAGGTTGATCTTCTTCGGGCTCATGGAAGGGGTAGTTCCGAGCGTCATAGTAGGGATTTGGAGCCTGCATTCCGTAGCGGGCTTCATCGGAGTGGTTTCCTAGTTGGTTGACTCTTCTTGGGTAAACCATGATGTCCTGAGGAAGGAAAAAGGAAAAGGCGTTAATATAGAACCTCCTTAGTTTCTTTAAAATGAAGACATAGTGAAGGAAGTCAAGGTTTTGAAAATTTCTAAATCAAAACTTTACTTTATACTTTTCATTTTCTTGGCCCTATTAAAGGTCTTAAGGTTTTTATCTTAGAATATGTGGCTTTATGAAGCAAGTTTTGGGATTACTAACAAGTTCCCTAGTGTGAAGGTGTGAGTTTCGAGTTATAAGTTTCTAAAGAAGTGTTTAAATTCTCCATAAATTAGAATGTTCATAATACTTAAGTTTTTCGAAGGATAGAAAGGAATTTTGTAAAAATGGTAGTTCTAGAACTAAGTATTTGATATCTATGGTTTTTAATATTTTCGAGAGATTTTTCTTAGCTAAGAAATTTGAAATTGGGAAGTTAGTATTCCTAGTCTTTCTCCAAAGGATATGGAAGGGAATTTTCTATAAGGAAAGTCCTTAGATAGCGGAAATAAAAGTTAGGGTTTAAAATTCTTGATTTTCGAAAAAATTTCGGTTTTAAAAGTTTTCGGTTTTGAAAACAAAACGTTTCGCTCTGATAACACAAATGTAACACCCCTATTTCACAACAATGGGTATTACCGCCAGTGACCTCAGACTTTACCGTCCAAAACCACCCAGGGCTTTTAGAATGATATAGAACATTAATAATGCGGAATAAAACATAATTCATAATTTAGAAAAGGTGCTCCCGAAGGAGACTTGGTTCGTACGAAACATCTTACATTGTCTTTCAACTTAAAGTTACTCGAAAGCGAATAGCAAAACCATCTTGTTCTTGAAACAAAGCGAAACTAAAACCAAAACGAAGTGATAAATACATCTTGAAAGTTCTTGACCTTCCTTCACTTCACTTCACCTCACGCCTTGCTAGGGTTCCTGGATTCTGACATAATTCGCGAGGGGCGATAGAATGCCAGGCAAACATGCGGAAAAGAAGAATTAGTCTAAGAGACTAAGCAAGCGGGAATGGAACTTCCCAAGGGTATTTCGGTCATTTCAATTCTTATCGAAGGAGATAATAGGGTTGTGTTTACGATGAGCTTATTTATGTGGGGCTTTAATGGTACGAAAGAGAGCATATCTCAAGCGGAGATAGCTCGATAAACGAGAGAAGAGCTACTAGATTGTAGCCTTCTTTTAGAATCGGGATTATGTTGGGAACATTATTAATTCATACAAGTTAAAAACCTCTCGCGTCCTGAGCGGACCGAGAGCCGGATCGATCATTTGAGACCGGTCCGGTTTTGGTATCTTAAATGTGCATTGGGCAGTTATCTTATATAGTGACGAAAAGTATTCGATTTCATTAATGATTTTTTAAAGGGGGTGGGGGCTCGGATGGCCCGATCCACCACGGGGAAACCCAGTTACCCGGCACTTAGCTAGAGTGCGCCCATCCCTCCTTGCAATCGGAGCGGATAGGATCATGATCCTGAAAGTCGTACTTCAAACACGTAGGCATTTACGACTTAGTAAGATTATATAGAGGCGCCGGCTATTCCGCGCCCCTCACTGGTTCGTTCGACGTTGATCTCTGAACGAGATCATAAACAATCAAGGCCACAACCATACTAGCATAAATAGTCCTATCAAATAATAATAGCGAACTATACTAACAATGGTCGTTATATCTAACAATCAATATTTCCTAGGTTCATTCGTTACTTAGCACACAAGTTGTTCCCAACATCGAGAATTTCACAGAAATGAAATATAAAGGTCACAAGGGGAAATTCCACTTGCCTTAGCTTACACGCGTCTACTACCGAGTCTTGACGAAATATTTGGTTCGCAACTTCGAGCGCGAATCCTGACCTAATGACACGGAAATTACGAGCGAATTTTAAATACGAATTCCTCCTAGCTTGGATTCTCTCTTATAATACTTTATATAAGAGAATGGACTTCTAAATTATTATGATAATAATTTAGGTGGTCTTTTAAAATAATAATATTCCTTTATTATTATTTTAATTTTTGTAATATCCCTCTTTATTCCATATAATAAAATCCTTATTCAATAATTATTAAAAATAATTTCCTTTTTTAGCTTCACTTGCAAAATTCCTTAATATAATTAAGGAAGTATAGTTTCATAAAATAATATATTTTGCCTAAAATGTATTTTTCTTTTAAAACTACAAGTTCTCCTTAAATTATAAGAAATCTACTTTAACCTTTTTACATACTTATCTTAATTAAAATATTACTTTTAAATTTCCAATTATTCCTTAGTCAACTTAGAATAGTATTTCCTTCACCAAGAATACTTTATTAATAATATTCTCTTAGTAGGACTTTATTTAATTATATAATTCACATTAAATAAAGCTAATAGACTTATAGTCTATTTTCTTGAAAGTTTCCATATTTAGTACTTTCTATTTTCTTTATAAGGTGACTTCCTAGATTTAACATAGATTAAATTAATCTTATTTATTTTTTTCCTATAGTTCCTTTCACATTATATGGCTTATAAAATATCTATGATCATAGCTTATACTATATGATCATGGCTTATAAATATTCTACTTCATACTTATAGTCCATTATTATAATATTTTTGGTTATAAAATAATATCTTTCCCATATCTTAATTATTTCTTTTCATGCAAGCAATTCTTATAACTATGTAATATTATAAAATCATTATAACGACCATACTTCTTATATTTAACTTAGAACTTATGTCTTGCAATAATTCTCTACACTTAGGGGGTTATTAAATTAATATTTTTCTCACATGATGACTTTAGTAATATAATTATTATTAATATTATTCTTTTATAAAAATCAAATCTAAGGTCAACTATAGTCCATGACTACAATGTTTGTAATGATAATATTTTAATAAGGGTTCTCTATAATTTTATTGTCATTATAATATGTCATAGGTATTTTTATCAACACTACCATATATTATAACTAAAACCATATAATAACATAGATCACTTTATAGTCATATTTATCATATTATAATAAAAGCTTATATCTTGTAGTAACTTTTACACTTAGAGGTATGCTAACTTTATATTTTATTAAGTAATGAATTTATTTAATATACCTATCATTATTATAATTAAATTCATATAACATGATATCCTCTATAGTTTAAGACATGCAACAATTTTTATCTTCTAGAAATCTTATTTCTTTTATAAAGATGACATTTTTAATATTAGCAACTAACCTCATATGTTATATTTATTTTATAAGAAGTCTTTTAATATTATGTAGAGAGAATGCTTTATATTAAATACATTAATAATTTACATATATTAGTAGAATTTAAATTTACCATAGTAACTAATATATTCTCCTAATTTATTTATTCCAACTAACAAGATCTACTTACTATAAAGATTTGATCTCATACTAATTTATTTATTCTACTTTATTAAAATACATAAATCAATTTAATAAAAATAAAGGGTGTAGAATTATACTTTTCTGAGTTCTGTATTACAGAACACAAGAGAAGAGGCAGGGGAGATGGCCGGCGGCCACGGGCGGCGCGAACCAGGGACGGCGGCGAGGGCTCGGCGGAGGCAGGGGCGATCCGGCGTGGGCAGGGGCGGTCCGGCGGGGCTCCAAGGGAGAGAAAGAGGGTGTTTGGTGGTGTTTTAATGGAGGAACAAGGACTTGAGTAGGCTGAATTTTTGGAAAAAAGAGAGAGTAATTGCAATGAGAGGGAGAAGGGAGAGTGAATGTGTGTTGGCAATGGTGGATAGAAGGCCTTTTTATAGGCAAATTTGAGAAAGCTTGCAATCCTTGTCCATGGCTATGGACCAATGGAGGAAGGAAGGATGCTCCATGATTGGCCAAGGGTGTATTTGTTGATGGTGATGGGAGGATGATGCAACAATGGTGGTCTTGCAAGCAAAGGGAGGTGGGAGAAGGCATGCAATGGCCAAATTTCATTCACGTCACTTCCATCAGACAATAGTCTGATGTCTAGTTTGGAGAAGGAAGAGATTAATTGATATAAGTTAATAAGGATGGGGTGATCTAGTAAGAAAGTGCAATTGGTCTAGGGGATGAGAGGGTGGGGCGTGTGGGGAGAGTGGCAAGAGGTCTCGGGTTCAAGTCCCGGCTCTTGCATTCTTTTTACAAGACTTGTAATTAGATTTTAAAGCCTTAATGTAATTTATTTTATTTAAGAGAATTCGATCTCTATAAGGCATTATTTTTATTTAATGCCTTTTTATTTATTCATGACCCTTATACTGTTTTATTGGATTTTATTTAATTTAATTTACTTGATAATCTCTTTTTAAAGAGAAATAAGGGTTATCATGATATATTAAAAATTCTCTTTTTATTTAGAGAAAATAATTTATTATAATAAATATTATATTATATTCGGTTTAAAAACCTTGGAATATTGCGGATATTACATTTACTTAGTGCCCAGCGGGGGCTGTTGATGTAGTGAAGCCAACCATGTCTCCTACCGACGTCGAAGAGTTGATTCGAGTGCCATCTGATGGACCAATTACTAGAAGTCGGGCTAAGAAGATTGCTCAAGGCACAACGACGATCTTGGTTCGATTGGCAACAATTGTTGAGGGGTCCACCAAGACGAGATGGGTCACTTGCATTCGACATCAACTAAGCCCGAATTCAATGGATTAACTATATGGGCCGAGTTTCACATTATTTCCTTATTTAGAAACATGTATTAGCTTGTCTCACTTTAGGGCTGAATTTAGTAAGTGACTGGGTGAGATAAGTTGTTACATGGGTTAAAGTCAACCCTTTGACTTGACCAATCTAAATATGGAAAATATCAGCTTTATATCTTTATTTATATGGGAAGATTTTTATTAGTTGTTAAAGAGATATTTTCAATCAATAGGCTTATGTTAGTTGGTTGATAATCTCTCTCCTATGTTTTTATTATCTTTTAGATATTTTAAGTTTGTTATGATATTTTCCTTAAATAAATAAATCAGCCATGATTTATTTTATTTAAGGGAGATCTAGTTAGTTAAACTTTAGATATTTTATTATATCTTGGGAAGCAAGACATGGGCCAAATCTATCTATTAGGGTCGGCCATGTGATGCCTTGCTCTCCAAGTAAGACTCTTTTTTTTGCACTATTTATACTTTGGTTTTTCATTAATAAAAATGAGCTTGAGAGAGATTAAACCCAAATTGGTTTAATCTAACTCTTAGGCCAAAAACAACTACACGTGTGATTGCAATTGTAGAGACTCCATTCGATCATCATCTTCTCACGATCTCTCTTCTCTCTTTGTTTCAAATCTGAATTGTGGTTTTGATCAATTAGATTGTTCTACGTTGATTGTTAAAGATCAAACTTAGTTAATCATTCGGATTTAGCGTTAGAGCCAATTCGTTTGAACTACCAAGTTGATTAACTCTAGAATTCCGATCGATTCATTCATTCAATGTTCAATTCAGTTTTCGTTACTTGTTCTACAAGCAATTAACTTTGTTAGCAAATTCAGGTTGGAACGAGCATTACAAGGCAATATCGGGACTTTGTGGGTCATATACGAGATTTCTAAGGAGCGATCCGAGGCAATCACATATCAGCTGTAGCCCCACTGGGATTTAAAAAAAAATAAAAAAATTATCTATACCAAAAACCATTTTAGGTTTAAACGCAGGCCCATCACTGTAGTATTTTGTACGCGACGCACGATTGAAATCCTGAATCTGTGTTAGCCCTAATTTCAATCAGAGTTATGCCCGACGCCCCTCCAAATATGAGGATTGGAGTTATGCCCGACGCTCCTCGATAACTCCGATCCTCATATTTGTGTTAGCCCCAATTTCAGTTTTGATGAATTTGTGTTAGATTTGATGAATTTGTGTTAGTAGTCTGACTCCTCTCTTCTATGGATTGATAGTTTGATGAGTTGTGTAATTGTGTGTGCTAAATTTCAGATTTGTGTTAGCCCCAATTTCATATTTGATGTATTATTGTTAGCCCCAATTTCAGATTCTAGGTATTTGTATTTGTGTGTTGAGCTGATGAATGTGTGCTGAATTTATCAAATCTATCTACTGTTGATGCTGAGGTTGGATCTGATGATTTATCTGCTGATCCAGGGTTAAAGAGAAATATATTTGACTATGATTTGAAAGATAGATAATGGGTTAGATGAGCTTATTTGCAAAAGGGACCTTGTCAACCTAGAAATCATGATTTTCATGCGAATTTATTTGGATAAGGCGCTAAGTTTATATATTTAGCCCCCACTGACTCCGAATCTTGGCTACGCCCCTGGTTGTCCACATGAACTGTGAGAGTTAGATTTCCATAGATCAATAGAAGAATTGTGAGATTTTAGAGCTCCCAAGGAATTGTGAAGAGAACCGTAAAGACTCAAATGTTTTACAGACAAATTGGGAGATTCATCATTCCATGGAACATTGACGAAAAATGTGAGGTTTCATGGCTTCGAGGAACAACTACTACAAAAGTGGTTGATTGGATTATGAGGAGGCAAATCAAGAACAATGTCGCATCAGGATTCCTTAGGGAACAACTAATTAGCGTAGGTGGAACGATACTCTAGCTTGGAGCATAAGGACGTGCATGTGTCAAAAAAGAACTTG
The DNA here is from genome assembly GCA_964016875.1 of Fallopia convolvulus. Classification (NCBI taxonomy): domain Eukaryota; kingdom Viridiplantae; phylum Streptophyta; class Magnoliopsida; order Caryophyllales; family Polygonaceae; genus Fallopia; species Fallopia convolvulus. The sequence continues at coordinate 21,169,834 of OZ024733.1, forward strand.
CTTAATGAAGTTAGGAATTGTCATTTGGCTTTGTGGAAGACTAGATATGGAAAGAGAAGATTTAATCGCAAGACATGGGACACAAGTCTTAGAGATTTGGATAGATTAAGATAGAGTTTTATTTAAAAAAACAATATCTTGTAAATAAACAGGACGTATATTTTATATCTTTAGGTGTGAGTATATAGCATTAATATCTTTAATTATATTGATTGTATGATGATCTAAGGCCAATATAAATGTGCATATGTAACAATTCTTGGATGCAATTGTATGCACTTTTTAGAGAGAGAGAGAGAGAGAGAGAGAGAGAGAGAGAGAGAGAGAGAGGTCATCATTAAAGAGATGATCTTAGGAATTGAGAAGATTTCTAAGACATCTATTGAACAAGAAGACACAACCTTTGAAGTTCAAAGTGTGTGGAATAGTTGCAACAAACAAATTAGTTGTAACTGAAGCAACAATAAAGTTTTGAAGCTTGAGAGGCCAAGTTTTTCAAGGTAAATTTATTTGGGTTTTGCTTGAGTTGATAGGAACTAAGAGCTGAGAAGTTAGGTGAGTATTCTAGGGAAAAATTACGTTCAAATCTTTACTTGTCTTGTAGTTACATGATTATCAATAAGAGAAGCATACACATCCTTCTAAGGAACTATGTCTTGTTTATGTATTTATTAATCCTATTGTGGAAAGGAAATGTTCTCTCATGAATAGTTCCCTGCCCTATTCCTAAAACACATCGATACAACAATTTGTATCAGGGCATGTGCTCTAGAGTTGTGATAGTCTGTGTAGGGAACAATGAGTACTTATGATGGGAACAATCATGGATACTCAATGGTACATCATCCAATCTTTGAAGGGGAGCAGTTTAGTTGGTGGAAGAAAAAGATGGAAACTTACTCTTAGATTGGTCAAGTCAAAGAGTTGACTAAGACCACATGTAATATCTTATCTTACCCGGTCACTTACTAAATTCAGCCCTAAAGTAAGACAAGCTATTCCATGTTTCTAAAATAGGAAATGGTGGAAGACAATGCCCAAAACAAACATGAAAGGCGCCCCATCTATGTGAAACTCGGCCCATAAAATCAAGTGATGGAATATGGGCTTGTTTGATGTTGAATCATAGTGACCCATCTCTTCTTGTTGGACTCTTCAACCATAGCTGCCAAACGAACTAGAATAGATCTTGTTCCTTGAGCAATCTTCTTAGCTCTACTCATGGTTATTGATCCCTCGAATCAACTCCTCGACGTCGATGGGAGACATAGCTGGTTTCACTGCATAATATTGGACATTGTTGTCAATGGACCAAAGGATGTTACCATGAAGGATGCCACTACAAGAGCTAATGTTCCCAGATCGATAAATGCTTTGAGTAGTGAGGAAAAGCAGTTACTTTCTAAGAATTTTAAGGCTATTCCACGGAACATCTCATAGGATCTCTCACTTTCCATGAAGAAAAGATGAAATCCTATAAAGAGGACATGTCCCATAAGGAGAAAATTGCCTTAAGGGTAACCAATATGTTGAAGCAAGTCAATGAGGGCAATAAGAGAATAGAGGACAAGGATCCTGATGTAGCTCTTATCACAAGTGTTGTGGGGAACTATATCCACAATAAGGACAAAGATGGGAATAGTACGTGTCAACGTAAGTCCTTTATGAAAGATTCTAACATTACATGTTATAATTGTCAAGGATGGGGACACATCTCCAAGAACTGTCCCAACAAGATGGAACCAGAGGATAAAGACTCTTCCAAGAAGAAGAACGACAAAGGAAAGAATTCCACCTTCATTTTTGCACAGGGGAGCGGTTTTGATGATGAACCATAATCATGGGTATTTTCCAATATGGGTTTGGTGGCTAAGGAACTAAATGCATCGGGTTCCAAGGAGAAGGTAAGTGAAAAGTCTGATCTTGTTACCGAGTTGAAGTCTTTTAGAAAAGGTTCCTTAATTAAGTTCATTGAGAATGTGTGAAAAGAAAAAAATTAGAAGAGTACTTGAAGAAGCTAGATGTTTTTCTATATCTTATGATGTTTGTCCCATTCTTAAACTTGATGTTGATAACTTGATGACTAAGAGTAAGGAACTGCATGCTAGTTTAGAAATTTTTAAATCTAAAAATTTGGAACTTTTCTAAAGAGTTAAAGTCAGTGGTTCTCTCTGATCAAGTTGAGTTGAATAACTTGACAACTAAGGTTGATGAACTTGTTTCCATTGACCTTATAAATGAGAACTAACTTTATGAGTTTGAGATTTCTTTAAGAATAGCCAGAGAGAAAGTTTAAAGACAAGGATCGGAGTTGTTTTGTCTTCAAAGGAGGTTGCAAAGTGCCAACGATTAAAACAAGAATTTGAAAGTTTCAAGGGCCAAAGGCACAACCATAGTTCAAGGATAGCTATGGGAACTAGGAACATTGTGGGCACTACACAACTCACTAAGACTCTCATGTGCTTCCTCTCTTTTTTTTTTGGCACCAAGCTCACAAAGTTATCTCAATAATGCGTTGGAAATAAACCTAGCATAACCTTCTTTATATACTTATGGATATTATAATTTTATCCATAAAAATAATATGGAAGGATATTTTCATAGTTTTATCTTTAAGAATATTTCTATCTGAAAATAAAACTATCTAAAACCTTGCTTGCTTAAGCTCCAAGACAAGCTAACAACCACCTTTTTCCAACTCAGAACTCTAGACGCGTGTTCCTTGTTACCGCCTTCCATAAACTGCACTATGCTTTCCTGTGAGTCTGTGACCAACGAACATAGAATTAGCTCCTTTCTTGTTTTCTCCTGTTCCTTTGACAATTTTTGTTTATATTTTTCTTGTTAATTAAACACCTAAAATTACTTCAAATATAAACTATAAAATTAATTAAAAAAATATCATCAAAATTTAAGAGAACAATCAGTTTTCTAATACCGATCCTCGCAAACCAGCCTGATTTGCTGCATTCACAATACCGATCCGAACTAAACATTTTTATCCATAATTTTAGAAGTCTATAAAGTCTTATAAAATATGGTAGACATAAATTCATTTTTTTGGTATTCAAATTTTAAATTTTATGTCTTTTTCACCTCCATTAAAAATATTTTTATGTACGTGCTAGCGTGATCAGATAATGTAATTTTTAGATACTGATTCCAGTCGACAATGGAGAGCAAATTATATTCAGCAAACTAGTACATTATAGTTCTATTCATATCTTGTCATATGGAAAAAAAATTGAATTGATTATATGTATGGTCAATATTTTAGTGCCAATGATGAAGAAGTTTTTTTGGATAACTTTTATTTGTATCTTATCATATCTAAGAATATATAACATGCATTTCTTTAAAATTTCTAGTACACTAGTTGATGACCCGGGCCTTGCCCAGGAACTTTTTTAAATAAAAATTATAATATTTAATTGAAATATGACATAGATATTATAATTTATGTAACAAAAATAATATTACTAATTATTAAATTAAATATTAATTATTTTAATTTATTTTAAATAATATTTTCTTATTATAAAAATGTATAAAAATATCATCTTATTCTTATGTAATGATCATAAGTTATATATTCTTAAAAAAATGAAAATCATGGCATAAATTTAACATTAATAACTTTTATTCAACAGTCAGAGATGAATAATCTTTATTTATTTATTAAGGGATTCATAATATAAAAAATCAATATACTTATGAATAGAAAAGTAATATATTGCAACACACAAGTGACACAACATATCTATACCGACACTAATTGAAAAGTCGTCATAATTATTAATAGAAAATTAGTATAAAAAAATCAACATGCTTACGGATAGAAAATTTAGAAAGTTGTCATACTTGTGAATAGAAAATTAATATAAGAAAATCTAAAATTTAATATATAATCTACAATAAAATACATGATCCATATTAGTTAAAAAAGTTGTCATGGTTATGGATAGAATATTATCACAAAAAATTTAGTAACCAAAAATATGTTGATTGGGACATTAAAATTTTATGACAATATCACATTTAACTGTCATATTTATAGATAAAAAATTAATATATAAAACCAACATATTTACGGAAGAAATTTAAAGAGGTGTCATTCTTTGTATAAAAAATTAATATTGAAAAATCCAAAATTAATATGAAAATATGGTCAATATTAATTAAAAACCTTGTCATACTTATAAATAATAAAATTAATATAAAAAATTCAATAATAATATAAAATATATGATTAAAAATATAATATGGTTCATACTAATTAAACAAATATCATACTTTGGATTATAAAGTTAGTATAAATGAATATGAAAATTGAATATCGAAAAACCCGTTTTTTTAAAATATGATCCATATTTCATACCCATGCGGTATTATATTAAAAAAGGAACTTGGGATATTAAATCGCTATTTTATATTTGTCATACTTATGGATAAAAACTTAATATTAAAAATCTATAATAAAAAATATACTTACATATAGAAAAGCTATATAAAAAATAATTTTATGTTTATCCAATTTATGGATAAAAAATCTTATCTCTCTTTCTCTAATAGATTAAATTAGAATTTTTATGTGTCATACATATGGATAGTGAATAACCGGTTTAAGATTAAGGGATCAATAATTTTTATTTATTTATTTCGGAATCTGTAATATAAAAAATCAGCAAACTAATAGAAAATTAATACAAGGAAATCAAAAATTCAATATAAAATCTTCAATTATAAACACAATCCATATTAATTAAAACATTTTTCATAGTTATGGATAGAATATTAGCATAAACAATTTTGTAACTAAATATATAATGACTAAGACATTAAAATATAATGACAATATTGCATTTAATTGTCATATTTATAGATAAAAACTAATATATAAAACTCAATATATTTATGGATGACAATATAAAAAGTTTTCATACTTTTGCATAGAAAATTAATATTGAAAAATATGAAATTAATATGAAAAATATGATCAATATTGATTAAGAACATTGTCATACTCATGAATAAAAATTAATATAAAATTTGAAAATTAATATAAAGTACATGATTAAAGATATGGTTCATATTAATTAAGAATGTTAGTATAATTTTTAATAGAAAGTTAATATGAAAGAATCTGAAAATTAAATATTTAAAATCCAAACTTTAAAATATGGTCCATATTTCATACTTATGGATATAAGCTATCTATTTCATTTAAATTTATTAAATTTAATTTATTATGGGATATTAAATTAAAAAAGGGTAGGTTGGATATTAGTTTACTATTTTATATTTTTCATACTGATGGATAAAAACATAAATGTAAAAAAATTTCAAACGTTTGTATAGAAAACTAATATTGAAAACTAATAAATTAATATGAAAATTTCAAAATAAAAGGAAGATAGTGATTAAATTTAAGATATAGGGTTGGTACTTGGTAGTGTATACACATAGATAGAAAATTTTAAAATAATTAATAATATAATATAAGGAAGCTAGAGATTAAATTTAAGATATATGGAAACTTTTTTAATTTATGGAAGATAATAAAAAACCCTATCTTGATAAAATAATATATTATGCAATAAAAATTATTAGTAAAAATATAAGGAAGATATAATATATGATAATAAATATGTGCAATATCTTGTAATATATTATTAGTATAAAAGTTATTTATTAAAAATAGGGTTTGAAAAATACAAATAATGTTATATATGGAAGATATAATTAATATTATAAATTCAATTTGATATAGATAGAATGTTCAAAATAAAAAATAGTTCATTATTAACGTAAAAAGTTATAGTGCGTAAGAAATTGCTTATGGATATATTTTATTTTAATATTTTTTTTATGTGCCATCATTATTAATATATGGAAAGAAGATAATTACATATTATAATATAATGAACATGAACAAAGATAGAAATAATGGGTAGAGATAAAAATTTATCCAATCTCATAGAAAAATATTATTAAATAAGATGAGTGGATAAAATTGGAAATTCCATAAGGTGGTTGAATTAGGTAATATATAATTAATTAAAAAATTATTATTAAAAATAGGGTAGTTGTAATATAAAAACTTAATGACGAATCTGCCCAAAAGTGTTTCAGGTTTAGAAGATATATATTGATTACATCCGAATATGCTCACTGGATAACTTTTTTTTCTGTTTTAATAACCAAATTAGTTTTTTTTGTAGAAAATAGCCAAATTAGTTGATAGTGTCTAATCCATGAAGAATGTCATTTCAGAGTCACTAATGTTAGCTAATTTTAAAAAGTGGGTACTAATTAAAAATGAAAATCAATAAAAGCTATTAACATTATTTAATATTTATGGGTATTTTCATACACACGAATCAAAGGGTTCAAATCTGGTGAGAAATGGCACCCCATAAGAAATGAGAATAAATCCACGCCATCCAACACACTATAATTTAATGGCAGCTTGAACGCACGTGTAAATAGGGTATTTCAATAAATAAAAAACAGCGTGTGTAGCTTAATAAATTCATTCTTTGACTTGTCGCCCAAACAAAAGCAGAGTTTTGGAAGGCTTTTCGAGATTCAAATCTAAATTTCGGTGACATATATTCAATTCTCGTTGTTCCTCTTCTAAAATTGAGTATTTCTCGTCAAACTTTTCGATATGTTGTTTAGGCAAAAGCTTCATTTTGTTCGAGATTTCCATTTTTACATAGTTCGCATTTAGATATGAGTTTGCTTTCAAATTTCATCGAAGATCGTACTACCTAAGTGATGGAGCCAGGTAATAAATGTTCCCTTCTCGATTTTGTACTATTTAAATTCAGATTTTTAGATTTTGATGAGACCTGCCTTCAAATTTGTTTGTTGTTACACATTAGAGCACGATTTTTACGTATTCATGAGATTTCTACTAGATATTGTGTACTTTTAGCTTGATTTAGTTGAAGATGAAGGAAAAGTTCAACCTTAACACAAAATTATTGATTGTTATGTTCATTCACACAAAAACTTAGAACATGAATTATTGTAAGGATGCACAAAATGAGAATAAGGAGGCACAAAAAGTGAATATTGATGCACAACTGCCAGATACCATATCTTCTGCGAGCAGGTACATGGTCACGAGTGACGGAACATTGTGAGGAACGATGGAGGGAACGGGTGACAGATTTAGGAAGCGCGTCTCAGAAGGAACACAACTTTCTATAAATGGCAAGTTACCATATCTTCTGCGAGCAATCTTCTACGAAGATTTACAGCTGTAGGCGGTTGCTTGAGGAGATAAAAGAGAAGATAAGATCAATCTTCACACGATCTTATCTAGGGAAATCCGAGATCATTCGGTTTTGGGAAGAATCGGCATGGTTGAGGATCCGAAATCACAAACAATCTTTTTCCTTATTGTGTGGGATTTGTTAAGTGGAATATCAACGTAATTAGGCAAGAATTACGTGTGAGATCAGACTTAACTTATCTTATAAATATCTAGGTTTAGCTAGGGTAAAAAGTGTGGTTGAAGAAGACGAACTTGGAGAGAGAGCTTTTCAAGTGTACGATTGTGTGGCTTTTTCCGGTGAAGAATCCACGAGTAAGTCAGTAGTTTACTTTGTCTTAGGTTTACGCTTAGGGTTGTAGAAGTCTAGTTGGTTGAACTTTGGTCGGTGCCTTAGTTACCAGGGAACTTGACTTGCCTTGTAATCGTTGAAACTTAATAAAGGTATTCTATTGAAAATCCTCTGAGAAGGAGTCTCAGGGGTAGAGGTTTTTCTTTCTACGACTTGGTTGGTCGGACATAAAGTTTTCCTCTCTAAATTCTGTGTTGTTATTGTTTATTTCCGCTGCCCAGGGAACATTACTAGTTCCCTGACTTGTTACTAACGCGTCACGATCCAACAATTGGCATCAGAGCAGGTTTGCTCTAGATTGTGTGTTAGTGCAGGAATACAGAATGACTTCAAACAACACGCACAACGTAGGGATTGGAAACAACAAGCCTCCACTTCTTGTTCCTGGAGAATACGACCACTGGAGAATCCTCTTTGCCACTTGGCTCAAGAGCAATGACTACCAAGCATGGACAATCATTGAGGATGGAGACTATGTCATTCCTGAAGCCAAGAAGGAAAAAAAATCCGAATGGGGACCAACTGAGTGGTCAGGAATGGAGAAGAACTACAAGGCACAAATGCTGCTTAACAATGCCTTGGGTGTTGAAGATCTGCTAAGGGTGGTGAACTGCAAAACCACAAAATAAGCATGGGCATCCATTGAGCAGATGCACATTGGGAGTACGGATCTGAAGGAAAGCCATCAAAAAGAGGCTAAGAGGGAATTCTACAACTTCAAGATGGAGGATGGAGAAACCATTGCAACATACCAATCTCGGTTTGAGGCTTTGGTGAATCGCATCAATCATTTGGGTATCGAGAAAACCATCACACATTCAGAGAAGGTTTCTGCGATTGTTGATGGTCTCGGTCCTAAGTATGTTGTTACCAGAGGCTTGCTAAGAGAAAATCCAATCACGAAGACTTGCATTCTTCATGAAATCTTTGGAAAGCTAACAGACTAAGAGCGATATGAAAAAGTGAAAAGTAGCATCCCAAGTTCTGACAAGGGTATTGCTCTCAAAGTGGAAAAAGCCATTGAGAACATCACTGCAGGAAGAGGGGTGTATACCATAGAGGAGGACTCTAACGTGGCGCTCATAACAAAAACAATGAGGGCTTTCTACAAAAAAGGCAAAAAGCAAGGAGCATGGAAGGAACAAGAGAAGATCAACTCAGAGAAGAAGGATATCAAGGACGTTACCTGCTACAACTGTCAAGAAAAGGGTCACTATGCAAAGAGTTGTCCCAAAGGTAACGAGTATGGGAACGAAAAGAAGAAGGCCTACATCGCCGCATGGGATTTTGACTCAGATGATGAATCTGAACCAAAAGTCTGTGCCATGACTCTGAAGACCGAAGATGCTGACCCAGAGGCAACTCCTGAACAATTTCTTGATAGTTTAAAAAATGCTAAACAGTCAGATCTTCTTATCCTTGTTAAAAAGCTTTTTTGAAGATAACTTAGAGATGCAAGAAGAAATAGAAGCTTCTGATGAGAAATGTCTTAATCTTAAAGAAAAATTATCAGAAACTACTGTTACTAGTATTGTTCCTTGCTCAGAGTGCAAAGTTTTAAAAGAAGATATTAATACTCTCACTGAAACCAATAATGAGCTTAGATCGGATTTGCTTGTCTATAAACTCAAAAGAGAGGAATTAGAGAACGAGTTTTATAAACGAACTCAAATTGTGTTTAATCCGGCTAGGTGTGGTATTGGTTATGGAAAAGATAAATCTGAATATCCTCCCGATGACCTTAGCTTTGAAGAGAAGATGGAAAGAAAAGCTAGGGAACTTCAATCTGCTAGAGATAAAGTCACTCATCTAGAGGGTAGGGTTAAAATTCTTGAGAGTAATTTAAATGACAACTCTGAATGGTATTCTGGAAAAACTGCTCATAAGATATATCTTAAACAGTCTCAAGGGAACCAGCACAGGGTTCCTTCCAAGGAACGTGCGAAGGAAGGTACCCTCCAAAAACCACATCCTAAACGCTATCTTGGCGAATATTATAGGGTGTGCTATCATTGTGGTGGGGGAGATCATATTCAAAAAGACTGTAAGGTTAGATTAGAAGAGTCTAACAAAAGGGCTCAAAACCAGAAAACAGGGAACAACAAGAAAGAGTGGTCTGGTAAGAAAAGTCAAGGGTATGACAAATCTCATCAGAATAAAAAGAAACCAGCTTCTCAACCACAAAAGAAGCAAGATTTTAAAGCTGACAAAGGGAAAAACCAAGTTGATCCCTCAAACATTGTTTCTAGTTCCAAGAGTCCACAAAAAGCTACTTTAGTTCAATCTCAAATTTATCATTCTGTGAGCTATGCTAACCGACCCGGGAAGGCTAAGCATGTCTGGGTCGTTAAAACGTGATTTCTTTCTTGCAGGTTGAAGTGAGGGGGAACATTCGCTAGATCCTTGACAGCGGGCGTTCATGTCACATGACAGGGAATGAGAACATTCTGTCCTCACTTCAAATCAATGCTGGAGGAAATATTTCCTTTGGCAACAACAATCAAGGAGAAATCATTTGAAGTCAAGCTAAATGATAAAACCAGCGTGAAAGACGTAAACTTGGTGAAAGGTCTTGGTTACAACTTGTTAAGCACTGCTCAGCTTTGTGACCAAGGGAACAATGAGGTATCTTTTACCACAGATGGTTGTATGATCAAGAACATGAAATCAAATCTTGTGGTCCTGAAAGGAAAGAGGCGCAACAATGTGTATTTTGTCGACTCCAGTTTCCAACCACAAGAAGAACTTTGCTTTGTAACAGTAGGTGACAAGACTGACCTCTGGCATAGAAGGTTTGGTCATGCAAATCATCGAGGAATTCACAAACTTTACTCACAAAATCTGGTGATAGGACTTCCCAAAGTTCTTACACAAAAGGAAAGTTTGTGTGAAGAGTGTGTGAAAGGGAAACAAAGCAAGTCATCTTTTCAGCCAAAGTTGTCAGTCAGCACCTCTCATCCCCTTGAGATGGTACGCATGGATTTGTGTGGTCCCATGTGGGTGAGAAGTCATGGTGGTAGCAGGTACATTTTTGTCATTGTTGATGATTTTACTAGATATACATGGACTCTTTTTCTAGGTTCCAAAAATGAGACGTTCATGGCGTTCAAAAGCTGGATCAAGAAAGTAGAAGCATCAAGAGGGCAGAAATTAAAGTCTATCAGGTCTGACAACGGAACAGAGTTCAAGAATTCCATGTTCCATAGCTATTGTGATGAACATGGAGTGTCTCAGAACTTTTCTACGCCGAGGACTCCTCAACAAAACGGCATAGCAGAGAGCAAGAATGGCACACTGCAAAACATGGCTCGAACTATGATACTGGCAAGTAACTTGCCTCGGTCCTTTTGGGCAGAGGCAGTCGGTACCACTTGCTACATCATTAACAGAGTCACCATACGTTCCAACTTTTCTAAAACTCCATATGAACTAATCAAGGGAAGAAAGCCAAATATTTCCCACTTGGAAGTTTTTGGATGCAGGTGCTTTATTCACAACAATGGAAAAGATGAGCTAGGCAAGTTCGATCCAAGGAGTGACGAAGGTATCTTTCTGGGATATGCATCCAACAGCAAGGCTTACAAGGTGTTCAATAAAAGGACTAAGAAGTTTGAAGAAAGCATTCATGTTGTCTTCGACGAGTCAAAAAATAGAGGGAACCTATCAAGTAATGAGGATGTATTGAAGGTTCTAAATGCAGATTCAGATGATGAAGTCGATCCAGATCAAGGGCACAAGCTCCAAATGAAGACGTCACTCCTCCAAGTCCTGACTTGGAAGAAGATGATACACAAAGTGCTCTGGTTCCTGAAGATGATTCTCCACAAAATGAAGATCATGAGGAAGAAGGAACATCCCATGGAACGACAAGCCAACAGGAACAAGAGGAGTCAAGAACAGATCCCACTCAGATTGAAGTCAGAAATTATCATCAAAAGAGGGATCATCCTGTTGACAACATCATCACTCCATATGATAAAGGTGTGCTTACTCGTTCCTCAATTAAGAATGTTTGTGCTTTCAATGCGTTTATCTCTCTTGCAGAGCCCAAGAATGTGAAGGAAGCATTAAAAGATCCTGACTGGATAGTTGCTATGCAAGAGGAACTACACCAGTTTGAGAGGAACAAGGTATGGAGATTAGTTCCCAAGCCACAACACAAAATGGCTATAGGAACAAAGTGGGTTTTCAGGAATAAACGTGATGACACCGGAGCTGTCACAAGGAACAAAGCGAGACTTGTAGCAAAAGGGTACAATCAACAAGAAGGAATTGACTACGATGAAACGTACGCTCCTGTTGCAAGAATAGAAGCCATTCGTCTTCTAATCGCATATGCTGCTCACAAGGGATTCAAATTGTATCAAATGGACGTGAAGACAGCATTCCTGAATGGGTACCTACAAGAGGAGGTTTATGTGCTACAACCTCCAGGGTTTGAAGATGTTGATCACCCTGACCATGTCTACATACTGGATAAGGCTCTCTATGGTCTTAAACAGGCTCCTCGTGCTTGGTATGATAGATTCGCTCAGTTTCTATTGACCAATGGATATAGGCATGGTGTGATCGACAAGACATTGTTCCTAAGGGAACAAGACGGTGAGGTCTTAGTAGTTCAAGTTTATGTTGATGATATTATATTTGGTTCTACTAACCCCAAACTTGTAGAAAGCTTCAAGAATTTAATGAGTAGTGAGTTTGAGATGAGCATGATCGGTGAACTCACTTTCTTCCTTGGTCTACAAGTGGTACAAAGTGATGAGGGAACAAAGGTACATCAACCAAAGTACATCAAGGAGCTATTGAATAAGTATGGTATGGATTCTACAAAAAGTTTTGATACCCCTATTTCTCCAAATACTCGTCTTGATGTTGATCTTAATGGTGTTGATGTGGATCAAACGATGTACCGTGGAATGATTGGTTCCTTATTGTACCTAACGGCCAGTCGGCCAGATATTATGTTCAGTGTGTGTCTTTGTGCAAGATTTCAGGCTAATCCTAAAGAAACACATCTGAAAGAAGTGAAGAGAATTCTACGTTACTTGAAAGGGAACGATGGGTTATGTCTATGGTATCCAAGACACAACTCGTTCCAACTTGTCGGATTCTTGGATGCAGATTTTGCAGGTCACTTGGTAGATAGGAAGAGCACATCAGGAATGGCTCAATTTCTTGGGCCTTGCTTGGTGTCTTGGGGATCAAAGAAGCAAAATTCGGTTTCTCTATCCACGGCTGAAGCGGAGTATGTCGCAGCAGCCGCTTGTTGTTCCCAGGTATTGTGCTTAAAACAACAACTGGTGGATTTTGGTATGTCACTTGGAACTATTCCTTTCTTATGTGATAATACAAGTACAATAAATATTTCCAAGAATCCTATGCATCATTCTAGAACCAAATATATAGATATTCGACATCATTTCTTAAGAGATAATGTTGAAAAAGGTTTCATAAAGATGGATCATTGTAGGACTGAAAATCAAGTGGCAGATATTTTTACCAAGGCTTTGGACAGAAAACCCTATGAGCATCTGAGGATGTTGCTAGGAATGATTTCCTTGGAGTAAACAAGTCCCGGTCCTTTATTCTCCCAGTGCCTGACTAAAGACGTATGATGAGGTATTTTTCGTGGTCGTTGATACCTATCAAAGAAACCTAACTTAACCAACTCAGTAGAGCGGTAAGTAAGGGTCGATCCCACAGAGACTCGTGTATTTATGTAATTACTTAGGTGCCAAGTAACTAATATGGAGGTTTTCACAATGATTATCTAATCTACTATGCAAATAGAAATAAATATGAATGCAAGGATGATTTGAATATATGAGAGACAAACGTGTTCAACTAGTTAAATCCATCATGATATTGATTCGTTAATCATCGATTCTCTTGATTCTCTTCTCACTTGAATAATCTATTGTGGATAGTGATCCTACTAAGGATTAAGACCCGAACTTCATATATAGTTGATAGAACAACCAGTCTAACAACCCTAATTAAATAATAACCTAGAAGACCTTCTAGATTCAATTAAATAACAGCATGACGATTCAAGTTATCAATAGAAACAAACAACTTAGAGCAACCAGACATCTAAGTGACTTGTGAATTTATTCCCTACTTTAATCAACTTGTCCAACCGGTACTAAATTAATTAAAGTATACTCTTGATCAAATTAACTCCGACCGGTAATTAATCAGATTCAGTTGTAAATTAACCTAGGAATTCAATTAGGTAGCTAATCTAACAAAACCCTAGAATAATTCTGATTCAATTAAGCACAGGGAATAATTCCTATTCAAGTTTGTTGAGAATCAATCAAATCTCACAACTACATACAAATCATGACTTCCATAACTAGCCAAACACAAGAGAAATTAGCAATGCATAATTAAATTGAAATCAAACTTACAAAGGTTTCAAAGTCTTCCTTGAGAGAAAACCCTAGCCTCCAAAAGTATGATAAAAGTTATCAGAAAATAATCTAACATAAAGTATTTATATGCTCCTAAAAATATCCTCAAACACTATATCTTAAACCTCATACTCGGATAACACAAGCCCAAAAACCAAAATGCCAAAGCCCAAAACCAATCTCGGCCCAAAACACTTGCTCGCTGAAAACTTCCGAATGCGCGGCTTCGACACCAGAAAGCGCGGCCGCGCTTTCTCTTGCAATCCCGCGCTTTCCCCATTCAGTTGGAATTGCGCGGCTTCGTTGCTCGGCTTCAGCCCGAGCACTTGGCTTGTCTTTGGCTTGTCTTCTTCCTTGCTTTGGCTCTTCTCCTAACATGTCCTAGCTCTCTTGGCTCCTTTGCCTCGTCCATCACCACCATGATCCATCTGTACTCGCCCCGCTATTGCTCCTTAACCTAAAAACCTGTAAAACCGAGCAAACCAACGCATAATACCCGATAACACAAAAACCTAAAAACTACATAAAAACTAACCTAAAACTAACTAAAACATATATAAAACATGCATCTAAACTACTCCTATATGCGAGCTATCAAATTCCCCCATGCTTAACCCTTGCTTGTCCTCAAGCAAGACATAAATCCAATCACACCATAGAAATACAATCATATCCATCTCAAGTCAAACAAACATTTCACATATAATTGAAAACCTAACCAAGACTTCCTAACATGCATCATCATAAGCATAGAGCAAAGACCATTCATTCATTCTAGACCTCACCAAGGTATATGTGTTTGCACTCAAACTCTCAAGTGTTTAAAGACGTGTTTCACTCAAAATCAACCATGAAAACTAGACTACCATATGCTTGCATAAGAGTTCTAAATCTCCACCGCTGGGGATCAAATACATAACAAAAATCAAGAGGTCTTTTTAAAGCTTGTAATGGGGCCAAGGTAAAGAGAAATTAGGAAGGGATCATATTTGGCTTGTGGTGCTAAATCCGGGATAAAAAACTAATCCTAACCCAAAATTCAACACTTTTTCTCATAACACTTCCCAACTTCACTCTTAACTCCATACATTTACACTTAAACACTTTGCTTCTCCTTTTTTTCTTCTTTTGCCTCTTTTCAACTCTTTTTTTGCTTTGTTCATGAAGACTATTAACAATTCAAGCAATTTTTTTTCTTGCTTTGCAACAAACATCTTCATCTTCATTTTTTTTTTCACTTTGAAACTAAGAGTTGTATTTTCTCTTTTTCCACCTTTTCCTCCAACTCCCCCATACTTGCATCAAACTCACACAAAACACAACATAACCTAAAGTCCTAAATCCCGGATTATGGGTCAAGCTTATTAGGCTAGGAATCATTTTGTGGAGCTAATAAAAACAGGCTAAAAGCTCAAAGAAATAGGGGTGTCAAAACATGGATCTTGTAGGGTAGGAAGGGAAATAATAGGCTAATAAGAAACAATTGCCTCAATCATTTTAATGTCATGCATTCAATCATATAAAGCAGCCTTGAAATAGAGTATTAACACAAGTTCTAGAGCTAGATAATCATGGTGATACACTCAAGAATGTAGAGAACAAATAATCATGAAAGACCAAAAATATCTCACAAGGCTAATTGTTGTCTAGAACTTCAGAATGAATCAAATACTCAAGCTAAATACATGCTCCATCCTATAATCAAGGTAATCAATCAATGATCATGCTCATATCATATCAACTTCAGCATATCATGCAAATCATGGGTTAGAACTTATACTTAGAATTGAAAAACAAGAGGAATCAAACAATGGGGAAATAGGATCCTAAATGCAATATTTTTGTATTTTTTCTAATTTTTTTCTGATTTTTTTTTCATTTTTCAAGATTTTAATCAATGCATGCAAAAATTTTAAATATGACCTAAACTAATGCAAACTATATGTAATGCAAACAAGTAATTCCCTTCCCCCATGCTTAAAACACACTTTGTCCCCAAAGTATAGTAAAAAGTAAAGAGAAGAGAAAAACTCACAAAAACTCTAGTGATCCGGGTAAGATGGTGGGAAATCCGACGGTGGTGGTTCTTCGGGTTATCAATCTTCAGACCTGGAACATCTAATACACACACAAAACTACCTAAAAAGCAAAAGATTATAACTGAAAAACAAAACTACTCTAAGCCTTGGGTTGCCTCCCAAGAAGCGCTTATTTAACGTCATTAGCTTGACCCTTAGAATGGGTTGACAAGATTAGACATTGTCAATGCCCTTAATAACCTGTCAAAGCCTTGTGCACACATCTCAGAAAAGCATAAGTAACACATTGATAAATCAATTAAGCATAATATAACATTCAAAGACCGTTTTAATTTATCAAACATGTGTGCCCAATTTTCATGAGGTGGCATTTGTTCAAAGAAATTCAGCACAAGTGGTGGCTTTAGAAAATACTTACAGTATGAATCAAAGCACTTGTCAGCAATACCACTTTTATCCAAGATGAACTCCATATATTCTTCATCTTTCACCTTGTGTTGTAGACTTGGCTTCTCATCTTGTAACTCCATAAGCTCCTGATGTGAGAAGGTTGGGAAATTGAAGCATGGGATGTCAAGGCCTAACATAGGGCACACCATGACAACGGGAGACTTAATAGATGCATCATGTTGATTTTCTCCCTCATGGCTGTCTACTTCATCAGCAAAGAAGTCATCATGGTCGACAAAAGAGTCTTCTTCCAAAACCACAAAACCCTCAAGCAATTTACTCCACATGAGTGAAGATGATTCAGGCACCCTAAGCTCTGTAAGAATCTCTATGCCAGCACAGCCTTCCTTTGGCTCTGTGATAATTTGCTCAACTTGCCTTGTAGGTGAAAATTCATATTGAGCATCAACTTCATCATCATAACCATCATCAAGTGTCTTAGATTGCTCCTCAACTTGAATCTGAATATCTGACTCTTGATTGTTTGATTCCAACGTGATTCCACCACTTCTTCCACACAACTCAAAAGGGCATGATATTGTGGGATGAAAACTTGAAGAACAAGACTCACAGTGCTCATTGATTATAGCATCCGCCCCTTTGGAGAGATCCTTGATTATATCCTCAAGAGACGTATCAATCGACTGGGGTGGTTGGGAAGATGATTCGACCAAAAAGCTCTGATGGCTCATGAAACATAAGAAATCCCAGCATTCCTCGGGTCCCATAAACAAAAGCCTCTCATTGCTCATGTAGTCAGCTAATCCCCTTGTCTCAAGATTCATACCATAGATAACTTCCATGTTCACCTCTCCATCACTGTATCGTATTCCCCAAGTACCAAATTCAAATACATGGTCTTGAAATCTTGAAAAATAGTCATGGAAGTGTTCATCCTGCAACTGTCTACAATCGAACAAAGCCATAGATTAGTAGCACGGGTGTTATGAACCGTAAGATAGGTTCACAACACCAAGAATAGCACTGTAACACCCCGACTTCCGACGGGGCGCTACTTTAGAAATATACCTTACTAGGTACTATTTAAATAGGTTGACAACTACACTTTAGGATCTTACAACGCGGGCACGGCGAGAAAACAAGTAAAACATCCAACTCTCATATTTATAAAACTGAATACAAAACATGTTGGAATGCCCGAATGCAGAAACTAAATTTACCAATCAACGCTTCCCGAATTTACCCCCAAGATATCCACACAACACTTAAAAATTACAATTAAAAATAATGCAACAGAACTAATAATAATAATAAATTCTCCCGAAGTACACCCGAAAAAAAAAACCCAAACTAATGACACGTGCGTCAATGATCCACTCCACCATCCGGCCAAGACTCCTGCACGGTTTCCTGTGACATACCTATAACTGGAAAAATAATCCCCGAAAGGTCAGCTACTAATCTACCAAGCTAGAGAGAATACGGAAATTGCAGAACGTTTTGAAAACATTTCTAAAGTCAGCATACAAATCCACAAACACAATCATAACTCTAAAGGCCAATACCTAAATTAGTTATAAATAGTCACACATAACCACATATGTATTCACAATCACAATCTCATAACAAAGCATTTCCTCCTTTTTCCACAATCCGACTTCCAAGGCGCTCATCACCGCGCCGAGTGCAGAGGCAGGCCCTCTCACTCCACTTCACAATCTCCCTTCTAAACTCCCGGCTAAGCCTCCACTGGAGCACTTGCCAAAAACCACAGATAATAATTTTCGTTTTGAAGGGGCACGGTTTCCCAGTCACACGGGTCAACGTAGCCAACTCTTCCTCCACGCCAGCTACGATGGGCCGTGTCGGAACGGTACCAACACAGAGAAAACGTTCCAAAAATATCCTTCCGTTAAAATACATTCAAAACCATTTTACGCACACAACAATTCAAGAAGTTCAAAACAATTTAAAAAGGTATTCGGGACTAGTTCCAAAACCCGCCCTACAATAACGGTACGCAATCTAACAAGGTAGAGAAGAACTGAGCAAGTCGAAAAACGACTTACCTCAAAAGGAAAAGCGATCCTTTGTGCGATTTAGCAATCACGAGTAAGCTAGAAACCTAGAGATGTTGAAAATTATTACTACACACTCAATTAATAAAAACACGGACTGACAAAATTAACAACCCGTAACCGCTAACTCTTACCAATTATTCTAACCAAATCCAAACATAGCTATCTTAACAAAATCACATACGAATTCTACATAATTAAGCTATAATATAATAAACCCACCCACTACTATGATTTCAAGTATTAAAGTATAATTATATATAGATGTACGAACTTGCATCTCCCATGTTACATTTCAACTGTACACCTACACGTTCTATCTCCTCCATTCTCAATTTGCATTTACATGTCAACTTTCACCAGCTAAATTACTTTCCATTAACACCAGAAAATTTACTTATCTAACAGTTTACTACTAAATATCCTAATAGTACACGATCAACATCAGCCCTTCCCCTAGCACACAACACAAATTATGCTACCAAAAGGCATTCTTCAGCTAACCATTGTCTACACTAATTAATCAACCGTTTCCTATAACCTAACACCCAAAAAGATCAGCAAAAAGAAGAGTACTAACTATCTACAATGAAAGAACTCTAGACTAACCAATGAAAAGCTAGTCTACAATTGGTTTAACGAAAACAGAAGGAAAGTACTGACCGAGGGACTAATCTCGATCAGACGACGGAGAAGAACTAACAGGCGCGACCAAATTATTCAGCGATGCACTCCTTCGGTGACAAATCGAAACAACCCCAGCGACGATGGTGACTGCGAGAAGGCACTTCCCCGACAACACGCTACTGAATACATGAGGTAGAAGATGACGAAAGCGGTACCGGAAAGCATGTCACTGACGAAAACACTCGAACTAGAGAAAGGCCAGAACTTTACCGGAAACAGGGGAAGCTTTCGTCCTTGGAGCGCGAAGCCGCCGTCGATCGAGACGCAATGGCGTTTCAAGGTGTGGCGGTGGCATATGCTCGATGGTCCGACATCGAACGGTTGTGCAACCCGTCGTCGATGATGAAGAAGGTCGCCGGCGAACTCGATCGATCAGACGAGTACAAAGAGAAGAAGAGGAAGTCTGTTGGCGGTGAAACACGAGGTGTGATAGTCGGATGAGAGAATCACAAGGATTACGGGGTTATAAGGTTTGTTCGGTTATGGGAAAAGAATCGATCAGGCCAAGGAAGATATGATCACAAGGCTAAGAAGATATATAAAAAAAATTGTGAAAATATTAATATATGAAAAATTGGGCCACATGTAGTACAATTAAGTTTGGTTTAGATGATATAAAAAAAAAACAATGACTCGGAAAGATAAGATTAATCGGTTATGAGGCTATGGTCTTAGGTTCACAATATATATTTTTGGTAATTAATTATAAAAGAAATTAAGGGAAATTCTAGCGGAGTTACTTGCGGATCAAGTCACAAGGAATTCTTGCAAAATAAGAAAGTCGTTTTTGACCTAAAGAGGGAAAAGAAGACCCGACCATTACATACTATCCCCCTTAAGAAAGTTTCGTCCCGAAACTTTTATAACGAAGAAAAGATGTCTTGAGGTTTCACAAGCACAAAAGTAAAAACACAAATAGCGACGAGTCCCCGGCAACGGCGCCAAATTTGATGAGGTATTTTTCGTGGTCGTTGATACCTATCAAAGAAACCTAACTTAACCAACTCAGTAGAGCGGTAAGTAAGGGTCGATCCCACAGAGACTCGTGTATTTATGTAATTACTTAGGTGCCAAGTAACTAATATGGGGGTTTTCAGAATGATTATCTAATCTACTATGCAAAAATAGAAATAAATATGAATGCAAGGATGATTTGAATATATGAGAGACAAACGTGTTCAACTAGTTAAATCCATCATGATATTGATTCGTTGATCATCGATTCTCTTGATTCTCTTCTCACTTGAATAATCTATTGTGGATAGTGATCCTACTAAGGATTAACACCCGAACTTCATATATAGTTGATAGAACAACCAGTCTAACAACCCTAATTAAATAATAACCTAGAAGACCTTCTAGATTCAATTAAATAACAGCATGACGATTCAAGTTATCAATAGAAACAAACAACTTAGAGCAACCAGACATCTAAGTGACTTGTGAATTTATTCCCTACTTTAATCAACTTGTCCAACCGGTACTAAATTAATTAAAGTATACTCTTGATCAAATTAACTCCGACCGGTAATTAATCAGATTCAGTTGTAAATTAACCTAGGAATTCAATTAGGTAGCTAATCTAACAAAACCCTAGAATAATTCTGATTCAATTAAGCACAGGGAATAATTCCTATTCAAGTTTGTTGAGAATCAATCAAATCTCACAACTACATACAAATCATGACTTCCATAACTAGCCAAACACAAGAGAAATTAGCAATGCATAATTAAATTGAAATCAAACTTACAAAGGTTTCAAAGTCTTCCTTGAGAGAAAACCCTAGCCTCCAAAAGTATGATAAAAGTTATCAGAAAATAATCTAACATAAAGTATTTATATGCTCCTAAAAATATCCTCAAACACTATATCTTAAACCTCATACTCGGATAACACAAGCCCAAAAACCAACATGCCAAAGCCCAAAACCAATCTCGGCCCAAAACACTTGCTCGCTGAAAACTTCCGAATGCGCGGCTTCGACACCAGAAAGCGCGGCCGCGCTTTCTCTTGCAATCCCGCGCTTTCCCCATTCAGTTGGAATTGCGCGGCTTCGTTGCTCGGCTTCAGCCCGAGCACTTGGCTTGTCTTTGGCTTGTCTTCTTCCTTGCTTTGGCTCTTCTCCTAACATGTCCTAGCTCTCTTGGCTCCTTTGCCTCGTCCATCACCACCATGATCCATCTGTACTCGCCCCGCTGTTGCTCCTTAACCTAAAAACCTGTAAAACCGAGCAAACCAGCGCATAATACCCGATAACACAAAAACCTAAAAACTACATAAAAACTAACCTAAAACTAACTAAAACATATATAAAACATGCATCTAAACTACTCCTATATGCGAGCTATCAACGTAACATCTCAGGTAACTACGTATCATTTGACAAGTTTTCTAATGGCTTATATCTTTCCTCTATGCATAGATGTTGTATATATTAGAAATTGTTAAGTGTTACATGCTAAAAGGAAATAAAACTAAATTGCTTACGTCCAAGATTTTCTTTTCGCAAAAAATAACCAACTTGATCTATTATATCCCTCACTTCAAGCCGAAATGATGGTTGGTTATAAGTTGTCCCTCAAGCCTGGTCCAAACAAACATTCCCTATGAACCCCCTTGATTACCTTGAAACGGGGAATAATTGTTTGGATGTCAAAAATATTCCTAGCCCACAAAAGCTTTGAATGGAACGTCTCTTGTCCCTTTTTTGTTCAAACATAGCCTTTTATCCACTCATGGTAACGAGGTATGGAACTAGTGGTTGTGAATAGTATCACATTAAAGAAACGTCTTCGATTACAATTGAAGATTTTTCTGCAAAAGAACAGACGTCAATCAACGCAGGGAACGCAGTTACGTTATAGCCGTTGTGACTGCTCGTTTGAAAATTTCCAGCCGTTGCACAGTAATTTTGCAAGGAACGATAGGACGTTTGGCGCAGTCGAGAATTAATGACTGTGAAAATTCATCATTATGGCAACTCTTAGCCGTTAAGATTTGGAAAGAAGATTTTGGGAAGATCATGATCGTTATCAACAAGGAAAGAGGTGTGCTTTATAATCTCTTCTCTCGGTCATTATTTTCTTACCGCACCTCTGCTTTTACCTCTCAAACCCTAATCTTCTTCAAAGCCTCGGTCTTTTCTCTTCTCTGCTATAATGGCTTCCTCCTCAAACACTCCTATCCTTAACTTTGACGGTCTCGATGCTTGTGAGATCGCAACTCTTCAAGTCCAACTCGAATCTCTCAAAAAGGCTAAGCTTTCTTCTCCCTCCCCAATTTCAAAACTCGAAACCAAGTTTGATGTTGTCTCCGACACTAGTGTGGCAGCCGCTGATAAGGTCTCATCGGAGAAGGAGACTGCGGCTGAGAAATCTGAGAAGGACCAATCCATGGCTCCCTCAGCAAACCCCTTTGACAAGCCTGTTGAAACAGGGGAGATGTTAGTTTTAGTTAGTGTTGTTAGTTGAAGGTTAGATTCGGCTCTTGTAGACCCCGAAGGGTAGTCAAGACGATTGAGTAGACCCCGAAGGGTAATCTCGTGAGTAGACCCGAAGGTAATCTCGTTGGGTGTAGAACACAAGGGTAGTCACCGCCGAATGCTGTTAGCTTAAGTTAGCACAAGTTAAAACTTTAAAATCATAAACAACATGACTTGTCTAGATAAGGCAACGAGTCGAAAGGTTAGACCGATCTTTCCTTCAACGTTTATTCCCCCTATTAATATGCCTAGGGTATAACCACAATAACGTTGTGAGATAAAACGTTGCTATACAATGAACATGTGGCAAGCATGTATCATCATTGCATATATACGCACCTCGTTCTTCAATAAGTGTCTTGTGAATTGATGTAGAATAATCAAACACAACTCTCGTGATTTTGTTAGAACTCACGACCCTCTTGAGAGAATGAATTCTCGAACACCTTGAACAAGAGGCGTCCCATCTCTATTTATAGGCAAGAGGATGGGCGGTTATGGAGAGAGAGAGTAGAAGTTATTTTTTTGAGAAAAACAAGGAGAGAAAATAGGAGGAAAAGTAGGGAATTGGTTATAACCAACTTGGTAACCTCCCTTAACAACTTTTCAAATTTCAAACTTCATCCTTATCCAAAACTCAAGGCAAAAGGCCCAAAATGGCCCATAAGGCGCGCGCGGCCCATTATGGGGAAAGCTACCTTCGAGCTAGCTTGGCACGCCCACACACTCGAGACACGAAATGTGCGTCTCGTCCCTACGAGGCTCGGTGAAGCTTCCGCGTAGCCAAAAGGTCAACGCCCTAGCTCAAACCTAGCTCAAACCAAAAACAGCTCCTAACTTGAGCTAGCTTAAAACCGAGGTTCCAACCTTTGGTTAGCTCTCAAATTTTGCCACATATTCCTTGAGCTTTATTTCTCAACCTAGGAATCATCACATTGCCAATTCATTACATGAATCAAGCCACATTTGCAAAACACTCAAAACAGTGCCCTCGGCGCGCCTAGCCCAACTGCGGCTGTCGCGCGCTTGCACCATTGCAGCGGCGCGCCGGCGCTGGTGCCTCGGCACTAGGCGTGAGTCCGCTGGTGCGTCTCGGCATTCCACGCCGACGCACGGTGCTCGGCACACACGAGGTTCAAGCCTCGTGCCTTGGCCAGTCCGCGAACCTCATGTTTGGTTCGATCGATCAAGGCGCGCCCTTGGCGCCCTTGCACCGATGCCAATGCCGATCCACACACATGATTCCTAACCTTTCTTTTAACCCTTAGAACTACCATTGGGCCGATCACTAGGCCGTGCCTCCCGCACGCCCCAAGCCTAAGCGATACCCTTGGTAATTCCCACAATTATCCATTTACAACTCACACCAAATGGATTGATGACTTTCACAAATCACCAACAGGAGATACAGGAGAGCAAGGATGAGACGGAGAAGGAAGAGGTGAACTCACCTCCGAAGGACACCTCGGATCAGGAAAAGGTGGAATTTGTGCCCGTGACTAAGCGACCAGGATGGGTCAAGCCTACCAGCCGTGGCAAGCGAAAGGCGAGAAAGAGCGTTCCTCCCCTGCCATCTCACATCCTTCACATCTCTGATTCGGAACGCACCCCGTCCCCTGCCTCCAAAAAGCCGAAGGTTACTCTCTCAGGAACAAAGTACAGCCTTCGCTCCACCGTTCCAAAGAAACCGGTGGAATCCTCTGAGGAAGAAGATCCTGTGGAAGATGAGGAGGAGGTTGGCTCTGAGTCTGCAGAGGGCGAGGAAGAAGAAACGAAGGATTCCGGTGATGAAGGAGATGAAAACGAGGAGGAATTGGAAGAAGAGGTTGAAAGAGACCTCAAGTCTGCCAAGGCGAAAGGGAAACTACCAATGGAACCTGAGGCTCGTTCCAAGAAGGTCTCAAAGAAGGTTGTTGCTCCTCTGGTGATCGATGAAGAATTCTTGAAAGGGCATGACTTGGAGAAATTCTGGGAACTTCTCAAGTTTCAAGGATGGGAGAAAATCTCTGACTCTGGGGTCAAGGTAGATGTGTCTATACTTTCCCAACTCTTTACCTCCTACCAACTTGCTGATCTTGTGACTGGTCCAATGGGTTTTGCTACTGTTTGTGGGATGGAAATTTCTTTTTCTCTGGGGTCTATTGCTACCATTCTGAAGGTTCCTGCTGAGGGTTACAGGGATGTTCATACTTCCAGCACCTGGCCAAAGAACAAGGCTCAACTGATCAAGCGTGTCATGGGCAAGGTTGCTGATGCTGGTCCTTACTCTACAAATGATTTGAGCTACACTGCAAGGATTGCGCATCAGTTTCTCATCAAGGTTATTGTTCCTAGGCTGGAGAAAAGGACTACACTCACTATCAATGATATGATTCTGCTGGACAAGTTTCTAAGGAGGGAACGTATCAATCTTCCAGAGATAATGATGAGGCAAATGGCTAAGTGTACTGGGAAGAAACATAGCCTGCCCTATCCTCGTTTTGTGAAGGCTATACTGAAAGAGAGAAAGGCTTACAAGCCTTCAAGAGAGGAGTTCTTTGGATTGCCCCTGGAGATGCGCAATATCTCGAGGATGAATTTTCAGGATGATTCAAAGGGAACAACTGTAAAGAAGGCTGCCCAGATGGATGTTGCGAGCTCTTCGATGAGTGAAGGTGTTACTGCCAAGATGTTGTCTGAGCTTCAAAAGATTTCCTCTCAGTTGAGTACCATCATTGGTTACCTAGCTAAGAGAGACGCTGACACTGCTGCTGCTGATTCCACCTCCTCCGAACCATGATGTGGACCCTCTCTAGTTCCTTAGCCTATCTATCCCCAGTTTAAAATGTTTCTTTTGTTTCTTGGATGTTAAGACTTTTATGTTTTTATGCTTTCTCTGGCTGTGACCCCTACAACAATTATCTATAATAATAACTGTCTTTTGCTTATGAATGGTTTAAGTTTCAATTGAATTTGTTCATTTGCTCTATGTTTTTGCTTGATGATTGTTGATCTTTTGATGATGTCAAAAGGGGAAAGTTAGGAAAAATGCAGAGATGCGTTCTATCCAGGAAATACAGAGGGAACTTTGGCTAAGGGGGAATATGTTGTTAACTTTGATGAGTAAAACATCAGTGCATTCGTTAAGGGGGAACCATACATGAATTTTTTTTTTCTCTGATCTATATTTCTATTGATTTCTAGACATGCATTTTTGTATAGGTTTGTCATCATCAAAAAAGGGGCAATTGTTGGAACAATGGTTGTTCCATGGTTTCTCTTAGTTTTGATGATAACAAACTTAGTTGATATAACTTGCTTTTACATGTAAGTGTTTCAGGAAAACAAGTACATGGTCACGAGTGACGGAACATTGTGAGGAACGATGGAGGGAACGAGTGACAGATTTAGGAAGCGCGTCTCAGAAGGAACGCGGCTTTCTATAAATGGCAAGTTACCATATCTTCTTCGAGCAATCTTCTACGAAGATTTACAGCTGTAGGCGGTTGCTTGAGGAGATAAAAGAGAAGATAAGATCAATCTTCACACGATCTTATCTAGGGAAATCCGAGATCATTCGGTTTTGGGAAGAATCGACATGGTTGAGGATCCGAAATCACAAACAATCTTTTTCCTTATTGTGTGGGATTTGTTAAGTGGAATATCAGCGTAATTAGGAAAGAATTACGTGTGAGATCAGACTTAACTTATCTTATAAATAGCTAGGTTTAGCTAGGGTAAAAAGTGTGGTTGAAGAAGACGAACTTGGAGAGAGAGCTTTTCAAGTGTACGAGTGTGTGGCTTTTTCCGGTGAAGAATCCACGAGTAAGTCAGTAGTTTACTTTGTCCTAGGTTTACGCTTAGGGTTGTAGAAGTCTAGTTGGTTGAACTTTGGTCGGTGCCTTAGTTACCAGGGAAATTGACTTGCCTTGTAATCGTTGAAACTTAATAAAGGTATTCTATTGAAAATCTTCTGAGAAGGAGTCTCAGGGGTAGAGGTTTTTCTTTCTACGACTTGGTTGGTCGGACAGAAAGTTTTCCTCTCTAAATTCTGTGTTCTTATTGTTTATTTCTGCTGCCCAGGGAACATTACTAGTTCCCTGACTTGTTACTAACGCGTCACGATCCAACACTCAGGAAGTTCGATACTTATCCAGGCCGTTTCAAATCTAGAAATCAAGAATGCAGTTTTTAACTTAGGCAAAAATAAATCACCTGGCCCAGATGGCATGATTGCCGAATTCTATCAAAAATACTGGCCCATAGTCGGTCCTTTAGTCATTAAATCCATAAAAGGATTCTTTGAATCAGGCTATATACTAAAGGAAATTAATCACACGTTTATTTCATTGCTCCCGAAATGTGACAATCCGACAGAGGTAAACCATTACAGACCTATCAGTCTATGTTCAACCGTCTATAAGATTATAGCTAAGATTTTAGCTGAAAGATTAAAAAAGATTCTGTCAAAAATAATTCACCCTTTACAAGGAGCATTTGTAACGAATCGGGCAATACAGGATAATGTTCTTATAGCTCATGAGATCTTTCATTCTTTTCGACAAAGACATGGTAAAACTGGATGGGCGGCTATAAAATTAGACATGGAGAAGGCATACGACAAAGTTGATTGGGAATTTCTACAAAAAAGCTTAACGGGTTTTGGATTTCATACGAAGTTCGTCACATGGGTTATGTAGTGTGTACAGACAGTTAGTTTTTCGGTGTTGGTAAATAATGAACCAACAGAGATTTTTTACCCGAAAAGAGGGTTAAGACAAGGAGACCCATTGTCCCCACTGCTATTTATTATTGGCGCCGAAATTCTAGCTAGACGACTACAGTTAGAATGTACAATACAACAAAGACATATAGGATTTCCGTTGGTAAGAGGTGGTACAAGAATACCGTTCTTGTCTTTTGCAGATGACATCATCATTTTTTGCCATGCCACGTTGACCGCATTTAGAAAAATTAAAAGCATTCTCAAAGAATATTGTGATATATCGGGACAGAAAGTAAATTTTAATAAATCGGCTTTTCAGACAACAAAAGGAGTATCCTCAGTCATGAAACGATGTCTTCAGAATGAAATAGAGATACCTCTAACGATGTCGTTAGAATAATATCTGGGATGTCCAATTATAAACAACAGAGTGACTAAACGAACTTTTGAACATGTTATTCGATCTACAGAACAACAGTTGTCAAGATGGAAGGCCAATGCACTATCACAAGTAGGACGAGCGACACTCATTAAATCTGTTCTAGCCACAAAACCATATTATGTCATGCAAAGTTTTATGCTTCCTGATGAATCGCTATATAACTTAGATTCAATAAGTCCGGACTTTTTTTGGAACAAACCACATAGATACACTCCTATTATTGGGTGGGATAAAATTTGTAGATCAAAGAAAAAAGGGGGTTTATGACTTAGAAATGCAAAACAGATGAATACAGCCTTACAGATGCGCCTACTTTGGAAAATTCTGGCAAAACCTAATAACATATGGGTTAAGATTATATTTGAAAATTACCTCAAAACTGAAAACTTGTTCACATATTCACAAAGCAGAAATATGTCATGGCAGTGGACTAAATTAATGCGACTAAAGAACAAATTCCCGGAAGGTCTAATATGGCAGATAGGGGATGGTTGTAGTATTCGTTTTTGGAAGGATCAATGGGCTACGAATTTTCCCTTAGAGAAGGTTTGCTCGAATACACAAAACATAGATCTAAATGCAACTGTATCTCAGTTTATCGATGATAACAGACAGTGGAAGACTCGAGAGCTTTCTACCTGGTGCCCTGATGAATGGGTGAGAAAAATCGAGTCTATACTGAACCCAAAGAATGGGATTAGAGATCGTCTGTATTGGTACCCAAGTAAGAATGGATGATTTTCTACTCACACAGCCTCATCCTTCGTGTCACCTGAACATAGCAGGAGAGATTGTGACTTTATGTAGATATGGCGGTTAAATGTAACGACAAAAGTTAAATTTTTCTTTTGGAAAATATTTGCAAAAGGACTTCCGACTAAAGATCAATTACTACAAAGACACGTATTTGTAACTGCAGAATGTCCGTTATGTCAGAACCAACGGGAAACAGCAAAACATTTGTTGATAGAGTGTCCCGTTACATTAACTACATTAGCTAAAGTTGACTCGAATATTGTCAACAGAATTTTGCAACTTGGGCCAAATAATGACTCCATAATGACAATTATACATAGACTAAAAGAACAATTGAATGAGTCACTATTTGCGAAGCTAACTATTGCCTGGTGGAGTATATGGTACTATAGAAATAGAACTACATTTAATCAACTAATTGAAGGACCTGCAAGAAATATAGACGAATTTATAAAATCACAGATAAAGTTGTGGACTAAAGCGCAGACGATAGACAATAGACACGAAAATTTTTCTACTGAAGTTGGAACAATAAAAAAGAAAAATGGTAAAAAGAAGAAATGGACTAAACCAACTCAGGGTTTTGCAAAAATTAATTTTGACGGATCAAAAAAGAGTAACGGGATGGCAACGGCGGGATATATCATTAGAGACCATTGCGGAAGAGTGATCACAATGAATGCTACAGCAAATGAACACTGGAACGTCATTCAGGCTGAGGCCAGGGGAATATATGACGCTGTTTGTGAAGCTAAGGCTAGGAATATTTCAAAAATTGAAATTGAAGGAGACAATATTATTGTCATAAACGCATTAAAAGGAAGTAGATCTTGCCCTTGGCAAATTGAAATGCTAATTGTTGATACATTGGTTATTTTGCAGTCCTTTGAGGTGGTCCGTTTCCTACAAGCACCACGTGACTGCAATAAAGTGGCGGATTTGATCGCTGACCTAAGACATTCGGTTAGTGTCAATCAGATTCAGACCCATTTAGGGCTTCATTCCCTCATCCGTAAGGATGCGCTAGGTTGAGTTGTATCGACCTAATTCTTACCTACTCAAAAAAAATAAAAAAATAAAATGATGATCAAACAAATTACAACAACAAAACACACTTGGAATCCATTGAACTTGAAGTTGGATGTAGGGCTGTCAATTACCCACAGGTGACCGACTCACCCGTTTAACCCACCCGAAATAAACGAGTGAAAACTCAATCAAAGCGGGTGACGGGCGATTCGGGTGATGGGCGAAACGGATTATTGGTCGGGTAAGGGTGAGATTTTATCACCCCATAACCCACCCAATAACCCGACCCATCAACCAACCCATCATCTGTTGCACCCAAACCACCCATATAACCCATTTTAGCCCATAATTTCTAATATGTATGGGCCTTTGAAGTCACCCATATAACTCATTTCGAGCACTTGATAACTAACCCCATTTGTAACTCATATTTGACTCCATTTTCATATTTATTGCTTATGGGATTTGTTTTTTTTTTATGTATAGATTATGGATATTTGTTTTGGTTTATGTATGACAACTTATTTATAAACATAAAATACAGCAGTTATACAATGGTTATACGGGTGAACGGGTCACCCATATAACCAATGGGTGATGAGTGGTTTTGGTGACGGGTAGAACATTTCACGGGTGACGGGTGAGTCGGGTGGGGCATTTTAACTCGCGGGTCGGGTGGTGGAAGTGCTCCACCCACCCATAACCCGACACATTGACAACCCTAGTTGGATGTGGTCAATCAAGAATAGGCATCAGGGTTGGCAATGAGGTAGGCTTCCACCTTCTTGTACAAGCCCTTCATCTTTTCTTGTCAAAACTTAATCCTCTCCTCATCCAGCTCGGCTCCCTCCTTAAGGTAATAGTGGTTGGTGAAGGTGCACACGCAACCGCTCCCAGAGGCCACAAACTTGACCTCACTCACGCAATACTCCACCGCGTCCCCTAGTGCGTCTCCCTCCGAAATTGTGTACTTTAAATACAAGTTTTCGACATCAACCTCATCATATTTGTTATTCACATATGTGAATGACATCCCTGTTCCATGTCAAAACACGTGCCCAATAATTTTTGTTAATTACTCAAAAGTGAAAGAGCAAGCTAGCGTCTAGAAAATATATACTCCTTTTGTTTACTAAAGGATAACCATTTCAAAAATTATCACACTTAATAAAAACTTCGTTAAATAAAACACAATACTATAAAAATTTCTTATTTTTAGTATTTATTAAATACAAATCTCTTTGGGAGTTTTTGAATAAAAGTGACTTGCACGAAAGAGAGAATATTTGCAATTTTCAGTAACAAACTTTGGATAAGTGTACCTTCAGCGAAGTTGAGTCGTTTGATAGCTCCAACAGCGACACAATCGCCTTGCACAAACTGGCTGGATTTGAAAGATTCGGGCATGAGCTTGTGGAAGAGGTTGTGGGAGTCAAGGCAAAGGGCCTTGAACAACCTGGCTGAGGCAACTGGGCTTGAAATCTCTTGGTGGCATGATTTTACACCCATTTTTTGTTTTAATATAGGTCGATTAAGAGGTTTTACTTAGGGTATATCTATATGTAATGTATTGATTCGGAGGAAGTTGGTTGTGAGATAAAATGGAGAACTTGGTGCGTATTTATAGGCATAGGAAATTAAGGTCATTCGAATCGTGCGTTCCTTTGTTCAACTTCACTGATGGATTACCTATCCTAATTGATTAAAATTAGTATATATTTTTTACTGTTTCATGAATATAGAGATTTCTTTTTTCATTTTAAAAACCTTCATGTATCAATCTGGATTCAAGAGTGACATGGATTGGCTATGTCAAACAATGAATCAGAGCTAAATGAATATTTCATGGTACTCTAGTCTGAATTCAAACAATTAAAGTCTATCGTTCTAGATGGTCAACTATTCAAGTTATTAGAGATTAATTTACAATCTAACACAAAAAGTATTCATGACATTGGTACCCAGTTGGAGTTGGATTTGGCAGCCTACTTCCTAAAACATCTCCCCACCTAGCCCCCTATTATCTTGTGTTTTCCATTGCACTGTTCCTTTAAGATTGAAGTCCACCTGTATGCCCCCAGTTGTGAGGTTGAGGTCCCGGAACTCAAAAATTGAGACACATGGCTTCACTTTGCTCTTAAGGGGCCAGAGTGCAGCCAAATTGATCATAGATTAGGGTTTGTGAGTTGTACTTCATACTCGCCTCCATGTTATAGAACGTGTAATCAAATTTACCAGTTGTGAGGGGGAGATAGTAAGAGTTGCGGTATAACCACTTATAATGTTAAGGCGGCTCACCTCCAATTGTTGTAAGATCAAAAGTGGCCTTTGAGGTTGTAAAGCTAATGTTTCTTTTTCTCTGTTGGTGCTATACAACAACTAGCAGAGACCTACCACCACTAGCACTGGTTGTTGTATAGCACCAACAGAGAAAAAGAAACATTAGCTTTACAACCTCAAAGGCCACTTTTGATCTTAAAACAATTAGAGGTGAGCCCACTTAACACTATAAGTGGTTATACCGCAACTCTTATTATCTCCTCCTTCCTTATAACTGGTCAATTTGATTACACGTTCTATAACATGGAGGCGAGTATGAAGTACAATTCACAAACCTCAATCTATCATTAATTTGGCCGCACTCTGACCCTTAAGAGCAAAGTGACGCCATGAGTCTCAATTTTTGAATTCCATGACCTCAACCTCACAACTGGGGGTGTACAGGCGGACTTCAATATTAAAGGACAGTGCAATGGAGAACACAAGATGATAGGGGGTTAGGAGGGGAGATGTTTTGGGAAGTAGGCTATCATATCCAACTCCAACTGGATACCAATGTCATGAATACATGGAATGAGTAGGAAAAGCACAATAATTCTTTACGTCCCTACCTTATATCCGTATTTTTAGTTGCCCTTGATTCAGGTTTCTTTTTCTTGGAACCCACTCCAGTAGGGAGGGTAGGAAGTTTGCTATGGTTAAATTGCCAGAGCAAATCTAGTTTAGATGAGTCACTAGTGGCAACATCAAGCTCATCTAATTCATCAGCATTATCTAACTGGGTGAAGCCATTGAACATGTTAAATCACCTTCGTCGTTACCCTTCCAAGCTTTTATGAGGTACACGATGAAACTATGTCATAACAATGCATTTGTTATGGCAAATTTCACTGCGAGAACCAATTTTTCGTACCAGCGCTCGGACGTATAATGGACGTGCCTTACTGCAAACAAAGTCGTTAAGGCACTACATACACTCAGATTCACTATGTGAATGAGAAGCCTCACATAGAACACCGACTTCTCCTTTAATGGGTATAGAGATTAATTTCCATGTGTAGAGATTAATTTACATGGAAATTAATCTCTATGCCCCATTAAAGGAGAAGTCGGTGTTCTATGTGAGACTTCTCATTCACACAGTGAATCTGACTGTATGTAGTGCCTTAACGACTTTGTTTGCGGTAAGGCACGCCCAGTATACGTCCGAGCGCTGGTACGAAAAACTAGTTCTTGCGATGAAATTTGTCATAAAAAATGCATTGTTATGGCATAGTTTCATCGTGTACCTCATAAAAGCTTGGAAGGGTAACGACGAAGGTGATTTAGGAATACCGACTTTGTTTGCGGCGAGACAAAAAAAATTTGTCTTTTTTATAAAATATAGAAAAAAAATTACTATAATTTGTTTCACATTCTTTGATTTGCCCTATCTTGAAATCATACAATAATATCTTCAGTTTCAATACAACGCACTACAATATAAGTAATCAAACAGTCATTCATCAGCTCATCAAATCTATCAAAACATCAAATTTATCAACATGATTCAACTTATCAAATCTAATATTGTTTCCATGGGGACAACTCATCAAAATGATTTGTGTTAGATCTACTGCAACTTATCAAATGGATATGGATATAGTATATTCCGAGCTATCAATGGATATAGTAAGAGCTCTGATATGCTAATTTCTATTAAGTGTAATTTCAAACTACGCTTTACTCCATTGAGACGATGAATAAAGAAAGTAAAATTCTCAAACCAATAGCTAATTTA
This sequence comes from Fallopia convolvulus, assembly GCA_964016875.1. Taxonomy (NCBI): domain Eukaryota; kingdom Viridiplantae; phylum Streptophyta; class Magnoliopsida; order Caryophyllales; family Polygonaceae; genus Fallopia; species Fallopia convolvulus. The sequence continues at coordinate 21,203,576 of OZ024733.1, forward strand.
ACTAAAATTCGGGCAAATTCCACAAAATCTAAGATGAACAATGTGAAGTAGCTTTCTTCCTCCTTCAATGGATCAAAGATCAACAACAATGGCCACGAATTCACAGATAAGTTCTCAAACTAAATGTTAATTTATCTATAATTCGGGCAAATTTCTGAAAATCTAAGATGAACAATGCGAAGTAGCTTTCTTCCTCTTCAATGGATCAAAGATTTTGATCAACAACAATGGCTCCCAATTCACAGATAGGTCAACAAACTATTCACAGAAAAGCTTCAAAATTGAACATACAAAGAGATGGAAGACAGATCTAGCCTTTGTAGAGAGCAACAGAGAACCCTAACCTGAACAGAGAAGCTTTGACAGGTTGGGAGGTAGATCTTAGAGTGAGAGATCCGACGGAATCAAAAGCTCCGGCGAAAAATGCAAATTCCGATTTGTAATTCTTCCGCTTCTTCGCTGCAACTTATCAAATGTGGCGAGCGGCCGAGGAGCAGGCGTCGGTGAGCCGCGAGCGGCGTTCACTTCTGGAGAGGAGCCGATTTTGAGATTTTTCACGAGCCGCGAGAGGCGTTCTTTTCACTTCTGTCGGTGCCGCTGAGACTCCAAACATAAAAACAAAGAGTGTTTTTTTATATCCAACCAACCAATGGTTGGATAGAAGTAAAAAAGGAAAAAAAATTAAAAGTTATACTTTGATCAAACCACAAGTTGAGAATGTAGAACGCGTCCCTCACACGGCAATAAACCCTGATACTTCCTCCTGGTTGGATAGAAGTAAAAAAGGAAAAAAATACTACTCTATTAAGTTATACTTTGATTAAACCACAAGTTGAGAATGTAGAACGTGTAGTTACCTTTTAGGTCTTGCACTTCATTGTATAATTTATGGTTTTCTTCAAGGACTCTATGATATCCAGAGGCAGCAGAAGCTAGGCCATGAAGTGCATACCTAAAAGAGGAGCAACATAATTTAATGAGATTCTTAACCTTCATTACTTTTAGCATAATTAATTTAATTCATACTGTACTAGTTCTTGGAACTCTTCTCGAAATTTCATTTGCATATGCTCCAGCTTTTGTAGTGGTAAGAGTATTCTTTAGATCCTAGAAGAGTTAAAACATAAGAGGGTAAAAAAAACAATGCTAGCACACCTGAAATTCCTTGCCCTGACGATCAAAGATCATTTGTTGTTTCACAATCAATTGTTTTGATTGCTCAATATAACTATGATTGTTCAGATGACATTCTGATTTCATATTAGAAGAGTGATCGACCACCATCATCCACCTTCATTTTACAGATGGAAACAAACATATCACATTGCTAATTTTATCTACTATACAAGAATTATGAATTGACTCTTCTTTTAGTGCTTTTTAGACAAAAGCACCTTCTCAACTATATAGTACAGATAAAAAATATACAGTATAGAATGTCATATGATAACGATAAAAGATAATTTTGTTATGAAGTCAAATTTTTCATACTACAAGTTATCTATCTACACACACATGTATTACACATATCTTGTATGAACAAGTGTATAATGGAGGAAAATTGTACAAGGTGAATTATTCACCTTCTTCACCTCCTTATTTCCATGCATAAATCATGGAGATTTACCAAAGTAAAACTTGCACCAAAGTAGAGTAAGAAATACACTCTCTAAAGTTCGTACTCTCCCTCCCTCTCTTCTAATGATTAAAAGGTTCTCATAAAGTTTGTTTAAGTGTTCTTTCAAAGATTAAGAGGTCTTGCTTTTATAATCATTTCATAACAAGTTATCAGCACGAGTCTCTAATTACCAATTGAGCTTTACTAATCACCAAGGTACAAATTCTATCTCTTCCTAACCTTAATCATGCAAGAAGTTTATTTCCTAAAACCGTTTTGAGGAGTATGCTCTGTAGTTGCCCGATTTGGGATCTTCTACAACAGAAACTCGTTTTCTTCCTAGATTTGAAACGATATCTTACCAAAAATAAATCATGCTTTTGGATATGTAAAAGATACAAACAAAATATTAGATTTTCTTACCTCCTTTGATGTTTAACCGAGTTCACCTCCGAACTCTTCACTTTCACCACTTAGATTGGAAGTAAGTTTTAACCAAAATGATTATGAGCATGATGTTAGTAATCACAATAAGAACAAGGAAAATGATAAGCTCAATCAAAAATCTCCTATTACCGGCTCTAAGACGACGCATAATCTCATCGTCGGCCATGGAGAATGTCGAAAGAAAAATTTGGTAAAGGTGGTCGAATATGGAAGTGGAGGAAGGAGATAAGGTCGGAAGTGAAAAAGTGAAAAAACAAGGGGATGAAGGGAATCGGACTTTAAGGACTTCGGACTTTAAGGACTTCGGACTCTAAGGACTTTAAGGACTTCGGACTCTAATGACTTTAAGGACTTTAAAGACTTTAAAATTCCCGCTATATAATTTGTCTTTCATTTCATATGATCTCTTACTTTTGTCTTACGATATTGTCTATGCCCATATCTATATTGATTGCTTCTCTGACACACGCAATCTTTCTTTATGCATTCTGAATATATCATCTACATGCATATATTTATTGTTTGATATGACATGTCCTTCAATCGTCCCATACACGACTCATGCATTATATTATTGATTATGTTAACCTTTAATTTGCATATCTTTATATGTAGCAACTAATGGCAAGCATCACTAAAAGGGAGTTTGATATCCTTGATCTATCGGGCCATAAATACCTCGAATGGAGGGTAGATGTCGTGGCTCACCTCAAGGCAAATGGCCTTGAGGAAACAATTGTGGCAAACAATAGTGCCACCCCACAGGAAAAAGCAAAAGCTATTGTGTTCCTCCGCCACCACATTCATGAGAGTCTCAAAACTGAGTACTTATTTGTGGAGGATCCTAGAGAATTGTGGGAGAGTCTGAATGAGCGCTATGCTAATCAAAATGAAGTTTTGCTCCCACAAGCAACACATGAGTGGAACACTATAAGGTTCCAGGACTTTAAGTCCATCACTGAGTACAACAGTGTTATCCACAAGATCACTTCTCAATTGAGACTATGTGGTAAAACGATCACTCAGGAAGAGATGTTGGAGAAAACTTTCTCCACAATGCATGCTTCAAACATATTATTGCAACAACAATATAGAGAATAATGAGCTCCTAATGAAAAACCACAACCTAAGGCCTACTGGCTCAACAGTTGCCCCAGAAGAAAATGCTATGAACAAAGCGTTCCATGATAGGAACGACAATGAACGTGGGCAGCAATCACGCCGTAACAATGGGCGTGGACGAGGTCGTGGTAACTATGGGAGCCGTGGTGGTCGTGGTGGCCATGGGCGTGGCGGAGTCTACAACAAAAGCCACGATAATCACCGTGAGAACCATGGCTACAAGGGGGATGTGAAGCAAAAGGTCCAGACGGGTCCATCAGGATCCTCCCAGAAATCCAAATCAACATGCTACAGATGTGGCATGACTGGTCACTGGTCAAAGGTATACCGCACAGCTCCACACCTTGTAAGCTCTACCAAGCTGAAAAGAATAAAGAAAGGGCTACTGAGACCAACTACATCGATAATAAAGATGTGGATAGGTCACCAGTGACTAGTCTGGATGTCAATAACTTTCTCAACCTTGAGAATGATGATGGCTATGCCTTAGGGGCTTAAATGAAAAGCACGAGCCTCTAAATATCTCTACTATCTCCCATGCTATTTTATAATACTTGCAATTTCTTTTGTATTCCATGCTTTAACCTTTATTTCGCATGAGTTTGTGTAATAAGCCTTGTATAATAGAACTTGTGTAATAGAATTATCCTTAATATATGAAGCTTTTATTTATGTCTTAGTTCTCATTTTCTTTATATTTATAGAAAACATGGACTCACCTAAAGTGAAACCCGATGGGAAGGAGCAATGTCTTTTGGACAGTGCAACAACACACACCATCTTTACCCAATTAAGAGCCTATGAAGGCAATGTCACTACAATATCCGGTGTGTCAAAACTCATCGAAGGCTCTGGAAGAGCTGTCATTCTACTCCCAAAGGGAACGAAGCTAGTAATAAATGACGCACTATATTCGAGTAAATCTCGAAGAAATTTACTAAGCTTTAAAGATGTGCGTCTAAATGGGTTTCATATGGAAACCATGAATGAAAATGGGAAAGAATACTTGTGCATCATAAAACATGAATCTGGCCATAAACAGATTCTCGAAAGGATGCCAACGAAAACCTTCGGATTATATCATACAAACATTTATCCGTTTGAGGTCAATGCAATGTTTAACAAAAGATCATATGACCAAGATGAATTCACATTATGGCATGACCGATTGGGTCATCCAGGAGCAGTAATGATGCACAAAATCATAAAGAGCTCACTCGAACATACATTAAAGAACATTAAGGTTCTTCCGTCCAGTGATTTTAATTGCACTGCTTGCTCACTTGGAAAGCTAATTATCAGGCCTTCTAAAAACAAGATTGCAAGTGAGAATCCTGCATTCTTAGAAAGAATCCAAGGAGATATATGTGGGCCAATTGCTCCACCATGTGGACCATTCCGATACTTTATGGTGCTAATTGATGCATCTACACGTTGGTCACATGTAAGTCTACTATCAACAAGAAATGTTGCATTTGCTAAACTCCTTGCCCAAATAATTCGATTGAGGGCCCAATTTCTGGATTATACAATAAAGAAAATCCGGCTCGATAATGCAGGAGAATTTACATCTCAAACATTCAATGACTATTGTATGTCCATTGGGCTTGATATAGAGCATCCAGTGGCTCATGTTCACACACAAAATGGTCTCGCTGAATCATTGATAAAGCGATTGCAATTAATTGCCAGACCATTATTGATGAAATCAAAATTGCCACCATCGGCATGGGGACATGCAATATTACATGCAGCAACCTTAATTCGATTAAGGCCAAGTGCAAACCATGAACATTCCCCTATGCAACTTGTGTCTGGTAAGGAGCCAAATATTTCACATCTAAAAATATTTGGATGTGCAGTTTATGTCCCTATTGCTCCACCTCAACGCACAAAGATGGGACCCCAAAGAAGATTGGGAATTTATGTTGGTTTTGAGTCTCCCTCAATAATCAAATATCTTGAACCAACAACTGGTGATTTATTTACAGCAAGATTTGCTGATTGCCATTTTGATGAAAATACATTCCCAGCCTTAGGGGGAGAAAAGAAGAATGGGGACCCACATGTGAAAGAAATCACATGGAATGCAACCGCATTATCCCATCTTGATCCACGAACAAAAATGTGTGAACAAGAAGTACAACGGATCATTCATTTGCAAAATGTTGCAAATCAGTTACCAGATGCATTTACTGATACAAAGAAGGTAACTAAATCACATATACCTGCAGCAAATGCTCCAGTAAGAATTGAAATACCCAATGGGTTGCCAGATGTATCCATTGCAAGTGAGTCTGCAACACGCCGAAAGCGTGGTAGACCGTTAGGTGCAAAAGATTTGAAACCGAGAAAGGCAAGGGGCCAAAAGGGTATAGCAGGAGAAGTCACAATGGATCATGAGAATGATGATAAAGTCAAAGATATTGAAAATGAGAATACCTCAACAGAGGATGATATTCTAGACAAGAATAATGATACCGACAATTTTGAGATTTCCATAAACTATGTGTCCACAGGCACACAATGGAATCGAAAAGATGTAATTGTCGATGATGTATTTGCTTACTCAGCGGTTAGTAATATTGTAATTAAAGATGATGATTTTGAGCCAAAATCAGTCGATGAATGTCGACGAAGAAAAGATTGGCCAAAATGGAAAGAGGCTATTCAGGCAGAACCAGGGGCGGATCCAGGATTGTGTGAAAGGTGGGGGCGGATTTTGTACACAAAAGTTTAATTCAAACAAATTAATCTAGTATAATTTTTTTTCTTTGTGAAGATTAAGCTGGTATAAATAATGATGTAAATAAAAATTAAACTTTCGATCAAAAAAAATATAAAAATAAAACTAAAAATAGTTTAACATAAAAATTGGACATATAAATAAAGATACATGATAATCTTTTAATACTCTCCATCAAAAATATTTGTCATTTTAGTTTGTTTTTTTATTCAATAATACTTATCATTTTACATATTATACCTGCTTCTTTTAAATATTATCTTCATCATTTAAAAAAATATACTAATTTATAATAGAGAGAAAAAAATTTCATAAAATTATTTATATTTAATTTGAATTTATATAATTTTTTGATTTTAAAGATTAATCCCCAAAATATATATATTTTTTACCATAAAAAATGTTACTCAAATAATGAAGGTATATTAAAGGAAAAAAAAAACAGCCGAATTTGATTTTTTTTTAATAAAGTACTAGTGTTGAGCTAAAAAAGTGGGAGGTTTCTTGAAAATTGAAACCTGCTAGGGCCTTAGCATCGTGAAATCCAGAGCTAGGGCCTATTCCCAAATTAGGCCAAATGGGCCAAATACTATAAATGAGAGTTGGGCCTTTTAAAAAAAATTAAACCGGAAATAGTAATATGTTGAGTCGTCTTCTTCACTTGTTCAAATCTCCATTGACGCCACTGTACTCTTTCCCAATTTCTGCATTCCACCCCTCCCTCCTCTAGTACTTCTTCTTCAGCTTCGTCTCTGCCCCGGGTTTTCTATGGGGGCGAAATTAATATTTTTAAAAAAAAATTGGGACTCTATAAGTAATACTCGTTACTCCTCCGGACGGATGTGGGGGTGACCGCCCCCTCTCGCCCCCCCCCCCCTAGATCCGCCCCTGGGCAGAACTAAAATCGCTTGAAAAGCGAGAGGTCTTTGGACCAGTAGTTCGTACACCCAATGGTGTGAAACCATTCGGCTATAAATGGGTCTTCGTACGCAAACGAAATGAGAAAAACGAAATTGTAAGATATAAAGCAAGACTTGTAGCACAAGGTTTTTCTCAGATCCATGGAATTGATTATGAAGAAACATATTCTCTAGTAGTTGATGCAACTACGTTGAGATTCCTAATTGGCCTGACTGTCTTTGAAAGGTTACAAATGCGCCTCATGGATGTCGTTACAGCATATTTATATGGATCACTTGATACAGACATCTACATGAGAGTCCCAGAAGGACTCAAGCTGCCTGAAGCCAATAATTGTGGACCTCGAGAAATGTTTTCCATAAAATTGAGGAGGTCATTGTATGGACTAAAGCGATCTGGGCGAATGTGGTACAACCGCCTAAGTGAATACCTCATGAAAGAGGGATACAAGAATGACACCGTTTGTCCATGTGTTTTCATCAAGCGATCCGAAAAGGGATTCGCTATTATCGCAGTTTACGTTGACGATTTAAACATCGTCGGAACTCCAAATGAACTTCAAGCTACTGCGAAATATTTGATGAAGGAATTCGAGATGAATGATCTCGGACAAACAAAGCTTTGTCTTGGCTTACAAATTGAACACTTAAGGGATGGAATCTTTATCCTTCAATCTAATTACATTGAGAAAGTTCTTAAAAGATTTTACATGGACAAAGCACACCCTTTGAGCTCTCCAATGGAAGTTCGATCCCTCAATGTAGAAAAGGATCAATTTCGTCCCCGAGAAGAGGATGAAGATGTTCTTGGTCCTGAGGTACCATATTTAAGTGCAATTGGTGCTTTAATGTACTTAACTAACAATACAAGGCCAGATATTGCTTTTGCAGTAAATTTGTTGTCCAGGTATAGCACTGCACCCACAAGGAGGCATTGGAACGTGATCAAACATGTAATCCGCTATCTCCGAGGCACACATGATCTTGGGTTGTATTATCGTAACCAAAGGGATGCGACCTTAATTGGATATGCAGATGCAGGGTACTTGTCTGACCCACACAAAGCCAAATCTCAAAATGGCTATGTGTTCACATACGGAGGCACTGCCATCTCTTGGAGATCAACAAAGCAGACTGTGACTGCCACATCATCAAATCAAGCAGAATTGATTGCACTATATGAGGCAAGAAGAGAATGTGTGTCCCTTCGAGCAATGATTCAATTCATCCAGAAAGAAAGTGGAATGAAGCCCATCACCGATGATCCAACAGTATTATATGAGGATAACTCAGCATGTGTTGCTCAAATGAAGAAGGGCTACATCAAAGGTGACCACACAAAGCACATATCTCCAAAATTCTTCTCCACCCGTGAATTGGAAGAAGCTGGTGAAGTGGACATCCAACAAAAAGTCTTTAATTCCCAAGAAATTTGGAGAACTGGTATCCAGAATTGGAATGTGCAGACTTCGAGACATATGTTGAAGTCAGGGGGAGTATCATACGCGCTGCACTCCTTTTCCCTTCGATCAAGTTTTTATCCCACTAGGTTTTGCTTGACAAGGTTTTTAATGAGGCAGCATCAAGGCGTACAATGGGATCAATGGTTGCACTCTTTTTCCCTTCGTTCAGGTTTTTATCCCACTGGGTTTTTCCTGACAAGGTTTTTAATGAGGCAACGTCTACCCATATCCTACTACATGAAAAGAAGGTGAATATTCAAGGGGGAGTGTTATGAAGTCAAATTGTTCATACTACAAGTTATCTATCTACACACACATGTATTACACATATCATGTATGAACAAGTGTATAATGGAGGAAAATTGTACAAGGTGAATTATTCACCTTCTTCACCTCCTTATTTCCATGCATAAATCATGGAGATTTACCAAAGTTTTACCCCACTCTTGGCCTATAAATATGGCCATCATCCATTGTAAAACTTGCAGCAAAGTAGAGTAAGAAATACACTCTCTAAAGTTCGTACTCTCCCTCCCTCTCTTCTAATGATTAAAAGGTTCTCATAAAGTTTGTTTAAGTGTTCTTTCAAAGATTAAGAGGTCTTGCTTTTATAATCATTTCATAACAAATTTATACCTTTCTTTTATCATTAAAATTATTTGAAAAAGGCTTCATTCCTTGTGATGCAAGCATATCTTTTCTTCCCGTCACCTTGTGTTGATTAAACTAAATTAATTGTAAAGTACAATGGTTATTCAAAAATCCAGACAGAGTTGAATTTTCATAAGTAAATGACCTTATGAGTTAGCTACAAGCTGCATCAAGGAGTATAGTCATTCAAAGGAAACAAAGTTCTTTAGTAGTTAAAATCATGAACCGTAACCAATGTTCAAAAAAACGTTAGGCGAACCATAGACGGAGAGGAACTGCCTAGTGCCTAGACGGTCTAAATGGGTGCTTAGACGGACTAAACGGTCTCTTAGACTGGCTGGAAGGCTAGGCGGGCTAGCACCTTCCAGCGTCTAGACGAAGCCTAGACGTTGTGAATTTTTAGAACAGTGACCGTAACTAAACTGTGAATTTTGGTTAACCGTAGTTCGGTTAACCAATTTTTCGGTTCGGTTTTCTCAGTTAACCGATAACCATTTATATAATTTTACCTTAAATAATTAAAACTAAAATAATAAAATTTGAATAAAAAAAGTGATCAAGCTTGACTTTTATTTTAAATATGTACTTATACCATATTGTTTCGGTTATTGTAACCAAATATCGAGAGTATATACTATAGTGTCTAAAATCAAACATTGTGTGTATTAGTTTTTATCCCATCAAATTAATAATTGAGTCTTATATCAATGAGAAGTGGAAAAATAGTGTGAAAATTGTTAAAATTGGAGAACAAAGACTCAAACTAGAACAACACCTTGAAAATCATAGAGTTTAACCACTAAATAAAGTAGAGATAACTAATATTTGAATAAAATATTAATATAGTTTCGTTTTTTGGTTAACCGTCATATGTAAAGCCGTGAACCGAAACCGAACCGATAAACCGAAAATATTTCCGGTTCGGTTAACCAAACCGAAATTTCAAAAAAAACTTGGTTTGGTTAACCTAAAAATAGTCGGTTTTTCGGTTTTTCAGTTTAATTTTTCGGTTTTGATTGTGTATGGACACCCCTACTAATAACCACCTTTTTCCAACTCGGAACTCTAGACGTGTGTTCCTTGTTACTGCCTTCCATAAAATGCACTATGTTTCCCTGTGACTAACGAACACAGCTTAGTTCTTTTCTTATTTCTTCCTGTTCCTTTGACAATTTTTGTATATATACTTCTTGTTAGTTAAACACCTAAAATTACTTCAAATATAAACTATAAAATTAATAATAAAAAATTATCATCCCTCGCAAATAGAGGCTGCTTGGGGGAGAACATTCAGTTTTCTAATAGAGGCGGTTTGGGGGAGACAACCCTCGCAAACCAGCCTGCTTTGCTCCATTCACAATACCGATCCGGATGGAGCTAAACGTTTTTATCCATAGTCTTACAAGTCTTATAAAATATGGTAGACATAAATTCATTTTATTGGTTCCTTTTAACTTCTTTTTGGGATTCAAATTTTAAATTTTATGTCTTTTTCATCTCGATTAAAAATATATTTATGTACGTGCTGCTAGCATGATCAAATATTGGAATTTTTAGATATCTTATTCCAGTCAACAATGGAGAGCAAAATATATTCAGTAAACTAGTACATTATAGTTCTATCTTAATTTCGTGATGTGGGAAAAAAAAATTTGAATTGATTATATGTATGGTCAAAATTGTACTGACAATGCTGAAAAAAAAATTTGGATAACTTTTATTTGTATCATATCATATCCAATAATATATAACATGTATTTCTTTAAAATTCCTAGTATATTACGTCCGAATATGCTCATTGTATGATATAATACGGATTGACCAATCATCATATCATAACTATAACCTAAAGCGGAGGTTAAAAAAATTATTAAACACCACATGTCACTTTTAGATTGGACCACACCACCCTTTTTTTTAAAATAATATTTTATTTTGGATATGATAAATTCTTATCCATGTTCTTAGAATTTAGGATATAAAATCTCATTATTAAACAATCTTTTATTTTTTGATATGATAGATAGGAAGATCATTAGGATAGGACAATATGGGGCGACCATGTCAGAATTGACGGGCGCCCATGTCAGAATTAGTCGGTCGCCTCGACCGACGAGATTGTAGTCGATCGAGGTGACCGACTATATATTTTTTTTTAAATAACACACGCTATCTGCAACGGGCCCAATGTAGTCGGTCGAGGTGACCGACTACATTGGGTTTTTTTTTTTTAAAAAAACCAACGGCTCTTTCTGCGTTGAGGGCTATATAAAGCCCTCAAGTCCTCCATTCATATGCACAATTGCACATACCAAGTGCTAAGAAAAATTGCAATCGAGATAAAAAAAAATTGTGAAAATAAGAAAAGGGTGGTCTTTCGGTTTAGGCAAATCTAAGAGCAAAAACCATTCAAAAACTTCACATGGGCAATCGTCGCAAATAGATTTGAATGAAGGGGCGAATGTTGAGGATATACAAGCCAATGTAGAGCAAGAGGAGGTACCGGTCCAACCAACGGCTCCAAATGCGTTCGAGTTTGACCTCACAATCAAGAAGCTACGCCACCTGGGAGGGGTTTTTTAGGTATTTAAATTAATAATTTACGTTTTGAATCATCAAGTTTAGTGGGATCATATTTTATTTTTTATTTTTTATTTTTTTTGATTAGGTAAGGATTAGGATGCACTTCTTACGGAGGGCGTCCTAGAGCATCCTTTCGGATGAAAACATTAAGTTCTGGATGAGTCTTAATGACCTCGATGGGGAGACTGTGGCCCAATTTAGCAATTTTATCGGCCACAGCATTACAATCCCTAGAAATATGGTTAATTTGTAAATCACAGTCTCCGGAAGTGGAGACAAGGATATCGGATATTAAGTGGGATCATATTTTATAATAATACTTTAGAATTATCTTAATTTTAGTTGCTAGTATTTTAATTTAATTTATTATTCATATTAGACTTTTCTTAATTTGATTTCGTACTATTTTTATTTGATAAGTAGTTATAGTATTTAATACATTATATATGATAGTGGTCATACATTATTTATGTAGAGATGCTTACGAACGATTCCCGATATATGGAGTTGTATGCGTCTGGGGGTACGAACCCCCAACCACCACACGTTTTACTGGATCACCATTTCTACCTAACCAACCGCCCACCCAATATACAACCCCCGACTATCAGAATTTGTGGGGGTCGACGTCATTTGGAGGTACTTTCCATCACTCCAAGGTCGCATCAATCACGATATCACACGATTGCCAGGGGAGAATTTCAAAGCAGATCAAGGTCGAAACAGGAAGACTGAATCAGTGCTCTACTATCGTCGCTACTTAGACAAGATAAAAGTTGAAGAGGTAAGTAACATCAAATTTAACTAACATTTTTATAGATTATATAACATAGAATTTTATCGACTTGCGTTTTTATATATTCTATAACATGAGAAATTTATGTTTATGTGTAGGTCAATTGGATGTCATGGCGGGATTTTATCGACTTTTCCAGTGGCGATCTTAGTTTGTCGAGGTATAGGGGTACCTTGACATGTCTCCACATCAAGGAGGCATATCATCCCGAGAGGCTCGCTCGTCAATTTGGTTGGCACCAGTCAATCCCTGAATTAGACGTTATCAAGCCAATCAATATAAGCCAACCAAAAAACTTGACGAACGTGCATGTGAAGTATGATGTGCAATACTCAGCAAATGATGATCGCTGGGAAGATCGATGGAACTCGTTAGTGCCTATGGGGGAAATTGCACCACACATGTACTCTATGGATGCCGAGTACGTGCAATGGCATATGAGACGAACACATCCTTTTTTGTTGCACACGTCCTCCGTTGAATTGGCAAACAACCCTCCGATGCCGCAACCCGCGGTGGATATTTATGCGGTACGTTTATGATGACACTTGATTGATTTTCTCGTATTAGTAAAAAAACTTCAAATTGTAAAATAACGAATTTGTGTTGGTTTGACAGCAGATGACACTGACGAAAGCGCTCACTAGAGAACTAGAAGGTCATAGGAATCCTGAAGTGGTCGACGTCGCTCGCCAATTACGAGCCATATGGTTTGGAGAGACGCCTCCACCACCGATCCCGCCACGTGTAAGTGGTCGTCGTCGCCGCTCCCCCTCCATGCAATCCGCACGCCACAACGATGTAGGACCATATAGATAGTTTAATTTGTTGTAGTTGTAGTTGTGTAATGGTTACTTATATTAGTTGGACATGTGTATTTCGGGGTACTTATATATGTGTTGGTTTTTTTACTTATATATGTGTTGGTTTTTTTACTTATATATGTGTTGGTTTTGTTACTTATATTTGTAGCTTATTTTTCCATAAACAAAAACATACAAAATATTAGGGTTTAGGGTACATAAACTAAACCATACAAACTAAACCATTCATACGAACGTATATAAACGATCAAGATATTAGGGTTTAGGGTTTAGGGTTTAGGGTTTAGGGCTAAGGGCTTAGAGCTTAAGGCTTAGGGTTTAGGGTTTAATATCATAAACGATCACCTAAATAACCCCATTCATACGAACGTACATAAGCGATGATATTACACTAAACCATTCATACACTAAACCGAATCCATTCATACGAACGTACATAAATGATGATATTACATTAAACCATTCATACACTAAACCGAATCCATTCATACGAATGTACATAAACGATGATATTACACTAAACATTCATACACTAAACGTGATAAGGACTAGATATCCGCCCATAAGGATGAGACAAATTTTCTGCAATCTGAAACTGATCGAACCTATATAAGCAATCATGATACCGGTCTAGATATCCGCCCACTGATGGATCAGGACAGTTCGTCCACATAAGTATCGGGGGGGCATCGGAGAATCATCGTGCAATGTAACCTACAATATTAAACAAAACACGCAATTATTAAGTGTCCTAAATCAAAAAAACAATATTTATCAATAATGAGGATATTGAATCACCGGAACGTAGTGGTTCCCATGGAAAGCAATACATGCAACCTTGTCCCAAAGAGAGTTATAAACGCCTCCGGCTCCTGTGATCGGGAAACCTGTGTGTGACATACCCCGGCCTAATGTGATCAGTGTACACTGAAATCTAGTAGCAAATACAACGCCCATCGAAGGTGTCTCCATCCAGTACTGCCTTGGACAATTCGGGTGCAACCAGTTGACTTTATTAATCAACTCATCAACCTGCTTGAAGCCCCAACGCTCCATCCTCGAATATATCTCGCGGTGGGTCCTCAGCTCCTGGACAAGCTCCCGTCGCAAACGCTGCCATCCATCATTCGCATTCCACTCCATCTGAGAAGCGAGCGCCCTATATCCACAATGACCGTCTCCTGGAACATCATGCGCAGTTGCGATGTATGAGATCATGAAAGGAGGTACATGATGTATGAGATCTAATCCTCCAAAGTCGCTAGTGAGAGGGGGGCCTTGGGTGGAATAAACCCCATTCCCGACGTCGGAGGCAAAATCGGGTCTGCATCTTCCTCAGTCTCGACATCTTCCTCTTGTTCATCAACTGTTGGGATCGATGTAAATCCTGTCCCTGGCATAGAATGAGCGCCTTTTATTGCCCTTTTGCGCTGGGGAGGTTGTTGTTGTAGATGCTCCAATCTAGTCAACCCTCTTGCTTGAACCTTCGATTTCTTCCTAGGTCTTCCCTTCTTCTTTTCACCATCGGGTTCCTCCAATGTGCTAGTATCCTTGTGCTTACGATAATCGCGGATCACCTCACGTTGCACCCGTTTGGGCATCGTGCCTGCATTGTAGTCTGCTATCATCTTCTCCCATTCAACATCGTCATCTACTATGCAATCATCCTCGGGCAATGTCATCGGAAGGCCTTCCCATACTAATTGCTTCCAAAAAGGATGGATCATTGAAAGCTCAATAGGCATACATCGGTTGATGCATTGACGGACTTGCTGAGGGCACGGGAGCCCACGGGCAGTTGTCTACCATTGATCGTCGCATACCGGACTAAGAGGGGCACTAATATGATCGAACAAATGACCTATATAACTGTTGGATACCTTCGTTGGGAGGAGAGAGAATACCGTTCGGAGCGGTTCGGCCATGTGATAGATGGCAAGTGGAACAGTGGTGTGATCCATCTCCATCTGCCCACGTACGGTCATAATCTGGATTCTGACCACGTTGTGTATCTTCCTCAATATAGCACTGAACCCCAAAATAGATGATCCCAAGTAATCCTTCAGTGTGGAGTGTTGTGATTCGACTCTATAAAAATTTGGAAATTAAAACCCAAATTTGTAAATTGGAATGAGTGGCAAAAATAACTTATTTTTACCTATTTGTGGTCCTCGTAAAAAGGTTGAAGCGGTGGTCGGTGAATGCCCTCACAATCCGATCGCGCCAAGGGGTGAGCCAGGTTTTCTGGAGATATGTAAATAAAATTGGCTCCACGGCTTCTTTCACCAATTGGAGTCGTGTCTCGTACTCCCACATGGTCGTCGAACAAAATAGCTCCCCCGCTTTGTTCGCAAAAAAGTCCGCCGACTTATCCGAGAACCCATTTCCCAACGCGTATGCCCTACAGTTGCGTTGGATGTGCACCCAACAAAGCATATGTTTGGCTTTGGGAAATAAGATATCGACAGCATTCACCTCAGCCATATCCCGATCGGTCAGTATGGCTTCTAGCTCTCTTCCAACCAGCTTATAGACCTCTCTCAATTGCAATAACACCCATTCGTAGTGGTCTTGAATCTCCCTTGTCACTAACGCAAAAGCAATACAAAAAGTCTTCCCAGTGCATGTAAATCCAACCATTTCGCACAAAGGCATGTTGTACCTACAATGTCAATTCAATGAGATTTAATGTGTGTACTTCAATCTACTACTACATCATAGGTAATAAAAAGACTTACATGTTTGTTTTGTACGTCGAGTCCATCACAACGACGTAAGGGAACAACTTCAGCAACTGGATCGACTTCGGATGGGCAAAGAAGATGTCTAGCAAAGAAGATGTCTAGTACCTTACGGCTACCCTTCGCAGTTCGATAGTTGATATAGTATTGATTAGACTCTAAGAAATGAATTGCAAATTCGTTGACCCCCCTTCCGTTCATCTCCTTTTTAAACACTTCGTATCGAAAATCATACAACTGCTTCATTGATGTGGTCATATCTAGATACTTATCCAATAAGAATGTCATGGATTTCCTAGGTTCTATATCTGCCAAAGCCATATTTCTTGCATCAATCTTTTGCTCCTTAGTCAGTCGGCCCGCAAACGGATAGCCCTCTAGACTGGTGGAAAGGTCATGGTTGTGGTTGCCACATTCCACCCTTAAGTGCCACTTCTGGGTCTTTCTGTCCCTCCAACCTATCAACTCGAATGGGCAACCCTTCTTTCTAGTACGAGGAAGAGGTTTAAGCTCATCACCGACACCTAAATTCTTAACCATGTTACGCGGTATACCTTTTTCCCCGCTTTGTACTCACCGCCTAATACACATCCCAAAATAATCTTTGTCGGCCATGAGTTTTTGATGGTGAGTACAATTTTAACCCCCTCCCTATCTTACGGGCCCACTCTATCATAGAACATTATTTGGTATAGAACATTATTTTCATACACACGAACCAAAGGGTTCGAATCTGGTGAGAATGGGCGTCCCCATGAGAAATGAGAATAAATTCGGGTCATCCAACACACTATAATTTAATGGCAGCATGAACACACGTGTAAATAGATTATTTCAGTTTAAAAAACAGCATGTGTAGCTCAATAAATTCATTCTTCGACTTGTCGCCCAATCAAAAGCAGAGTTTTGGAAGGCCTTTTTAGATTCAAATCTAAATTTCGGTGACCGATATTCAATTCTCGTTGTTCCTCTTCTAAAATAGAGTATTTCTCATCAAACTTTTGGATATGTTGTTGAGCAAAAAGCTTCATTTTGTTTGAGATTTCCGTTTTTACATAGTTTTTAGATAGAAAAAAATTAGTAAAAAGGCATATTTTTCACTCATATTTAAGCGCTTCACCCCACTACCCTCAAAATTAGGTATTTGTTAAGTATATATATCCTACTTTGATTATCTCTTTCCTCCTCTCCCGAGTCGTGATGTTCTTCCTCTCTCTCTGAAAATCTTCTTATCTCTCGCCTGACTTCTCTGAAAATCCTACAGCAGTGCAATTTGGCTCTGTAATCAGTCGAGGACTACGACACTCTCTGTCGTCCTCCTCCTACTTTCTCCAGCCGCTGGACTCCAGCCGAAGCTTCTCCCTCGTCAATTGTGTTGTCGGATCCCATCATCTATTCAACCAGGTTCGGATCTATCAATCGCTCTTTACCATTCTAGGGTTTCCTTAGTGCCTTTGTTGATTAGTGGCTTGTGATGCAGGAAAATATTAGTAACGATAGAATCAATCGAACGAGATCAATCAATAGGAAGATCTGGGCTCGATGATGACTCACGATCAGAGGTTGATGGCGGAAGAACGTCTACCTGGTGAAACGAGAGCAAATAGGGTTGGTAGAATTGGAGATTTTTATGAGGAATGATTTCTGAAATTGATGATGCTGCCTATGACATCCCCAGAGGTATACATAGGCACAACACGACAAAATTCGTTGAAGTTTTAGAACCGGGACAAACCGGCCTTTTAGGGAAATAAATGAACCGAGTGTGAACCGGATTACATAAACTAGAGATTAACTAACAAAACAAACTTAAACCGGAATAAACATGGTTTTCCTGCATCAGCTTGTTTTGGCTGTGCAATCTATAGTTAGAATGGCATTCTAGGGTTTTTCCATGTGTAGATTCGCTGAGGAGAAGAGCTTGCTGGTGTTCTGGTGCGCACGGGTGGCGTAGATAGGGTGGTGGACGGTGGGAGAGAAAGAGGCGGCAGATTTCGTCGATCGGATTTCATTGTTGGCCTGTAAATTAGGGCTTTTTGGGAGTTCGTCGGCTAGATTCCTTATCTCATTGTTGTGTAATCCTCCCTCTCTTTCGTACTATCTCTTGTCTTGTTTCTGATTTTTTTTTTCTCTTGATTGTTTTGTCATTTGCCTCTTTTGGAGTAATACCAAATCGCAACATTGTTGATCTGGTAGCTGTTTAGAGCTACCCTAAATGTTCTATTTAGATTGCTAAAATCTTATACTGTGGATCATATAAATGGTTTTGGCTAATTAGCTTTCTGTTTTATTGATACTGTCGTATGTGATCACTTGCTTTGTGAATATTGTTGGCTTTAATGGCTAATTTCTGGTGGATGGTGGTCTTTTATTTTAGTTGACTGATAATGACATGCATTCCTCCTCAATAATGTCTTGAGAACACCAGATCTTTCAACTGCTAAATTTCATTATGTTTTATTTATAATAAAGGCATTTAATTGAATTGTTGCCTATCTTACTACAAAAACACCAGTTCTGTCTTTTAGACCCTGATGCGACCTTGTTTAAGGACGCGACGGATCTTGACGTTAGAACGAGTATTGAGTATCGAACGTGCGAAGCGGAAGGCTTTGGGGATCGAATCCAACGTAGCTTGGTCCGATCTTGCAAGAACACAAGGAACACAAGAGCTTTTGAGAACGTTTAATCGATTGAATGCAAAGGGGCCACAAGCACTAGGACTAGTTAAAGGAGAATCCCTCGACTATTAATCTAATCCAAAGTGTGCGTAAATAATAAATGAGCTCGAGAGCTCCTTATAAAGAGGTGGCTCTCGAAACCCTAACAAGAAACATGGCTTAATGGAATAGGGTTTGCATGCAAGCAAGGCCCAACGTCCAAAAGCCCATAAAACATAAATAGTAATACTAAAAATAGCAACAACTAAATCTAGAAAGACATAAATGCAAATATGCTAAAATAGGAAAATACATAAAATATGACTAAGTCCTATGCCAAGGGGGTCGCCAAGGCCTAGGGAGTCGCGGGTTTGTCGGGATCGGGTCCGAGACTAGGCAAGGTTGCATCGTTCTCCCCCGCTTAAATTCGAAGTGTCCTCGCTTCGAGTTGGTGAAGGAAAAGGCGACCAAAATAGCAAAGAAGTGGAACTTGTCATCGACCTCGGTCTTCTCGAAAGTCAATATGTATGGGGTCGATGTGGGATCAAACTGGATCTCGGACTCAGTGCTAGACAACGAAGGTAAGGGCATGGGAAGTGGCCAATCCAACATCGAAGACAAGTCCAAGGAAGTTGTCGGTGCTGGTAGAGATTGTGGCGCGTTTTCAGCCACAAGAGTGGAACTCAAAACGAAAGGCGCGGTCACGGGTGTGTGTTGAAAGGGTTTCCCGACAACAAATAAAATTGTAGTCAGGACCCCGCTGTGTATAGGGAGGTCAGGATCCTCCACGGGAAGCAAGTTTATGTCTGATTACTAATCTAGAAAGTGGGAAAGTATGGAAATAAAATCAGACAAAAAAGAAAGCAAAGACGAGGCTATGATCACATCGATACCGACCTTGTCAGGGTCGGTATCGATGCTGACTTTCGACTCAAACAGGGCAAATAACGCAAACAAATGCAAGTTCGATACCGACCTAGTTACCTCGGTACCGATGCAAAACAGAGTATTATGAATGTGTTTTTGAATGATAAAAAGATCTAGGATAAGGGTTTACCACGACATAATCATGCATTTAAGATAGTGTGAAGGATAAATAACATGCCTTGAAGATAAAGCTATCAACTTTCGTTGATTTAAGCAAGAAAATCAATTGACTTTCATGAATTAATTCATTGTCTACTTATTTTTTATCCAAAGTTCGAAACTTTCGTTTTCGAACAATATCAATATTCAAGGTTACAACTTTCTCTTTCGATCAAGCAACAAACTCGAATTACTTCGACTTTTGTCTAAGTATAAGCACAAAACAAGTAGATAAAGAATAAAAGGCAATCAAACATTCATCACACATTCAATCATGCATAACCATGCCGGGTTTTCAACCCCGACCCTAGATAAGCGAACTACTCACACATGATTGAAAATAAGCAAACAAAAGGATTGAATGAGAACATTGTATGAAAACAAAACAAAGTTTACTTGAATTAAAAGTTGAAACTTGTCTTAGAATACAATCTTCCTCCAAAGTAATCTTCAAAAGCAAAACTAGAAACTAAAAACAAAGAGAAAAATCGTCCCTTTCGGTCTAACGTGTCTCTCTCTCTATCCGCTCTGAACCCCCCTAAACTAGGTTAAAACAAAGGTATTCATACTAGAGAATCTATCTATAAAGTTTCCAAAAGATAGAACTTTGCAAACTTAAAAAGATTGCTAAATAAAAAGATAGAAATCTTGAAGTCGGTGCGCCTACCGACATAGGGGACCTCGGTGTCGACCTGTCAGGGTCGGTAGATATTTTGCTGAATTCTTCATGACTTGACTCTGCTGCACAACTCGGTGTCGAACCCACAGGGTCAGTATCGAGCTCGTTTTCTTTGGTCTTTTGTACTTTGTCATAGCCTCTTTTGGATTTGTCGGGATTTTTTAAAGCGTCTTCTTCCTTCCTTGACTCATCCATGCTCCCCCATCTTCCTCTTGATCTCAACTTCTTCGGAATGCTCCTATTTTGCTTCGAAAACCTACAAAAAACACTAAAACGGAGTAGCTTTCATACTTTTGACAAAATATGCAAACTTATCCAAAAACACACAAAACAAATACTAAACTCAAGTAAACTAAAGCTAAACAACCAGGAAAAACACTAAAAAAACTATACTAAAAACATGAACATCAGTGTGACAATGGGCGGAGCTGACACCTCAGTGGCATGGACCACGGGCACATCCGGCGTAGTGATGGGCCAGAAAAAAGGCACGACTAAATCCTCGGTGGCCTCGACCACGACCATGTGTGGCGCGACCATGGGCGTGCCAACAGGCTCGGGCTCGAGCATGGCCACGTGTGGCGCGATCGGCACGCCGGTGGACGCGGTAGGCATGGGCAGCCGTGGCACGACCACGGGCAATAGTGTCGATGTCGTGCGACCTGTGTCCAACGATGCTCGCTTTGGTTCATTCGTCGTGTCGAACCTGTACATCTCTCGTTGTTTGGCCATGCGCCTCAAAAGATACTCTTGAAAGGCTACGACGTCCACATTAGGTGCAAAGTGTCGAGCCATATGGTACACAAGTTGGCACCATGTCTCAATTGCGGGCCGCTTCCTATACCATCGATCATCCTCCAAATGCTAAAACCAATCCCAAGCATAGATAGCTAGTGAAGCAAATGGCGATGTCACAACGCTCAAATTTGTCGTAGTCTCATTGGCCGAAGTAGTTGGCCATGTGATTTGCCCATTCCAAAAACGCTTCATGGTCATCGTATCCGGCAAAGCGTCTTCGGTGAAGTCCTGTATGAGACATGACAAGACGAGAGTAAAAGCGAACCAATGGTATTAATGGATAGGGTTTGAATGCATGCAAGACCCAACGTCCAAAAGCCCATAAAACATAAATAGTAATACTAAAAATAGCAACTCTAAATCCAGAAAGACATAAATGAAAATATGCTAAAATAAGAAAATACATAAAATATGACTAAGTCCTACGCCAAGGGGGTCGTCAAGGCCTAGGGACTCGCGAGCTGGCCGGGATCGGGTCCGAGGCTAGGCAAGGTCGCATCATACCCTCACATATCTGATATACTAATTAATGGCATCTTGCAGTATTTGGCTTGCTAAAGATTCTAATCTTTGAAGAGGCAGTCAGAATTAAGAAGCTGGTGCTACCCAAATTAATTAGAGTTTAAGTTTTAAAACTGATTTGAACGTCACAAGTTCGGTTTATTGCCGGTGTTGAAGAATGCTTGTATTGATCAAACTGATGGCGCTGGCATGAACCTGATGGATATAAGGGAACGAGAATGGTCCAAACTCGCTTTAGATGTAAGCTTAATTTCCCATCGTCGAGATCCCTATGTGTTTTTAATTTGATTAGTTTCTGGTATTTCGATTAGTTTCTATCTTAATCTTATGCAGATGATGCTGATAAAGTTTCCGATCAACTCCAATCCACTTCAATATCATCGTCGTCGGGTAATTAACAAAAGAAACATTCTTTTGTGACATTCGATCAAATCTGATATTGAACTTTTTTATTTTTACGTTTCATGAATTAGTGAAGAACTAAATATTACTTGCAAAAGATGGAGATAGTTTTCGAAGTGAAATGGTTGAGATATATTTGCATTTTGATTGATTGAATTGATTCGTTTCGAAGTGAAATGCTGATAAATCTATTTTTGGTTCGGTTAGGTTGTGAACCAATGAACACTCGGTAATTTGTTGTTCTGACATCTACGATTCTTTGTTTTCTGCAGTTTGATGTGGTGCCTCCGAACACAGGGTCAATGAGCTTGTACGGGAATAGGGAAACCACGGAGGAGCCAACCATGAAGAAGAATTCAGTTGTGAAGATCAGTCCATGGAATTTGGCATGTCTGAGTGGAGAAGAGGTTTCAAAGGTCGCTGCTTAATTATTATCTTACAAGAATTTGTGATTTAGTGGGATTAATTTTGTTCTTAATTAGTTTTACTCTGGTTTCTTGTATGTGTTTGCTGAATGTGAATTGAGCTTGTTGTTGAAACTAAGATTTTGTTGAATGAGATGTCAATTTGAATTGATCTTCTTTTGAGCATTACTACTTGGTTCCACTCGGTTTCACTTTGGTGTTCTGAAAATTTCTTTCTGTTATTTTCAAGAGAAAATTTCTATCTAATGAAATGGTCACAGTTTGACTCCATTATTTTATTTAAGTGGATCTTGGTTTCTTCATGAATATTATATTATTTTTGTTGTCATCATTGAAGATACATTCGTTAAATGTAGTACTCCTGCAGCTATATACCTTTCTTGTGAGTGTTAGCCAAAATCTATCTTCTGGTGATTTCTCTGAATGCTTGTTTTTTTATGTGTTTTATGATAGTTGTTTTTATGTAGTTGATGTCATCAAGGTCAATTAAAAACATGTGATGAAAATTGGTGGCAATTTTTTTATGACAATTGATGATGATTGTTTAAAAACAATTGTGATGACAATCGAATCGTCATCAAGGGTGATGACATTTATGATGACAATTGAACTATGTCATCATGGCAATACTTTTTTATGCGGTGATGACAACTATATTTATGTGGTGATAAGATTTGATGACAACTTAATTTTGTGGCGGTGATAAAAACAAACAAACCTTCAGTGATGACAGTTTGATGACATTTATTTGTCATCAAAGCTCTTTTGATGACACTTATTTGTCATCAAGGCCCTTTTGATGTCAAATTAATCGAACCATCATCAAGTAGCGATGATAATTGATGACAATCGAACCGTCATCAAATAGCAATGACATTTGTGATGATAGTTGATGACAATCAAACTGTTATCAAGTAGCGATGACAATTTGTGAAAAAATCGTGCGTGATGACACATATTTGATGACACTAGAAAATTAAACGTGATGACGCATATTTGATGATACTAGAAAAAAATTATAATTTGTGATTACACTTTTTGTGATGATGACACATATTTGATGACACTAAAAAACTATAATTTGTGATGACATGTTTTTTATGATGACATATATTCGATCTATGTTTGAAATTATTCGTGATGACACTAAAAAATTAAACATGATGATAGATATTTGATGACAACTTTGATTTTTATGTGTGATGACAATTGTTTTTATGTGGTTGAATGCCTTTGATGATACTTTTTGTCATCAAAAAGCTATCATCAAGACATTTTGATGATACTTTTTACCTTTTATTATATTTTTGTCGTCAAAAAATTATCATGTAGGAATTTGATGATACTCTTTGTCATCAAAAAATGTGATGACAGTGATGACGATTGTTTTTATATGGTTGAATACCTTTGATGATACTTTTTCTCATCAAAAAGTTATCATCAAGACATTTTGATGACGCTTTTTACCTTTTATTACACATGTTGTCATCAAAAATTGTGATGATGGTGGAAAAAATTGAGATGACAGTGATGACAGTTGTTTTTATATGGTTGAATGCCTTTGATGATACTTTTTCTCATCAAAAAGTTGTCATCAAGACATTTTGATGACGTTTTTTTACCTTTTATTTACACTTTTTGTCATCAAAAAAAATGTGACGACGGTGGAAAAAATTGCGATGACGGTGGAAAAAATTGAGTTGATAGTGATGACGGTTGTTTTTGTGTGGTTGAATGCCTTTGATGATACTTTTTGTCATCAAAAAGTGTCATCAAGATATTTTGATGACACTTTTTACCTTTTATTACACTTTTTGTCATCAAAAAATTATGATGAAGGTGAAAAAATTGTGATGACGGTGGAAAAAATTGTGATGACAGTTGTTTTTATGTGGTTGAATGCCTTTGATGATACCTTTTGTCGTCAAAAAGTGTCATCAAGACATTTTGATGACACTTTTTACCTTTTATTACACTTTTTGTCATCAAAAATTGTGATGATGGTAGAAAAAATTGCGATGACGATGGAAAAAATTGAGATGACGGTTGTTTTTATGTGGTTTGAATGCCTTTGATGATACTTTTTGTCATCAAAAAGTGTCATCAAGACATTTTGATGACACTTTTTACCTTTTATTACACTTTTGGTCATCAAAAAATTGTGATGACGGTGGAAAAAATTGTGATGACGGTTATGAAAGTGATGATTGTGATGATGGTCAATGCTTGTCAACGGTCGGTCAATGCCGGTCAACAGTCGGTGACCGAGCCAACTCGATCAACGACCGAGTCAACTCGGTGGGGGTGGGTGATGAGTATTTTTGCTATTTTCCTAATTTTTGGATTTGCTTAACAAACACCTAATTATGTAATTTTTTTTGCTATTTACTTAATTGAGCCTTTTAGATATGAGTTTGCTTTCAAATTTCATCGACCGACTACTTAAGTCATGGAGCCAGGTAATAAACGTTTTCTTCTCGGTTTTGTACTATTTCAATTCAGATTTTTAGATTTTGATGAGATCTGCCTTCAAATTTGTTTGTTGTTACACATTAGAGTACGATTTTTAGGTTTTGATGAGATTTCTACTAGATATTGTGTACTTTTAGCTTGATTTAGTTGAAGATGAAGGAAAAGTTCAACCTTAACACAAAATTATTGATTGTTATGCTCATTCGCACAAAAACTTAAAACATGAATTATTTTAAGGATGCACAAAAAGAGATTAAGGATGCACTAAAAGTGAATATTGATGTACAAATGCCATATTTTGATGCATGTTGTGATGTTGATCATAATGCATGAATTATTAAATGAACTTACAATCGTTCATTGATGATTATACTTTTTCTATATTGAACAATATATTGTTGTTGACGCAGATGCATGAACTTATTTTTTTAATGGACATGTATTCAATCATTAATGCATAAATGACTCATTCAGCGTACAATATTGTGTTTTAGTTCAACAAAAAAAAACGTTGTAATGTAAATACAGTTTTAAATAAACTATGTTATGTTTTTAATGCACATTTAGTATCTCTCTTGATGAAAATAGATTCTTATATTTTCTCATGAATGTAAACCAAAAGATAACAAGAGAATGAAGATTGTGATATCTCCTGACAACACTCGTTACTACATATCATTTTGTGATGACAACCTAAGGCCTCATGAGAGCATGGTGTTTAGAGCTTTGGAACAAGAAGTAAATTACTATAAAGTCTATGCAGATGCATGTGGGTTTCAAGCACGTTATGATAGCACTACAAAATCTTGTGATGGGTGTAACACTACAAAATCTTGTGATGGGTGTAACACTACAATTTGGAAGTACATGCTTTATAACATGACAGGGTTCAAAACTTTGCCTACCAATAGTGCCTCTACTGGAAAAAGTGTAATAAAAATATCTAAAAAAAATTGATTATGAATGGCTCACCAAATCATATTGCAGAAGAACAAGAACAAGATGATAAAGACAGAGAACAATCATAAGTAATTAAGCGAAGAACAACCAACAGATGTGGTTGTATTGCTTAAATGGTTATGATGTATGTTGTAAATAAGGGTTATGTTATTAAAATATTTGAATAGTGCCACAACCATATTATGTTGGAAGATGCACATAAGTACTTTGCCAAGAGCAATACGAAATTGACTTCATTCAATGAAGAATTCAACATGAATTGCATTCGCGCAAACATTGACACAATCAAGTCATACAAGGTCTATAACAAACGCATTTGTAAAGCCTTGTTCATATGCTTTGCTTTTCTAAGCCTAAGTCCACCCTTCTTTTTCAGCTTACAAATCTTATCCCATCCAATCAGCGGTACATGGTCACTAGGTTTGTTCCAAAAAAAATTGACGATTAATAGAATCTAGTTTATGTGGTGTTGCACTGGGTAACATAAAGTTCTTCTTCATCATATAGTATATATGGTTTTGTTGTTAGCGTTGATTTGACGAGGGTGGTTCTACATGTTTGAGAAAGAAAGTTTACCTTCCATTTTGTTAGTTGTTGGTCAACTCATTGAATGACTGATTCAAAGGTTCGTTTAGTAACTCGTTAATGTTCTTACTATTATGTCACAATATTATAAAATATGCGCACCTCTTTAATTTTTATGTATAATGCTTTTGCATATGCTCATTATTGATATCAAAAAGTACGGTTTGGGCTTTTAGCAAAATAATCTTATTGAAACATTACATGTCTCACAACTTACATCTCGATCGATTGTCTTATTGTCACTCCCACACACACACACATTTGTGAACTCAATCACATAGTACAGAATCCATTCAAAATTAAAATAGCATAAGGACTAAAAAAATAAAAGGAAGTTTGACATTTAGTACATTACTCATAAAATGATGATCAAACAAATTACGTACACAACAACAACACACACACTTGGACTCCATTGAACTTGAAGTTGGATGTGGTCAATCAAGCATAGGCATCAGGGTTGGCAGTGAGGTAGGCTTCCACCTTCTTATACAAGCCCTTCATCTTTTCTTGTCCAAACTTAATCCTCTCCTCATCCAGTTCGGCTCCTTCCTTAGGGTAATAGTGGTTGGTGAAGGTGCACACGCAACCACTCCCAGAGGCCACAAACTTGACCTCACTCACGCCATACTCCACCGTGTCCCCTAGTGCGTCTCCCTCCGAAATTGTGTACTTTAAATACAAGTTGTCGACATCAACCTCATCATATTTGTGATCCACATATGTGAACGACATCCCTGTTCCATGTCAAAACGCGTGCCCAACAATTTTTGTTAATTACTCAAAAGTGAAAGAGTGAGCTAGTGTCTAGAAAATATCCATTTCAAAAATTATCACACTTAATAAAGACTTCATTAAATAAAACACAATACTATAAAACTTTCTTATTTATACTATTTATTAAATACAAATCTCTTTCTGAATTTTTGAATATAAGTGAGTTGCAAGAAATAGAGAATATTTGCAATTTTTAGTAACAAACTTTGGATAAGTGTACCTTCAGCAAAGTTGAGTCGTTTGACAGCTCCAACAGCGACACAATCGCCTTGCACAAACTCGATGGATTTGAAAGATTCGGGCATGAGCTTGGGGAAGAGGTTGTGGGAGTCAAGGCAAAGTGCCTTGAACAGCCTGGCTGGGGCAACTGGACTTGAAATCTCTTGGTTGTATGATTTTACACCCATTTTTTTGTTTTAATATAGGTCGATTAAGAGGTTTAACTTAAGCTATATTTATATGTAAGGTAGTGATTCGGAGGAAGTTGGGTGTGAGATAAAATGGAGAACTTGGTACGTATTTATAGGCATAGGAAATTAAGGTCATTCGAATCGTGCGTTCCTTTGTTCAACTTCACTGATTGATCACCTATCCTAATTGATTAAAATTAGTATATTTATATACTGTTTAATAAGAATGGACATATTTTCTATCATTTAAAAACCTTTATGTATCAATCAGGAGTGACATGGATTGGCTATGTCAACCAATGAATCAGAGCTAAATGAATATTTCATGGTACTCTAGTCTGAATTCAAACAATTAAAGTCTATCGTTCTAGATGGTCAACTATTCCAAGTTATTAAAATGAAGCACATCTCTTAGAAATGAGAGGAAACATACAAGGCCTTCAACCAAAAGAAACACAGGAAACATACAAGCAAAAGAGTCTTCTTTTTACATTCATGTCGAAATTCCTGATGCTCAAAAAAAAATGTAGAAATTCCAAGCCTGAGACAAATTTACAATCCCAGAAGCCCAAAATCAACATCATGTCAAAATATCAATCCCTCCAAAACCAAAATAAATTACTAAAATAGAACACATCCTTCGTGTTCTATTTTACTACACAAAACACAAGCAATTGGTGTAATTGCTGGATTTTTTTTTTGAATCATATGAACACAATAAATCACATCTATATCTGTCAAAATGACAAGGAAATAAACAACACACACAAAAAAATACCAGGTATGAAAAACCAATTTGCCTTTACCATGACTGTTTCAATGCACTACTTTCGACTACCATTTTTCCGTTTGGTTTCAGTTGAAAGTTGTTGATGCCTTCCATTTGCTAATTTCCTTGATGGTGGTGTTGGAATCATACTTTTGCTGCAAAAGTGATAGATGTTATATAGAAGAATCTAGTGAAATACACCTTCAAAAGAACTTTTGACTAGGAAAAGCGCAATAATTCTTTACAACCGTACCTTATATCTGTATTTTTAATTGTCCTTGATTCAGGTTTCTTTTTCTTGGAATCCACTCCAGTGGGAAGGGTAGGAAGTTTGCTATGGTTAAATTGCCAGAGCAAATCTGGTTCAGATGAGTCACTAGTGGCAACATCAAGCTCATCTAATTCATCGGCATTCTCTAACTGGGTGAAGCCACTGAACATGTTAAATGACTGCTGGGAAGAATATAGTTTTGACGAATCAGTATAGAATTCCTGGTAGAAGGAATCAGGCAAATTTGATGCTAAGGTATTCTCAGCTCTAGCTGGAGCCTCCTGCCTGTTTACCATGACCTTGTCTACCCAATCACCTGAATTCGTCATCTCTCTGTCATCTTCTCCATAGTAATTTCCAGGACTATTTACAGGAGGCCAGGGAGATGAAGTCCCTGATAGTTCATCTAGATCAAAGCTTTGCGTTCTCCGCCTTGGTGCAGAATTTGTGCACACCTAAAAAAATGAAAATCATCAGAAAACAGTATATGAGATAAATTACATAAGTTTCAGGTTTAGCAGGTGTATAGAAGTACAAGTAAAAGCTGCATATTCTTGAAAGATTTTGACATTAAAAGAGAATTTTGATCATTAGTAGCAGCACTGCATAAAAATTCTAGGCACATGGACTTCCCCATTACCACTGATTCTTCTCTGAATATTTCCAAATTCCAATTCTCATATCCAAGACAAATCCCTTACCAGTTAGTCAGTTACCAATTAACAATCTAGATATGAATAGAACTTTGTCCCATCAATACCAACTTCTCATATAGATATTAGATAGGTCATAATCCACTATGTTTCCCAAAAAAGAAACAAAAAAACTGTATTCTTCCATAAAAGAATGTCAAGGAGCTGATACTTAATTTAGTGAGCATTATATTTTCACAAAGCTGCCTACTTCTATAGATTCTCATAAACTAGTACCAATGTGTTTCGACCAAAAAATTTTGAATTATGCTTGTGCTTGAATAATATAGGACAATACTAACAGCAATCTGACTTTGACTTGGCCAACAGTACAGGGAAAAGATTTTAAAATCCATTGGATTTGATCATTCATAAATGACAGTAATCCAGATCAAATTCTCTCTTTTCATGCAACAAAGATCTTTTTGCACTTTTTTTTACCTCTTTACTGCTCAATCCTCCCACAAGTTGCCTGTTTCTGTTGTCAACTGGAATTTGTTGACTTCGTTGATCAGGACGAAGAGAGGACGGACTTCCAGCTTTCATTCTGTATACTTCAGGGCTTGGATAAGTTTGTTCTCCATCCTTCCTTGCCAAGGCTGCCTTGAGATTTGTGATCTTACAAAAATAATATGGCAAGGTTCTCAAAAGTTCCAAGGGTAATGGTAAATTGGTTAAGTATATGTATAATTAGAACATACCTGTTCCTTAAGCTCCTTAACGTCTGTATTTCCATCTTTGTTTACTCGAGCAGCACCAAGCTCAACTGTAGCTACTCGCTCTGCAAATTTAAGTGTACTTATAGTCTCTCCAGTGGCTTCAGGTTCAGGACTGATGTGAACAAACATAAGTGTCTTTGCTTGCCCTCCTACAATTACAATGGCAAAAAAATGAAGTTGACTAAAACTCAAATCAGCTTTTATTCAACCTTGAAGGGCTTAATTAAATTTTACCAAGGGAATCCTGAAGCAACTGGGTTAGCTTGCTATTCCTATAAGGAACATGTGAGTTCTTTTGGGCAAGGGAAGCAATCACGTCACCCAAAGCAGAGAGAGATTTATTAATATGTTGTGCCTCTTTCAGTCTATCCCCAGTCACTTCTGATTTGTCTACTCTTTCACTTCCTGCCAAGTCAACCAGATGCATACAGCCACGAAGAATTGTGCCAGTAGTCAAGTCTTTTCCTTGAACATGAACAGTCAAGCAGCTGCAAGTTTTAGGGTCATACAAGTTATTTTCTACAAAAAGGAGAGCTCAATATCATACAGAAGTCCAGAAAACAAACCTGTGAGACCGACTGCTACGGTCATTCAAGGCTGTTGCACCCACTGCTCGATTTCTTTGACCAATGTTCATCAAATTAATAACATCATATGTTGATGATACATGCACAAGGCAAGCATCAGGAACATTCACTCCATTTTGTGAGCTATTGCGTATATCTAATGTTTAAATTTGTCAAGGAAAATCTGGGAAAACAATGTCTATAAAAACAGCAATTGAACAAACTGGATATTTCTAGAGTAAATTTCACATCATTTTTATTTTTATTTTTTAAGGCATGTTTAATATGATCAACCATTTTTATTACCAAACTTTCTACCTCCAACTTTGAAAAAAGAAAAACTTTGAGGTATAGGATATCTTTTCTGAAGAGCATCACTCGAAAGAAGATCCCTAACTTGCTCATTGTAAATTTCAATCATTTGTACAGAAACATCATACTGGAAGGTATCCTTTCTTTGTTCCGCAAGATAGAACAAATCACCCAAGGATCTGTAGTTGACACCTTGACTCTGCTCAGTTAGATCTCTAGGTCCAGACTAGATTGATGGGAAAGGAGTGAGTTACAGCTAAAAATAATGAACTGAATGTTACATAAGAAAATTTAGGATGCCTTACCATAGTGTGAGTTTTTCCTGATCCTGTTTGGCCATAGGCAAAGATACAAACATTATAACCATCAAGAACAGATCGAATCAGTGGCCGCATATCTGAGAACACTTCCGCTGTAATTGTAAAACCAAAATTAATCGAGTCAAAAACAAAAATGCCAATAATGCAAATGTAAAATCACCGCCGAGAAATAGCTACCTTGCGTTGCTAATGGCCCAAATACTTTGTTGAAGCTAAATGATTTGTGACCTTTCCCATACTTTGATGGGGTCTTTATAGTAATACACCCTTCTTCCATGCTCTCTACAGTGCTTAAATAGCTGGATTGCCCATTCAAGAACGGCCTCACACGGCAATAAACCCTGATACTTCCTGGTTGGATAGTAGAAAAAAAAAACAAAATGAAGTTGTACTTTGATCAAACCAACAGTTGAGAATGTAGAACATGTAGTTACCTTTTAGGTCTTGCACTTCATTGTATAATTTACGGTTTTCTTCAAGGACTCTGTGATATCCAGAGGCAGCAGAAGCTAGGCCATGAATGTGCATACCTAAAAGAGGAGCCACATAATTTAATGAGATTCTTAACCTTCATTACTTTTAGCATAGTTAATTTAATTCATACCTAGTTTTTGGAACTCTTCTCGAAATTTCATTTGCATATACTGTATGCCAGCTTTTGTAGTGGTAAGGGTATTCTTTAGATCCTAGAAAATAATAACAACCAAAAATGTTTAGTTGAAGAAGAGTTAAACATAAGAGGCTAAAAAAAACAATGCTAGCACACCTGAAATTCCTTGCCCTGACGATCAAAGATCATCTGTTGCTTCACAATCAATTGTTTTGATTGCTCAATATAACTATGATTGTTCAGATGACATTCTGATTTCATATTAGAATAGTGACCACCATCGTCCACCTTCATTTTACAGATGGAAACAAAGATATCACATTGCTAATTTTATCTACTATACAAGAATTATGAATTGACTTTTCTTTTAGTGCTATTTAGAAAATAGCACCTTCTCAACTATATAATATCAGATAAAAAAATCTAGAATGTCATATGATAACGATAAAAGATAATTTATACCTTTCTTTTATCATTGAAATTATTTGAAAAAGGCTTCATTCCTTGTGATGCAAGCATATCTTTTCTTCCCGTCACCTTGTGTTGATTAACCTAAATTAATTGTTAAGTACAATGGTTATTCAAAAGTCCGGACAGAGTTGAATTTTCATAAGCAAATGAGCTTATGAGTTTATTACAGATGAAAAGCACATCCAGAAGTAACATACCAGTTTGCTTTGAGCTGTAATGCGGTGCTCAAACTCTTCTACAACTTTACTTAAAACTGATTCTACAAGCTGCATCAAGGAGAATAGTCATTCAAAGGAACCAAAAAGTGGACCAAAGTTCTTTAGTAGTTCATCATCATCATTGACCCAGTGAGGCTCCGCTACAGCGGAATCTGGGGGGTCAAAGTTCTTTAGTAGTTATACTTCAAAAAATATCTCATCTATTTCAGATGTTTATAGTAACACAACATAAGCGGGAGATTACAGAGACTAACCTGTGGAACTTCTTCAGGCTTCTTATCAGAAAGAAGTGCTTGAACAAGTGCACCTAAAGATCGGGAAGTCGGCTACAATTCAATCAAGAAACTCGTAAAATTTCTCTCATAGATGATGAAGCACAAACAGAGAAAGGAAGATATATTACAGAAATGCAAGGATAAATCAATGTCACTAACCCTTTGATTAGTGTCACTGTCATAGGAGAGAGCATTAGAGAACTTTTCGTTCATTGATGAGGTCCTGGATAAAGGACTGGTGAAAGGGTCTGGGTTTTTCCTCACAAACTGTTTCACATTGGTTGTAACCTTTACATTTCCACCAAACTTCCATACTCCATTCCCTCCATTCTGCTTCCATTCATAGTATGACTTGAGTGCCAGAACTGAATTCAACACCCTGGCTGACATCCCTCCCTAAAATACATAAATGGTAAGAAGAAGCAACTAAATATCAACATAATATGGTTCTGCAAATTAAACATACTGTCTATTCATTCACCTTTCTTTGGACTAACTATAATAGTATAAGGTTTAGAAATCTGGATAGCATTGTACAGAGTGCTCAACACATCCAATGTTATATTTTACTAGTCCAAAATAATTAGTTGTAAATTTTGTAGACTTTCCAATCTTACTTGCTCCAGATCAGATGATTCAAACGTTGGGAGCCCCATATCTGCTGCGGCTACAAGAAAGTTCCTAATATTTTCAAAGTATTGATAAGCTGACAGAGCTGCTCCATCTGCTAAAGCAGCAGGATCATTTGGACTCTCAACCACCTAAAAAGATTCACTTAAAATGTCATAACACTGTAGCACTATGTCCAAAAAAAACAATATTGATTGCAGTTCAAGGCTTATGTTCACCTTTGTAATTGCACCAGGGTGAACCTTATTGAGGGCATTACAGAGGATCAAACCACTTCTCAAACCAAGCCGGAATTCTTCTTCTGATGGCTCAGCAGGCAAATCTCTGGAGGCAACCACCCCAACCACTTTTCTTAGCCAACTGGCAGCCTCATTCCTTCTCGAAGCTACAGAACAATAGTTGAGCTCAACTTAGTACCTAAGATCACTGGTAACGAACATTTCTATAACTCACTGTAAGATATTTTAACCCACTGTACGATCATCACATTAGGAAACCAACCAAAACACACGAAATTTACAATAAATAGTTCATAAGGCTCACCAAACCAAACAAAAAAAATGAAATTTTGAAAAGAATTGAGACGGATTTTGGACGAGAACATAATTAGGCACAATCTAGGCTGTTCCAAATAAATCAACAACGGCTAAATCCAAATTGAAAGAGAAAGAAACAGACCAGCCTCTTCAGCTCTTCGAGACTCCAAATCGAGACCTCTGTGGCGATTGCCGTGCTGTTGAAGGACGTCCTCCACCACCGAGGCCACATTGAAAGTTAATGCTTCACTGGCTGACATTATTTCTCCTCTCCGCCTCCAGACCACGCAGGGAAGAAAATATTCGAATTTCAGATCACCTCACGAAAATTCAAAAATAGAAACTGAATGCAAAATATCTGGTCTTCAATAAATGACTTCAAATTTCCACCATCAGCAAATCAGGATTGAATCTTCCGTAATCCCCAATCCAACGAAATCAGGGAGAAACACAGACTCGGGAAAACGAAAAACACCACCTTCGATCGTCGACCGCCCTGAAAAGGGAGTGCTAGGGATTCCAGTCTCCAGATATGAGAGAAAGAGTAAAGTTTCAGGGGAGATTTTTTTTTTTTCTCCCTTAAACTGCTGGCTTGAGGACTACTGTTGCACGCTGTCGCTCACACCTCCGCCATGGACCCTCTTTCACACACACTCTCTCTCCCTCTCTGAGCTGTGTAGTAGTAGAAACCTTTTTGCTTTCTCTTGTGCTTTAATGGTAGCCTATGAGTAGAGAGAGAATCTTTCATTCAATTTTTATTCTCGCCCTGGCCTTTCTATGCTCCGTACCAGCTGGTTCGGATTTGGTGCTCTCCCGCACCGTAGTTTTCCGTTTCTTCTTCTTTTCTTCGAGTTTGGTTTTTCTTCCAAGAAAAATGGAACGTTGAAACTTTGGAAATAACAACGGGGGAATACAATATACCTTTCAAACGAAAACAGAAAAAAAAAATCTGCGAGAATGTGGGTGGTTCCGTTTTCTTTTCTTCCCTTTTTCACAAGAGGAAAATTAATAGTATTATATATCTTTTTTGGTAGAATATAGTATCAATCTATGTATATATATAAAAGACGCAATGAATAACGCAATCACGTTGCGCCACTTAGGATTTTCTTACGTGTCGTTTCCACGTTAAGTCACCTAGGATTTTGTCACATAGGATTTTTTATTTTGAAAATTTATATATGTTGATATTATTTTAGGATAATATAGAAATAAAATAAATTAATCTAGAAAATATTCTATATAAAATAAAGATGTTATCTATTATATATTAGGATAGATCTAAAAGATTTTATCTAAAATTAAAATAAATTATAGAACATTAGATATTATATATTAAGATAGATATAAATTGATTTTATGTAAAAGATTTGATCTAAAATTAAAATAAGTTATAAAACATTAAATATTATATATGGGACACGTTGCGCCACATAGGATTTTGTATTTTGGCAATTTATATATATTGAAATAATTTTAGGATAATATAAAAATAAGATAAATTAATTTAGGAAAGATTCTATCTAAAATAATGGTTTTATAAATATTTTATATGACAATTTATTTAACTTAAAAAGATTCTATCTAAGATCTTATCATGTGTCAGTTAGGATTTTTCATACATATTATTCCCACATTAAACATCTAGGATTTTTCCATATAAAAATTTGAATTTTTTCATACATAATTTTGGCAATTTACCAAATTTTTTCTTAAAAAATTCTATTTAATGTAAAATAAACTATAGGAATATTTAATATTAATGCTAAATATTCGTTATAATAATTTATATATAATCTATAACTATATATTAAAGATGTCCCTTTTCGAGCCACCAGAACGATTCTGGCCCCACCTCATATTTACAAAATTAATTTTTATTTCTAATATTTTAACTTTACCCTATTATATTCTTCTTTAACTATTTAAATCTATCTTTAACATCAAACAAATATCTATTTAGTATGGCCCCTCCTCATATTTACATTTACCCTATTATATTCTTCTTTAACTATTTAAATCTATCTTTAACATCAAACAAATATCTATTTAGTATAACAATATCTGTTGAAAACTTCCTTATACAAATATTTAAAATTAAAGATAACAAATTTAAAATATTTTTAAATAAGTATAAATATCTTTTGCCTTTTAGCATGATGTCTTTTCACGAAATTATTTTTATATATATTTTTTTCTTTTATAATAAAAAAAATTAATGATAAACACTTATAATGTTTTAAAATAAAAAAAATAGGTAATATCTATAACTATATATTAAAGTTGTACTTTTTCGGATCACCAGAACGATTCTAGCTCAACCTTATATTTAAAAAATTAATTTTTATTTCTATTATTATAACTTCTTTCTATTAAATTCTTTTTAACTATTTAAATTTATCTCTAACATCAAAAAAATATCTATTTAGTATAACAATATTTTTTGAAAGCTTCCTTATACAAATACTTAAAATTAAAGATAAAATATTTAAAAATAAAAATAAATATTTTATCATATATCTTTTGACGAATTTATTTATAGAAATATAGTGATTTTCTTTTATAAAAAAATTAATGAATAAATAACTAAATTTTTTAAAATTAATAAAAATGGATAATAAAATATTTAATAGATATTGAAATATTTGATAAACTCTAAATTTACGTACATGAAAGTATAAAAATAGGAAGAATATAATATTTGATTAAAAAATTATATAGATTCTACGAACAATAAATTACTTATATTAAATTTATATTGTATTTTTATTTATTTATTAATATCATATATATAATGTTTATAAAATATCGAATTGTAGTCGTACATGGTACGACGGGTAAAACTAGTATCAATATACTATAACTAAAGTCGAATGTCTCTATTCTATGTGTCGTCGTCTTAACTATGTCATATAGGCGTTTTAATTTTTTCATTGACCTCTTTGTCCTTCATTTATTTAAGTATTTACATTTTTATATCATAATAATATTCCTTATATTATAATAACATTCCTTATATTCAATTTATAATATTAAATTATATATATAAATCTATACAAAATAAATCATGTGCAACAGTGCAAGGCATGTGTATAGAAACCATCTTTTTCAATTATTATTTTTGGATACGTACAATTTATTTTCCTAATCAATTATTATTGGTTTTATATTCTAGAAAAAATTTAAATAGAAGATTTTATTAAATTAAATTATTTAAGCTAACTTGAGCTATTATTCAATTTTGGATATTAATGATAAAAAAATATTCTAGAATCTAGAAAACATTTAAGTTTATCTTATTTATGCAAATTAAAAACTAATCTATGTATATATATAAAAGACGCAAGGAATAAGGCCACCAAGTTGCGCCACCTAGGACTTTCCTACGTGTCGTTCTCACGTTAAGCCACCTAGAATCGCCACATAGGATTTTTTATTTTGGGAATTTATATATCTTGAAATTATTTTAGGATAATATAGAAATAGGATAAATTAGTCTAGGAAAGATTCTATCTAAAACAAAGATGTTATCTATTATATATTAGGAATTAGGATATATCTAATAGATTTTATCTAAAATTAAAATAAATTATAGAATATTAGATATTATGTATTAAGATAGATATATTATTTAGTTTTTCAAATTAAATTTCTATCTATTATATAAAAAAATCAAAATTCGGATTTTATTTAAAATTAAAGAAAATTATTTTATCTTTATTTTTTATCTACTTATGTAAAAGATTTATCTTAAATAAAATTTTGATAAAAAATAGAACTTTCAATTTAGATAATTACTTGCCTAAATTGACTTTTGATAAAAAAAAAATATGTTATCTTTTCCTTAATTTTCTTTTTGAATCAATATATCTATTACTAATAACTAAAGCCGAAGCAATTTTTGCCACCACATTGCACCACATCACCCCTATATTAAGGCTCCGTTCGGCAATGTCAAAAAAATTTCAACTACCCCCAAATCAACTACATCAACTACATAATGTACCTCTCCCAACTTTATATTTTTTGCAAAATATCAACTACTATCAACTCCATAAACTCAAATCAACTACATCAACTACCCACTGCCGAACGAAGCCTTAGGTTGCAAAATATCCCCCATTTTTCTTCCAAAGATTGTAGTTTTTTATAGTTAATTATGCAAAAAAAGTTATCTCCAAGTAAACATAAAGATAAAATAATATTTTTAAAAAAAATATCTCCAAATAAAAATAAAAATAAAAATAAAATAATATTAGTATATTTTACCAATATAGATAAAAAAAGGACATTATATTTATTATATTTGTAAAAAATAAATTAAAAATAAGAAAAAATATGTACATCGGCACAACAGTTATAACAAGTTAAACCTGGTTATGAAATATTGTCAAGGAAAAAGAACAATGTAGATTATTTTATCTTAATAATCTATATTTATCTTCAATTTTAAACTTAATAATCTAGATTTAATTTGTTTTATTTGATTTCAAAAACAAAATAACTTTTATACATATTATAGGCAATAAATTACTTACATTAAATTTAATATTATATTTTTCTTTATTAATATTTTTTTTATAATATATCTAAAAAAATACCAAGTCATAGTCGTGCAAGGCACTACGGGTACAACTAGTTTTTATTTAAAGATCGTGATTATTTGTCGCTAGACAATTGATGTATTTCAAAAAAATAATTATTAATTTTTCTAATCAAAACCCCTACAAGATACGAGAATATATGCTAGTTATATATCTAATTTCGCCAAGCTAATAATACTGGACGGAATTGTTGACATACTTAAATGTTCAAAACCTGAGTCGCGTAACAAACATGCTACAAAGTGAGCCACACTATTACCCGAATGTTTAACATGAGTACAATTAAATGCTAAAAAAAGTGATAGTTGATGTAATGATGTCTAATGTCCACAATGGCAACCCCGAAATAAGCAAGATTAGATAAAGTACTTCTAACATCAAGGATTATTGAGAGTGAATTAGTTTCAGCTTCTGAATGATTAACACCAAACTAGTTCTAAATGAAAATCTTAGTTGTTGTATTTTGCTCTAAGAAAGTCCATTTAACTCGATCATAAGCTTTTATCATATCCAATTTAAGTCCAAAACAACTCTCGAAACCTTGACTATTAAGCTTCAAATGCGAGAAGAGTGTTGCTACTGATCAATCGATTAGATACAAGTCACTCAGAGTGTCACTAATAACTGATCCAGGGAAAGGTCGGAATTGATTTGCAAGTGTCTTCGAGGCAATCTTATACAGAATAGTGCACAAGCTGATAGGTTTATATTCTAGCCTAGTTTTGGGATCCTTGACTTTGGGAATAAGAACAACAATCGTGTGATTCACAACCCTTAGATCAAATTCACCCTGCCACCATTGTTGAATATAGAGTGTGGTTCAAACAAAACGAACTCTTATCCTGAAACGAATTCTTATCTTGAAACAAATGCACTTTTCCTAGTTCGTAATGCACTTTTTTGGATTGCACTTTTTGTATTTTGCAAAGCACTTTTGTATGAAAAGTGCACTACGAATTAGGAAAAGTGCATTCGTTTCACGTTTTAAGATAAGAATCTATTTCATTTGAACCAAACTCGCTGAATATATTGTACAATATATCTTGCCACCCAATGTGCCAAAATTTCTAGAAAAATAAGGCATGCATTATGTCAACTCCAGACGCTTTAGTCGGGTACATTTGAAATAAAGCAAACTGAATTTCGTAGTAAGATCAATATCAAAGGCCGAGTTAATCGTAGGAGTTATCTTTGGTTCCAGTTCCTGCAATCGTAGGAGTTATAGTTGAATCAAGTGAATCCTCTGGTCTAAACAAGGTAGAATAGAAATCAACAATCTCAGCTTCAATTTTCTAATCTGTTTGCTTCAGTGTGTCGTCATCAAAACCAAGACGTTGAATGCAAT
This sequence comes from Fallopia convolvulus, assembly GCA_964016875.1. Taxonomy (NCBI): domain Eukaryota; kingdom Viridiplantae; phylum Streptophyta; class Magnoliopsida; order Caryophyllales; family Polygonaceae; genus Fallopia; species Fallopia convolvulus. The sequence continues at coordinate 21,243,601 of OZ024733.1, forward strand.
TGGTGGACCAACGTTGCGATACTTTGTGGTGAAAATATGGAGTGTTCTTCCCTTTCTTGAGATGGATGAGTGGTTTTTTTAGATGGATGAAGGGGTGCTTGAGCAACTCCAAGAGCTTCCCTATCTGTATTGATATTTGTATTTTTGGAGAATTTTTTACTTTTTTTGTTTAATAGATTCTCTATCTCATTCTCCAAAATGGAGATGGAGAGGGGGGGGGGAGTGAAGTGTATTCCCTAAATTTGGGGAATTCTCCAAATGTATTTGAAGAATGAATTAATTATGGGTATTATACATGACAACTTAAAATTGGTCATATTAAATTTTTTAAAATATTATAAATAATATTAATAATAATAATAATAATAATAAATGTAATATTTTTTAAAATAAGGAAATTGTTGGAGTTGAAGTTAATTTTTTTTTGGGGGGGGAATATGACTTTTGGACCTTGGTTCCCCATTTTAGATAAAATTATAGAGAAATTGTTAAAGATGCCCTTATACATGAAATGAAAATAAATATTGTTTGTATCTTGTCCATCCCCTAAAAAGTGAAGCCTTAGTTATAACTTTCATTAGATACAAGTAAAATATGATGGGGCATATTTTTCCGTATTATTCACAATCCATTTAGGGAGTTGTGTACAACTTGTTCATATTTTTCCTTTGATGTGCGTCAAATCTAGCTTAACGTGTATTAAACCTAGCTTAATGTTCATCAAAACTAGCTAATTGTACATGAAATTTACTTTTTATAAGGAAAGAATTCGATGTACCAATAGATCAAGAGGCTGAAGCAAATCGGTAGCCGGACAAGCCAGCAAGAGAGCTGATGTGATTCCATCTACCGAGTCAAGGCCCCATGAGTTGAGTGAAGATTCCATCCCTAAAGACAAGCCCAATGTGCACGATAAAGGGGAGCCAATACTTGGACAAGCAACCAAAGACGATGTTCGAGGCGCTAAGAAGCCGAGTCAAGGAGCCATGCCCTATCTTGGGCGCATCACACGAGCCCTAGCTAAGTCTATACTAGACAAAATCAAGGAGGAGCTCATGGCTCATAAGTTTCCGATGGCTAATGACGGTGAAGGTTGGAGTTTTATTGTGCTTCACGGTTCTAAGGTACATTTCTACGGTTAAGGACACTTTATAAGTTTTCGGGATTTTGGGTTAATTTATGTATTTTCCTTAAGTGAGGGGGTTGATTTTGTAAGGCTTTGTGTTAGGTTTAAGGTCGGCCTCCTCCTCCTCATTTGGGGGAGATTGGACGAAAATACTCTCTTGTTGCTTACTTTTCCTTGCAATTTCAATTCAAGTCTTGTTCTTGTATTTCGTTCGTTCAATTCTCGTTGTTCAAGTTGTTGGTGAGTAATATCTGACAATTTGGGCATCTTAGTTTGTTTGAGAGCTTGGTGAGTCATATCCAAGTTGTCAAGCATCCATATCCCCTTGTTCTCCCCATTTCGATCCATCATCCATCTCGGTGGTTTCTGCACCCTCTAAGTAAACTCGACATATGTTTCAATCCACTCATCATCTAGGCCTGACATTTTGAGGGGTTAAACTAGACTCAAATATATAACTTCTCGAATTGGAATCACTCAATTCCGACTTCGGACGAGGAAGATACAGCCAGTTGAAGACGGGTCAGTTGCGTGGTGTTTGTTGTCGGAATTCCTTGGATTCTCGTGGCGATCTCTTTGCACCATCATCCCCTCCATCGATCCGGCCATCAAGTGGTATCAGAGCCACGCAAAGGTATCGCCATCTAAATCTTGTTCCGACCTTGAATTTCCACTTGTTGCAAGTTTTAGGTTCGAACTCCTTAGGGCTGCATTGTTGTTGTTGTGCTCGGCCTTGTCCGAATTGTTGTCTTGAATTGTGGCATTTTTGAGTCCTTGAATTGTTGAAGTTCTTGGCTGAGTTTGATATTCAACCATGGCTGGAAAAACTGCTCAAAAAACGTCCACATAGAACACCAAAAGAGTCTTCAAAAGTTGGTAGTTGAAATGGTGCATTTGTTGCTTGATTAATGTCTTCCTTTAGTGCTTGATTTAAGTGTGTCTTGCTGAATTTGGCTGAGTAAAAATGTGGGAATGGAGTCCATAATCCAGATTTCTTTTGACCCCTTTATATCATTACATGCTTGTTGTTGGTTACGGTGCTAGGATACGGGAACGACACTAAGACGAGACATCTTGTGTTGTTGTGTTTGAGCTTTTCTTGTTCCATTTTGTTGGTCATCTCCTACTTGCAACTTGTCGGATTTTCATCTCGGGCAAGTCTTGGTGATTAATTCGTGTGACCTCTATACCTTGATCATTGCCTTGTTTTTACGATGACAGGTGTAGGTGATGACAAGAATAAGGAACAAGTTGAGGAGTCCTCCAACTCGGTGGCTGCCATGTTGCAATCCTTCCAACAATCCATGCAACAATCTTTGGAAGCTATGGAGACACGCATGGATGCCTTGGAGCGCCGAATCCTAGGGCTGGACGAGAGGACACAAGTGCCTCAAGTGGTGAAGATCAAGGAGACACGAGAAGAGGATAAAGGTTCGAGGACGACCCCTTGTAAAGGAGAGGAGACTTCCTTCCAACAAAGAGTGATGAGTGACACAGAGCAACCAAAAAGAGAGACTCCTTTCCATGGATTGGAACAACTCATTACCATCAAGTGTCCAATAGAATTGATGCACACATTGCAAGAAGAGGAGGAAGTTGTGGAATTGTCTCCTAAAATCAAGCATCGTCCTACCATCACTCCTAGCTCCATGAACTCGTTGGCGACACCATGGATGGATGCATTTCCTATGATTCCTTCATGTTTGCCCTTCTTGCTCCATGAGGAGGACGAGGCTGTTTTAGTCACTCCAAGCGGTGATTACATTCCCTTTCTTGTGGAGGCCAAGAAGGATGTCTTTGTCATGGAGAATGCCACACCAAGGGAGCTAGAAACCCTACCTTCTTTGTTGAGCTCACAAGGCTTGATAGATTCGAGGACGAATCTTTTTGAAGGAGAGGAGGATGATGTGATTTCATCTACCGAGTCAAGGCCCCATGAGTTGAGTGAAGATTCCATCCCTAAAGACAAGCCCAATGTGCACGATAAAGGGGAGCCAATACTTGGACAAGCAACCAAAGACGATGTTCGAGGCGCTAAGAAGCCGAGTCAAGGAGCCATGCCCTATCTTGGGCGCATCACACGAGCCCTAGCTAAGTATATACTAGACAAAATCAAGGAGGAGCTCATGACTCATAAGTATCCGATGGCTAATGACGGTGAAGGTTGGAGTTTTATTGTGCTTCACGGTTCTAAGGTACATTTCTACGGTTAAGGACACTTTATAAGTTTTCGGGATTTCGGGTTAATTTATGTAATTTCCTTAAGTGAGGAGGTTGATTTTGTAAGGCTTTGTGTTAGGTTTAAGGTCGGCCTCCTCCTCCTCATTTGGGGGAGATTGGACGAAAATACTCTCTTGTTGCTTACTTTTCCTTGCAATTTCAATTCAAGTCTTGTTCTTGTATTTCGTTCGTTCAATTCTCGTTGTTCAAGTTGTTGGTGAGTAATATCTGACAATTTGGGCATCTTAGTTTGTTTGAGAGCTTGGTGAGTCATATCCAAGTTGTCAAGCATCCATATCCCCTTGTTCTCCCCATTTCGATCCATCATCCATCTCGGTGGTTTCTGCACCCTCTAAGTAAAATCGACATATGTTTCAATCCACTCATCATCTAGGCCTGAAATTTTGAGGGGTTAAACTAGACTCAGATATATAACTTCTCGAATTGGAATCACTCAATTCAGACTTCGTACGAGGAAGATACAGCCAGTTGAAGACGGGTCAGTTGTGTGGTGTTTGTTGTCGGAATTCCTTGGATTCTCGTGGCGATCTCTTTGCACCATCATCCCCTCCATCGATCCGGCCATCAAGAGCACAAGCACATAAAATTCCAATTAAAGTAATAGAAAAACCTAATAGACAATGATAAGCTAATAAAGTATGAGAGGTTCTGTTTTTACTACAGATCGACGGTGTTTCTTTCAATAGTGATTGTGCATCATATTCTTAATGAACATTGTAGATCGATTTCAAACTTTTTTAATTTTGTTAACCTTATTTATGTGCATGAATAAGGTCTTTGCCTATATATGGTAGTTTAGCATGCACATATTATTAGTTTCGATAAACATGCATAAATAAGATGCACATATGGTTTATTATGGTGCACGTACATACATAAATAAGGCATAATTTTCTAGGGTTATTTTGATGCTCATACAGTTGGTTTTGATTCACAAACATAAATTCAGGCACAAGCACTCAACTAGTTTTGATGCACATTGAGCTAGTTTTAATGCACACACAAGCAAGATGTATTTTTTAGTTATTTTGATGCACACGCGACACATTTTGATGCACACAAGACTCGTTTTGATGCACATAGGAATTTTAATTTTGACTACGACTAGTTTTGATTCACAAACACATATCTAAGATTCCAGTTTTGGTGCACATTCGACCAGCTTTAATGCGTACACGGACAATTTTTATGTACAAACAATTAGTTTTGATACACAAAAAGTCAATTTTGATGCACATCCCACGTGTGTCTCATGTGTCTATTTTTTCGTAATATATGAGTGATATGCTGAAAATCGTTGATGTCATATCAAAAATAAATCTCTAATTACTTAACTAAGTATAGCTAGTAAATTGGGGTCAAATCCAAGAGAAACAAGTTATTCCTAAGCAAAGGAATTTACCAACTAGAATCGGGGGGTTGATTGATTAATTCTAAAGCAAGTAATTAAACAAACAAACAAGAAACAAGTTGTGTTTAAACAATTATGGGGAAACAATTCCATCCACAAATATCCACTTTTGATTTGGTTTATCGATCATCAATTCTTCCTTAAGTTCTTTCTTTGTTATGATTGTTCCTATCTTGATTTTTAGGTAAACTAACAATCCTACAAGTTTTGATAATTCTTACTACTCCCTCCGTTAAGCTAACCTTGTCGTTTTAGAGTTTGTCTTAAAAATTAAGAAAATCACTTGATTGACTTAAATATCCTCAATCTTGTTAAGATCTTTTATCTTATTTTGTATAGTTATGTAAATATTTTTAATTGATAGGGACATTATTAGAAAAAATGGGTTAAAATAAGTCAAACGACAACTTTTATTGAACAAGAAAATCAAGCTCAAAGGACAAGTTTATCTTAACGGAGGGAGTATTAAACAATCACAATTCAATTTAATAACAGCTTTAAAAACAAGGGTAATTAGGATGCATGTAATATCAAACAACGAGTCAATATTCAACGTATAATCAATTCTCTTCTCAATAACTTAGCCATGTGAGTCCTAAGTTAATTAGTTTGCTACTTGGGATTAAGTGTTTCAATGAGAGACGCATAAATCCTAGCAATAGATTAATCTCAAACTCAACTAGTTGATCAATTTAAAAGATATCAACACATTCAATCAAGGAATAAGCATAAAGAGAATCAATAATAATAATAATCAAAACAATAGAACAAAAGTAGGAATTTTACAACTTACAAATCAAACAACTTCAATTGCAGATGAAACAAGGGAAATTAGTTCTCCATAGGCATGGAGGCTAGGGTTCTCTCTTAGAATGAAAATCTCAATAAAAGTCTGAAATAATAGAACTTAACCTAAAATAAAGGTCTTAAAGAAACTCAAAATATGAAATAATCGAAATTAAAAACAATAATATAAACTAAAGATAGAATAAAACTCAGAAGCTCGAAAAAGAAATCTCATCTCGCGCAGCCCAACAAACTCATGGTCCCGATTCTATTCATCTTCGATTTTTCCTAAGTCGGCAACTACTGTGATCGCGATAGTCTTCCAAAATTACTTGGCAACTTATACTGCAATCGCGGCTTGTTAACCCGTAATCACAACCTTCAATCCCGACTTGTCTTGTACTGACTCTTGAAATTCGAACTCTTTACTTCAACTCTTGAACACCTCAACTCAAATCTTCCTTGAATCCTTATGTTCTTCAATTTACTCAATATGACTCATAAACATCATAACTCTCAATTTCTATTCCTAAAACACTCATAAAATGTGCTAAAAAAGTCCTAGTTACAATGTAGAAACTATAGTGTATCAATGAGAATAATTTTCAATAATTCGGTCGTGGTGTGTTTTTTCTATTTTTTAAGTGAAATGAATCATGTCGTTGATTCTTCTTCATCTAATGCCTTCTTTTTATTCTCATTTTACACATAAACAACCTTTCTCACTCTATTTTCTCCCTTTTCCCCTAAAACCCTTTGATGTAAATATTTCTAATTAAAAAATAAAAAATATATAAATGATAATTATTGAATTTACAAACATTATGAAAAAATAACCATTAACTATTAATATTTTCATATTTTGACAGCTTGAAAAAATTTAGATTCAAAAACTGCTACATCATCTTAAGAAGTTAGTTCATATACATTTCAAAACAAAGACTAGAATAGAATAACTACACGAAAAAAAAGAGCATCAAATGAAACAAGCCAGTGACGAATTCTTGTAAACTTCATTTTGATGGTTCAATATGAGGGAACAGTGAAGCGACAATTGGATACATTATGCGAGACCACTTTGCAATCCCTCTACAAATGGACTAAAAAATGTAGTAAAACCTCCTTAATTATAGCTAAAGCACCTGTCTCACATAAAGTTTTCCTACAGGCTAAGGGTCCGACTAATATCCATATCTAGATTTCAAGTAAGGGTATAAATATGATTGATACCCATATTGAATGCTTGATATATTCTGATATCGATGTCAAACTAATAATTGTTTTTTGATATATGGGATATCAATATCAAATTGATATAAAATTAACACTATGATATATTCCAAAAATAGGTATATCAAAGATATTGTGAGCGGGTAAAATTAATTGTCATAATTATTTTTGGTATTATCTGCCATAAAGAAATTTTTAATTATTATGCTTGTTTTTAATTATATATTTTATTGTAAAATTAAATATGGATGTTATTTGTTATGATGGAGGATTCAATCTTAGTCGAAAGATAGAATTTCTACGTGGATTGGGAAATGCACTTTTACTAATTTAGAATGCACTTTTCTAACTTAAAATGCATTTTACTAATCACCGAGTCACTCAATTTGGCACACACTTTTACTTATTTGCAATGCACATTTACCAATTTGGATTGCACTTTTAGAAACATGGAATGCGCTTTTACTTTATAATGCACTAGGCTCAGTTGTGTAGAGCGATCGGAGCGTCGAGGAGGACATTAAACATCGAATCCAGAGAGGTTAGCAAAAGTGGAGGGGTGCCTCTGGAGTGCTATGTGACAGAAAGGTTCCACTCAAGCTAAAGGACAAATTCTACAAATCTGTTGTTAGACCAGCTATACTGTACGGGGCGGAGTGTTGGCGAACTACTAAGGCGTAGAAATAGAAACTAATGGTAGCAGAGATGAGAATGTTGAGGTGGATGTGCGAGCACTCGAGACTGGACAAGATTAGGAATGAAGTGATTAGAAGTAAGGTGGGAGTGGCCAACTTAGGTTAAAAGCTCGGAGAGTCGACGCTCAGATGGTTCGGGCACATATAGAGGAGACTACCTGAGACCCCAGTTCGGAGTCGGAGTAAGAGTGCGTATATCTCAACCCTCTAGATCCCATCCATACCGGGTTCCACTTGGGTAGATGTTGTTGTTGTTGTTGTTGTTGTACTACTTTGAAATTTACTTTTTCTATCTTCCATGAATGCACTTTTACTAATTGATCCTCCATAAATGAGAAAACATTACCATTGTTTAATATATCTAACCCTAAAGCTGAATTCAATAAAGTAATAGATTTGGTATCCTTTGTTACGGTGATCTAGATATTTTAGGTCGAAGAAGTCCTCATACAAGAGCCATACTTAAGCAAACTTTTACGTTAAACAACACATACTTTGTTTCTAACCAAAACCTAAATTTTCATCCATTCGTAAGTGTAAAAAGTGCATTATGAACTTACAAAATGCACTTAAATAATTTTGGGATGCACTTCTCTATTTGTTACGAATGCACTTTTGACACTCTCGAATACACTTTGATTACTTCATAATGCACTATAAATTACACTTTAACTAACTCGAAATGCATTTTTCTATCTATTAAGAACGCACTATGTGCATTTATGAATGCACTTTTGCTACTTTACAATGCATTATTTCTATTTTGGAAAATTATAAATGTGTTTTTTCCCGTCAATGTGATTGTCAATGACAAGCAGATAATATATATAAGCACATAACTTTGACACAAAGAGTAATTAGTATCTTTAGTAGGAGTGTATGAGCATTTTTATATACCAGAGCAAATACAACCGATAGTCCTAGAGATTGAGCACTCAGATTTGAAGATACAACATTGCAGAAAAGAAAGTCATACATCAAATGACAATTTGGATTAAGAAACATCACCAAGTAAAATTTAAATGTGAAAATACAACTTTTCCAAGTGCCCCTTTAGGCATCGATCACAACGATGTACAATAATAAAAGACGTTGAATTCATTGGTATTTTTTCAAACACTTTGTATGCAACTTTAGTTTAGTCTCTTGTCTTCCCAATCAACCCATTTTCTTTCCTGTACATCTCTTCATGCTTCATCTCTTCTTCTCAAACTCTCTCTCCCTTAGAAAAGACAATGAATTCCTTCCCCGGATCACCATCAGCTCCGACTGGCAAAAAGGAGATAATCGCAACAAGTCAACGATCGTAATCAACGCCATTTCTCTAGGAGTGCTAGAAATAATAAATGTTTTATGCTCGTAAATGCTTGGATATCAACTCTTAGGCTCGTCGGTCATTATTTTTCCACGTCAACTAGGCAACTATATAATACATTAATACTCCGTATATGCTAATAAACAACTATAAATGTATTATTTTGACAATGCTTTTTCTTTGGGTCTGCATGCATAACAAATTCAATCTAATCGAGAATTCTGGGGTTTTTTCACCTTTTCCCCTTTTCTTTTGCTTTAGGTGTCATTGTGTTCTTCGATCAATTTTCACAGGGCTTCTAGATCGGGAAGATAAATTTTGTGGGTCTTTGATCGATGAATTGCCCCTTTGAAGTTCGAATCAAGAATCAAAGTCCTCTAAAATGGGGGTTTAGTGTGGGCAGAGACAGTTTGTGTGTGACTGGAGTTGGGGGAATTGTATGCAAAGGCAACTTTTGGGTTTTATTTGGGTTAGAAAATTTTAAGTATTTATAAAAATACCACCGCATCTATATCTTTTGCTTTTTTTTTAATAAGCTTCTATCATGCTGTGATTTCTCATGAAATTTTGCCTTCTTCTCATCTGGGTATCTCCGATTTTGCCTCTTCAAGCTTTTCCTCTTGCTTAATGTCGGAGGCGACTCCGATGGAAGTGGCTGTAAGTCAGCCGCCACCGTCCCCAACCCCTCCCCTAGAGGGAATCTCGAGCAACCCAAGCACTGCCCAGGCAGCTACTCAACAGAGAACTTGGAAGGATATCATTGTTAGTGAAAATGGCTTCCAACGACCAAGACTCGCTAAAGAGTTTCTGACCGGAAAAGTCAACATCAACTACCCTGGTGGTGAAAATTGCAACCCCGTTATTTTGATCGCGTCGGAGGTGATGGGGGTGCTCGCTAATGTGTGGAAGTCATCGCTTATTGTGAAACTCCTGGGAGGGTTCATTCCCTTTCATGTGATGGAAAGAAAACTCAAGGAGTTATGGAAACCGGAAGGAAGGATGTTGACGGCGGATCTCCCTAACGGTTACTACGTCATTAGGTTCGATATGGAGAAAGATTATATGAATGCCCTTACGGGAGGGCCGTGGACTATGTTCGGACACTACTTGATCATCAAGGCTTGGACTCCTTCGTTTAGGCCGGAAACCGATACCATTACCATGTCCCCTGCGTGGGTTTGGATTGCAAAATTGCCCATGGTGTAATATGAAGAAGAGCTGCTCACTATGGTGGCATCCAGCATTGGTAAACCCTTAAAGGTGGACATGCGTACTCTCTTTTCAGACCGGTGCCGGTATGCCCGGGTGTGTGTTGAGGTCGACTTGACTAAACCCCTCAAGGGTGTTATAATTATCAATGATGAACTGTTCTATCTGGAATATGAAGGCCTCCACATGATTTGTTTCAACTGCGGGTGCTATGGACATCTCGCCCCCAATTGCCCCACTGGCCAGAAACAACGGGATATTCCGAAGAAAGGAGAACAGAATCCAAATCAAAACAACGTGGCGAATCAGATCACCACCGCTGAAAGCTCTGGGGTTCCTGCTGTTGATGATCAGAACCAACGTGGTCCTTGGATGGAAGTCAGGAGAAAGAAACGCAATAACAAACCTAAATCCCGCGAACGACAAATCTTCGCTACCGGCAAGGGACAAAAATCCGACGCCGGAGAAGAAGAGTGGTAGATCCCAAACCCTCGGGAAGGAGGCGACGAGTAATGGCAAAGGAATAAATGATGTGAACGTTGTCTCTAGGAAAGGGAAAGAAGTAAGGATAGGGAGCAAAGTCCCAGAAGTGACCAGTGGTTCGGGCTCCTCGGGATCGCTAGGGCAGGATGTTGTGGCGGCTGCACCCACACAGGTCAATTTCCACACAGGTAAGAAGACAGGTGGACAAAAGTTTACTAAGAAAAATGCTAAAAGGAGAATTAAGCCCAGGAAGGAGTGGGTTGCCTCCGAACCAAAAAATGATGCCAACACTGGGCCGAGTAAAAGGCCCAGGAATGAAGTTCAGCCCAAAAAGAAAGATGAGAAACCGGCTACCTTCATTTCTGTTAGGTACGATCAGCCCCCGTCGTCCACTGCGCAACAATCAGAGCCGACGATCAGTGTGGTGGAGGTGGCCTCTGGATCGGATGCACAGATCCACGATGGTTTTGAGGGTTCGCACCTTCAAACGAACAATGGAACCCTTGCGGATCTGAGGGCTCAAATTCTGGCGGCTGATGGAGGCTCAAGCTCTAAGTCAAATCCTGATGGAGATGATACCATGCAGGAAGATGGACTGGAAAACGCAGTTCAATTAGTCTAAGTACCCTCCACCCCCTTTATTGTTTTTTATGAATTGCTTAATTTGGAATTGCAGGGGTGCAGGTAATGACGGCTTTAGGAGAGCTATCAGATACATGATCAAGCAGCAGAAATCCGATGTCGTTGCAGTCCTTGAGCCTAAAATCTCGGGGGAGCGTGCGGATAAAGTATGTGGCAGATTAAATTTCACGAACAAGGTCCGAATTGAAGCCATTGGCTTTGCGGGAGGAATCTGGTTGATGTGGAATGAGGAGCGTTTGACTCTCACTGTGGTGAAGTCTTATGAACGCTTCATCCACTCTTTGGTCAACATTAACGGTAAGGTCTTCAATCTAATTATCGTTTATGCGCATCCTAACGAGACTGATCGTGAGCGTTTTTGGCAGGACTTGCAGGTTTGCGCTAGCCTGGCTTCGGGACCTTGCTTCTTTGGGGGCGACTTCAATTGCGTTTTGAATAACTGGGAGAGTAGTGGTACCTCTGAACCGCTATCGCCGGATTCAGATAAGTTTCAGGATTGGGTCGATAAGATGGAGCTGGTGGATATGGGTTTCTCGGGACCTCAGTTCACTTGGTCGGCGGGGAATTATGAAGATACGTACAAGGCGAGGCGTTTAGACAGAGTTTTGTTGAATGTTGATGCGCGTCTTGACTGGCCTGATGCTATGGTTCAGCACCTACCTACTTTTGGGTCGGATCACGCTCCCTTAAACCTTGTTCTCGAACTCGTTGGTAGAAGGGTAAGGCGTCGCCGGCCATTTCGCTTTGAAGCAGCCTGGATGGTGCACGCTGATTTCAACAATCTGGTGGAGAGCAACTGGGAGCGGAGTAACAAGGCTCCTGATGCTCTTGCGAGTCTTCGTGAGGTCCTCCTGAAATGGAACAATCGGGTTTTCGGGAGCATTCATCACAGGAAGAGGGAGCTTTCACAGTTTTTTGTCGAGGGTTCAGCTTTCTATGGCCAGTGGTGTTGATCAAAACCTGATTATCCAAGAAAAACATATTCAAGATGTGCTCAGTAAAGTTCTGGAAGAGGAGGAGCTTCTTTGGTTTCAAAAATCGAGAGAGAACTGGCTCGCCTCGGGAGATAGGAACACCAAGTTCTTCCATGTCTCTACTATAGTTAGAAGAAAACGAAACAGATCTGATGTTATCAAGGATGAGAATGGTATGCTTATTACTGAGGATAAGGCAATCGAAGAGCATGCGATTGACTTTTTCAAGAAGTTGTATATCTGCCCCAGTGATGAAGATTCAGCCACGCCACTTTCTAATGTCTCCTTTGCTAGAGTTCAGGATAGTCATGTGGCTGCTCTTGTGGAACCTGTTTCGGATTCAGAAATTTGGAATGCTATAAAACAAATGTCGGGGTTCAAGGCACCGGGAATCGATGGTTTCCAGCCTATCTTCTTCCATAAGTGTTGGCATGTCATTGGAGATTCCATAACCTCCTTCGTTAGGGACTTTTTCAGACATGGGCGTCTTCTAGAGGGGACTAACGAGACGCTCATCGTCCTGATAGCGAAAGTTATTAAACCTGAGAAGATTAGCCAGTTCCGCCCCATTAGTTTGTGCAATGTCATATACAAGACCATTACAAAAATTCTGGTCAACAGATTGAGACCCTTACTAAATGACCTGATCGGCCCGATGCAAGGTAGCTTCATTCCAGGACGTCTAATTTCGGACAACATTGTTTTGGTTCAAGAAATTGTGCACTCGATGCGACGAAAGCAGGGAAAGAAGGGCTGGATGTTACTTAAAATCGACCTCGAAAAAGCCTATGATAGGCTGCGGCGGGATTTTATTGCTGACTCGCTCTAGGTTGCGGGTTTTCCTCAAGTTTGGATCGACTGGATCACTGAATGTATTAGCTCCAGTAGCATGAGGTTGGTTTGGAATGGGGAGATGACTGACCCGTTTAAGCCCACTCGGGGCATCCGCCAAGGAGACCCTATCTCTCCCTATTTATTCGTTATTTGTATGGAGCGACTGAACCAATTGATCAACGAGGTTGTGGCTTCTAAGCAATGGATCCCTATCAGCGTTGGGAGACGTGGCCCGGAGATCTCACACGCCTTCTTCGCTGATGATATCGTGCATGCTGCCGAAGCTTCCGTGGGACAAATGAACGTGATCATGGGAGTCCTCAACAGATTTTGTAACGCTTCGGGTCAGAGGGTCAGCCAGGCGAAATCAAAATTGTTCGTCTCGAAGAATATCAGTGATGATATTGTGAACGAGTTGCGTACGGTTTCGGGCTTCGAGACGACTACGGATCTTGGGAGCTACCTCGGAATGCCTGTGCTGCACAAAAAAGTTACTAAAGAGACGTTTGGTCCTCTGTTGACAAAATCAAGGCTCGGCTGGCCTCTTGGAAGACTAGGTACTTGAGTTTCACCGGGAGGGTCACTCTTGCTAAATCCGTTCTTAGCTCCATCCCGGTGTATGCCATGTCTACGGTTGTGTTACCTAAGGATACTTGTGAGAAGATCGATCAAACGATTCGTAATTTTGTCTGGAACCACGAGGGAAACCGAAGAAAGATGCATTTGGTCTCTTGGGATGAAATTTGTAAACCGAAGGATCAAGGGGGTCTTGGTTTGAAGTCTATGAAAAACGTCAACCTTGCCATTATTGGTAAGCTGGGATGGAGATTTCTAAACGACAAAGGGAGTTTATGGTGTGATGTACTCAGGAGCAAGTACATACGCGACTCGGGAATTACTCCCGCTTCGGCCTCGACCGTTTGGCAAGGTATTGACAAGGGGCTGAAGTCGGTTCTGCTGAATGGGTGCAAGTGGATTATCAACAAGGGTGATACTACTCGGTTTTGGGAGGATTGGTGGGTCGGAAATTGTAGGTTAGATGAGCTGGTCTGTCAAGATATCGATGATGCTATGAAAGGGGCGTTTGTTGCTGATCTTTGGCTCGAGGGTGTGGGCTGGGACTGGGAGTCGTTCTCGCACCTGCTGCCTGCTAACGTCTTGCTGCAAATCGCTGCTGTCCGGGTAAATTCGCAGACGTCGCACGCGGATTCTCTTTGTTGGATGGCGTTGAGCGACGGTGCTTACTCGATCAAGTCGGGATACGGTGTTATTACGAAGGCCAGCAACGCTGTTAACATGGATCGTGGGGTCTTCAACAAGATCTGGCGGCTACATGTCCAGGAGCGTATTCGCCACTTTGTCTGGTTGGTGATAAAGGGCGGAGTTCTGAACAACTGCGAGCGCAGAAGGCGGCATCTCACTAACGACGACACCTGCTTGCTTTGCAACAATCACTCGGAAACTCTTATTCATATGCTTCGTGATTGCCCTAGGGTGACCGGCTTTTGGTTGGCCTTGGGTGTTCCTAATGAATGTACTAATTTTTTCGTACTTCCTTTTGCAGGATGGATTCATGTGAACCTGATGGCGAAGTCGAGGAACAACGAGGGCATTGGATGGGCGGAGCTTTTCTACACAGCTCTGTGGTGGATTTGGAGGTGGGGAGAAACCAGGAAATTTTCGATAGAGGCTCAAGACCAGCGAACACGGTGGCTTTGGTGAGGTGCTCGGCGAAGGATTACTTGCTGGCTTGGAGGATCAAGAACCCGATCGAGGATGCGCCCTGCAGGGGGCGGAGACTAATTGTCTGGGAGAAGCCGGACCCTACTTGGACCAAGCTGAATGCGGATGGCTCGACGAACTCCGAGGGTAGGGCTACCGCTGCAGGGGTGCTTAGGGACCACAATGGTCAGTGGATCAAGGGGTTCGTGCATAACATTGGACAAGGTCCTGTGATCATGGCGGAGCTTTGGGGGCTGATCAATGGGCTTGAGCTGGCTTGGTCGGAAGGAGCCCGGAAGGTGTGCATTGAAACTGACTCGGCAATTGCGGTAAACCTGATCCAGAAGAACATCATCTCGACTCATCCTTTTTCTAGCCTGATAAACCAATTTCAAGGCTTATGCAAACGCGACTGGGAGGTCCGTTTGAAACATGTCCTTAGGGAAGCCAATTTTGTGGCCGACTCCCTGGCTAGGCTCACCTACTCGTTTCCGTTAGGCTGCCACTATCTTAATTTTCCGCCTAATAATGTTTGTACCATCCTTGAAGATGATGCTAAGGGTCGTTCCACGACCCGGGACTGCTTGTAATGTGTTTTCGCTTTAATCTAATTTGAAGGCGTTGCCTTCTTTCCGACCAAAAAAAAAATCTTTTGCTTTTTTTTTCTATAATCTCATCTTCTAATCTAAACCTTCCATTTTCTTAATTTGACGATTCTTAGAGCTCCTATTTTTCATCAAGTTAAGTAGTAGTCAACTATATGTACTAAGAACTTACTCTCAGCCTTATATATAAATAATATATATCACATAATCTATGTATATATATAAAAGACGCAAGTAATAAGGCCACCACATTGCGCCACCTAGGATTTTTTCTACGTGTCATTCCCACGTTAAGCCACCTAGGATTTCGCCACATATGATTTTTTTATTTTGGGAATTTATATATGTTGATATTATTTTAGGATAATATAGAGATAGGATAAATTAATCTAGGAAAGATTCTATCTAAAATAAAGATGTTATCTATTATATATTACTAATATTAGGAATTAGGATAGATCTAAAAGATTTTATCTAAAATTAAAATAAATTATAGAACATTAGATATTATATATCAAGATAGATATATTAATTTAGTTTTTCCAATTAAATTTCTATCTATTTATATGGGAAAAATTAAATTCCAATTTTATTTTAAATTAAAGAAAATTAATTTTATCTTTATTTTTTTATCTATTTATGTAAAATATTTATCTTAAATAAAATTTTGATTAAAAAATAGAACTTTCAATCTATATCTATATATTAAAGTTGTACCTTTTTGAGCCACCAAAACGATTCTAGCCCCACCTGGCCACCTCATATTTACAAAATTAATTTTTATTCCTAGTATTTTAGCTTTTTTCTATCAAGTTCTTCTTTAACTATTTAATCTATCTTTAGCATCAAACAAATATCTATTTAGTATAACAATATCATTTAAAAACTTCCTTATACAAATATTTAAAATTAAAGATAACAAATTTAAAATATTTTAAAATATGTATAAGTATCTTTTATCTTTTAGTATGACATCTTTTCACGAATTTATATATATATTTATAACAAAAAAAATAATGATAAATACTTATAATATTTATAAAAAATAAAAATAAATAATATAATATTTAATAGATATATTGAAATATTTGATAATCTTTGAATTATAGTACGTAGAAAGTAATAAAAAGATATAAAAAAAATATGATATTTAATCTTAATATCTTATCTAGAGTTGTCAAAAGTTGACCCGACCCGAAAAACCGACCCGAACCGCCCGAAAAATTTAGGGTCAAGACCGAAAATTTGAACCCGAAACACAAAATAAACCGAACCCGATAGACCCGAAACCCGTTGGGTTCAAACCCGAAAAAACCGTTGGGTTGACCCAATTTGTTATATTTTAAGAATATATAATATATTTTGAAAATTATAATATATTTTATTATTAAAATATATAAAAATAATATATTTATTATTAAATGTCATTTTTTAAATAAAAAATATTTTAATAATTGTAAGAAAATCAATTTTCTTGACCTGTTAGGTCGACCCGACCCGCCCGACAACCCGCAATGACCCGACCCGATTTGTCCGGTGACCCGTTACGACCCGAACCCGGCTCAACCCGAACCCGAAATAACCGAACCCGAACCCGACCTGATCGACCCGTTTGACACCCCTAATCTTATCTAATCTTTACGTTATCGAGCCATAAAATGTGTTTGGCCCCACCTTAAATGAAAATAAATTATTTTTAATTATTTTCTTTAAATAAATTATTTTTATCTTTATGTTTCATATTTTATTATATCTTATTTATTAATTTAATTGTTATTTTATGTAAATCTTATCTCTTTCATATTTTAATATATATATATATATATCTTTTTATTCAAATGTTATCTTGTTTGGTTAAATTAAATATGAAATATCATTAAGGAAAAGGAGAAATGTACACTATTTTACCTTAATAATTTTTTTTATTCTTAACATTAACCTTAATAATTTATTTTTATTTTATTTTATTTGATTCCAAAAAATAAAGAAGTTGTATATTGTACAAGCAATAAATTACTTACATTAATTTTTATATTATAGTTTTATTTAATATCAATAAAATATCAAAGTATAGTCATGCATGACACGATTAATATATATAACGACGGATACAACTAGTTAAACTCTAATGTATGGCATGCAAGTGCCAAACTTTCAGCAACGCACTTGTTCGTATAGGTTAAGAGACGATTAATAAATATAATTCCATGTCTCAGGCCTCGATCATGAAAAAATATCAAATACTAAAGTGCATTACATGCTAAAAAACACAAATTTTCAGGGAATATGCAATAATGCACCAAAAAATAGGAGGACTGTGGATTAGGTTTAGAGCTAAAGATCCAAATTTTCATTCTAATTTACTACTAACAAATGCAACATCTTACGTGATTCAAGGATTTGTGTTTGCTTTTGTATTAGTAATAATAGATTTTGTATTGTCCAATTTAATATACATACATATATCATATACATATTTAAAGTTTTAAATACTAATAAAGCTTGAGTGAAGTACTGTAGGTTTTTTTTTTAATAACGAAGATTTTTTTCGAGCCATAAACATGTTGTATATGAATATATCCCTCCTCAACTTAGCCTATTGTATTTTTTTTTGTTTTACTGGAGGCTTCAAATTTGCTACGATAAGAATAAAATAAATACTAAAATTAAGGTGTAGAAACACAATATGTATCAAATTAATTAAGGAAGATGTTAGTTAGAAAAATGGGTTGTTTCGAATAAAAAAGGAAGCTTTTAGTTTTAGATTAACAGGTGCCTAAGTGCCTTCATTAAAAAAAAATTAAAACAAAGATTAAAATATATGTCATGATGGGATGCCTCTTGGCCCTAATTTACAAGATCAATGATTACATTGGATTCATAATCATATCCAAATTAAAGCAGTAAAATGTGTAATGGATGTACCCAAAAAAAAAACAGTGATTTTACAACAAGAATGTGGGAAAAGCGAAACCCAAGTGGAAAACTTTTCTCCCAGCTTTAGCATTCATACTTCGCAAGAAAGCAAGGCTCTCTATTTCAGTTAGCTCAGTGTGCTTTGCCGTCTGAGTTTCATCATTCTCTGAACTTCCATAATCAAAATCTTCTTACTACCTGTTTTAATTTCTTCTTCTTCTTTTTTCTTGTGGGTGAATTCAAATCTCATCGGTTTTTTTAACCACCAAATTTTATTTACAAGCTCCTGGAACAGAACATGAAAAAATATGCTACGCTATAGTATTTGCATTTGTGGAAGTAAATTATAAAGCTAACGTGAAGGCCCATGAAAGATAGAACTGGGCTGATTTTGGGGATGATTATGTTCTCCAATACGGACCAAAATGGGGGCAAATTAAAGCTCACAAGGTGCTGGAATTTACCACTACTATTCGAGAACAAAAAAACAGCAAGTTGAAGCTGGTTTTTTTAGATAATGTTCAAGAGTTAGAACTATAAAGTGTAGCCTATTTTACAGTAATAGAACTATAAAGGGCTTCAATATGACTTTTGGTGCATTTATGAGTCAAGTGGTTACTGCTATTTGCTTGTTAATTGTTTGATTGGGTTGATTGGATCCATTTATGGGCCATTAGGCGTGTACATGTGCCTATAAAAGGACCTCTTTTGTATCATTTGGAAGATAATCTTGATATCTCTTCATATCTTCAAAAAGAATCGGTTAAAGAATCATCTTCCAATTGAGTTCTTAACAAAACACAATTTAAGTCATGTTGGGTCCTAAAATATCGGCCTAATTCCGATGTGGGACCACGATGATGTGAAGGGATCGGAAGGAATTAAAGAAACCCGAAATAAACCAGCGCTAGAAGACAAGAAATGAGATTACTTTTATTCGACTGTGCAAACACTTGCTTTTTTATTTATGCCTTTGATACGAGATTACAAATAGCGAGGTTACAATTAACGAGATTACAATCGGTGAGATTATGCCCTAGACCTCTCTTAGAGGGTTCGAGATCTCGATCTAACAAGGTTCGAGATCTCATAGCTACAACGAGGTTCTATCACCCACAGGCTATGTATTGAGCTCTTGTAGCGAGGTCGAGGAGTCGATTTAGCATGCGGTGGTTGTGACCTGAGAGGTGATCTAGCAAGATCTTTGACTGAGGCGGGGATTCTTTGGGTGACATGAAGTCTTTTTGTAGACCTTCACTTGTCTGTAGTGTGGTCTTTGACGATATTTCAACACGTCGATCTTCAACGAGCAAGAAAGTTCTTGAGTTCAAGATGTTTTCGACCCCTTGCTACCTACGAGGTCCTCTTCTATTTATAGAGATATGAGGAGTTGAGTTTTGGTGTTTGCTCGATGTGGGACGCCCGAGATCAAGCTCTTTGATTGGTTAGGAGTGAGGCAGTTAATTATTGGCCGGCAGAGCGGTGGTTGCTGAGTGGCCAGACGGGGCGGGGGTGTCAGCTTTTGAGTGACGAGGTTTAGACCTCATGACCGAGGTTTCGAGGCCTCGCAAGGGTATGGGTTTGTTGTTTTTTTAAGATGGGTGTGGCAAAGGGCCTCGGGTTCAACCTCGGTAACCCCGTCGGACCCGTTCATCCTCGTAACCCGGTCCCACCTCTTATTCTGCTATTTTGCGCACCATTAGTCATTAACCATTAATACAACATTAAACTGCATGGAGAAATCAAGGAGCCGTTAGGACGCCTTCACTACATGGCGAAAATCAAGGAAGCAATAAATGCCTAAACGCGTCGACGACTTAGCGAAAATTACGGAAGTAGTAATTGGTCAAACTAGCCGTTGGAAGGCATTAATAACAGGGCGAGATTCTCGGGATTGATACTCATAAATGACCAGAAGGTGAGCCTATAAAAGGGGAGAAGAACATCAACAGAGGGGCTCTCACTACTAAAAAACCGATCTACATACAATTGTGCTATTATTTTTGTTCGATTATTCATTCTAGACCTCAAGAGATATATTTCTTCTCATCTTCCCTCTGGTGTACCCCTCGATTGTACTTCAACATCTGAATGGAATCATAGTGAAGTTTGTCCTCGTTATTTTATATTTTTGCCTATTTATTTCAATATCCATTGTTTTATCAATTAACGCGTCGGCATCTTACGATTGGAATCCATTATTTATTTGCATTTTGATATATTTCATATTCAGAGTCTGCTATTCATTTGATTATTTTGCATATTCTATTCTCATATTATAATGTGTTAACGTGTTTAAATTGGTGATTGACTAATGCTCCCTCATTATAGAAAATAATGCGTTTATGTGTTAATTCTGCCCAAAACAAGTCATTCTTATTTTTCTTGAGTCTAGAAAGACAAGTGTTGTAGTAGTTTTTTCTCATTAAAGATTTGGTGGAAATCTCAACCAAAAAAAAAGATTTGGTGGAAATCTAAGACATCTTAAAAGGAAAGGGTACTCTTGACTCTACCATTTATCAAGTCATCATCATTCACGAATTTTTTATTTGTCTTTACCACACAACTACAACATATGTATGTGATATTTCATGATTTGATGCTCGACTTTAGGATTATGGAACATTAGAGATTTATAAAGTGCATTCACCACTTAAATAATCTTGAATTAAATGTTAACTTTGACCTGCTATCAGAGTTGGTTGTGTTGGCCCCGAGAGGTTGACTACATAAGAAGGTTTCTACACTTGCCAACCAAGATAATGATGGATTGTTCCCATGCCAAGTTAAAGGAAAGAAGGTTTCTACACTTTCCAAGTTAATGATTGATTGTTCCAATTCCGCACGAGATCACTCAAGGTGGTGATGGATTGTTCTCATGATACTACATAAGAAGGTTTCTACACTAAAGTATTATAACTGAAAGAATGTATTAAAACACATTTATGATTTCATCAAAGTCTTCTATTGTAGTTGTATTACTCTATTTTGAGGTTAGTTTTTTCAATAATACTTTTGCTATTACTTTTATTTTTATATAATATGACACATGTTTTATGAAAGTTTATTGATACTATAAGCCTAAGGTGGATTCGACTTTAAAGTATAAGGTCACTACATATGACATTCTCAAGATAGTTTGGGTGTGTCACAAAACCCCATATATCAAACCCCAAACCTTAAATCTTAAAACCTAGAATGTTTTAGATTTAACAAAAAAGAATTAGAAGCCATATCATTACTTCCTTTCTGATTTGACTACGCTAACGCCATCACATAATGTGTTGTTCAAAATAAGTATTTTAGGAACAATACAAGAACATTGTCAAGAGCGATGAAACATTGTGAGGAACAACGAAGGGAACAAGTGACAATTTGGAAAGTCCATTATGGAATATACACGACTTTCTATTTATGACAAGTTACTAGATCTTGAACAAACGATCATTGTGAAGATGTGCAAATATTCGACAACTATGTCCGGTCTGTTTGTGAGAAGAGAAGATCAAATCTGGAAGATTTTATCAAGGAAAGAAGAAGAAATTTGAGATCACTCAGTTATGGAACTTATCTAATTGGTTGAAGATTTGAGAAGATTTTATATTTCTTTAATCCATTTTTAGCGAGACATGCCGAGTGGAATATCATCACAATTAGGCAAGTTGTGATTGGGATCAAACTCGGTGGGTTCTCAATAAATTAGCTAGGATAGTTAGAGTTAAAGTAACGTGGAAAACGACGAACATTAGAGAAGTGAGAGCTTAAGTATTGTTTGTGTGGTTGTGATAACTTCAGTGAAGTTTTCACGTAGGATTTTAAGTACTTAGGTTTGTAGTTCATGTATTGTTTAGGTTTTACGATTAGGGTTGTAGAAGTCTAATTGGTTGAACTTCGGTTGGTGCCGAAGTTACATGAGAACTTGACTTGCCTTGTGACTATTTAAACTTAATATACTAGTCAACTATTGAAATCCTTTGAGAAGAAGTCTCAAGGGTAGAGGTTTTTCTTTTTACGACTTGTTGGCCGGGCAGAAAGTTTTACTCTCTAAATACCTTGTTCTTGTTTACTATTATTTTTGCTGCCTATGGAACATTGTTAGTTCCCTGTTTGTTTTCTAACACATTACAATCCAACAACCTTGTACGTCTATAATAGTGGTCTTCCAAGGGTTGCATGTAGAATGTGAGATTTTTGAAAACCTTTCTTGAACTTGAATGCTTGGGACCTTGAGAAAAGTCTTGGCCTATGTGTCCGATTCACCTCCAAAGCCTTCTTGATTGACATGCTCATCTGATCGATAGCATTCACCCTCCAAGTCATGGTTAGAGTGTAAGCAAGGTGTACATGTTCGCAAAAGTAGCCTTTTAGAGTGGATTGAGTGGTTCATATACATGCCTCATCGAAATGATTACATCTTTAAGGTTAAGCTAATTACTTTGCTCGAGATTATCTTCTTCATTTGGGTCCATCGTAATGAGATCATATTTAAAGGAGCCGAGCCAACCATTACGAGTTGTTCCAATACCGTCATTCATAAGTGAAAAATGAAAATCCTTGTGAAATGCAAATTGAAGGGAAGACTGGGATGAACCTTAAGGGTTCGCCTTTAGTTCTAAGAGATTATTTTTGTCCTTTTTCCTAGCTCTAGGTAGCTTCCTTTTTTATATCCTTGTCTTAGTTATTTTTTTTTTTGACAGGATGTTAGGCTTTTTTGTCATTTTTACTTGCACTCCTTGAAGCGCGAGTGTTGTGGATTTGTCTTTCCATTTTGGTGTAGTTTTGCTCACCTTGGCCTTTTTTTTTTGTCAAGTGTGTTTTGTATATCCTTTCAAGAGTGCTTCATCTCATAAAAAACATGTGACATGTACCTGCTATTTCATATTAGACCCAATTAATGGGCTTGCTTATAAAATGGGATTGACTATCATATCTTTATAATAGGTTGTTTGGCAATTGGGAAATTGTGAGAAAGGAGGAAAAGGTGGTAATATATGAGAAATTGAGAGAAATGAAAGAGTGAGAAAATAAGAGGTGAAAATGGAAGGTTTTTTTTTGAAGCATGTATCTCTACTTTTCCATCAAACTCCACCAATTTGATGAGATTCAATTTTTATTCTTCTTCAAATTTTCTTATAAAATCACATCAATTATCTTCTTAAAATGCAACCAAATAATAGAAAAGTTATTCCTATAATTTTCCTCTAAAAAATCCTATTAAATTCCAACATCGAAATATACCCTTAATTGTCAGATTTTTCAATTTTTCTTGAGTCTATTCATTCTCATGACATGTTGTTGTAAAGTCAGCCGTTTAATATGGGCTTTTCAGCCCATACTCTAACCCGCTTTCAACTCTGCTTTCCTGGAAAATCCGCTTCGTCATACTTCTACTATTCCAAATATTCAAGCAGTCTCCAAAACCTTGGAAATTCGACCTCTGAATTCTTTTAGGCCGATTGCTTAAACCAGAAGGAAAATTCGACCTCTGAATTCTCTCTTCTCAAAAATCTCAGTTCCGGTTGATTTGGATTCGATTGTTTTTTTCTTCCTTTTCACTTCTAGGAGCATTGATTATCGGAAATGGCGACCAGAAATCGAACAAGTATTTTTAAAAAGCACAGAGATGCAATCAAAGCTGTTCGCACTCCGGATTCGTCGTCGATTGACGGAGGCGGAGGTCCAGTGATAGAAATGACCTCGCTTCTGAATTCCAATCGATCTTACACTCCACTGAGCACCGAGGATCCCTCTACTTCCAGGTATAGATTTGTCCTCTTATCTTCATACTTTTCGAGTTTAATTTAGTGGAAATTTTCAAGGAGAATGAACGGGAGAGGAACTATGAATCGAAATTAAGTAAATCGGTGAAAGGTTTGATGATTTTGTAGGCCGATGCTTATTAATTTTTCTTTATTTGATTAAATTTTGCATATATCTATTGTGATAAAAATGAAATGTCTTGAGAATCAAGCATTCATTTCGAACTCCCGCAATGCGAGATCTGTGTTGTGCGTAGAAATTGAGTGGTCTACCTCACATTTTATTGAAATTCCTTGAAAGAGTTTCGTTGGGAGTAGTTATTTACTTATTTGCACAGTTTAGGGATTTGAGGTTTCTATTTAAGCTTCGTGTTTCATCTTCATTTATATATTAGGATAATGCAGGAAAGCTGATCAAGGATGTGAAATTATTGTTTCGGTAAGAAGTGTGAGTTTCAATAGATAATTTGCTACTACTGGGCCTTATACTAGAAGCAAGTGATTAAGGAGGTGGGCTACTTAGCTTTCAGCAATTTGGCTTAGCATTGGTGATGATAGTATATAAAGCTTAGTGCTTAAGCAGAAGACCTTTACTGCTCCTAGGTGCTGTGTTGATGTCATAATATGATGTTTAAACCAGCTAATTTGTTGCATTATTCTTCAGTTTTATGACTTTTATCCATCTTTTCTCCGATTTTGTCTGTAGGCAGTTTTTTTTGTAATATTTTTAGGGGTGTTTGGTATAATTAGAGGCATTGGGTTGGAATTAGGAATCAGCTTGAGCATGTATCAGGCTGGAGCCTCATTTCTGATAGTTGGTGTTTGGTACGCTATTGGAAATTGGAATTAGTCATTCCGCATGCACAATATATAGAACTGGGATGAGGAATCATGCGAGCATTGAACATATATGATCAGGATTTCATCAACACTTCAACCAAAAAAAAAAAGGATTTCATCAACAGTAGCATTGTAAAATTAATCAGAGATCAATTTGCCAACATTATTCAGATAGTGGGAAAATATAATAAACCATGAAAAAAATAGAGAGAGAAACGGAAAAAGAAGCTCAGACAATATCAGGAGGAAAAATCATCATAATCAGTCCGAACACCTGAACAAAAATTCTTTGATGATCTCCATAACCAACACTGACTTTCAACAACAGAAGAAATTTAAACATCCAAGCACATTCGGCCAACCACATCCTAGACTTGACCACAAGAACACACAAACAATAGAAATTTTACTCCAAAGATTCTAGATTCAACCAACCACAACACATGACTGAATTTGAGCATAAACTCTCGTAACAAATATTTTGAAGTTTTCTCCTGGGAGGCAAAGCTGCCACCCAACCTGCGGGAGAGGCAGACGAGAGACCAGGGACCATATGTGACCATCTTCACCTCATGCAAGGAAAGAGAAGAGATCAACCATTAGTGGTAGGAGAGTGAAGAGGAAGGAGAGGGCAAAGAGTAAAGTGATCTTGGTCATGGAATGGGTCATACTGGAGGAAAGGGCCGGGTATGAACTTCTGTTATGAATCGGGGAATGAGCCATTCCAAGGTATCAATATCCCATTCCTATGAAAACATAACATCTAGTATCGGGTTGGTTCCTTCCCAACCAAACACCTGATACCGACTCCCTATGCTGAATTCCCTTGAAAGAGAAACTTATCTGAGCTGGAGGACCCTGAATTTTATATGTGGTCTCAAGGGAAAGTATAAATGTCTGTTTTATAGAATGTTGATCAAATGTAGTCCTTATGATCTGAGCTGAATGTGTAAACTATGTAAGGTAATAAGACATGTAGCTTATTAGTTTGACTAGAAGTATAGACCTTGTTTAAATCTTCAGGTCTGTAATTTCATTTTGATTTGGTGTTAGTTTTATTGCATATTTTCAAGTTAAAGGGTTTTTTTGTGGATTAGAAGATGTCAGTGTTCTTGATTTAAGCTGTAACAAACAGAATTGGTATGAGATTACTTGCTGTTGAAGTCATTCACTTAGGATCACTGTCAACTCCCTGTAGATTATTTTTTAAAATTTAAACTGAATGGTGGCTCTTGCCATTTTGTTGGTTTCATGTAATGAAATTATTAAAAAAATAGTGCGGCAGTTCCTGAAGATGCTTTGTTCTGATTTCTGAATAGCAAACCTCTTCTTTCCCTTCTTGCAGTAGAGATGTTTGGACATTGGGTCTCCCCCCTGCTTGGGTTGATGTTTCTGAAGAAATAACCGTAAATATACAGCGGGCACGAATGAAAATGAATGAGTTAGTCAAGGCTCATGGAAAGGCTTTAATGCCCTCATTTGGAGATGGGAGAGATGATCAACATCTAATAGAAGGTCTTACTCGTGAAATCACTGATCTGTTGAGGAGATCAGAGAAAAGGTTGAAGGAGCTTTCAACAAGGGAGCCTTCAGAGGACTCCAATATTAGGATAAATGTGCAGGTAAACATTTGATGTTAACATGGCTGCGTTTTTTTCTTTGTTGTATTAATTCTGACAGAAGTTTGTTAAAAAAGTTTTGTAAAGGTCTTTGACTGCATGAGTACATGGTTCATATCCTTGGACAAATCATATGAAATGATTTGTAGGCAATAACCTACAATATATAGGCTATATTTTACCTCATGGCTTATTGGTAGGATTTTTTTGGTAGTGTAATGATTACACTGTTACTGTGACAGCGGTCCCTTGCTACAGATCTGCAGAATTTGTCAACTGAATTTCGGAGGAGACAGTCCACCTATTTGAAACGTCTTAAGCAACAACAAGAGGTACCTGCTCTTGATAATTTATTCCATAAGATTTTTTTCTCTCAGAGTGAATTACCTTTCAATTATTAGCTCCTTGAATATATGATGCTTTGTAGACATAAAATGGTAAACCAGTGAATATAATGTAGCAATGCTAATTAGTTATATCTTAAAAAAAATTGTATTGGCCTTTTTGAACGGTTCATTGTTATGGGCACATGTAATAGTTGGTCAGTGATGGAAGGAACTCCCAACTTTTTTTAAAGGTTTAAGAGTTTTGGATAATATCAACTTGGAGTTTTGGGTAAATGATCGTCTGTTTCAGTAGTTAGTTACTTTGAAGGGCCTGTTTGGATGTCCAATTTAATGCATTATTTTGCATTTAATGCAATTTATTGCAAAATAATGCATTAAATGGCGCGATCCAAACGTGCCAGAAGTGTTCTTGAGTGATGCTGTTGTATAGAATTATTTATGGATCTTCAGTAATCATGCGAGTCTTATTTTTCTGATATAAATTTGTTGAATTGGCTTATAAACTGAATGATATCCACTTGATAGTAACAATACATTTGTTCCATGCTTGAATTTGACTTACAAAATTCAAGTGTTTATGGATCAGCTATGATTTTTCCCATCTATTCTGTTTCAATTTTTCAGTAATTCCCTGTTCATATTTGATGTTGTTCAGGGACAAGATGGGGTTGACTTGGAAATGAGTATGAATGGAACCAGCTCAAGTTGGGAAGATGAATTCAGTGATGTGGTATGGATTGCTCTTCTTCCTTGTGTTCTTTCTTTATTGTTTATGGTATGTTATATGCAAGCCGTGATATAAAGTCAGTAAGCTGTATTACTTCCCCTAATATGTGGCACTTCTTATCAATGTGTGTTTAGCGGTAGTTTATGGCAATTTTAAGAAAATATAATTCAATTTTTGTTCAGTTACTTCTGTATCATTGTACATAGAAGCAGCATGTGAAAGTTGTCTAGCAAGTCTTATAAAAAAAAAAGTTGTGCAGTGAATCTGATGTGATACGGATTTACTAGGGCAGCCCTACCTTTATGATGCACTTTCTAAAGTACTGATCCACACACAAACCACTGGGGTTCTAGAACCAATTGGGTGTTTGAATTAGATTTGAATCAACAAACTTTGAAAGTGTTAGATGAGACAATTCGAAATAAATAAACAAGAAAATTAACATTTGGAATCCACCAAATCAAAACACTCAAGGAGAGAATTCTGTACTTGCTGCAAAATAGTCCAATCTCATATCTGAATAACAATGAACTAGGTTTGATAATCAACTTGAATCACAAACAAAACAAATCTTATCAAAATCCTAATCAAGGAAAATCGAAGTTGAATAAGCCTACTATATAAGTACATAGAGGATGGCCCCTTGGTGGGGAGTATCATGAGGAATTGGACGTGACATTCTCAGCACTGAGCATGTGCAGGTCTGGTAGAATGCATGGGGAGTGCTGGAGTATGCTATTGTCTGCAGTGTAATTCCATACAGTTGAGTTTTGGGAGGTTAAATGTAGGAGGGAAAGGGGAAAAATAAATGACTTCAGATTGTTAGAAATATGTGCTTCTTATAATCGGAGTACTATCTACTGATAGAAGTCCGCTAAATGTAGGAGGTTAAATCGGAGTGTTTTCAGTTAACCGCTGAATCTGTATCAACTGAGATTATCAGTATTATTGACAAACTACAAGGAACTTATTTTTATTACATGTAATATTTGTTGCTGAAGAGTCTGTTGGTTTTATAAGAAAAAAAAGAAACTAATACGGATACTAAGTCGTGATTCTAGAACGCGAAGGGAAAAGGCCAGCGAAACTGTCTCCTCTCCTAAGCTTCAAAGACACTTGGCCACTACTTGGGTATGACAACGTTTGACACTTTTAGCAAATAAGGCCCAGTAAGGTAGCTGATCTGACCAAAGTTTGCTTATATGACATTAAAAATGTCATGGCAAACAGACCCAAAGTCTTGAAGATTCTAACAGATGTGGTAGATTAATTATTGTATGATAACATGCATATTGTATGGTGATGTCGAAGTCTTAAAACTTTCATTGCGCACAGGCAGCTTGTAAACTCTCTTTGCTCTTTGTGCCCAGGATTTTACCAAGAACCACATGAAACTCGAGCAGGGTGAACATATTAATGCACAGAGGGAGAAGGAAATCCAACAGGTATATGTGGGAACTTGACTAGGGTCCATTCTTTTCTTCTGAAGATTTTCACTCTCTTGCTTACATAAAACAAGTCAAACTGTAGGTTGTCCAGTCTGTACATGAGCTTGCCCAGATCATGAAGGATCTCTCTGTTCTTGTTATAGACCAGGTTATTTTCTTCTCAAGTAAAATTGTACATTAAACCCTTTTGGAGTTTTGGGCAATTGAGACTGAAGTTGGTATAATCTCTCTGCAGGGCACGATTGTTGATCGAATTGACCACAACATCCAGAATGTTGCAACATCAGTGGAGCAAGGGTTCAAAGAGCTTCAGAAGGTTCTCTCTCTTTCTTCTCTCGCGCTCCAAATTCTGTAATTTTCAACTGAAATTAAGCATCATCTTTCCAATTGCAGGCAGAGCGAACACAAAGGCAAGGGGGAATGGTCAAGTGTGCAACAATTCTGGTCATTATGTGCATGGTTATGCTATTGCTTTTGGTCATTAAGGAGATATTCTTTTGATCTTCCTTTGGGGCTTCAACTTCTTACTGATTTTGCTTATGAAAGGTTTTGCATTTGACATTGCATTGGTAATATACATATATCACTCCTACTTAGTAGGAGTCATTGGATCATCAAAGATTTGAATTTGACAGCTTGTAAACTATAGAACACATACTGATTTCTGCGACGCGTAACAAAGATTACCCTTCTACCAAAAAAAAAAAAGAAAAACAAATATTACCCTCCCAAGATTTATTGGTTCATGGTTGAAAATTACATGCTTTCAGTTCTGGTAGATGTTTCCTTTGTTTTACAAAGATAACTGTTGGAACGAGTGTGTTAGTAATACAGACACTGTTCCTATGGGAACAGTGAACTGGGCAGCGGAAATATGCAAGACTTAACACAATTACTTATAGTGGAAATCTTCAACAACCAACTAGTTGATTGAAGGAAAAACCACTCCCTCCGTAGAGGAGTTGTAATGCTTCTCTTAGTTTTATTGATTTCACACGAACTACAAGCAAGTAGAGTTATCAAAGATAGTCTTATCCTATTCTCTAGAACCTAGACTTATCTAACTCAACTTCTCAGCCCTAGAACGATTCAACAATAAAACTAAACCACAACACAACTTACAGTGATTAGCTTCAGACTTCACGATAACTCCACTAGTAATCGATGACTCTAACCTAATCACTTAACCTATATTTATAGTATAACAAACTAATCCAATCATATCTTACTTACTTTCGTAATTCAGATATGATTAGTTATTATTTTATTCACCATAAACCAGATTTACATTGATTCTATCTTATCTAAACCTAGAAAGACTCGAACCAATTATCCACTAAATCTTGGAGATACTATTCGGCAATATCCACTCCAAGATCTTCTTCAGGTAACAACTTCATCCAGCTATCAAATCTTCCGAGATCTGATTCTCTCGCAACTGATTTACGCGCTTACTATATAAGGAAAGATGAAGTATCTTTGCACTGCTGTTCCCTCACACTGTTCCCTCACATCAGTGCTTCATTGACTGTTCCCTTACGTTCTGTATAAACCTGTAATCTACATTACAACTTACACACACATAGAGATCGTTAGTCCTTATAGAGTTTGTCATTATCAAAACTAAAGAGGAGTACTTGACACTGGTCCCATGGTAACAGACATTGTTCCCATGATACCAGTATCCAACAATTTCCCCCTTTTTGATGATGACAAACCTATACAAAAATTGCACAAATAAACAACTAAATTAGACATCTATTTTGTTGTTCCCCCTTAGTGAGTTACTATCATTTTCAGACCTTTTAAGTGACCAAT
This sequence comes from Fallopia convolvulus, assembly GCA_964016875.1. Lineage (NCBI taxonomy): Eukaryota > Viridiplantae > Streptophyta > Magnoliopsida > Caryophyllales > Polygonaceae > Fallopia > Fallopia convolvulus. The sequence goes on from OZ024733.1 coordinate 21,274,348, forward strand.
GTTCCCCCTTAGCAAAAGGATCGTTCCCAAGGGAACATTATTCTGTACCTTAAAACTTAAGCTCATCTCTGCAATTTTCCAAACTTTCCCCTTTTGACATCATCAAACAAGTCAGTAAATCAGGGAGAAAAACAAGGCACAAAAGAACTAATCATCAAAATATCTTCATTAATACTAAGCAAAGGCAGAGAGTACATCAAAAGTGCTGAAGACAAACACAAGTAATGAAGAGAGACATCAGACACACATAGCAAAAGTTCTTGAAATAGTGAAAAAGATAATAATTGTGAAAGGAAAATGGGCTAGGGAGATAAAAGGGAATTCATCTATGAGCGTTTGGAGAGCTGCTTCAGGACTTTCTGAGTGAGATCCAGTAACTGATCCATCTTGGAACTGATCTCCTCAAGGACCGCAAGGGTCTGTGCAGCAGTGGAATCTCCCTTAGCAATCTCAACCTTGGCTTGTTTTCCTTTCTTAGCTGGTTTCTTGGAGGATTCAGGTTTGGCATGCCCTTGGAAATGCATTTTGTCAATGTTAGCTTTGCTCAGATAGAATCCGAACTGTTCTTCCAGATCAGGCGAGTAAACATGAAACTTTTGAAGAATCTTTTTGACGAGACCAGGGTAGGGTAAGGCATGAGCACCCTGACCGGCACTTTTATGCATGTGAGAGAGGGCAAGACGAGGCAAATCAATTGGTTCACGAGCCAGGAACTTATCCAAGAGCACCATATCCTGAACTATAAGACTGCAACGCTTCTCTTGACGGGGAAATAAGACCTTAATCAGGTACTGATGAGAAACTCGACCCACGAAAGTCAGATCACTGGTGGAATATCCGCCAGAAGGGGTTTTGCCAAACAGCCGCTTTAGAATGCCAGTTTTGCAACTAGGCCAGGTACCCAATGGAGGAAGAGAACTGAGACCATTGGAATGAATGCCCCAGAACTGTGCAAGCTGCAGACTGGAGAAGGATAAGTGTTCATCTTGTACCACTGTGGTACCAATAGGAACGGCTGATGTCCCTAGAGAGAAGTTAGCATAGAACTCTTGAATTAGATCCGGGCTGACCTTGATAGGCTCACAACTCAGACTCATCCAACCTTGAAAGTAGATAAGATCCCAGAGTTCCTCCAGATCATTGGCATGCAAGATTTCCTTAGTAACAATAAGAGGAGACACAATTGCCCGATTATCAGAGCCGATGGGGGTGGAAGAACCTTCATCAGTGGTGGTGTTCTTCTTGGAGTTGGAGCGAAGACCGGCTCGTTTGGAGGCCGGGTTGGAGGTCGTGGATTTTAGGCGTTTGCCTGTCTTGGGAGTTTTGAGCTTGGAGATAAGTTCCTCGTCCTCGCTTTCCAATATGTGATCATCAGACTCGGTTACACTCTTGGTGCCAGAGGAGACCACGTCTGTGTGCGCATGAGTTTCATCCTCATTTAGTACTGGAGAGGAGGAGCGTTTTCGTTTCTGGGACGAAGATGGTGGAGCAGGGGGTGGGCTGTATGCTGTAGTGGCAGGTGGAGAATCAGAGGGCTTTTCAGGGGATTGAGATGGTTGTTTGAGTGGAGAGTCAGAGGATGGGTTCTCAAGAGTAGGGTTCGGAACATTTGTGGGGAGGGCGGGGTTAGGGTTGTCAACAGTAGGAAGGGCAGGGTCTCTGAGAACCATAGCCAAACTCATAGACGGAGGGGAAACAGAGTCAGCATTCAAGATCGGAGGAGTTACCTTGACATCGGAGTGCTCACAGTTCTTTGCCGGAGACAGAGATGGATTCGCCGCAGGAGCCTCAGAGGAAGGTTGTGAGGGGTTGGTGATGGCGAATGCGTTAAGCTGGGTCTGAATCTGAAGGATTTGGTCAGGTGTGAGTTTTGAGAGGTCAAGGTTGATTGGTGCGGATGCCATGGAAACAGTGTTTGATTGGAATAGCAAGAGCTTTTTCGTTTCAGAGGGAAGCAACAAAGATGATTTAGGGTTTTGAGGGAAAGGAGTATTGGGTGGAGGGATTTTATATGGCGTGGGGGGTGGGATATGAAAGGATTTACCCAAATCTGATAGCAACTTCCAAAGATTCGAAAAGATTATGGGAAGAGATGATAATAATTACTCTAAGAACTTACTGTGCACATCAATCACCACATTGAATGGAAAACGTGTTTTTGGCTGACCCTTGAGTTCCTTTTGAACCGGATGAATCTTATCATGACCAGATGCAGATCTTTCCACACTCATAGATAGAATTAATGAAAGGCTATCTTGAATATTTTCGGGAGAGGGAAATAATATTCAAGATTTTTGAGCGGCAAGGATAAAATAAAAAATCCAGATAATTGCAACCCGTTATCAAGGGAACAAATAATGAAATGGATCATGGGGAACGTTTACCTAGATTTGCAAAGCTTTGGGATGGTCTTACGACTGGCTATCATGTCAGCTTGTATAGTCGGGATAGAATAAGATCAAGCTTCAGTCGTTTTGGGCTCAAAAGAAAACCATTTCAAGAACATGCATAATGTTTAGAGCAACTCAACAATTTTAGTGAATATATAGAAGCAGAAGATGACATGCCTTTGTAGTAATTAACAAAAAATAATATCAGAGAAGATGCTAATGAAATCAATGTTTCCTATGATTCAGTAACTGTTCCTAGTCAATCATTGAGAGAATAATGGACCGGGACTTGCTTAGTTTAAGGTGATCATACCTAGAAGCAACCTGAGGTGCTCATAGGGTTTTCTGTCCAATGCCTTGGTAAAGATGTCAGCCACTTGATCTTCGGTCCTACAATGATCCATTCTCACCAAGCCTTTTTCAACATTGTCCCTCAAAAAGTGATGTCTAATATCAATGTGTTTAGTGCGTGAGTGATGAACTGGATTTTTTGAAATATTGATAGCACTAGTATTGTCACACATGATGAGAATTTGAGAGAGAGACATACCGTAGTCATCCAATTGCTGTTTGAGCCACAGTACCTGAGCACAACAAGAGGCGGCAGCCACGTATTCGGCTTCGACAGTTGATAGGGCTACGGAATTTTGTTTCTTGGATGACCATGAAACCAAGCACGGTCCAAGAAATTGAGCAGTACCAGATGTACTCTTTCGATCCACAAGATGACCAGCAAAATCGGCATCTGTGTACCCAAGCAAGTTAAAGGTACTGTTCCGTGGGTACCAGAGACAGAGATTGTCGTGTCCTTTAAGATACCGAAATATCCTTTTTACCTCTTTCAGATGTGTTTCCTTTGGGTTAGCCTGAAATCTAGCACAAAGACAAACACTAAACATGATATCTGGCCGGCAAGCCGTTAGGTAAAGTAAAGATCCAATCATGCCTCGATAAATCTTTTGGTCAACACTAACTCCATCTAAATCAGCATCAAGCCTTGTGTTAGGAGAAATTGGAGTGTCAATGGGTTTTGCAGAATCCATACCATATTTTGACAACAATTCCTTTATGTATTTTTGCTGATGTACCTTGGTACCTTCACTAGTTTGAGCCACTTGAAGACCGAGAAAGAAAGAAAGCTCACCAATCATGCTCATTTCGAATTCACTACTCATCAAGTTCTTGAAGTTTTCTACCAAGGAGGGGTTAGTTGAACCAAAGATAATATCATCCACATAAACTTGAACAACCAGAATCTCACCTGACTATTCCTTAAGGAACAGTGTACGATCGATCACACCACGCTTGTAGCCATTTGACAATAGGAATTGAGCAAAGCGATCGTACCATGCGCGAGGAGCTTGTTTGAGACCATACAAGGCTTTGTCTAGGATATAGACGTGATCTGGAAAATTTTCATCTTCGAATCCTGGAGGTTGTTGAACATGAACTTCCTCCTGAAGATATCCGTTGAGAAACGCCGTCTTCACGTCCATTTGAAACAATTTGAACCCTTTGTGTGCTGCAAAAGCAATAAGGAGTCGAATAGCCTCTATCCTAGCTACAGGAGCATAGGTTTCATCATAATCAATTCCTTCCTGTTGATTGTATCCCTTTGCTACTAGGCGAGCTTTGTTTCTGGTAACGGCTCCTGTATCATCTAATTTGTTCCGAAACACCCACCTTGTTCCAATGGCTGATTTGTGCTTTGGCTTTGGAACAAGTCTCCAGACTTTGTTTCTTTCAAATTGATGCAATTCATCTTGCATTGCAATGATCCAATCCGGGTCTTTGAGAGCTTCCTGAATGGTTTTTGGTTCTGCAAAAGAGATGAAAGCATTGAAAGCACAAAAGTTTCTAATAGAGGATCGAGTTTGTACCCCTTTGTCATATGGTGTGAGAATATTGTCCACTGGATGATCTTTCTTTTGATGGTAATTCCTTGTCGCTACTTGAGTGGCATCAACGCTTGTGCTAGAGGAATTTTCAGTCTCAGAGGGAACAATCTCTGTGCCTTCAGGAGTAGAGCTTGTTCCTGGATCTTGTGGTTCTTCATCATGGGTCGACTCTTCCTCATTCTGGTGACTGTTGTCATTGTTTTCATTGCCATCTTGATTCTGATCGTCACAATTTTCAGTTTGAGGAGAATCTTCTTTCTCTTGATCATCATCGTCATCGGAGGTTCCTGCATTTTGTGAGGAATTAGGATTGTTCCCTCCGGTATGACGTTCATCAAACACCACATGGATACTCTCTTCGAACTTTCTGGTTCTCTTGTTGAAGACCCGATAGGCTTTGCTGCTTGCTGCATAACCTACAAAAACTCCTTCATCACTTCTGGGATCAAATTTTCCCAGATCATCCTTTCCATTATTGTGTATGTAACATCTGCAGCCAAAAACTCTTAAATGTGAAATGTTAGGAGTTCTTTGTTTGAGCAATTCATATGAAGTTTTTGAGAGTAAAGGTCTAAGCATTGCGCGATTTAGAATATAGCAAGTTGAGTTGATTGCCTTAGCCCAGAAGGAATCAGATAATCCACTCGCCAGTAGCATGGTTCTTGCCATATCCTCTAAGGTCCTATTTTTTCTTTCCACTACACCGTTCTGTTGTGGTGTGCGTGGTGCCGAGAAATTATGGGAGACACCATTTTCTCGACAGAAGGCAAGAAACAAGGAGTTGTCAAACTCTGTTCCATGATCGGACCTTATCGCGCTTAGTTTTACACCTAAACTTACCTCCATTTTCTTCACCAAATCCTGAAACTTAGAGAAGGTCTCATCTTTTGAGTTTAGAAAAATGACCCATGTATATCTAGAGAAATCGTCAACAATTACAAACATATATTTGTTACCTCCGGGGCTTTGTACCCTCATTGGTCCACATAGATCCATATGCAACATCTCAAGAGGACGAGATGTGCTTACTTCATTTTTGGACTTGAAGGATGTTCGACTCATTTTCCCTTTTACACATGCATCACATACACCATCCTTTTCTGATTGTACTTTAGGAAGACCTCTAACTAAGCCTAAGTTGTGAAGCTTATGTATGGCCCGCAGACTTGCATGACCGAGTCTTTTGTGCCATAAATCAGATTCATCTGCAATGGAAGCGAGACATAGAACTTCTTCGGACTTAAACTTATTGTCTACTAAATAGACATTGTTGACTCGCGTTCCTTTGAGAACTGTCTTGTTAGTGTTGCTATTCCTTACAGTACATGACTCCGAGGTGAAGGTCACCACGAGATTTCCCTTATCACAGATCTGTGCAACACTAAGAAGATTAAATCCAAGATTATTCACAAGACTTACCTGTTTGACCTTGATGTAGTCATTGATTTCGGTGTTTCCAATTCCAATAACTGTTCCCTGTCGCTTGTCACCGAAGGATATGTTTCCTCCAGCGTTCTTGTGAAGTGAGGTGAGAATCTTTTCATTTCCTGTCATGTGGCACGAGCAAGCACTGTCTATGTACCACTGATTGTTCCCCCTTACTTCATCCTGCAAAACAGAGAAAATCAAGGTTTAACGACCCAGGCAAAAATTGCCTTTTTGGGTCGGTTAGGATAAAACTTTTGATGCTCTTGAGGACTCGCAATGAAGTACTCAGCAATGTTGACATTATTACTTCTACTCTGTTTGGTATGAATTTTCTTAGAGCTAGTAGAAGCATAAGTCTTATTGTGAGCAGGAGGATATGAACTGTGTTGTTGTTGATTACTGTTCCCTTGCCAGTGGTGACGATTGTTCCTTCTACGCTTTTGACCGTTGTCACCATTCTGGTTGTTAGACCTGTTTTTCTGGAATTTTTGATAGGTTTTTGCCTTAGTGCACTGAGTGTGGTCATGACCTCCTTTACCACATTGTCTACAGAATTGATAATACATTCCAAGGTAGTACTTAGGGTGAGGTTTTTGAAGCCTTCTTTCCTTGACACGGTCAACATTCAGATCTTTTGGTTCATTACCTAAAGATTGTTTGATAAAGATTTTGTGAGCAGTTTGACCGGTGTACCAATCCTTTTTCCCAGTATTACCACTTTCTAAAGTTTTTAACCTTAGTTCTAGATGAGTGTTTTTATCCCTAAGACTCTGAATTTCTCTATCTCTGTTTTCAAGCATTTGAGAAACAGTGATGTTAGGTTCTTCTACATCATCTCCTGAGACATAACCTATTCCATGTCTAGAGGGACAAAACTTAGTTTCATTCTTTTCCTTTTCTTTGATCAACTCATCTCTTTCTATTTCTATTTCCAGAATGTCGGATCTCAGTGAGTTATTGACTTCTCTAAGAGAGTCATTTTCTTCTTTTAGACCAGTACAAGTTTCACAGGGAACAGTATCATTTTCAACCGACACAGTCATTTTTCCTTTCAGATTATAGCATTGTTCCTCAGCATTATTTAAGTCATCTTGCAAGCTTAAATTTTCTTCATACATCCTCTTAAGAAGTTTGACAAGATCAGTTTTACTGCTAGTATCAAGAGAATTTAAGAATTGTTCATGGTTTACCTCTTGGTCGACAGTCTTGGTTTGAATGGCCATATCACAGAGGTTTGAGGTTGTCCAGGACTCAGGTTCTTCGTCAGAGTCATTGTCCCACGAAGCTATGTGGGCTTTCTTCTTGTCTTCTCCAGCATCGTTACCTTTGGGACAGTATTTTGCATAATGACCTTTGTCTTGACATTTGTAGCACGTGACATCCTTGAGATCTTTTCTTGGTCCACTGTTACCTTTGTCACGACTTCCTCTTGCCTTTCCTTTGTTGTAGAGGTTCCTCATGGCTCTGGTGATGAGAGCAGTTTCATCATCCTTATCTTCTATTCCTACGTCTCTCTCAGATTTGACGTAGTTGTATGCCTTCTCGATTTTCAGAGCAATTGCCTGGTTTGAAGCATTACCAGGTTCGGCATTGATATGATATTTCTCATAGTCTTTGATTTTCCCAAACACCTCATGCATAGTTGAGACTTTTGTTAAGGGATTTTCCTTGAGCAAACCCCTGGTATAAGCATATTTGGGGTGAAGTCCATTGATGACCCTAAGAACTCTCTCTTCGTGGTCAATGATTTTTTCATCAACTCCTAGAGCATCCAGCCTGCTCACCAGTGTCTCAAACCTTGATTGATAGGTCGAGACAGTTTCATCTTCCTTCATTTCGAAGTTGAAGAAGTCTCGTTTGGCATCGTGAAGATGACTCTTGTGAAGATCCTCACTTCCTACATGCATCTGCTCGATTGCAGCCCACATGCTTTTGGCATCCTTGACATTAACAACTTTCCACATGTCTTCACTTCCAAGGGCATTCATCAGATACATTCTTGCCTTGAAGTTCTTCTCCATCCCTTGGTATTCAGTGGGTCCCCAATCCTTCTTACTGTCTTTCTTAGCAGCGGGAACCTCATAGTCGCCATCTTCAATGGTACACCATGCCTGATAATCATTGCTTCGAATCCAATAGGCGAACAGAATCTTCCAGTGTTGGTATTCTCCATCCTTCAGCAAAGGTGGCTTGTTGTTGTTGATACCAACATCATAGTGACTGTTAGAGCTCATCTTGTTGTCCTGTAATAAACACACTATCTAGAGCAAACCTGCTCTGATACCAATTGTTGGAACGAGTGTGTTAGTAATACAGACACTGTTCCTATGGGAACAGTGAACTGGGCAGCGGAAATATGCAAGACTTAACACAATTACTTATAGTGGAAACCTTCAACAACCAACTAGTTGATTGAAGGAAAAACCACTCCCTCCGTAGAGGAGTTGTAATGCTTCTCTTAGTTTTATTGATTTCACACGAACTACAAGCAAGTAGAGTTATCAAAGATAGTCTTATCCTATTCTCTAGAACCTAGACCTATCTAACTCAACTTCTCAGCCCTAGAACGATTCAACAATAAAACTAAACCACAACACAACTTACAGTGATTAGCTTCAGACTTCACGATAACTCCACTAGTAATCGATGACTCTAACCTAATCACTTAACCTATATTTATAGTGTAACAAACTAATCCAATCATATCTTACTTACTTTCGTAATTCAGATATGATTAGTTATTATTTTATTCACCATAAACCAGATTTACATTGATTCTATCTTATCTAAACCTAGAAAGACTCGAACCAATTATCCACTAAATCTTGGAGATACTATTCGGCAATATCCACTCCAAGATCTTCTTCAGGTAACAACTTCATCCAGCTATCAAATCTTTCGAGATCTGATTCTCTCGCAACTGATTTACGCGCTTACTATATAAGGAAAGATGAAGTATCTTCGCACTGCTATTCCCTCACACTGTTCCCTCACATCAGTGCTTCATTGACTGTTCCCTTACGTTCTGTATAAACCTGTAATCTACATTACAACTTACACACACATAGAGATCGTTAGTCCTTATAGAGTTTGTCATTATCAAAACTAAAGAGGAGTACTTGACACTGGTCCCATGGTAACAGACATTGTTCCCATGATACCAGTATCCAACAATAACATTATCCACTGTATGAGTTGTAGTTTTAACGAGTCATTTGAAATTAAAAAAAAACAACGCGCCTTTCCACGCGCCCCAACTCCCCTTCCAAAAGAATCAAACCCTAGCAGGCCTGGCCTCCGTTGCCATCATCCCCGCCTTTGCCTTGCAACATCAACCATGTTTCTGGTCCTTCCATGCTCCAAATCTGAAGGATTCACACTATCTTGCCCAGATCCAAGCTCATCGCCCGAAATCGCCTCCCCTAAAAGCGGATTTCGAACCGGTTTCTGGAGCCTTGAATGGCTTAGGTCGACGTCGGCGGACCTTTTTGTCCTAGCGCCAACACTTCGACTTCCCCCTATCAACTTCAGCGGTCTCTGCGCTCTTCTCACCGTGTCGACGCTCCCAGAATGGCCTCTAGACCCACCGCCCTTTTACAAACGAAACCTGGTCGGAATATGACGAACTTCCGATGCCTGACATGCTCTGAATCAACCTTTTCTTTTTGCGAAAAAACGCAGACCTCCTACACGGTTAAATGTCTTCCGAGTGGTTGTGGGCGTCAGAAAGCCCTGACTGACGTTTAGGCGGCGATGGCGGTTCCTTCTTCTGGCGGCGACGACGGTTCCCCTGCTTTGCAACCAGACTTGGTTCTTTCCATTCCGCTGGTGGTGCGCGTTTGCTGCTCTCTGCCTTGCCAAACAGTAAAGCCACAAGCTGGTGTCCGTTCGGACCCCTTTCAAACTCATGTGTTGTGCAAGGTTTCGCTTGTCTAAATTCCGGGTGAAGTTCGTTGTTGGTTCGTGGTTCGAGATATGTTTCGGTGTTGTCATGTGGTGTGTTTCCTGTGCTTTTCCAGGCGATTTGTCACACCTTCCCAAGTCGGCTTCCTGTTGCTGTCTTGCGCACCGACGACCCTATACGCCTGTGTTAGTCGTTACTAACCCGCGTAAGTGCTTTCTCCTACCCTGACTCAAGTCTCTTCGAGTTCCTTTCGGTGTTTGTTGCGTGTCTACCTTGTTGGTTTTCTTTTTGTTTTGTTGATTCTGTTTAGTTTTTTTATGTGTTGTTTGTTGTCGGTCTTTTCGGCTACCAAGTTTCATCTCGGTCTCTCGAACTATCAGGGTTTGTCTGGTAGTCCGAATTCCTTTCCTTATCAAAAAAAAATGAGTCATTTTCAATTAAATGCTTATAAATCAATTTATAGTCTTAAATGTGAAAAATAGAAAAAAGACCAATTTTTGTGAAACAAAGCGAGTTTCTTTGAACGTTTCTGATATGCTTAATTTATCTTTATGACAAGTAAATGCCCTAACAGTAAACTCCAGTTTGACTTAATGATCTCTATAGTTACATAAATTTGCTTTTGCTAAGTTAGAGCTGTATTATGATTACAAAGTGACATAAATAGAAATATTGGTCATATTACGCATATCTTCGTGTCTAGATTAGATACTCATTTTCCCAACTCACTTTTTTAAAAGCTTCAATATTATGAAGTATATTATATTGCTGCTGACAAAAGTTCAAATAAATAAATGAAAAGCTTAGTCTTTCAAAATAGCAATAGTATCATTTTACTACTCAACTTCAGGGGAAAATAAAAATCATTTCATTGCTAGATTGTAGATATCATTGTGGTTCAACAATCAACATGGATCAAATCATGCTTACTTTTATCAGATGCCTCGTATATTTTGCTACTTGGATGCAGTTGAAAAAGGTATATTAATTATACTACCAAAGGCAGTGTATTAATTTATTACCAAAAAGTAAGTTATAGAGGAGTAGTTTTTTAAATATGACGGTTACATTTCTAAATTCTTACACCGAGCAGAAAAAAAAGGCACAAAGCAACATTAGGCCCACAAGAGCAAATCTCACCCTTATAAGTTGTCTTTTGACCCCCTCTTAACTTTAGTTTTGACTTTCACGTTTAAAATAGCCAATGGGGACCACCTCACCGAAAGCAACAAGGACAACGGCTTTGTTACCGTTTGAGTTTTAAAGCCCAGACTTGCAACTCTAATCCTGTTCAAATTTCAAATCCGACCGTTGCTCCCCTTCTCTCTTCCAACTTCAATCCCCAACTAGCTTAAGACAACCAATCTCCATTTCCAGAGCTCATCTCTTTCTTCTCTCTCTTTCCCTCTATTGCACATGTAATTCCCTTTCTAGGTTTTCATTTTCATTTCTCAGCCTCCAAATCGCATCTAAGACCATACAAAATAGACACAACCACCGGAACAATGGTGGTCAAGCGAGCAGTCTCCTCGCCGGATTCCTCACCGGTGAAAATAACGGTAACCTCCTCAGTCTCAAAAGCCACAGGAGCTCGAAGCATAGGCCTAACCAGCCCACTCCCACGCGCCTCTGTCTCAAACTCCCCACTCAGCGGCGGCCGAACAAGGAGGAGCTCCCTCTCCGGCACCGGCGACCGGTATTCTTTTGTCACAAACAATGACGCCGGAGAAGAAATCAACTCCGAATACGTCTCCTACACCGTCCACATCCCACCCACCCCTGACCACCAGCCCATCTCCATGTCCACCTCCCAGACCAGCCTCCCGGAGGACACGAAGCCCAATTCCACCTCCAATTTCATCTCCGGGACACTCTTCACCGGCGGCTTCAACTCGGTGACTCGGGGCCACGTCATAGACTCCTCAAACGTGGAGAGGGTGGATCAATCCGTGAAGCTTGGGAAGAACGCGTGTGGGATGAAGGGCTGTGATGAGAATGCAACTCAGGTTGGGAATTGTGATTGTGGGTTCCAGATTTGCAGGGATTGCTACTTGGATTGCCTGTCGAGTGGCGGTGGGCGGTGCCCGGGCTGTAAGGAGCCTTATAAAGACGCCGGAAGTGAAGAAGAGGAAGACGAGGAAGATGAAATCAGAGGAGAAGCAGAGGATCAGGCTTATCCTTTGCCTACAAGGAGGATGGATAAAAGGCTTTCACTTGTGAAATCTTTGAAGCAGCCTTCTGATTTTGATCACAACAGGTGGCTTTTCGAGACCAAGGGGACTTATGGGTATGGGAATGCGGTTTGGCCCAAGGAAGGTTATGGCTTTGGAGGAGGAAATGGTGGCTATGAGCATCCTCCTGATTTTGGTGAGAGGAGTAGAAGGCCTTTGACCAGGAAGGTTTCTGTTTCAGCTGCTCTTATCAGTCCTTATAGGTATGTCTTCTCTCCTCCTATGCTTATATACTGATAATTGCTTAGGTTTCTATTATGTTTAGCTGAAGTTTAGCTTTGCCTAAACGAGCTTCTACTTCTGTTCATATTCATCTGATCTGAAGCTGTGATAGATTCTTTGTACATATAAGTTGCTGAAAAATGCTTATATTTGAGATTTTGAGCTGTTCAGATGGCTGTTTAGATTCATTTATATTTGTGATAGATAGTGGTATCTTAAGTTGCTGATTGATGCTTATTTGTTCCTATTCTTCCTGAGTGTTAAACTATAAATGTATTTATACCTGTAACTAGTAGCACAATTTAAAAAACCTTTCTGTTGGATGTTAGGAAAAGAATAAAAATTCATGGAACTAGCAGGCCTGCTCAACTGTTCAGCAGCAATTTAATGCTTAATTAGATTGTACTATCATTGGAATGTAGATGCATTGCTGCAATTAGGAATGTATAAATATGTAGAATCCAGACGAACGGACAAAAAGTTTTCATAACAGTAGCTTAGATTGTAATGTCATTGGAATGTAGATGCTATTGCTGGACTTAATTCTTGCAATCACTAGTCTCAGCAATCCTGTATGTAGAGAAGTGATGAAACATGATAGTAGTTGAATTTATGAATAAATAACTGTATAGTACTTGACAATGCTAACTTCAATCCATTGTCTCAGATTGTTGATGATGATACGTCTAGTGGCTCTGGGAATGTTCTTGACATGGAGAATTCGACATCCTAACCACGAAGCCATGTGGTTGTGGGGAATGTCAATCACCTGCGAGCTATGGTTCGCCTTCTCCTGGATTCTTGATCAGCTTCCCAAAATCTGTCCAGTCAACAGAGTTGTTGATCTTGATGTTCTCAAGGAACGCTACGAATCTCCCAATCTTCGCAATCCCAAAGGCCGGTCCGACCTCCCAGGCATCGACGTTTTCGTCTCCACAGCTGACCCAGAGAAAGAGCCTCCACTTGTCACAGCCAACACTATCCTTTCAATCCTAGCTGTCAATTATCCAGTGGAGAAGCTTGCTTGTTACTTGTCTGATGATGGAGGTGCACTGTTAACGTTTGAAGCACTTGCTGAAACTGCAAGCTTTGCAAGGATTTGGGTTCCATTCTGTAGGAAGCATGGAATAGAACCCAGAAGCCCAGAGGGGTACTTTGGCCAGAAGAAGGATTTTCTAAAGAACAAAGTTAGATTGGACTTTGTTAGAGAGAGGAGGAGGGTTAAGAGGGAGTATGATGAGTTTAAGGTGAGAATTAACTCCTTACCGGAATCGATTAGGAGAAGATCGGATGCTTTTAATGCCCATGAAGAGCTGAAGGCGAAGAAGAAGCAGATGGAAACTGGTGGTAATCTGACTGAACAAATCAAGGTACCCAAAGCAATTTGGATGTCTGATGGATCTCATTGGCCCGGAACTTGGCTCTCTGCTGAGATTGATCACTCTAGAGGAGATCATGCTGGCATTATTCAGGTAAATTTTTTGACAATTCTATTGAGTTTCAACATCTTAATGCTAGATTTGCAATCATGATTTGTTTCAATTCATTTGAGTTTCAACATCTTAATTTTTGTTTGGTTATTAAATTTCTAGCACTAAAATTGCAATCTTTTGTTAAAAATTTAGGCAATGCTGGCTCCACCAAACTCAGAACCAGTTTATGGATCAGAAGCAGATGCAGATAACTTGATTGACACAACAGAAGTCGATATAAGGTTGCCATTGCTGGTTTATGTGTCCAGGGAGAAAAGGCCAGGTTATGATCACAACAAGAAAGCAGGAGCAATGAATGCACTTGTGAGAACTAGTGCAATCATGTCAAATGGGCCGTTCATTCTCAACCTTGACTGCGATCACTACATCTACAACTCACAGGCCATAAGAGAAGGCATGTGTTTCATGCTGGATAGAGGAGGTGACAGAATCTGTTATGTTCAGTTTCCTCAGAGGTTTGAAGGAATTGATCCTAGTGACCGTTATGCAAACCACAACACCGTCTTCTTTGATGTGTCCATGAGAGCCCTTGATGGGTTGCAAGGTCCAATGTATGTTGGCACAGGCTGCATATTCAGGAGGCTTGCTTTATATGGATTTAGTCCTCCAAGAGCAACTGAACACCATGGTTGGTTTGGGACTAGAAAGTTGAAGCTTCTTCTTAGAAGACCCAAGAATAGAAAGAAAGAGCTGGAAGAAGAAGTGGCTTTACCAATCAATGCTCATCTTCAAGAGGCATATGATGATGATGATTTGGACATTGAATCGCTGCTTCTTCCGAAAAGGTTTGGGAATTCCACTTCTTTGGCTGCTTCCATTCCAGTTGCTGAGTACCAAGGAAGGCTGCTTCAGGATTTGCAAGGCAAGGGTCATCAAGGAAGGCCAGCTGGCTCATTGGCTGTACCACGCGAGCCGTTGGATGCTGCAACAGTTGCTGAGGCAATCAGTGTGATTTCTTGCTTCTATGAGGATAAAACCGAGTGGGGCAAACGGGTTGGCTGGATTTATGGGTCTGTGACGGAAGACGTCGTGACAGGCTACAGAATGCACAATAGAGGGTGGAGATCAATCTACTGTGTGACAAAAAGAGATGCATTTAGAGGAACAGCTCCAATCAACCTAACTGACAGGCTTCATCAAGTCTTGAGATGGGCAACCGGTTCGGTTGAGATATTTTTCTCCAAGAACAATGCTTTGTTTGCAAGCAGAAGAATGAAGTTCTTGCAAAGGGTGGCCTATTTCAATGTGGGTGTTTACCCTTTCACCTCAATGTTCCTCATTGTCTACTGCTTTCTACCGGCCATCTCGCTCTTCACAGGACAGTTCATAGTGCAATCCCTCAGTGTCACATTCTTGATGCTTCTGCTTCTCATCACACTCACACTCTGTATGCTGGCTCTGTTAGAGATCAAGTGGTCAGGAATCACACTCCATGACTGGTGGAGAAACGAGCAGTTCTGGCTGATCGGTGGCACGAGCGCGCATCCAGCTGCAGTTTTACAAGGGCTGTTGAAGGTCATTGCTGGAGTTGACATCTCATTCACCCTGACATCAAAATCATCCGCCCCCGAAGACTCGGAAGACGATTTTGCCGATCTTTATGTGGTGAAATGGAGCTTCTTGATGGTTCCTCCAATTACAATCATGATGGTGAACATGATTGCAATCTCAGTGGGATCTGCTAGGACGCTTTACAGCCACTTCCCTCAGTGGAGCAAGCTTCTTGGAGGAGTGTTCTTCAGCTTCTGGGTGTTGTGCCATCTTTACCCTTTTGCAAAAGGGCTGTTGGGAAGGAGAGGAAGAGTGCCGACTATCGTTTACGTCTGGTCCGGGCTTCTCTCGATCATTATCTCTCTACTTTGGGTTTACATTAGCCCTCCAGATGGAAGTCAGAGCCAAGTGAGATTCGAGTTCCCTTGATTTGTATTGTGGTCATGTTAGACGGATGAAGTTCTCTCTCTCAACTTCATGTTCTGGATCATATACTTTATAACTAGTAGTAGTAAGCCTCTATTTTACTGTCTAAAGTTTCTGTTTTTAATTTTTGGGGTTTCCTGATGGAAATATGCCCATTATTCGCAAGTGATCAGCAAAAGTGAAGATGTCTTCAGTTTTTGTTACTCCATTTCCTAGCTTATATGAATTTAAAAGAGCACATCCAACCAATTTGATCCTCAGCATATTTCCAGAAGATTATCTGTTCTTAGCTTAGAGACAAAATAGGATTGTCATGTTCTTCATTTATCTGCTAAAACTAAAATCAATTGCATTCAATATTCCAATCAAAGCTGCAAAATTCTGATTTGACTCTCGAAGAAAGGGATTCATCACCATTCAATATTGCTGCTTGAAGGAGCCCAAAAATTAAAGTACACGTCCCACAACATCATTGAAAATTTGAAATACATTCGCCCACCAAATTTAAGATAATGAATAGACCCTCCATAGTCCATATAGACCCATCTGAGAATATGATTAGCTTTGCCTAATAAGCACCCTATTAGTAAGCATAGCAAGAGCAAAAAGGCTAATTATGACCCCGTTTGATTGCCTAATTTATTTAATCTAAGTACGAAGTACTTGAACATTTTGGTTTTCATTTGTTTTAAGGAATCTACATTTTTTGAAGAACATTTAAACGTGAAATGCATATATGAAACTAATGTTTCCTTGGAGCTTTGTAATCTAGAGGTTTTTACAAGAATATGCTCAGCTTGTGGCCGTCCTCCATTGAACAAGAATAAATCGAGACAAATGGAAAAGTTGAAAACTGTAATTTTTGGGAGGACAACCAATAGTTCGAATCTTCTACTTTGAGATATTCTGATACGAAAACTAATAATGGTTCTAAATATCCTAATTTTTTAGTATATAGTTGTACACTCTACTCTAACCTTTTCGAATTTCACAAAATATTCTATAATTTGGAAGTCATTGCGTCCTTTACTCTTAAGTCTTAAGTGTCCAAACTTTGAGTAAAATTATAGATTGATCCCTTACCTTTTCATTTGGTGACAAAAATACCTAATTTGTGTACAAGCAAAATTTTCTTATCCTCAAAATATTAAAACATTAGATCTCTTTTGATTCTAAAACATTCTTAGTGGAATTTAATATATTGGGTAAGATCAATAACTACTTGAATAAGGTCTAAAGTAATAACATAATCATAACATTATAGGTTTAATTTTCTCATTTATAAGAAAATAATATCATTAATTTTAGTAGTATTTGACTAATATAAATTCTTAACTTCATAATTAACTAAATTAATCACTAACTAATAACTTTGACGTTACTAAATAATAATGGACAAAAGTACCTTAAGGTGACCCGGAGATGAAAGGAGGGAGCCCAAAGTGGATACCCCCAGCCCCAGAGGTAAATTGGCGGTACCCATCTCTGTGGGATCAGAACTAGCGACCCATGGTATTGAAACTATAAGTTCCTCACTCCTCTATCGGCTCATGAAAATTTCATACATGGGTACTACTTCCTTGGGCTTTTTACCAAACGAACATGGGTAAGTATTGGAGTATTACTTCATGTTATAAGACAATATTTGTATCATATCTTATAAGAGAGGATCCAAATAAATTAAACAAGTAAGTATTTGGGTGGAAAACTATGAAGCTATCAAGTGATTCTGTGAAGGAGGGACCTCAATGGGCCATAGAGCTTTCATTGCAAACCTGGATGGCACTTATTCTTGCTTGTCGTGGGGTTCTCAAATTGACTATTTCAAGTGCCCTTTTGAAGGCTCCAAAAACCCCTTCATTAATAAGCCATAAGACTATTCGTATTCTTCTTTTGCACTACCAAGTACTAACCTGCAATTTATCATTGAATTGCCCTACCATCCAATAAATATCGTTTCCCCCTTGATAGCCTTCTCTAAACCAATAAAAATCCAGCATATATAATACCAGTGGTCCGAACAAATCATATACGGAGTACAAATTTTACATTATAACAAGTTCGCACCAAACAAATCCGTTATGTAATCATCTTTAGAGTTTGGGGACATTCTAAATCAATGCTTAAATTTCAGGTTTCGGGTGGGTTGAATGATTTATTATGCATGTTTTAGTTTTGGATCGATTCTAGTTGGGCATAAAATCATTTGTAGCTAACCAAATCTCATGATGTCGTACAACATGCTTGTTGGCGAGAGGCCATGTTCTAGGAAATCGCACTCTTTGAACGTAATAAGACATGGGTCCTTACTCCTCTGCCTTCTAAAAAGAAATTTATTGAGCGTAGATGGGTGTACAAAATTACGCGTCGTGCTTATGGCTCAATTGAGAGATACAAAACTTGCCTTGTTATTCTTGGTAATCGTCAAGTTGACGGTATAGATTACCATGAGACATTTTACCCGTTGCTAAGATGGTAACTATTCGAACTTTTCTACCTATTGCCGCTATTAAGGGTTGGGAACTCTATCAAATTAATGTTCACAATGTCTTCATGCATGGAGATTTGCATGAGCAGGTTTACATTCAACTTCCCCTGGATTTTCTAAGTCACATTCGGGTCTAGCCCATCACCTTCAAAAGTCTCTTTATTGGCTCTGGCAGGCTCCTCGTATCTGGTTCTTTAAGCTTGTTGAGGCTTTACGTGTGTGTTCGGATTTAAGTTCAAACACTACTTGAGTTCTTGCTTTCACATGAAGGATTTAGGAGTGTTGAAATATTTTCTGGGCATTGAGGTGGCTCGTTCTTCTAAAGGAATCTATATGCTTTAGATATCCTTTCAAAATCAGGTCTCTTGGCTAGTAAATCATGCGATTTTCCGATGGAACAGAATCAACAACTAGCCACGTCTACTAGTGTTGAGTATGAGCATCTAGATCGGTATCATCGTTTTGCTAGTCGTCTTATTTATCTTATTATTACATGACTTGACATCAGTTTCGTCGTCCACGTGTTGGCCTAGTTTCTTCAGGCTCTTAAGGTGGACCATTGGCGTGTCGCGGTCCGTGTGTTGAGATATATCAAAGGTCATCTAGGTTAGGGTCTTCTTTTGTCTGCTTCTAGATCTTTACAGATATTTACTTACTGCGACTTTGACAAAAAAATGAAAAACGAGAAAATAACATAGTGTGTCTCGTTCTTCTGCTGAGGCAGAATACCGATCGAAGTTGGGCAAAACAGCATACTTTAAATTACATAGAGAAAAGCAGAAGATCAAACGATGAAAGAGAGGGCATGGTCGTTATATGACATTAATTGTTGATTTGACACAAAAGTTGGGCAAATGCTTTCATCATCATCTTAAAAGCTTCATTAATTATGTGTGATTGATGTAATGATATTCTAAGAGCTTCCAAAGCCAGTTAACTATAAAGTTTTTGTGTATGGTTAACCATATTGCACCACTAACACTAAATTAATCATGATTTGGCTCGGTTTGATTTTATTATGTGTAAATTTGATTAACCATATGAAAATCGTGAATCGTAACCGTTTAAGAGAACCG
The DNA here is from genome assembly GCA_964016875.1 of Fallopia convolvulus. NCBI lineage: Eukaryota > Viridiplantae > Streptophyta > Magnoliopsida > Caryophyllales > Polygonaceae > Fallopia > Fallopia convolvulus. The sequence continues at coordinate 21,293,395 of OZ024733.1, forward strand.
ATTTTTTTTTAAAAAAATATTGTTGTTGGTTCGATTAATAAGAGCTTTTTTAATTCGTTTTCTTTTTCGGACACCCCAGAATATGGCCAAGTAGCATGAATTTTAGGAAGCATTAGAATCATGATATAAAGATGTTCAATTCTTCTTAATGTCACAAGGGTTTTGTATACCACTTTAGTTTCTGTAAACTTTACACATAAAAAATTTGTTTAATGAGAAGGTGCAAGTTATGATTTAAGTAATTTGGTTTCCCATTGATGCCTAAGCAATACATATCTCCTTGTTTGAGCTAGGTAAGTTTTTCCAATACAAGAGGTTATAAGTATGAATATATGGAAAGGATTTAATTAGTAGGGCCATCCATGAGAGCGCAAACCATAAAGACTAGATTTTTAACTTGATATATACAGAAATGATAATTGTAATCGAGGAGCTTGACGAGCATAAGAAGAAGATATATAAGCACATGGCGCATGTGGGGAAAAAAAGGTCATATGACGTTTATAGGCCTACTTGGATCATTGGTTGCCACAACGTACTCAATGAACTCATTCATGCATACTCACAAATACCAAATAATAAAAAGTTAAGCCGTCGTTTCTTGTGCCGGCAAATAGGCAAATCTTGCAACCCAAAAACTTTGTCAAGGAAAAGGGCCTCTTTACTTGCTATATTTGTACATTTCCAGCTCTAGTCACTTAATTAATGTTCAAGTATACAACACTATTTCGTATATCATATCTAAAGTTTGAGATTAAGAAGGTCTACTCTATTATATAAAATTGACGGACTATTTCGATAATTATAAAAATCTTAATTTTAGAGCTTACATATGCACAACTCCAAGTCTATTGGCTCATAGACGTTTCTTGAAATGTTTTTTAGTAAAAGGCGAAAGAATAGTTCACTTTGTGCTCAATGTGTGGCTGCGTGACGTTTCTTGAAATGTTTTGCTTAAAAAATTCCAACATTTCAAGGCTAATTCAATTAGTCAATGCGCACGGTCATAAAATCAGTAATTTGAATTTGTGTGAACATGCTCTCCTTTCTTGTTTTGGTTTGCATTTGTGTTGGTGATTTTTAGTGTTATCAAGTGATTGTTCCCTATATGGACGACACTATGAGATCTTACTTTGTTATGTTACGGGTTTGGGTGTGCGGAGTGCGCGCTCGTGTAAGCATAGTTGAGGTCTAGAGGGAAACATTAAGGAGAAGTTATGTTACTTATATGTCTCTAAGACAAGAGTTCTATATACAACATTGAGGATGAACAATAGGCGTTCTTCCCTGAGTGGGAACAAGGAGTCTGTTCCTTACGGGAGGGAACAATGTCTGTTCCCTTGGTGGGAACAATGGTTCACCTGAGTGGGAACAGTTGTTCTCTGACGCATGCCTAAAATTTCGGCACGTGTTTAATTGTTGATAACTGTTGTATAACTGCATTATAACTTCCTTAATGAGTAATAAATGATGGGTGACGTGGGTTATTCAAGATAACCTTTCGTGGCACTTGGTAACCGTCGTTAACTTCTAGTAACCGTTGGTAACTGCTGTTAACCGTTCCCTGAAACTGCTTTCCTTTGCCTATATAAAAGGCTATTGGGAGATTGGTATCGGGTTGATTCACGTGGGTTCACATAATCAGAGGAGAGCGTCTCTCTCCATGATTGAACTTAAAATAGAGTCTAATATCTATTTACATGAACTCTAAGGCTCGATCTCTTTCAGGAGCCTTGTTAGAGATCGGTTGGTTTGTCTTATCTCACTTCAAAATCCGTGGATTCCCCAAGGCTATGTAGGGGGCGAAATATTGACTTCGGAAAGCGTTTCTACGTGATTCAAACCTATATCAAGTATTGCATATGATTGATCTACTGAAGAGTCGTCTTCAACTACATCCACGAAGAGAAACTCCATGACTTCAGCAACGCACTGTTCCCTAAGTACCAACAGATAAAGGATTTTCGGTGGGAACTACGGAGCAAGAGTCCAAGACACCTACAATTTGGTCGTAAAATCCTAAAACACCTGTGCTAACAAGTTTTTGTGTACTTGTACAAACACAATCGTATTTTTCAAAAATGTACATATTCTTATGAAAGTTGTGTATGTGAAGAATATAAATGCACATAAAGATAAAGGGTCCCGACCTGTAAAGGAGATCCCGTGAGGTCCCCCCTCTTCTTCCATAACAACATCTCTATACAACGTCTCCTCCTACTTTTTTAGTTTTTTTGGGTGTCTATATTTTTCCCACCTTCATTCACATGATAAACTTGTTATCATTAAAGTTTGTTATCTCTCCTTAGAAGAAAGATAAACTAAGTAAAGATTATAAGTAGCAAAAAACTAAAATAAACTAATGGAAGAAGATCACTTTCGCATGATAAATAAAAGACTCGAGCAAGTGTTAGTTGCTATGTCGTCTTCATCATTTGAAGTCCTCTTTCAAATAGCTACACCTTTACAAGTTAAAACATAAAAGACAACAACAACAAATAGATGATTTATTTAATAATAAAAGGGCATTTCTCCACGCAACCTAATAAGTTTGATTTTATAATAGCAACAATTACTTTGAATAATTTGTAACGTCAATAAGAAAACGGCCTCCACCGACACTTGTTAAAGCACTCCCCTATTTATTTATTTTTTAATCTAAACTTGCTGTGGTGGTGATTCCTATTACTCAATTATTGAATTAGAAAGTTGAGATGTCATCGTCTCTAAATAATTTCAAGTCGAGAATACCAGTACTATGGTCTATGGAAGAAAGAAAAGATGAAATTATCAATTCACGAGGTTAAGATTGTTAGAAGAGTTTAACACAAATCACATGCAGAAAAATGTATTTTATATATCTGCCGTAGCCCGTAGTAAGTGGGCAGTTGGGCCGCCAGGTGGAGTAAACGGGCCCATGCCAGCTCCCACGTATGGCCCACCCCCTAGTGTTGTGTTGGATACTACCAAACGCTCCAGTAGGCCCCACTTGAGCATTTCCTCATCATAAAATATCATCAAACATTTGTTTTTGGAGGGGATACTATTCTAGTGGTAAAGATTGTGTCAAACAACTCGTACAAATCACAAGTTTGGATGGATATGGATTCGCATCAAGCAAGGGGAAGATGAACCAGAAAAACTACAGGTTGGATAGATCACAAGACTTTACACTCTCTTGCCATCAGCTAATAATCCACCTAGCTTTGCTAATTAGTATCTCATTAATTACTACTACCAGAGAAACTGAGGGCAAAACTGACATTTGGTCAAAACCCTTCCTTCCTCCACATCTGCTGCATGCACTACAAACCCCCAATACAATTGAATCTGCAGCAGCAGTATCCCTAATCAATTATCACATTCACCAAAGTCACACAGATCACCAATTTGGATCATAGCTATAAACTATATATCAACTTGCAATTGTCTCCCTAATCAAGGTCAAGAATATCATCATAAAATAATACTAGCTCTCTTGTATCAGAAGACAGAAGCAGCAGCTCATAAACAGCACACGGAATTCAGCCCAATTTTTAAATTCAACACTGCCAACAAGTACAACCCATTTTTAGATGTACACCACATGCTCCTCCTTGTCTGTAGCACCCTTTGCAACTTGCAATTTCTTACATTTATTATCCCAATTTTCCATACTAAGCAGACAGCTAGATTCTTGATTGATTAGGGTTCTCTACTAGTAATCGCCCCAGATAGATAGCAAAGCTTGTCTGCCAACATTAACTTTCTGGGTTTCTGAATAACAGTTCAGCTTATTTATTGGTAATTACCTAGCAATCAATCTACCGAGTACTACTCTCTATCACACACACCCACAGTCAAAATTGCAATAAATGAAATCAGGAGATGAAGCTTCCAAGATTATTTATCATCACAAAATCAAAAAATAAATACTTACTAAACTGAATAGTAGAATCAATCAGCTATGCTAATGAATCAATTCAAAAGTAGCCCAGTATGTCTCTTACAAGGAGGATGACAATTGACAAACAATTACATACTCAACCAATTCCGAGCTTTCCCTTTTTTCATGGTTTTCCCTTCCATTTCTGCTTATTATTACTGAGTACCAACAATAGAATTTTAGAATTACAAATCTCTTTCGTTCCACACAACCCAACCCAACTGAACTGATGATGATGATGATGGTAATGATCACATTCATACGCTAATTCTACTGATCACGATCATGATGATGAGAAACCAAAAATAACAAAAAAAAGAATGAAAACAAGAAGATGGAACGGAGACGAAAATCACAAAATGAAAAAAAAAAATTTGAATGAACAAAAGAAGTGAGCATTTGTGGAATTTACCAGCTGCAGTGTGTCCCTCTGTTCACCACCACTGTCCGAAACGACGACCCATCATTCTTCTTCTTCATCTTTCACAATGACTGATCATACAAATCATATGGAGCCCATAAAGCATCCAATGGGCATGCCCGTCTCTCATCAAGTCGAATCCATGGCTTCCCACTCCCACTCCAATGCAAGAGGCTCACCGGACCTGGGTGCAGGTCCCTGCAGCTTCCCCTCACATTATCACCTCCGAGGCCGTGCTGGTTCCACCGGTGCTCGATCGGAGCAACGTGGCCAGCGAACACCAGCAAAAATGGGGGCAGGGACCCCAGCTCATAGATCCTCCGGCCGCTCTTCTGTATCTCCATCCACCTCTCGATCCGCCTCGTGTACCCGACCCGCCTCCACCGCTCCAGATCCATCACCATCACTCCTGTGTTGAAATAGCAGGGCACCCTCCCGGCGAACGTGCCGGAGAATCGCTCGTCCGACCAGAACCCCGCGGTGAAGTACTTGGTGAAGTTGGCGTGGCAGTACTCCGGCGCGCCGATGGTCCTCGAGCCTAGGTTCGTCCGCCATAGCTTGGCGATGTCGTCGACAACCACCAGGTCGGAATCGAGGTAGATCACTCGCCGGACGCAAGGCTCGAGGAGGTCGGCGAGGTAATTGCGGGCGTAATTGAGCGGCTGTTCGAGCGCCTGGCGAACGGAGGCGGAAATTAGGGATCGGACGATCTCCGGATCGAAGTAATAGACCTTGAATTTGAGATGCGGGAAGGTGGATCGAACTAGGGTTTCGAGATTCGTCTCGGAGACGACGAAATGGAAGAAGATGTTCTCGGGGCAGAGAGAGTGCTGGAGGACGGAGTAGACGGCGGCGACGGATCCCCGGAGGTACTCGACGTCGAGGGTGATGGCGACGTGGACCAGCGAAGGGTCGCAGACGGAGGCACCGGCGGAGGCGCATTCGGCGGCATTGTGAAACGGCTGCGCCTGTCGGAAGGAGAGGGGCGCCGGGTGGGATTGGGCGGTGGCGGAGAGGCGGCGGAAGTGGGAGGAGGATCGGATGGCCTCGGCCGGCGGGAAAGACTGGCGCGACGGGCAGAAGAGGATCATGACGATGGCGAGGGAGAAGAAGCCGGAGAATCGCATGGCCCAGAGCATCTTGGGGGGGTGGAAGTGGCGGTGGTGGCCTCTGAGATGATTCTTCCTCTTGGTGTTTTGGCCGGATTGGAAGAAATCGGCCGATCTTGATTTGAGGAAGACGAGGGTTTCTCTGAGGTCCGCCAGAGTTGTCCGTTGTTGCTTTCGACGGACAGAGAGAAAATCCCTTCCCGAATTCACCGATTTGTATCAACCAATCTCAAATCCGAACGAAATGAATCTTTTTTCCCCCAAATTCCACAAAAGTATCCCCCGGGCTTCAGAAATCGAATAACGTGGGAACAAAGCGAAGAAGGGGAGAGCAAAATGCCGGAAAAGGAGAGAAGAGGGATTGAGAATCCTCCATGTCCATGAGAGGGCTCAGTGCTACTTTGCGCCGACGTGGTTATCTTCCCCCTCCTCCTCAGTCTCCCTCTCCCTCTTATCTTTTCGGCCGTGTTTAAGGTTCTTTAATGGCGGATTTAAGGGGGCTCCAGAACAACTTTAACAGATAATCCAATGCAGCAGTAATAGAATGCAAAGCCACTCTCTGGCTCTTCCTCTCCCCCGCTTATTATTATTATTATTTTGGTTTTGGAGGCAGGAAAGAAGGTGAGAACGATTACAGGAGGAGGGTAGCAAGCAACTATACAAACACACAAGAGTGTTTGTTGAGAGAGAAGAGGCGTTTGTTTGCCTTTTGTTCTTCCCCTTTTTCTTTTTCTTTTTTCTTTTCGTTTTTTTAATGGAATACTGAATGAATGGATTTCTTTTTTATGTTTGCGCTTGCGCCACCAAAAAACGCCCGGAGTAGGGCTGTCAAAATTTGACCCGATCCAAGAAACCCGCCCGATCCGTCCGACTCCGAACCCGACCCGACCCGACCCGAGAAAAAGATAAAAAGTTTTATACCCGAGAAATGTTTGACCCAAACTGATTTGACCCGAATCCAAAAAACCCGAACTCGAGATTAACCCAAACCCGATTATACCCGAATGGACTAAGCCTGATGCAACCCGATATCCGATGCTACCCGACCCGAAGTCATCCGAAAATCCGAAGTTACCCGACCCGAAACCATCCGAAAATCCGAAATTACCCGACCCGAAACCATCCGAAAATTATATTATGTTTTAAAATATTAATGATAGTGAATATTTATTATAATTATGCTTTAATTTAAATGTTACATTAAATATTTAGACCCTAGAGTAGTTAAACTACAAAAAATCATCATTCGATATATGGTCTGAATCAAAATCCGGCTTACTCGAAATCAAATTACCGGAAATTCGGTCAAAGTCGAAATCCAATTCACCTAAAATCTGAAAAACACAAAACCCGACTCACCCGAAATCCGAATAAATCTGAAACTAACTAAACCCGAAACCGTACTTATCCGAAATCAAGTCGGATCGAAAACCGAATGACCCGACCGAAATTGACCCGAAACCTGACTTTGCCCGATTAATTGAGCACCCGACCCAAAATGATCCAACCCAATTTGACCCGATTTTCAAAATATTCGAGCTTGACCCGAATCCGAACTTATCCGAAATTGAATTGACTCGACCCAAACCCGACTCGACCCGCCCGATTGACACCCCTAGTTATTAGACAAAGAAATTTGCAAAAAAATCAACATTTAAAGAGGCCATATTACTATAAATCATCCCTTATAAAGTGATTTTATTGAAAGTCACCCATTAAACTCATTTCATTAAGCAATCAATCATCTATTGTAAAATTCCGCCTAAATTTGTGAAATATTACCTATATACTCTCCTCTATCACCCTCGCTTACGCTGTCGCTAGCTCCTCCGACCTCCTCTCTGATTTTACCTACATCAAATTCTCTATCGACCTCCTCGTCATTGGTGCTCCTCCACCTCAAAACCGTCGTCGGTGCCGCCGGATTGGGTAAGCTCTAGTCTTCTTACCTCACGGAGCAGTCGTTCCTAGAAATCCCCCAATCTCTCCCTCGATCCCTTGAATTGAACAACCCTACTTGCACATTCAACCCGAATTTTTTTTACCGCGATGTAAATTATGATTGTCTTTTGTTTGGATCTTGGTTAGGTGAACCGTTCCAAAACATTAAAAATCTTCCTTGCGAGTTGACTAAAACTCACAATAACCGTTTTTACCTTCAATATCTTTGATTTACATGTGTGAATGTGTGAAGGACAAAAGGATAATTACACAAAATTTAACAAATTTGTGGACGAATTATGACGATGGGTGGTTGAATGCTAACGAAAAGAGTTTAACGGATGTGTTTCAATAATTGGCATATTTAACAGGTAAATTACGATAATATGAGGTACTTAACCGGTGATTTTTTTGCAAATTTCTTTTATATGTATGTGTTCGTGACGCAAGAGTTTGAGTGTGTATAAGGTGTTATATAAAAAAAATGGGTATTTATAATCAATAGTAGTATATTTCATATAAATTGTGATTGGAACGAAAGGACCAGCTGGCCTGTCTAATTTCTACATGACAATTACATCCATAAGAAATCATAACAATGAAAAGGTATACAAATAATAACAATGCAATATGCATATTCCCTGTTCACATGGGTAGTCTCTTTCGTTGCTTTAAACTTCAATTTACAATATTAATAGCATTTTTTCTTTTTTGGTCTGAATTCAGCACTCCAATCTTATATGCTCAAAATAAAATAAATTGTTTTCACTGATAAAATAGCATAAACACAAAGATTATGGATACAAATAATTAACCACCCATTTTCGATCTTATAATAAAAAAAAAATCTAGAATTACTAATACATGCAAAAATAGAAAAGAAAAAAGATGAGAGATCTAGCATTCATCTAGTGGAGTATGTGGCTTCATGAAAACAAATTTTTTTTAAAAGAAGAAATCAATTTTAACAAAAGATGTCAAAAATTTCAAATCAAACACATTAACTTGTGCAAGAAAACAAAAGTATGTTTTTTTAACGAAGGTAAGAATTCGATACAATAGGGCAATTGGTACACTAAGAGGTTGTACGAGATGACAACCAAGACCGATTAGGATGAGGCACCAAAAGAAATAAACGAGTAACACAAATAAAAATATCTATTAATAACAAACAAGGAAACAAGACTAGCCATTAGAGGTGTCAAACGGGTCGGTCAGGTCGGGTTCGGGTTCGGTTATTTCGGGTTCGGGTTGAGTCGGGTTTGGGTCGTAACGGATCACTGGTCAAATCGGGTCGGGTCATTGCGGGTTGTCGGCCGGGTCGGGTCGACCTAACAGGTCAAAAAAATTGATTTTTTTACAATTATTAAAATATTTTTTATTTAAAAAATGATATTTAATAATAAATCTATTATTTTTATATATTTTAATAATAAAATATATTATAATTTTCAAAATATATTATATATTCTTAAAATATAACAAATTGGGTCAACCCAACGGTTTTTCGGGTTTGAACCCAACGGGTTTCGGGTCTATCGGGTTCGATTTATTTTGGGTTTCGGGTTCAAATTTTCGGGTCTTGACCCTAAATTTTTCGGGCGGTTCGGGTCGGGTCAGCTTTTGACAGCTCTACTAGCCATTGATAAATGGATTATCTTTACTGTGTAGTGTATTAAATTACCCATCAATTATCATTAAATGAATTTAAAATTGATTTAAAGCATTAGTTGTTAAAAAAGTTAACTTTAAATGTATAGATTATTCCCAAAAAATTATAACATCAAGTATTGTCTCTCAATAATATGAATATGGTATTATATAGGTTAAAATAAAGTTTGTCAATTTTTTTTATTAAAAGAAGGTTGTCAATTTTATGTACATAGAGTATGAATTATATGAACAAAAATCTTGTACTTGTGATGCAAGTTCAATTTCTTTTCTTGCAGGTTAGCTCGAGGCTTATTTAATGTACTATTCTTCCAAGAGTTAGAGCCGAGTTTGACATTGGACCGAGTTGTATTAGGCCAGGTCGCTTGGTGCTTTGAGGCTTCTAAAGATCCTCCATCTCGGTGGAGGGAACGTCAGTAGTCCGTTTCGCACGCCCAAGAGGGGTCAACCTGTTGTCTGCGACGCTATTTTTATAGTGCTTTACTCACCCCGATCTCAAACTCGTCTTAGTTCTTACTTTTCGAAGTTTTGTACCTTTCTTAGCTAGTCCTGCTTGTTTTTACTATCTTAATGGTTTGATACATAATAAAGTTTGCGTCCTTGATCAATGACCACTTGACCCTTTAATCATGTCGGGTCGGTCGCGAGCATGAGTTAATTATGAGTTTGGATCGTTAAAATTTACATGTTAATGGGTGAGATTGTTGTTGGTCATGGATCGCTAGCTAAAATACTTCTATAATTTGTAAAATGATATTATAGTTAAATAATATTATTTTTATATATTTTAATAATAATATATTTTACTTTCTTTGTCCCTTTTGTTTGTCAAAAGGACGGATTTATGTCCCAAAATATTTGTCAAAAAAAACAAAGCCCAATAAAATATCAAAGCCCAATACAAACCCCGAAAACCCTAACTCTCTCGCTTGCCTCTCACTTCTATCTTGCCTCTCGCTTCTATTGACTTTCTAAAAACCCTAACTCTCTCGATCTCTCTAGATCTTGCTTCTTCGATCTTGCTTCTTCCTCTCTCAAAATCTGGAAACTCCTGTCAATCTCTTTGGATCTTCATTGCCTCTCTCAATCTTTGGAATCCTTAACTCCTTAGATCTTCTTTGATCTTGCCTCTTTTCTCTCTCAATCTCTGGAAACCCCTATCAATCTCTGAAAACTCTATCTCTCTAGATCTCCCTCGCCTCTCTCAATCTCTGACTCTCTTGCCTCTCTAGATCTCTCAAAACGTTGGCTCTCTTGCATATTGGACACTCGATATTCAAGTCCATCTTGTGACCCTCTCTGTCCCCATTTTTTGTGATCTATCCTTGAGATTTGTAGAGAGTTAGGCTTGGAGATGAATCTTGACTTGTTCGAAGATGATTGTCCCCTTGATGAGTGCGAGTTAGGGTTTGAAGATGATTCCACTTCACTCCCTTGCTCCGAGTATCCCAAGTGCGAGTGGGGGTGATTCTTGTGATGGAAATCACTCGTATAGTCCTCGACGTTCAGAAGATTTGGTGGAAAGCATCTCCCAGGCTAGAGACGACGAGTGTGTTGAGCAGGAGCATCCTCTTGAGCCCCCTAACAGTGATGTGTTGGCTGATGATGATGAGCTTGAGTCCCTTGAGATTGTTGTCCCTGATTCTGATTTGAATGACTAGCTAAGTCCCATGTCCCCTTGACTTGTTCACTTACGGAATTTTTTCATATGCATGCTCCTTGTGATCTATGATGTGATTCTATGCATGCTTGAGTGTCCTTGAATTGTCTTGATGATGTCTGAATGTGCATGATTGAGTGTCTCTGAATTGTGTTGATGATGTCTAAAAATGACTTCATATAGGCAAGAGGCAAGAAAGATTCGAGAGATCTGAAAATGTTGTTGAGTGTCCCTGAATTTTGTTAAGTTCTGAAAATGTCCCCTTTACTAAATGTTGTCCCATTTAAGATCAAGAGAGATTCAAGAGAGTTAGGGTTTTCAGAGATTATTTTAGGCTTTGAGATTATATTGTGGTTTGCAAATATGGGTGTTAAATTATTATGGCTTGAGTTGTTTCTATAAATGTTGTCCCTTTTAGTAAATGTAGTCTTTTGAATGCTTGAAATCTGTGAATGTGGCAAGTCAATGTTTGTCCCAAAATGCTTAAGTTCTAAGATGCAAATTTTGTATGTTTGTCCCTTTGACTGAAAGTTTATGGGGTTTTTGTTCCTTGCATTCGATGTTGAAGTCTTTTAAACCTAAGATGCAATTCTAATATAACCACTTGCCTCAGCATGCATTAGGGAACCAGTCACTATTGTGGCTGAATGATGCCTTTGTATGCTAATGTATGGAGGATAGAGTTGTGTCTATGATGGAATGGGGACATCTGAGATTTTGATTTTATGTGTTTCATTCGATGATGACGTCTTTTTAAACCTAAGTTGCAATTCCTGTATAACCACTTGTCTTAGCATGCATTAGGAAACCAATCATAATTGTGGCTGAATGAGGCCTTTGTATGCTAGTGTATGGTGGATAGAGTTGTGTCTATGATGGAATGGGGACATCTGAGATTTTGAATATATGCCTTTCATTCGATGATGAAGCCTTTTTAAACCTGAGTTGCAATTCTTGTATAACCACTTGTCTTAGCATGCATTAGGAAACCAATCACTATTGTGGCTGAATGAGGCCTTTGTATGCTAATGTATGGTGGGTAGAGTTTTTTCTATGATGGAATGGAGACATATGAGATTTTGAATTTATGGATTTGTGTAGATTTGTACTTTTAAACCAAGTTAAATTGAGTTGGTTTCATTGCTCCATTTACACAAAATACATTTGACATCCATTTACACAAAAGTGCCCAAAAGTTGATACATTTGACATACATTTCACTCCCATGTCCCCTAGTTGCATTAAGTTGATACATTTGACATACATTTCACTCCCATGCCCCCTAGTTGCATTGAGTATCTTCCAGTGCACTTCATGTGCTTGCTTCTTAGTTGTCTTGCTCTATAAATGTTTATGCAACCCCTTGAGTCTGTTGATCTGCATCATCTTCTCCTTGTGGACCCAATGAACTATATTCCATACTTGAATAACAACCCATAATGGTGCTTTTAGTTCCCTTAATAAATTCCCCTCAATTGTTAATTTCTTCTTGTTTACATGTGGCAAGTCATATTCATTACCTCCCTTTCCTTTAGTATCTCATTCATGATATATTGTAATGTCATCCACACATTTTCTAAAGTCGTAGGATCTAGCTCATAGAAAGCCTCATGCACAACCTTTAGCATTTCATTAATATTTTTAGGCATTTTCTTGTACATCAAAGATTGAATGCTTCTAAAAAACCCTAGGTCTAATATATTCAAATCAGGGTTGTTGGGTGGTTGTTGTAATAAAATGAAAGTGAATCCATCTTGTTGATATACCTTCTTCCATTCTACATCATCTTAAGTTATGTGGGCCTTTTGGCATTATCTTGTTGTATGAATATGACTTTTGGAGTTCCATCTTGTGGCCATTTTGCCTTTATAGCTGGAACAATCTGATTTATGAGCATGCTCCTTGTGACTTTTTGGTTGACTGATTCAATAAGCTTGGTCACAATGATGCGACCTCGTTTGGAGGCGCTACGGATCTTTGCGTGGTTTAAGTATTAGGTCTTGAATGGAAAGCGGAAGACTTTGATTTGGTCCGAATCAATGTTGGATTGACCGAACTTGGAACTTGGAACGAGAGTGTTTGAATGCTTTGAATCGATTGAATGAAAACGGCGTAAGCACTAGGTTAAAGATAGGAGAATCCCTCAACTAATTCATTAACCTAAGTGTGCGTAGCTTGCAAAAAGAAGAACATAGCACCTTGTATAGGTGCGGAAAACATAAAACCCTAAAGAGCTAGACGCGTGCTTAGGGCTTGCATGCAAGGAAGGCCCATCGGTGCAAGGCCCAAGAAAGAACTTCTAATAATGTCAAAACATAAATGGAAGTGTCTAAGAATAGAAAACATGCTAAAAAGGGCATAAAAATGATATGTTGTTGGCCGTCGACACCGAAGTATCATGACAAGGCCAATGCTGGGCGCGACACGGTGTGGCGAGGCCTCGGCACGATGGCGCGTGCGTTGGCGTGGCGAAGGCGCACGGCGCTGGTGAGGTTGGCGAGAACCTCAAGTTGCGACGTTGGTGTGCGACGCGGGTACGAGGTCCGGCGCGATGGATGAGTCCAAGGTGGATGGTGCCGAGGACTCGACTCGAGGTTCTTTGGCGCTAAGGATGCAAACGGTGGTGTGCGTCGGCGCGGAAAAGGGCGCGCCATGGCCTGCGGACAAGCGCGACACCAAGGAATGTGTCGCGGTCTCAATGGGACGAGCCCGGGCACGAGTAACTGGTCCATCTGAGCGCATGGTGAAGGCGTCGTCCTCTTGGCTAGCGTCCAATAACGGGGTCGCATCACCCTCCCCCACTTGGTTGGGAAACGACCCTGTTTCCTCATAAGCAGGGTCATTGTAAGGGGAGAGATCGGCAACGTTGACCATGGTGTGAACCGAGTACTTGCCTGGGAGGTCGATGCGGTACGCGTTGTCCCCGATGCGCTCCAAAACTCGGAAAGGACCGTCGCCATGCTGATGAAGCTTGGTTTTGCGGGCGTCCGAGAAACGGTCCTTGCGGAGGTGCAACCAAACAAGATCGCCAGGGTTGAAGATCATGCGGCGGCGTCCCTTGTTGTGATGTGCCTCGTACTGGCTGGCCCTACGCTCCAACTGGATCCGAGTGCGCTCGTGCAAGCGGCGAATGGCGTCAGCGCAGTTGGTCGCGTCGAGGTGTGCGCCGGTCTTCAAAGGGCATGGCACCAAATCCATTGGCGAGTGAGGGTTGAGCCCGTAGACCACTTCAAAGGGGGTCTTCTTTGTCGCCCAGTGCTTGGACCTATTATAAGAAAACTCAACGAAAGGCAGTAAGTCCTCCCACCGGCGTGGGTTATTTTTTAGCACCGTCCGAAGAAGGGTTCCCAACGTCTGATTGGTCACCTCAGTTTGACCATCGGTTTGGGGATGATAAGCAGTGGAAAATAACAATTGTGTACCTAGCTTTCCCCACAACGTCCTCCAAAAATGACTACAAAACTTAGTGTCCCTATCGCTAACGATAGTTCTAAGAACACCATGTAGCTTCACGACGTGTTCAAAAAACAAGTTTGCGATTCCGGTTGCATTGTTGTTCCCTTTACACGGCACAAAGTGAGCCATTTTGGAGAAGCGGTCCACAATGACAAAAATCGAATCTTTACCACGCCTTGTCATAGGGAGGCCCATGATAAAATCCATGGAGAGATCTTCCCACGGGGTATCTGGAATTGGCAAGGGTGTGCAAAGGTCGTGATGTTGTGATCTTAATTTTGCGGTTTGACATGGCACACAACCTTGGCAATACTTGTGAACATCCGAGGCCATGTGAGGCCAAAAGAAGTGTTCACGAAGTGCCGCCAAGGTTTTGGCTATGCCAAAATGGCCACGGCCATTATGAGCTTCCTTGAGCAACAACTGCCTTACCGAGGAGCTCGGAATGCAAAGCTTTTCGGTGCGGTAGAGGTATCCGTTGTCCAAGAAATAAGTCTCATGGATTCGATTGTGCTCGAGGTTCTCCATGATCGGTTTAAAGAAATGATCATGCAAATATAACTCCTTAATCAAGGAGAACCCGAGCAAGTTGGCCTGTAATTGAGTAAGTAAAACGTACCTGCGCGAGAGAGCGCCGGCCACGACGTTCTATCTTGGAAAACAATGCAACACCGTGGAGCTCATCGAGAATATCATCCAAACGTGGGATCGGATGCCTATACTTCACTGTGATTTGATTGATGGCTCGACAATCGACACACATCCGCCACGAACCATCCTTCTTAGGCACTAAAATCACAGGCACGACGCACGAACTCAACTATTCTCGAACAAAACCCTTGTCCAAAAGCTCTTGAACTTGGCGTTGTAACTCTTGAGTTTCCTTGGGTGAATCCCTGTATGTAGCCCTATTCGGCAATGAGGCTCCCGGCATGAAGTCGACCTTGTGCTCAATCCCTCGGATCGACGACAACTCGTCCGGCATTACATCTTCGTATTCCTTCAAAAGAGACACAATAGAAGGAGGAAGCTTATGATTTAGTAAGGGAAAGTAAGGGACATAAAATGAAATAAGTTTGAATACCCTGAATTGATTTAGTGATGTCGCGACGCTGGGCCAAAAGCAATCGATCATGGCACGTGCCTAAGAGGGGTGGCTCGGCGTCCTTAATGGTTCTGGGGCGATTTTTGGAGGTGTTGTAGCCCCTGGATTTTTAGGAGGAATGCCCTTTGAAACGCCAGTAAATTCATCCCGAAGCTCCTGGAAACCGAATTTTCGTGAAGCCACGGCATGCGGTGCGACGCTAGGAACTACTGTCAGCGGTCCTCGACACAAATGGGGTTCTCCATGGAATTTTTGTGTGTTTTCTGTTGAAAATTCAATATGAATAGGATTCCCCTTAGAAACGCCTGTAAATTCTGTAGAAAATTGTAGAGACCCTTTTTTGCGAAATCAGCGTCGCTTAGCGCGTTACCGGGGCCATGTTTTACATTCTATCGGCCAGACGTGGGAGTTTCTCGGCGTTTTGCATCCCCAACCTCTTTGTTAACAGAATGAATAGGAGAGGGGGTGGGAACGCCGCTGGATTCTACAATTTTGGTTGGCGATGCCGAAGAAGGCTCGTTTGGAGCGGCGGTGCTTTTCTCGCTAGATTTTTGGCGTTGCCTTTCGGCTTCGTCCTGCAATACTTCACTAGGCGACATAGGTAAGAGAGTCACGCGCTTCCCATGGAAATTGAACATATAAGTGTTCAAAAATCCGTCGTGAAGCACGCGACGATCGTATTGCCATGGGCACCCCAACAAGAGATGTGTGGCGTCCATAGGCGTTACGTCAAATAAAATCGAATCCTTATAAGCATTAATTGAAAAGGAGAAAATTACTTGCATTTCAACCCAGTTGCCGCCGTCATTTGATATCCATTGAAGTTTGAACGGTTGTGGATGCGGCGTGGTTGGTAGCTTGAAATGATCAACAACTTTCTTGGAAAGAAAATTGGCACAACTACCCAAGTCGTTAATCACGCTAAGAGACACGTTATCAACTAAATAACGGGTGTCGAACAATTGTTCCCGTTGATCAGTTTTTGGTGCCTCACGCATCCTAAGGGCTCGGCGTGTGACCAATTGCAACTTTGAAACGCCAAGGCCGTCCGATGGATCACATTGCAACTCGGATCCAACCTCAGGAGGAACGACGTCATCATCTTCATCTTGGCCCTCGTATGGATCTCCTTGAGCCGTGAATAAAACCTTCTTTTGGTTTGGACAATTTCGCATCAAATGTCCACGGCCACCACATTTGTAACAGGCCATGTTACGAGCTCTCTCGGCACTCGGCGCGGCATTGCGATCCCTCGGTGCGGCTGACACCGGTGGCGTGGATTCGGACTTAGACTGTGAACCTGTCTTAACATTTTGCACGGAGGAAGGCAAACGGTTAGTACTAAAATTCGAAGGACTAGGGTTTGATGTGTAGCTCGAATTGGACCACGAAGGCTTGGCACGCATTTCTTGTTTATGCAATTGCATCGCCGTATGTACAAGGGCGTTGAGATCTTTAATAGGCAAAATCTCCAACTTATCTTGGATCGATTGCCATAGACCCGATAAAAACCGAGTCCTCATGACCGAAGGGGACACACTCATGCCAGCCTTGAAAAACATGTCTTCAAGCTTGGCGAAATATTCCTCCGGCGTCATGGCTCCCTGTTTGATGCGCATGATCTCAATGTGCATTTTATCTTTGTAGTCCGACGGAATGTACCGTTTCTTCAAGATGTAGACCAATTGATGCCATTCTCGAATGAGGGGTTTGCCTCTTCGAATCCTTTCGGACTCAAAGCGGTTCCACCACGTTCGAGCAACACCATGAAAATGCAACGTAACCAATTCAACTTTTTCGTCATCTTCGTAGCCAAGATGTCGAAGTGTATGCTCGGTTCCCTGTAACCATTCAATAAAAGCATCAGGGTCATATGTACCATAAAAAGGTTCAAATTTTACCTTGATGTCTCGACGTGTAATACGTGGATCCCGAGCGTCGCGCCTATCGTTGTCTCGGCGTGGACTGCGGTGCCGAGGAGAATAAGCGTGCCAAGGGCGTCGATTGCGGGGCGGCCCATGATCGTAGCCATTGTCACCATCATTCAGATCATCGCCATCGTCGGGGCGCCGATCCTCTCGTTCTCGATCGCATCGTTGGTGATGTCCGGCCTTGCGAGCCGTGCCATAGGCACGCTCGTACTCCTTATTTTTGGCGAGATGTGGCGGTGGAATCCAATTGGATGGCCAATGATCATGCTCCTCCGAGTCCTTAACTTGCGGATGATCAAAACTAGATTCCTCGGAATAATCATCGAACTTATCGTAATGGTTCTCAAAATTCGGAGTAGGGGCTACGAGCACTTTGATGCTCCAAATAATCCTCGACATTGTAGTCGTCGGCGTCGTAGTATTTGGCCCCATGCTTCCGCTTTGGGGTTTCATACACATAAGTCGGCGACTTGTTCTTTTGTTTCTTTTTAAGGCCACCACTAGTATGTTGACGTCGATACTCCTCAGAGTCATACTCCTCATCGGAATAAACGTCATACACTTGGGTGTCCCTATAATCTCTTGCCAATTGACGGCGATCCGCGGTCCGGGGACCACCATCGTACCGATCAAAATGACGACTTTCTTTAATTGACTCCATGCGATGCATGGTGCCCAATTGTGAAGACGGTTGGGCATGTCCTTTGCCCTTGGCACGTGCGCGCGCGACATCGTCCACGGACACACCCGGATTGGCATGGATCTCCGATCCGAGAACTTGCGCCGGTGGCACGGTGCGTTTGGGCTGCATTTGACTGTTGGCTAATAAGCGTTCGAGTTCTGCAATCCGAGCCGCCGCAGCCTCGGGGCCAAGTGTTGTTGTTGTTGTTGTGACGCCAGTGGTGGGTCAGTTTCCGGTTATCCTCGTTTCCCAATTCCGAAACCGTACCTATTGTCACACCAGTCATAGCGCCAATAAGAAGTTCACAACAAAAGGCCAAGAGTTTAAGAGTTTGCTTAAGTCGGCCGACCCTTAATGTTCAACCACACGAACAAACAAGGATGGGCTAGGCTCAAGGTCACTCAACTCAAACAATAGAATAAAGGATCGAAAACAAACAATGAATGCTAAAACAAGACACAAAGACGCGATGAGCAACCGAAAAGGAAAGCAAGCAACAAGCAATCGGCGTGTGGAATATGGTTGCCTTATTTTGGCTTGTGATCTTCTACGAGTTTTTTTAATAAAATCGGAAATATCTTACCTTATTTTGGTTTATGATATTCCGAGATCTTTTTTTTTATAACCGAAAATCTCTAGGATCTTTTAGCCCTTCGAGATATGGTAACAAACAAGCAAGAGATTAACACAATATATGCTCGAATGAAGCAAGCTAGAAATCGGCAAACAAAACCCTATGTGCATGCAACTAGCAAGACAAAGTAGTAATTTCACCAAAATCCAAAGATCAAGTCGAGTAGGTCTAGGTTGATTGTAGTGGGGTTTTTTTAAAATAAATAACGCAAGCAAGAACAAAAATTCGGTACCCTAGATGGCGGAAATGAGATGATGGATGGATCTAGGGTTGGAAGCAATGGATGGATCGTGTGAATTGAACGAGAAAGTGTGTAGCGAGACTTACTCAAACCGTTGGCTCTGATGCCAGTTGATGCGACCTCGTTTGAATGCGCTATGGATTTTTGCGTGGTTTAAGTATTAGGTCTCGAATGGAAAGCGGAAGACTTTGATTTGGTCCGAATCAATGTTGGATTGACCGAACTTGGAACTTCGAATGAGAGTGTTTGAATGCTTTGAATCGATTGAATGAAAACGGCGCAAGCACTGGGTTAAAGATAGGAGAATCCCTCAACTAATTCATTAACCTAAGTGTGCGTAACTTGCAAAAAGAAGAACATAGCACCTTATATAGGTGTGGCAAACATAAAACCCTAAAGAGCTAGACGCGCGCCTAGGGCTTGCATGCAAGCAAGGCCCATCGGTTCAAGAACCAAGAAAGACCTTCTAATAATGTCAAAACATAAATGGAAGTGTCTAAGAATAGAAAACATGCTAAAAAGGGCATAAAAATGATATGTCGTTGGCCGTCGACACCGAAGTGTCATGACAAGACCAACGCTGGGCGCGGCGCGGCGTGGCGAGGCCTCGGCACGTTGTCGCGTGCATTGGCGCGACGAAGGCGCGCGGCACTGGCGAGGCTGGCGAGAACCTCAAGTTGCGACGCTGGTGTGCGGCGCGGGTCCGGGGTCTAGCGCGATGGATGAGTCTGAGGTGGATGGTGCCGAGGACTCGACTCGAGGTTCTTCGGCGCTAAGGATGCAAAACGGTGGTTTGCGCCGACGCGGAAAAGGGCGCGCCATGGCTTGCGGACAAGCGCGACACCAAGGATTGTGTCGCGGTCTCGATGGCACGAGCCCAGGCACGAGTGACCGGTCCATCTGAGCGCATGGTGAAGGCTTTTTCCTCTTGGCTAGCGTCCAATAATGGGGTCGCATCACCCAACAATCCTCTTTTCTCTAGTTTTTTACTTTCTCCTTGCTACTTCTTTGTAAGTGGATGGAAAAATTCCTATTTTTCCATCGAATGTACATTGTCCCTCTGCATTAAATCTAGGCCTTGCAACTGCTGCTGTGAACATTGTTTTTGGTCAAAACTTGCTTGAACTGATAGAAACAACTCAAGGAGAATCTCGCTTGAGACAAAACCACTAAGCACAAGAATCTCGTACTTAGGCAAATTGGGTGAATAATACCGATATTGATAATTTTTCTGGATGCCTTACACCTGACTCTGACATAGATTTAAATAGCAAATTACCCTCCTATTGAGGGAGAAAATTAATGAATAATGACCTCTATTGATTTCTGAAAATCAGGGAATTTATTCTCTAGCTAAAATTAAAGAGGACTCTATCCTCTAGCTAAAATTAAGGATTCTTATCCTACTGACTCATGATGACTTGGACTGAATAATAACATGGAATATAATATGAAAAGGAATGAAATAACTGGAATCCTATCATGCATCCCCCTCAAATTTCGCCTTGACCTCAAGGCGAAATCGAGACACTTTCCTCCCCTAAGTGACAATCCCCAGGTAGTTTCCCCATGGTCCATTGATGTCTTGACCAGTTGCATGTTTGCTTGGATTTTTTTTGAGATCGAGCGAGGTCAAGTTTGAAGTTCAATTTTTTGATTCATCAAGGCTGGTGAGGGAAGAAGAAAATCCAATAAATCAGGGCTGAGGAGTTGTCTTGCGATTGGGGATATTAGCCATTTTTGGAAGTTTTGCTTCACCTGATTTTTCTTCAGTCTTCATCGCTTTTGACTTGACTTTGTCAACTTCTCCTAGGGGGAGAAAAAAGGTTTCTTCATGGATTTTCTCAGTCGATTCAACTTCACCTGATTTTTCTTCAATTTTTGGACTTTTTGTTACACCTGATTTTTCTTCAGTTTTCATGGCTTCTTCTTCGACTTTGTCAACTTCTCCTAAGGGGGACAAATTGTCTTCCTCGTGGATTTTCTCAGTTGATTTTTCCTCTTCGTTGTTGTGGGGTTGATCACCATTGTAATGTACCATGGGCTTTTAAATTTCAGTGCTTAGAAAAGGCAAAAGCTTCTCCAAGTAAGAAACAAGTGAAACTAGTTGAGATCTAAGGTCATGATTAAGGGTTGTGGATGGTGGTTGTAGATTTGTGGTTGAGGGTGGTGGTGGATTGAAAGCGGAAGAGCGTGTCATCACCATTCGGATCGAACGGCTGTGACACCAATTGATAGAAACCACTCAAGGAGAATCTCGTTTGAGGCAAAACCACTAAGCACGAGAATCTCGTACTTAGGCAAATTGGGTGAATAATACTGTTATTGATAATTTTTCTGGATGCCTTACACGTGACTCTGACATAGATTTAAATAGCAAATTACCCTCCTATTGAGGGAGATAATAAAGGAATAATGACGTCTACTGATTTTTGAAAATCAGGGAATTTATTCTCTAGCTAAAATTAAGGATTCTTATCCTGCTGACTCATGATGACTTGGACTGGATAATAATATGGAATAAAATATGAAAAGGAATGAGATAATTGTAATCCTATCATGAACTTGCAGCCTTATATTTGCCCGTCTCATACTGTCCTAGATAGACTCTTTGACTTTTCTTACTCAAGAACCATTTTTCATCTAAATGCACAAAATCTAACATGGGATAGTATTCCCTCTTACTCTCTGTTGTATTCCCCTGTAGTAGATTCAGAATCCACTCTAGCCTTGTATTCTTGTTTGAATCCTTTAATTCGGGGTGAAGTGGATTAGTGTGTGGCTTGATGGTACCTCTTTTGACCATTTTGTGGACTATGCTCTTTGCAATATTCAGCTTGGATGCTACATCCCTAATGCAGGATTTGTCCGCCATGTTTATTAATGTGATTGCATCAGCTTGAATTGGAATCCTTTTTCTACCAAAGTTGTGGTACTTTGTACACACATTAGGC
Organism: Fallopia convolvulus; assembly: GCA_964016875.1. Classification (NCBI taxonomy): domain Eukaryota; kingdom Viridiplantae; phylum Streptophyta; class Magnoliopsida; order Caryophyllales; family Polygonaceae; genus Fallopia; species Fallopia convolvulus. The sequence goes on from OZ024733.1 coordinate 21,315,125, forward strand.
CTTTGAATTGTCGATTCTTGTTGCATGGCTGTGCTCCATATTTTGTATATTGTTCTTTCTGACACTTTGAACTCTTGTGCAACCTCCTTAATGGTAGCTGATGGAATTTGTCCCCTTGTTGATAAATGCAAAAGCCTCATTAATATGTGCATTTTCTGTTCATTGTTGAGCCTGGTCTGTTTTGGCTGATGATGTGCAGTAGCTTGTCCCAAAAACTTCTGCTTCTAGGTGATGATGATGTGTTTCTTTGTTGAGTTGATGAAGATGTGTTTCTTCTTCCATGTCCCTTGGTGGCGCATTAAGATCAAATTCGCACTCTCCATTAACATTTTCATCTTCTAGAAGTGGCTCTTCATTTAAGTTGAATGTTGTTGAAGTCATTCTCTCCAAGGCAATGATGTAGATTTTTTTTACATTAAATGCTTCAATGAATGCTTGTAATGAATGTGTGAATCTAGCCCTTATAAATTAGGGATGCTTAACGGGTTGACCCGCTTGCCCATAAAATTTTAACTAATGACCCATGACCCGACCTATGACCAGACCCACGTGTCACGAGTTTTGCGGGTCGGGTCGTAGGTCGATGCGCGACCCGCATATCACCATTCACCAATGTAGCCCAATTTACAGAATTACAGCACAACATTCACCAATATATCTACTATCTAGTCTAATTTAGTATCTACAAAAGGGTCAAAAGCAATTAAAGATTAAAGATTTCCATATAAGATATCAAAATAGTCGAACACATAACAATTTTATGTTTTTGTTCAATACACGGAGGACTGCAAAAGCAATTACAAATTGAATATTAAGGTTTAAAGTTTAAACAACATAAAACTAGTGGTGAGTGGTGATCACAGGGCGAGGTCGGCGATGTGTGGCGTCCCGGTGGCAGAATCGTTGGTGGTAGAAGGGTCGCCGATGGAGAAAAGCTAGGGTTTGGTCTGTTTGGAGTGGAGTTCCAGGGAGGGCAAAGGCGGAGAGAGTACTTGGCGCCGTCGGAGAGCAGTTTCAAGGGTGGAGAGGCAGAGACGACTAGCATGCGGAGAGGGTAGAGGGCTAAAGGCGAGAGGGTTTGAGAGTCACGAGTACCGGACAACAACTCTATCGCGATCGTTGTCGCCTAGGCCGAAGAGCAACCCTCCAGAGGCACCGTGCGAGTCGAGCAGAGGTCCAGCCAGGCTAGCCAGCAGCGACGACTTGTCGTGAGAAAGCTAGGGTTTTTTTAGGATGAGAGAATCTGAGAATGGGAATGGCGGGCTTCTTGCGTGCGGATCTGATTACAAGTTTGCAGATTTACTGATTTAGAATTAGATTTCAATTGTCTTTATTTTTCCAAAAATTAATATAATATTTTTATTTTTTTAAAGATGTGGGTCGACCCGCAAACCGGCGGGTTTGGCCCTACCTAACCCGCGAACCGATTTTTTTAAATATTGACCCGCAACCCGACCCGCACCCGTGAGCATCCATATAATAAATACTCATATCTATTGTAAAATTATGACATGTGGCTTTGTAATGTTGTAGATTGATTGGTTGAATATTGGTTTCTATGGATTTGCGCATATTTTACTCTTAAGCCAATTAAAAAAATGAGTTCAAATGAGTTTGATTGATTGAGCATTAAATGCTTTATTGTACTTTTAGATTTGTCTTACAAATTGTGTTTTTAGTCCTTTTTGACAAACAAAAAAGGACGGAGTGAGTATAATATTTAAATAAATGTAATAAATTTTGCGAAAAAATATGGTAGGTCAACCTATGAATTTTAGGTTTCAATTCAATTAGATTCGGGTCAAAGGGGGGTCTGTGTATGACCTTTAACTTTAGTTAATGGCTTCAATCCTAAAAATTTCGAAATTTTCGGATCGGGTTTTCCTGTCGAGTCAAGTCAAATTTTGACAAATGTAATGGTCATGTTTAGATTCCTGTTTTTAAAGTAACACGACATATATTATTTATTTGTGTAAAATTTGGTATTCATAGTAAAAAAATTGTTATACATAGTAGGGGAAAATATTAGGGGTGAGTAAAATTACCCGGTTCGTCAATTCGATTCAAATAATTTGTCGATCTGATCCATAGTTACTCATAACCAAAATTATCCATTTAAAATTTATCTATATCGATCTGATCCGACTATTTTTTCTGCATACATGATCAAATACAGTTTGAGATTTTGATTTAAAGGGATATCCGATATTATATATAATATATATGTTTTTGAAATGAGCACACAAAGACTTAGTAAATAGATGTTGTTAGGATTGTTTTTGCTAGTTTAGAAGCAATAAACCAAATGTTCTACTTTACTATATATATATATAAAAATGCTTAAGATAGTTCTTTGATTAGATTAGCGGATATCCACCCATTTGGTTTACTTAAATCTAACAAAATAACAATGATTTTTTAAACGGATAGTTCAGATGTTGGGACGGTGTTGGGAACTTGTGTTCCACAACATCGAAACAACGATCAAACTCTCCAACTTTGATAATGACAAACACCATTTGAGAACTAATGTTTTATGTCCAAGTATTTCAAGGGAACTTCAAGTTGAACAGATATTTTCTTAAGGAAACTTAAGAACGCAACAATGACAAGACTGGATGAAAGAAATAGTTCCCATCAAGGGAACCTATGAGAGACAAGTTCCCAAGACATGGGAATTCACATGTGAAGATAGACAGCTCAACGCAAAACACGGAAGCTTGTTCCAAACAAAGCAGAGGCGCAATTTGTTCCTCTGGCTAAGCCGTTTGATCCAATGGCCCGATCAGCCTAAAGAGTTGAAAAATTCAAATGGAATCACATGTGAAGAAAGTAAATAATTGGCTAGCAAGACAAGGGCATTTCGGACAAGTGCAAAATGAAGATTGAGCCCCAAGCATCAAGAGCCTATATAAGCCAATGAATAGTGTACTTGAAATTCACTTCTCACAAACGCCTCAAGCAATCAGAAAAAGGAGCAGAGTCAAGAATGAAGTATCCTAGAGAAGTCCTTGGCGGCGAGTGTGTGATCTCGACGACGGTAAAGCTAGTGTTCCCAGGTGTCAGGGAACTATGTAACGATACGAGCATAGAAGTGTAAGTTTTGAGTTCCTCATTTTAGTTGATATGTTGTCCTTGTACTTAGGTTGAGATAGTTCATTAGTGTTCCCAAAGTTTGGTGACCGTTGGGAATAGAGAAGTTTGAAATTTACCTTGTAGTACCTTAGGAAACTATCAATAAAAGAAAGAAGTTATTCAAAATCCTCTAAACGGAGGTAGAGGTTTAGCTATACAACTAGTTGGTTGTAGTGGGGTTCCTCTATAAATGAATTGTGTCTCACCTGTTTATTTACTTTTGTTTTTCTGTTTTACTTCCACTGCCTTGGGAACAGCCCAACATTTGTTTTCAACTCTTAGCTAACACTTATGATCTAACATTAGATATCTGGTCTCGAGAATCCGATCCAATTGAATATCATTTATCAAATATATAGCTAATAATAAATCGGATAAGGATCAATATTTTTAAAGAAAAAAATACCGGATATTCTGTGATATATCCATTTGCTCTCCCTAGAAAATATGGTGCATTTGCAGTTTTGCATATTAAAGTTTATAACACATTCGTTATTACAGAAGGAAAACCTCAATTGGGTGGGAGAAAAAAACGAGGAAGGAGGTTAAAAACATCACATAAATCTAAAGCAAAATTATACGCAAAGGTCATATTAATAAAGAATACGATTAGATTTTCGATAAATATAATGAATGGCAACCAACCAATCCTATTAATAAAAGGGATGCAGTATGTCACCGACATGTTTGTGGCAGCACACTTGCACATCAATATATCAACGTAATTACAAAAAAAAAACAAGCGGTGGGGAAATATATTTTACCATCTGAATACGAATATGAATATGAATATGAATATAAAGGTAAAGGTAAAATTGACTGGTCAACTGCCATTTGCAACATGAGAAGCCATCCACCATCTGCCGCTTGCTCCAAGTGGACCAAGCAACTGGTGTATTTCCTAATATGACCTGCATTTTCAGGTTTCTCAGCGTGGCAAACAGTAACACCTCCTCCCATGGAGACTTTACTTTCTCCCACTCGCTTCATTATTTTTCTTTTCAAAAGTTATACATACATACCTCCAAACAAAACTCCTTAATGACGAAAATTGGAGTCTTTCATTAAAAACAAAGTTTGCTAAATGCAATTTCTTGATTTTATGGTAGCCAAAAAAATAAATTAAAATACCAAATGCACAAGGAAAATCACTACTCTGCCTACTTCATTTCTCTTTTTTTTGTGTGGTGGTGGTGAATGTATGCGTCGTATTATACAGTCCCAAGAAAAACGCCAGACTTTTCACGTGGGCAGATCAGAAGGATACAATTTCTTCTCTTTTTTCATTTTTCTTCTTCTCATTATAGAAGAGACTATCATCACCATACACTCAAAACATATAATGTGCATGTATATATACAATTGGACCTGATCATCCTATGATTACTTTTCACAAGGCGAGGCATCTCAACAGCCACCTATTGAGATGAGTATAACAAAAAAAAAACAAGTGTGCTTCCTTGCTTGCTACATGAATGAACCAAAGGTATTGCTTAATTTAAAGGCTAACCAATGTCAAGAGGAGCTGCGTTTTGTTCATTTTGTACATGAACACTCCGCTTAGATCCTAAAGCTTCAAGTATTTTCCTTTGCGGTGGAGATAACCAGCAAACAAGCCCCACATTACAATCTCGAGTAGTACAAATGCCAAGGTGCCCCACCTGTCAGAGTGAAGTATACCTTGGAGTAATGATTCCGTACCGTCAATCTGCACAATCAGCACAAGAAGCATTTTCATCAACTGAGATTCTTGAGTGTGATATTCATATTTTCAATTTTCACATGGAGGAAATGAGTATCACAAAAGTGGGATTTTTTTCCAAGTGATGGTTTACTCGTCACAGCATATTCACCATTCCCCTCTGATTAGTTTTAACCAATTGCTATCCTCATGAAAGAGAAGGGATGATTTTTTGGATGTGATATATTTTCAAACATTGTTTCCCTGTAATTATACTAATTATGATGGAACAAGAGCATGTCTTAGTTAGCATTAGCAGGCACCCATGATTGCAAATGTGGGAGCAAAGAAAATAGAGGCAAGCAGGTTCCGTAAGAGCAAGTATTAACTTCATTTCATCCATCAACAGCACAGTAACAAAGAGAGACAAAACTATAAGGAAAATAAAAAGTTACCAAGTTGTTTTCCGGTGAACGCCAATAGAAGCCTTGAACAAGCATAGCAAAGATGTCACAAGCTGCCAAAGCATAAATGATAAGTGCATTCATCCCCATCCACTGAAACAAGATTGTGGGCTTTTGGATATGTAGTACATCAACCTGTAAAGTATCACTTAAGTTTATAAACTTCTAGGAATAATTCAAATTGTCGTAAGAATGTTAAGGCGCATACTAAGTACCTATATGCTATATGTACCTTAGGAACGGCCACTTGAACAAACAACACACAATTTAAACTCAAAGAAAGAGATACAAAAGAAGACAAATTGCTTTTGTATTAAAACAATAGCATCCTGTCAAACATGAAACAGTGAGATCATCATCGTCATCATTTACCCAGTCAGGCTCCGTTACAGCGGAATCTGCAGGGGGGGAGGGGGGTACCCCTGTGCACCAAAATTGATATAGGGGCTATGTGACAATATTTGACCCCTTAGATTCCGCTGTAGCGGAGCCTCACTGGATCAATGATGATGATGATGCACCAAAATTGATATAGGGACTAAATCCATTTCAAAGGCAGTGTATAAAAGCCAATGAACATGAGGATGCGCCCCAAGTCCCTATATGGACCACATTTTTTATTGGTTGTTTCTTGCTGTTGTTCGAGTCTATAAGCTGAAACACTTGCAGAAAGAATATGGATTGCCACTTACCACATAATAGACAATGCTGAACACAAATCCTGAAGCACCGGCTGTGACACACATATAGCTTAAGGTATACAAAGGTTTTGACAGAGGCATGCCTACAACCAAAGGAAAGCATAATGACTGAACATATGAAGTATGCAGACTTTCAGGTGGTTCACAGAAGGAAGAGTAAGCATCTTATAAATGAAAGAATATGACTAAACTAAACAAGTTCATGGTATGTACTTAATTACCTACAAAGTGCAGAACCAGCCCTGAAACTAGTAGAGGGAAGGAGGTGAGAGACCATAAGAGAATTCTCTGCATGTGACCCTGTGTAGGAAACAAGCAAGAAGAAAGAAAGAAAAAAATAAAAAAGATAAAAAAAAAAGTCAGCAAGTATGATTGAATTAGCATGACAAAATGAAATTTGGATTTATTCTGAAGCAATGATTTATAACTCTGGAAATTTCAAGAGCTAGCTATCAAACCTTAAAGTGGACAATCATATGCCCATAATGCAAACCCAACAAACACGTCACGGCAGCCATCAACGAACTGGAATAGAGTCAATGAATAAGTTCAACTAGCCAATACAATCATAAAATTTCCAGATTTTGTTAGATATCAAATCAGTCACAGTGAATTCAATGTGAGTTTCCTAGCAGATAGATGTATACAAGGAAAATATGTACTATATCCATATACTCCTATAAGCATGATTAACCTAGTGCAATATCCCAATGCCCTTCTCATCAGATGGCTACTCAAATGTATCCTTATTCAAGTATTAAGATGGACCACTACCAGACCATCAAAATTGTAGTTGAAAAAACTCACATGCATCTTTAGATAAAATATCATGCCGTTCTCTGGAATCAGAAAAGAGGAAGAAAAGTGAAAAAAGTGTTTTTACCTTATGATTCCCTCTGGATCAAAAGGAGCAAGACACCATCCTGGTGCATTTGATGGAAGAGGTCCATAATCAGGAGAATTAACACTACATTCCTAGATTTCCCAACAGAATTGAGCAATAAAAAAAATTGTCCAATGATAATTCAACAGTGATCCAAGCTTTCTAAATATTTTCAGAGAATTAACCTCAGTTCTTCTGTACACAGGACGCTGGTAAAGATGATTTTCACCAAGAATGATCCGATCAATGAAGCCCACTGCATTGCAAGGAGGCTCCAGGTTTCCCCTTACTCCACATGTAACCTATTTCATTAATTTTATCATTCCTACTCTTGAATTTGAGAAAATTTCCCCCTTGCACATGCAATTTTCAAGAAGTAACAGCAACCTTGATGCAATAGCAGGGTTTAGATCTATGATGCTTAACTTGGTGAAGAGAAAAAAGTGATTTTCTGACACAATAAGCAATATTTTTTGACAAATATTCTACTAGCAAATAAAACGAAACCTTGTCCATGTAAGTAACATCTGATGGAATAGTCAAAACGAGCAAGTAGTGACCAGTAAAGTTGGCTATTTGATGAGAGGTAAAGGACGGGACCTAGGGTTACTCTCTCCTCGGTTTTTGATGTCTATTCTAACTAGTAACTACTAGTAAGTTATATATGTTACAGAAGGCAACAAAGAAAGCCCTTGTTTATGTATATGTGGAGTCTTAAGGGGCTTCTATCTTGAGGAAACATAACAAATCCACCTTTTATTTAAATAATTCCCTAAAAATATAATTATTATTTAACAAAGAAACAGAAGTCTTTCCATTTCTTCATCACAAGAGAAATTCTAATGACAATCTGCAAGATGGAGGCATGATGCACACACAAGCTCTATGCAAATGGCTACCTCAAACTTTTCTCTGCCTTTTTTTTTTTTAAATTTAAGGGGCAACCACACGTCACTAATTTGGAGAATGTTCTAACATGCTGAAAGAATCCTTGATACATAATCACACCTAGAGTATCAGGAGGAAAATAAATAAAGATAACAAACAAGCACTGAAACTAAGAGTCTGCGAACTGGATGATACCAAGGTTGAGTTCCTGACTGAATCCTCATACTGCCAGTTAGGAACATAAAGTCCATACAGCAAGGAGGTGTAAAATGTACACAGCAGCACCACACCGATCCTAAAAGGCAAAAAGATCATTGAGCACATGAGTAAGCTATCAATTTTACTTTAATCTAGAAAGTAATGAAGGCAACAATAGAACACAAAGCCCCAACATAGGTAAGATACCCATTTTCAATTTTCTTTTAAATGAGGAAGTTGACATCATTAAGTCATGAGCCACATAAGAAACTGGCTGCCATCATGACAAATGTGTACATATTATATGGAAATCACCTTCATAAAATATTGGAATATTGTGCCTAGAAATACTGAGGCATACCTCCTGCAGACGGTTTTCCCAAATTTCGCATAGTAACTACGAGGTATTCCCAAAATTTGCATGGTAAACACGATATATCGTCTGTTATACTTTAGCGCCCTTCCCTGCCTTTTCAGCTTAATTTCCAGGTTATATCCATTTTTATACCAGTCTCACAAGCTTCATACTTTCATTTTTCTGCTTTCCTTTTTTTTTCCTCTTCTTACTTTATTATGATAAGAAAGCATATATATTGTGTCATTTATCTTTATTTTTATGTTTTTGGAGAAAGAAAATTTATAGTAATCAGCATATACATAACAGTTCATTAAATCAACGAAATTTTTAACGAACAGCTTATATATTTTTTCAACGGTGCAAACCTCAGATTAGCATGTGGATTTTAGGAATAACTTACACCGTGTAATCTGTGGATTTTGAAAGAAAAAAAACTCATTGGGTGGAATTGCCCTTAAATTTGAAGCACAAGAGAGTGTAACAGATTAATTTTCCCTTAACAAATTACAAACTCCACATGCAACCACATCACTCTTCAAAACTTCATTTTGTGACATCCAAAAGAAATTGGGTCCACCAGGAAGTAGATGAAATCAGATACACTCAATAATATGAACTGAGTATGCTAATATGTGAATAATGAATACAAGAAACTAACCATTGGATGTAGTATTTTTTCACAAAACCAACCAGTGAGTCAACTGCAATATTGTTGACAAGGAATATTTCTGAAACTGAAGCTAACAGATAGCCAATTGATATCCTCTGCACATTAAATAAGAGCAAGTTTGACTTTGATATATTAAGAACAAGAGTGAAACCAACACATGATCGAATCAAAAGTCAACGTATTTTTGGATTCCCAAACCAAAAAAAAAAAGCAAAACAACAAAGAAAAAAAAGAAAAGGAGCAAGTAGTCTGCTAATCATCAATCTCTCTCACATTGAGGATGGGGCTGGGAAGTAAAATATAGTACTCAGCATTTCAGCAAACCTAATCAGCTAACTGGATAGGCAAAACAAAATTCCCGAAAAGTGTCACCTTTTTCCGTTTCACTAGAACATACAATCATAGTTATGAAGTCAAATTTCTAATAGTGCCACATAATTGTTATGCTTAGCACTTACAGGTCCATTATTTCTAAGCTTAGAACAAACTCATGACACAATAATTTACCTGAATTTTTCTATTTAATGTAAATAGTCTTCAGTGGAAAATCGTCTAAGGTGAAAAATGATTGGTACGGAAACAATAAATAAATACAAGGCAGCATATTCTCTGTTGCCCCAATTAAATCTCTACTCTGGTACAACCCAATGATTGAACTTAAATAAATAACATTAAAACAAAACAATTTTGGGAGTTTTGGCATAGAGAATAGAGCATCTATTATTGACGTTGAGTTCATAGCAGTATTACACAGAACAGTGACTACAGCAATTAGAACTGCTAGTGCATGAATTTGAAAGCAAATAATTATGCAAGCATGCGTGGTCAAGATATAATGGAGACTATTGACCTGATGATCCTAACCCTCACTATAAGCCCAAATGATCGTCGATTCTAATTCTTGTCCCTGACCTATCAAGGAGAGCACACACAATTATAATTAACAGGTCAAGAATGATACCTGCAGTATGCCTAACCAGCGTATCTTCTCTACATCCACCCCATATGTCAAATTTCCACGTCCATGGAAATAGCCACCTATTTTTCATTCCAAAAAAGGATTGGATCCACATATAATAGGGTGATCAGGTATGTGGTGTCTCTTTAGGGAAAAAAAGTATGTTGTGACACGACATTTTTGTCAAGGGTTGATCATTAGTAAAAGAGCATGCAGTATATTTTGCATATATTTATTTCCTGTTATAGAGACCTATATGTGTCAATTGAATACCAGAAAGTAGAGATCTGGAAATGCTATCCCATGAAGACTGAAAAAAGACAATGATTACTGACTATGATGGCCATAATGAAAAGTGAAAACATATTTTAAAAAGGTGTTCCGTGTTCCTTTGAAAGAACTGCATTATGTAAGACATACCTTGCAAAAATAATCCCAAAAGAAAGAGCTTAATCACCCTAGAAATGACTTTCTTTGTTGCCATTGACTTGCTAGGAACTTTCTGCACGTGTGATATTAATTGTATCATGATCATTTCCAATATTTTTGTATTTCAAATGGAACACGTAGAATCATGAACATGTAGAGAGACAAAGATCAAGTGCGCAAACAAAGATCAACAAGCAAATCAAGGAGGTGACATAACTAGCACATCAAATTCATTAAAAAGGAAGCTTGAAAGGGAAGAGGAAACCAAAAAGGAGAGAAGTACTTTAGGAAAATATATAAATTGACTACATATTTTTGTAGTCAAACATTAATCTGTCAACAGAAGGAAAAGATTCACTGAAAAATAAAGACACAGCAGCTCATCAACATTGCAGGATTTTTTTTAAAAATGTTTTCCCCTACCTTCATAACCAGGCCAATTGAAACACCAACAATGAAAAGGAAGAATGGCATCACGAAATCTGCTATAGTAACTCCGAACCATGGTGAGTGGTTTAAAGATGGGAATGCTCCTCCAACATCATCAACTAAAATCATAAGCTGTATATAAGAAAGATAGTAACAACGATTAGAGGAAGAGAAGATGTAAAATCAAAGCAATGAGCATTAATCTAGTGTCAAAAGGATATGAATGGCAACAGCGGTTAGCCAAAATAGTAGAATACAGCTAGACAAAGTATATGCCTCCACTATTATGATCACAGAAAGTATAGAATGAATATGAAAGCATCTGGGTAATCAAATTGGGAGATTTGGATTAAAAAAAAAAAAAGACAACAAAATCACAGCTGTTTGGCCACAAAGAATACATTGAAGTTGATATCTGCAAATAGTCCAGGGTTAATTCCACTTTATACATATAGAGGAATGGAAACAAAGAAAGATTACAAAAGAACAATTTCTACGTTGCAATGGTTTTTATTATAATGCACGCATCAAGAATAACAGAGCAGGTCATCAGTTTCCATTACAAAATCTGATAGTATTTGATGCTTTTAAACCTACTCTTGACACTGCTGGTGCAGTTCCCTCAAAATTCACTAGCAATTCAAGTCCTAAGACGAACTTTGAAAACAAATGTCGGATTTCTGCTTCATTTTCAAGCTCTTCAATACTTATAGCCCATCACTAACCGTGAAAAACTATGAAATTGATCAGTTCCGCTTATCTCTTTTTCATGATGCCTCAGCCAACCTTCTTTTGAATTATAGCAAGCAATTCAGTTTGGTGCAAAGTATGGGCATGGACGGGAGCCAACCCAAACCGATGAAAAATTATAAATATACGCCACAAATTGAAGTTTCACTGTAAATTTTCAAGTCACAGGTAGGCAAGAGTTCACCCTTAGCAGTGCCAAAAACAAGAAATCAACAAACAATTTAACGTAACCTAAGCCGCTAAGCGATCAAAAGCGTCGCAATCGGATGCGCAATTCGAAGCAAACAAAAAGAGAGGTAAGATTGGGGAGCACGTACAGCGATGGTAAGGCCTCGGAAGACGTCGAGGGAGACGAGCCGCCGATTTTGAGCTGGCGGCAGCTGGTGTGGCTCGTAGGGTAGAAGCAACTGAATGATCTCTTCGTCGGCACTGCGTGAAGGTGGAGAGGGCAAGCCGGCATGGAGAAGAGGAGTCTTACGATCATCGATCTCCATGGCCGGAGCTCAGCCAGAAAGGTCTTCTCCTGCTAACAGCGCAAGAGAGTGGAATCAGGGAATGATGCGTAAATTACGAAGGGACCAGGCTTTTGGCTTTTGGGAAGTGCTCCCAGTTTCTTCGTTCCACCGTGGTGTGTGGGGGCAGAGTGGGTGTTACGTTTTCAGCCAGTCCCGGATCGGACACGTGTACTATCCTGTCATGCGCAGGTCACGTGTAATTATGAGTTTGGTCCTTAATATTTTAAGATAGTTTCAACCGAACGGTTTTAATAGCGCGATCTCACTCGGAGATCAAACACGTCGAGCTTCGGCAAACGAGATAGTTCTTGAGCTAGAGGGGATTTTCGACCCTTAAGATTGTATCATAGCCTTACTATATATATATATATATATGCTTGGGGAGCTGCTTGTTTGCCACTAAATGGCCGACGTGGGATAGTTTAGGGGAAATCCTCCATTTGTACGTTATATGACAGCAGCTCACGAGCCTTTGAATTTGATGGTGGTAGGTGGCAAGTTTTTATTGGACTTTAACCAAAGCAAGCTTACACAACACTTATTTACATAGTTGAAAAGTCAAGAAAGGTTGCCACTTTATGGGAAATGGGAAATTGAGCTTGCCTTGAGATTAAGGTCCGAACCTCGCTTGTTTGCTCGTCATCACCTCGTTTGTTTGCTCATCACGTACCCGAATCTCATGCCCGAGATTTATGCATGCGTGGATACATATATAGTGGGGTGTGCATGCTAATTTCCAATCTTGGACATTTTGAACGTGTGGAGAGAGTTGGCCAATTTGGGCCCAAGTCCATTTAATTAATATCAAACGGGCCAAACGCATTTATTTTATCTTTGATGGGCCAAGCCCTACTGCATTGTTTTTGCTATTGTGGAACTCGGTTTCAACCCTCTTACCCATTATGATATATGCAGTTTTGGCGTTGGTTATTTAACGGTTATTTTGCGCACCATCACTTACATGTCAGTATGATGTAGCATATTAATACTTATGTGGCTTTTTAAGAAAAATAATTATTCTCCCAACTCATCTTTAACTAGTATTTGGAAAATTAGGGTTACGTAAATCAATCTGGGAGAGAAGGGAGGGTTCACTTGCTCGACGAACTTCTTCAACATCCTCCTAGAGTCCTAGGGCTCGAAAGGGCTCGTGAACTTGGACTGTGTGAGAGCTCGAGATGGACTACACAAGTGCTCCAAAGGGCTCGAGAGGGACTCCGACCCAAACATCTACATTGTTGACTGAATCTAATTCAAAGATGAAGAAGCTTGAGGCTAGACGTGACAGGGATCCGTTATTTGATAAACAAGAATGTGGTATGCTCTAATTAATTGTTGTTTTCGAGTTATTTGCTGTTTAGTAAATTGATGATTCCGATTGTATTTAGTATGTACCATATTCTAGGGTTTTTAAAATTTTGTAATAGAAAAATCAATATGATTAAAGTGGAGGGTTTGAGATTAATTCGTATTGATATATTTATATGGCTATCCAATCTTAGATTAACAAAGTATTGTTTCGATTGCAACAGAAAATTGGTTACGTATCAGTGTATCACAGTGCTAATTAATTTGATGTTTTGTGCTAATTAAGTTAGTTCACAATGGTAATTTGATGTTTGGGTGGCAAGTGACAACCCTCTCCTCTTTCTTGACTTACCTAAACCTAATTTTCTAAATACTAGTTAAAGATGAGTTGGGAGAATAATTATTTTTCTCGAAAAGCCACATAAGTATTAATGTGCCACATCATATTGACATGTAAGAAAATTATAAGGTTGGGTTAAAATAATTAACCAAAGAACCAAATAATAAACGATTTTGAAAACATTAGTGATGTGAGCCCCACATCAACCGCCAGCCAAGAAGAGGAGGACTTGTCCGTGCGCTCCGACGGACCCATCACTCGAGCCAGGACCCGTGCCATAGATCGAGCCACGACATCCCTCGTCGCGCGCGCCTACGCGAGCCACGGCGCATCCACTGGCGCGCCCCCTCTCGGTGCGTCTCCTTCATCGAAGGCGCGCCGCAACCCCAGGCCGACTCCGTGTGCCGCGGCACCGAGAACCTCAACCTCGGTGCCGTGCCAGCCTCGCCAGTTGTTGAGAGGGTTTCCTGACAACAAATAAATTTATAATCAAGACCCCGCTGAGTATAGGGAGGTCAGGATCGTTCCACAGGAAGCAAGGTTGTTCGTTTATCAACTACTAAAAACAACAAACAAAATAAAACAAAAACACTCACGAGCAGCCTCGTTAACGACGTTGTCAGGGTCGTTAACGAACCACCGTACATAAAAGACGCAATCTAACGACCTAAATAAGTTCGGTACCGAGCCAACTAACTCAGCAACGAAATTCACTTAAGATAATTCAAATAAAAACAAAGATCTAGGACTAGGGACACCACAACATAGTCATGCAATATAAACTCGTAAGAAGAATAGATCATGCCTTTAAATAGATAGAGTCGGCCCGGCGTGGAAACTTGAGGTTCTGGTGCGCCTCGGCCTTGAAACTCGAGGTTCGGGTGCGCACCAGCCCCGTCGACGCCGAAGCCATGCCGCGCCTCTACCATGTCGCGACATGCCCTTGGCGCGCCGACGCCTTGTCACGACCTTGTCGCGACACTCGCGACTAGGCCACCGTGACCATTTATGTTTCTTACTATTTTTAGCTATATTTCCATTCCGAAACATTTCTACTTATGTATTTCTATTTATGTCTTGAATTTTGGGCTTGGGCTAGTGGTTGGGCCGCATGCTTGCGTCTCCCTACACTCCCCATGCCGCTAGGGTTTGCTAGGGTTAGGCGTGCCCTCTTCTCTATAAAAGAGGCACACCCCCTTCTATGTTTCTCACGCTTGAATTGAACTACCGTTATGCTGTCGAGTTTACTCTAGATTGTTTATTAAGGCGTCATCCCCTATTCTCTTCTCGTATCCCATATTCTTCAGGTTTCCGTCAAAAGAGACCACCTTCTTACATCCTTTCACTTCTTCCCTACCAAGTCTAGTCGTTAATTCGGCTCAAATCTATTAAAACCGACGTGAGAAGACCAATTACGAGTCCAAGTTCAAGATCCTCTCGTGAATCCTCATCGGGGTTCACATCAAATGGCATCAGAGCCAAGGATTGCGTAAGTCTTTCTCACACATTTACTCGTTTTTTGCACAAAAATTTTTCTTTACCACCATTGTTATCATTAGCTTCCGCCATCTCTACCAACATCCACTAGTACCATCGTTTTTGTTTCAAAAAATCACGAAAAAAATAGCCATATCCCCGCCGACTTACACTTGTTTTTCAGTTCATCATATTGAGTTTTCGTGCATTGCTTGCATTCAACTTGCTTTGTTTGAATCGATTGATTGTGTGTGTCGTGCATATTGTTGCTTGGTGCGAGATTTGGTCCGATTTGGCCTTATCTCAATTTTTTATTGTTAGCAAGAATCTTGGGAGTTCATATCTTCAAGATCTCGTTAGTTGCCGAATATATATTAAAAAAAAATATTGTGGAAAAGCAAAGCCAAAATAAGGCAATCTTTATCCATTCGTGTCATTTAAAAAAAAATCTCAAAAGATATTGTGAGATACACAAGACAAAATAAGGCAATCTCACAATTATTTCGGCCACTCTCTCTCTCTCTCAAATCATATCATATCTTGCCTTGCTTGCATATCTTTGATTCTTTCCTTTTTCTAACAACTCAATCTCGCCTTCCCTCTTAGGCCGAGATCTTCTACTTCTCTCCCTCTCTTACGTGCCAAGGCTTCCCTCAAGCCGACGCCTCTCTCTCTCTTTTCTTACTTGCTTGTTTGTTTGTCTTGCGTGTTCTTGCTCTTGTGTGTGCCATACTTGTGCAACATCGAGATCCTTAGCCTCCCCTTCCTTTCAAGTACTTTTCGTGCAAACTAAGGGTACTTGCGTGGTGAGTCTTACAAAATCTTGACGTTTCTTTTGCTTGCTTGTTTTTGGAACTTTTGACTTGTTCATGTCTATGGTTGAGATAGGAGACGGTAGCATGGAAGGAGACGAGAATTCCAACCAGCAGGGCCTCACCAACCAACAACATGTGCCGGCGCTTCAACCGGGTCTCCTCGAGACGCCCGGCGCGGCAGTGCCCGGCGCCGTTCCAGCAGCAGGCCTCGCCGCCCTCGAGGCGCGCTTCACCAACTTGGAAAGCATGCTTGTAACATCCCCGACCAAAGTGCATACGCCATTTTGCATTCATATAATATTAGAAGCATATGCATAGCATATCGACATGATTTATAGTGAGTTTTTAAAAGTAATATTTATTTTCAAATTAAGTTTATTATATTTTAAAAAGTTTTTAAGAAAAAATTAATTATTAATTATTTCAGGGTAAAGTTTATAATAAAGAAGTTTTGAGGGTGAAAAGTGTAAATATATATAAAATTAAACCGCCCTTACGAGAGATATATATGTATGCATTGATTTGCATTCTTCTTCATGAATAATCTACAAAAGACAAAAAAAAACTTACAGAGAGCTTGAGAATTGAAGAAAGAAAAGGATTTGGATTTTGCTGGTTTTGAATTTATTTGTTGGATCTGGTACAAGATCTCTTCTATCGGGCTTTAATCTCAGAGTATAAGCGTGGTTTGGTAAGTTTTTAATTAGTTAATGGTTTATCTGGATTTTCCTAATTTTTCCAGATCTAGATCTACAGTTGATTTTTATTTGAAAATCAGTCGATTTATAGTTCTCAAAGGGTGTTTTCGATATCGGATTTATATTCGGTAAAAGATTTCAGAGTGATTTTAGGGTTTCTCTTTGTAATGATATTAGGGAGCTCTTTGATCAAGTTTTTCAGAAAGGTTTGAACTAGAAAATTGTTCTTCTATATATATAGTTTATTGTTGTCAAGTTTTAAAGTATTTGGAATTATGCACAAGAAGTTATAATGCATTCTGGCATTTCATTGCATTTGGGGTTAGAGTTTGTAAGAGTAAATAGCCTAATTTGCATTGGGTTATATATAGGAGCACAAGTAATAGATCGTGGTCAAAGAGAAAGGGAAGATATATAGTATCTGTCCTAAACAGGTGAGTATAGACCGGAGATTCAACCCTATGTGCTATATGTGCAATATGGATATATATTCTATATGAGCTATATGGATATATGTGCTTTATGGATATGTGTGCTATATGAGTTATATGGATATGTATAATAGCTCTGAAATTTCTAGAGTTGTTTGCACAGAAAGTATGTTAACAGATGACATATGATATATGATATATATGACTACATGATGCACTTGATTGCATAGAATATTGTAATGAGATTAAAAGGATCTGTGACTGTCTTGCCCTGAACTGTAATTCAGGAAAATCTTCAGATTTCTTTGTTAAAGCGACCTACGGGTCATATATGAGGCCTAAGATGCCTAAGAGATGGTAATGAGCAAATGAGGCCTAAGATGCCTAAAAGTCGGTAATGGAAAAAAAAAGAAAAGAAAAGAAAAGGTTGGTAATGGAAAAGAGTCGGTAATGGAAACCCGGGGCAGATTCAGGCTTGAACAGTTCACAGAATAATAAATCGGATACATCGGCATTTGCATTTGCATACTAAATTCCTATATGACATATGTATAATATGTATGTATATGTAGATGGACTAATTGTTTGACTCTGTGTGAAATAATTGATGATGGTTTATATTCACTGAGTATGCGATTCACGTAAATCACAAAACAATTTTTCAGGGTCAGCTAGTTCTTTCTGAAGTGTGTCTCTTTTAGAGGTCACATTCATACAGGTCGGCCGACTGAAGCTCTAAGCAACCTTCTCCTCCTCATTTTGCATCATAGACATATGGCTTGTAATAGAAGTTAGAGTAAAAGATGTATTAGCATAAGAAGTAAATACATATATGTGTGTGTGCAACCTTTTATGGTTGTTAATGTTTGTTTTGTGCTTACGTGAATAGTTGGTATTTGTGAATTATCTCCTTATATAAGAGATAAGTTTTTACGAAGTATACGTCATAGGGTATAAGGGTGTCACAATGCTTACGAGGTTCATCGCGCAGCAGCAAGCCACCGGCCGTGACGATCCACACGCAGCCCGCTCAGCCGAGCGTAACGCCACACGGCGTCTCGGTCCCGCTGGCTACGGCGCAAGAAAAAGCCAAGGGTCCGATGGTTGACGCGTCTAACCCGATTGGAGTCCAAAGATTGGAGTCCATGAAGGAAAGTCGCCCGACTAATCAGGCTCAAAATTTGGAGGAGGTTGTTGACGTTCATTCCGATGAGGAGTATGACTCCGAGGAGTGGCGACGTCAACAAGCCAAGAAAAAGAAAAAGGCGGTCACTCCGAAGCCTAAGAAAAAGAAGAACAAAGACCGCGATGATTTCGATGTCGACGACTATCGGGGTCATCAAAGTCCAACAACTCCATGTTCGGATTCCGAGGAGGAATTTGACCACCCTCCGGTCCATGATTCGGAGGAGTGGATAGATTGAGATTGGGATTTGATTCCGAGACCCAAATTGCCCGAGAACCGCGCGGTGTATGATCGGCTAGAGCGCCGTGACAATCGCGAACGGCCTCGGAGCGATGGGGATCGGCGTCGCCAAAACCGAGACCGCGAGGATCACCGGCGCCCTCGGCGCGATGGAGACGACGAGCCTAGCGATGATGGCGACGGGCCATACCGAGGCCATGGCCGAGGCCCCCAACCCCGACGCACACCGCCTCCGCGTGCCAACCGGCGCACCGATAACGAACGTCCGGCGCATGTATCACGCCGAGACGTTAAGGTAAAATTTGAAGATTTTTTTGGTAATTATAACCCTGATGAATTTATTTCATGGCTGCAGGGGACCGAACATATGCTCAAACATTGCCATTACGAGGAGCACGAGAAAGTCGAGGTGGTGACCCTTCATTTCAAGGGTGCCGCTCGTATGTGGTGGAACCGATTCGAATCGGATCGGGCCCGAAAGGGTAAAGCCCCCATCACCGAGTGGCATCAACTTGTATTCATCATGAAGCGGAAATTCATACCCCCCGACTACAAGGAGAAGGTTCGGATTTTGATCCAAGATGCACGTCAAGGATCCATGACTCCGGAGGAGTTCTTTGCTTACTTAGAAGATTTATTCTTCAAAGCTGGCATAAGCGCTTCCCCGGGGGCATTGCGGTCTCGCTTCGTGGCGGGACTCCACCAATGGATCCGCGATCGCTTGGTTGTCTTGCCGATCAAGGATTTGGGACGATTGATACACACGAGCATGGATTAGATTAGAACGCTTAAAAGGTTAGGGGCTAATCTGGAACGATATTAAAACGTTAAGGACCAAACTCTTAACCCTCAACCAAAAAAAAGGAATGTTAACTAATATGAAAAATTCTCCAAAGATCCTAACCTTTCACTGGTTGTGCCGCCCTCTACTCTATTTTTTCGAATTTTACAAAATATTCTATACTTTGGGTTATTGGGTACTCTATTTTAGAAATGTCTACTCTTTAAAAAGATTATATAATAGTATCTTACTATCTTACCTTTTTATTTTTTGATAAAATTGTCCAATCAGTGTACAAACAAAGTTTTGAAAATTATAAATCTTTTCATTAAAGGATTAAAACATTAAAAAGAACAATTTTATATCTAGTTTGGTTCTAAAACATTCTTAGTGAAACTTAATTCAAAAACAAATCAATTTCCTCTACATAAAAATATTTTGAGTAATATTAATAACATTTTGGATAAGTTTTAAAGTTATAACATAATCTTATAGGTTTAGTTTTCTCATTTATAAGAAAATAACGACATTACTTTTTTATTATTTGGCAAATATAAATTTCCAATTTCATAATTAACAACATAAATCATTAAATCAT
Organism: Fallopia convolvulus; assembly: GCA_964016875.1. Taxonomy (NCBI): domain Eukaryota; kingdom Viridiplantae; phylum Streptophyta; class Magnoliopsida; order Caryophyllales; family Polygonaceae; genus Fallopia; species Fallopia convolvulus. The sequence continues at coordinate 21,335,057 of OZ024733.1, forward strand.
AACTTTGACATTACAAGTAGTTCATCTTAATACTTGTAACACCCCTATTTTGCAACGATGGGTATTACCGCCAGTGGCCTCGGACTTTACCGTCAAAAGTCACCCTAGGCTTTATAAGGTATTGAAACTTAAAGAAACGCAGAATTTAAATGATAATACATGACATTAAAAGGTGCTCAGACTTGAGACTTTTAAATATTGTCATTACATCTTAAACTGTTTCAAAACAACATGATAGAGTTAAACAACGGAAATAATGAAACCTTGTTCTTGCAAAGCGTAGTGAATCCAAAATACAAGAGAAATATCTTCTAGAAAACTTGACTTTTCCTTCCTTCAAATTTCTTGACTCTTCGTCTTTAAACCTTCGAGGGACGTTTTCTAGAGTTTGGCATTTGTTACGAAGGGCGAGAAATAACAGGAAAAAATGCGGAAAAACAACGGAATTAGTCTAAGGAGACTAAGCAAGTGAGAATGGAAATTCTCAAGGGTAGTTTGGTAACTTAACATTTCATTAAAGAGATAGCGGAGAGATGTGTTTTTAGAGTTTATAACCTTTATGTGGAGCTTAAGATGGAAATGAGTCGATCTCGAAATGAGATAACCTTAGTCCGAAAAGAAAGACTACACGATTGTAGAACTTCTTAGAGTAGAATTAAAGTTGGTAATGTTTTAATTATACACAAGTTTCTAGAAAACCTCTCGCACCCTTATTGAATCGAGAGCCGGGTTGGTCTTCTAAAACCGGCCCGGTTTTGATGTCTTTTAATGTGCACTAGCACTTATCTTTATTACGTGTCAAAACTTTACATAACATTAATGACTTTTAAGGGGGTGGAGGTTATGAAAGATCCGAGTCCACTTAAGGGAACGGAGTTCTAACACTTAGTTAGAACATAGCATAAGTTTATTGAATGGATTGAACAAAGCAAACCTTTAGCCTTATCATAATTTTGAATGTCTGCATAGCATAGATGTTATTAAGAGACTTTAGTCGTCTTTTCCATTTTATGTGGCATTGCTTAAAACTTTAGACGAAACCTTTTTATTTCGACATTACTTTAAGATTTCAGCCAACATTTATTTTCTGCATGACATTGCTTTAAACTTCAGACGAAACCTTTCTATTTCGACATTGCTTAAGACTTCAGTCAACGAAAAAAGAGTAGAGTCATGACCTATATATAATATGATGTTATAAAAAGTGGTTCAAGACTTATGTCCAACACTTTTTCATATACTTTTCCAAGCGATGTCTCTAAACGAGACATTTTAAACAAACAAGGTCGCAATCATCGGTCCTAAGTTCATTTCTAGCGTTCGAATAATAATAACGATAATGAGATGTCATTATTTCTAGCAATCGATATATCCTATGTTTATTTATTTAAGCAAACAAGTTTGTTTCCAACATAGAGAGGTTTAACTAGGGGTGCGACCCGCACTGACCCGGCCCACAATTTGTGGGTTGCGGGTCGACCCATGACCCGTGCGGGTCGGTTCGCGGGTCAAATTTTTTTATTTTGCGGGTCGGGTCGGGTTAAACCCGCGCGGGTTGCTGGTCGACCCGCGACCCGCAACATTTTTAAAAATATGTATATTTTTATAATTTTATTAATATATAAACTATTTTTTTTATAAAAAACCGGGTCGGCCCGCAACCCGACCCGACCCGCAATGACCCGACCCGCAATTTGTGGGTTGCGGGTCGGGTCGCGGGTCAAAAGTAAACTTTTTTGCGGGTCGCGGGTCGACCCGCAACCTGCAATTTCGGGTCGCGGGTCGACCCGACCCGACCCGTGAGCATCCCTAGGTTTTACGGAATCGAGATATCGAAAAAGTTACAAGGAGAATATCTACTTGCCTTGAATCTCTTTCGTAAGTTTACGAGACTTGGAATTTTGGACGACTTAGTGAAGTTCGTACACTTCGACCTATTTATTCGAATAGGTAACGAACGAATATATATTAAAATCCTTATTTTAGTTTTAAATAATCTTTTTCTTATTTTCCTCATCTAGGAGAGAGGATGTCAATCTAAATTATTTGGTTAAATAATTTAGGTAGGAAACAAATAATAATTATCCTTTATTATTATTTTTAAGGTGATGTTGAAAATCTTTCAAAATATCTACTTTAATGAAACATGCAAGGAGGTATGTTATCAATGGAAAAATCCTTTTTAAACACATGCAACAATTATTTACATAGACTAAAAAAAATATGGTTTGCATGCATTTTCATTATTTCTAAAGTCCAACTTTATTTTAATCCAAAGTTTTATGTGAAAGGATAAATTTGGCATGCAAGAATATTTTAACTTCATTTAAACCTTTTTCCAGTTATAAGTTTTTTTTTATGCTTTGCTACTTAATAAAATACGATCATGATCAAGATTATCTCCAAAAGTCATGATTAACTTATTATAAATTTTAGAATTGACATGCATGTATATTTTACTTTATAAAACACTTTATTTTCCACATGCAACACATTAGATTATTTAAATAGACCATGCTTATGAAAAATCCTTTCTTTTTTATTAAAAAGGATGTAGAGATTTTTATCTCTACATATTGAATAAAATTTTGTTACATGTAAGACAATATTTCTTCCATAGATTTTTATAGAAATACATGCACCATTATTTTAATTTGATTAAGTGAATAAAAATCCCTTATAAGTCTATTTTTAGCTCTAGGTGGGTCAAAAATAATTTATAATAAAATTCCTTTTAGCTTAAGTTAAGATGCAAGAATGTCTTAAAATGTAATGAGCCTTTTTATCAACATGAAACAACCTATTTACTTGTCTAGTCATGTTTTGATCTTCTTAAACTTACTTTAGTCAAGATCTCATATGAAATTATTCTAAAGTTTATAAAAAGGACATGCAAAGGTAGTATGAGTTATGAAAACCCCTTTTTAATTACATGCAAGGACCTTTTTAATTTATTCAACATATCTTAATCTTATAATTCTTTCTCTAGTAAGAGATCCTTTACAAAAATATTCTAAGTTTAAAAATTAGAGAAAAGAGACATGCAACAAGGTTTATCTCATAAAAACTCATTTAATCTTACATGCAATAACATTTTTAACTTAATTGATCATAACTTGTACGTCCTTATTAAATGTATTCAAACTAGACAAATTCATATAAAAACTTCCAAAGGCTTATGTAAGACATGCATGAAGGTTTTATGCATAAAGAGTTTATCTTATAATTTCTCAAGTCATTATTTACATTAACCAAGGAGTTTTGTGTAGAAATGGAATAAAAGTCTAGAGCTTTGATAACGAAAATAAAAATCAGAATTTTTAAAGCTCAAAAACCACCTTATTCACATCTTAAGAAGTTCAAATTTCATCTTGTATCTTACAAGACAATTTTTCTTTTAAAAATCTTGCATGCATGTCATTTACCAAAGGTAATATGAACACAAATGGTATTTTATAAAATCTGAAATTTTAATCTCTTTAAATCAAGACAACCTCCTAAAAATGCTTGGAATTAAACTAAGAAATACTTAAAAAAATGAGAGATTACCCTTTAAATGTGTCTTGTGTTCTTGTAGGAAGAACAACACAAGGGGAGCAAGGGGAGGAGGGGCGGCAGCAGCCCGACGGTGGCCTGGTGGCAGCCAAGCGAGGAGGCGCTGGTGGTGGTGGCTAGGGAGTGCCAAGGAATGAGTTTAGGTGTGTTTATATGTAAAAAAATCAGCCCTTAGATGGACTAAAGCAAGGCTGATTTTTTTCTTTTAAGGAGAGAAAAGAGAGTTTTAGTGTAGAGAAAGAGAGTGTTTCAAGATAAAAGGGAATGTTAGGAGATTTATGGAGTCTTTGAAGAAGTTGGAAGCTTTAAAAGCCAACTAACAAGTGTTAGTGGGAGATCAAAATCATCATGACTAAATCCTTGCTCATGTGAGTGGAAGAGGAAAATTTTGACTTAATAAAATAAGTCTCATGTGAGTGGGAAATCTCTACCCAAAATCCCACCCAAATGCACTCTTTAAATGATCCTATGCGTTCGTAAACGGATCGAAAGTCAATTTGAAACGCATACCGGAACGGTCGGGTTTTACGAATAGAATTTTCGTTAGTTATGAATTTATTAGATTCCGTCTTTAATAAATTTATTTACTCGAATAAATATTTCATAAGAATATTATAATATTTTTATTTAATAAAATTAAATATTAAGAAATGAAATTTATTCATTTAACGGAAATAACGGCTATTACCCATAACGAGATTTATTAAACGGGACATCGGAACTTGTTTGGAAAATTTTAAAAAAAAATACGAGCGATATTATAGTTTATGTGAACTAAGGAAATTATTTTACATGATTATTTTCTGTCATTTGTAACCTTTTAGACTTGAGTTCCTAGCTTACTTCAAAACGGGTAACGACTTTGCTAAGCGGGTCTTAGAAGGTCGTCTAGAAAAAAAATCAAATTTATCCTAAAAATCACGGATATTTCAATAATTTTATTTATTATTATTTTCAAATAATTTTATACAAAATTAATAAGATTTTCATAACCTTTTTTATAAGAAGTTTAAAAACTTATGTTCTAACTTGTCCAATTTATATTTTGGCTTGTCAAAATAAAATAATGACATAGATTAGTTAAATAACAAATTTTATTAAATAAAACATAAAACCCAAATTTCCTTTTTATTAATGAAAAACAAAAGCCCAATTATTTTTAAAAAATAACTAAAAACCCAAACAAGGATTTTAAAAAGATTCATAATTGATTTTTGTTTTGGATAAATAAAAAGTTGGACACATCATCTTTATTGTGTAATAACCCAATTTTTTTAAACTTTTATAAGAAAACAAAGAGCTGACGAAAATTCTTATTAACTTTTGTCTAAAATTAATAAAATAATAATAGATAAAAGTATTAATATGAACTACTTGTTAAGTCAAAATTATGATTTAATGATTCATGTGGTTAATTATGAAGTTGGGAATTTATATTTGCCAAATAATAAAAGTAATGTCATTATTTTCTTATAAATGACAAAACTAAACCTATAAGATTATGTTATAACTTTGGAACTTATTCAAAATGTTATTAATCTTACTCAATATATTTTTATGTAAAGGAAATTGATTGTTTGAAATTAATTTTCACTAAGAATGTTTTAGAACCAAACTAGATATAAAAAAGAAATGAATCACACGCTCTCTTTCCCCTTCCCCCGACACCATGAACATGACCCAAAACCAAAAATTTGACCCCTAATTCAAAACCCTAACCATAAGATCCATGGCTCAATCGTCCTATTCTTCTGCCTCCTTCTTAGTCAAATACCAATTAGAAGCACCCATGGCCTCCTTTGGATGGCAAGCTATTAAAATCGCTGTAACACCCCGACTTAACGTCGGAGCATTACTTGGTAGTTTGACCCTAACGGGTCCTACCTGAACTGGTTGACAACTAGAATACCTGGACCTTGCAACTCGGGCACGACAAGAAAACTATTTAAAACATCCAATTGTCGTTCAACAAACACATTTTCAATAATGTCATGCAAGAGTTCCCAAACGTCTAGTCAAGTCACATCAAACACCAGAAATCCGCTAATAGTCAACAAAAGGTGCAATATCCAAAACAAATAACAAAGCTAAACAGAACTCTCAACCCACTCTGAAACCTAGTGACACGCGTCAACGATCCGCTGCAGCATCTGGCCTAGGCTCCATCATGGGACCTGTATGAGTACCTGAAACTGAAAAATAAGTCCCCGAGGGGTCAGCTAATATCCTAGGCAAGCTAGATAACAAGCGGCAATGGTAAGACGTTTGAAAAACAACAATTAGCCAACAACGTAACCTTTAACAAGTGAATTGAATAAAACATAATAGGCCAACACACAATTCAACAACCTAGAGAATAAGTGAAAGTAAAGGCAACAAGACATTCCAACAATCAAACTAACAAGCACAAAAGTAACGCATTTGTAATAATAACCAACACTTCGACATTCAACAAATAAAGAGAAATACAACTAAACAAGCAATTCATCAAGCGTAGCAAGAATTCACAAGGTCGAAAATCAACTAAGTAATCACACACACGCACACAACAAAACCATTCACAATCCTATTGGGAAATGTCATTCTCCCTTCCACCACCGCATTCCCATCTACGGCGCTATCTCACCTGCGCCCGAGTGCAGAGGCAGGCCCTCCCACTTTCCATATACGTTATCCTCCCAACCCCTGGTCAAGCCTCCACTGGAGCACTTGCCAAAAACAAGCAATCAATTTTTATTTTTAAAAGGGCCCGGCCGACACACGACCATGGCTAGATGCCTCTTCGCCACCGACAATCGTCGCACATGATCGTGCCGGTTACGCTGCCAACACAGAGAAAACGATACTATTTCTTTTACGAGAAAACGTTTGAAATGGAAAGCGCATCACATCATGCATGAAAACATTTCACATGGAAAATATGCATTCGGGACTAACTCCCAAAACCAATCTCACAATCACGGCATGAAATTTAACAAGACTAGAATAAAGCCGAGCAAGTCGAGAACGACTTACCTGGAAGCGATCCTCGAATGAAGTAAGAAATGCGACGATACTAGAGACCTACGAATCATATCGTTTACTGTCAATCAACTAACCGCGAGAAGTAACTTTCAATTCTAGGCAAGCACAACTATAGTGGCATTGCCAAGAGCAAATCACCACAATATCATGGTATCCAACAAGTGCGGTTTAAAAAGATTTTAACATTCCTATCCCAAAAATTAAGGCACGAACTCAAGAATCCAACATCAAACAACGTTACCCTAACATACTAAGATTCCATATCTTAACTTATATGACACGAAAGTAAGGTGTGTGTGATGGCTTTTATCAAACCCGAATCTTTATCCCCCGGGGTCCAATCTAATGGCTCGGCCACACTAAGGTGTGTGTGGTGGAACCAACGCACCCAAAGGCTATCACGGCGGTTGGCAATGTGCCATAGGTGTTTGGTCATGAAGCTTTGATTCCAAAATTTGAGGTTCCTAAGGCCCAACCCCCCCCCCCCCTCTTTTTGTGGCACACACACGCTTCCCCAATTGACTCTCGGGTGGCTCCATAGAAAATTTCGGCATAGGGCGGTTAGGCTTGAGAGGACCGTGGTTGGGATGGGAAAAATTGAAAGCCAAAAACCCTCACACCCTTGAAGAACCGAGGCTATTAACTCCCGACGCCCGGCAAATGAAAGTCTTTTCTTAGCCCATGTGTTTAGGTGTCCCCCAATTTTATCAAGAAGTGGTTTATATTGTGCCACCCTAAGATCATAAGGTGTGATGGGAATTCCTAGGTAGCGGAATGGGAAAGAGCCAACCTTGAACCCGGTTTCATTAATGAGGGTGGCTCTTTCACTTTCCGGGACCGAGGCAAGGAATATAGAGGATTTTCCCACATTGTCCGCTAGCCCACTCATACTCTCAAATTTTTTCAAGCATCCCATGAGAGTTCGAACCGAGGCTAAGTCCCCTCGGCAAAACAAAACCACATCATCGGCATAAATGAGGTGTGTGAGCCTCAAATCACCACAAAGCTTATGGAATTTAAACCTTCCCCTCATGGTCTCTTTCTTTATCAACCGAGACAAGTACTCCATGCAAATCACGAAAAGTAAGGGGGAGAGGGGGTCACCTTGGCGGAGGCCGCGCTTGCCGGGGAAGAATCATGCGTGCCTTTGTTGATTTTGATGGAATAGCTTGCGGTTGTGACGCATTCCATGACCCACTCAATGAATTTTTGAGGCACATCCATATTTTCTAGAGCAAACTGAAGAAACTTCCAAGAGATGGTGTCATAGGCTTTGGCAAGGTCTACATTGAGGAAGCATCTTCTTGTTTCTCTTGTCACCTCATATTTCCTCAAAAGTTGTTGGACAAGAAGGATATTATCGGACATCAAACGACCCTCAACGAAAGCGCTTTGGGCCGGGTCTATGAGTGGGGCAAGACAAGAGACTAGGCGAGTGGTCATGATTTTGGAAATTATTTTGTAGACCACATTACAACAAGAGATGGGGCGATATTGGTCAACTCTGGTTGGATTGTCAATTTTAGGAATGAGGGAGATTATGGTGTGGTTGAGTTGTTTGAGGAGCTTACCATTGGTGAAGAATTCTTTGATAGCCGCACATAGCTCGGCTCCGGTGATGTCCCAAGTGGCCTTGAAAAACTTTGCGGTGTAGCCATCGGGTCCCGGGGCTTTCTCATCACCCATGGACCAAAGGGCTTCTTTAATTTCTTTGTTTGATACCGGGTTGGTAAGCATAGTGGCATCCGGGGTTGAGACCCGTGCACCCCTTACGAACCAACTAGGATCCGGCTCAACTACATGCTTGTCACAACCGAAGAGCCCCTTGAAATAATTTCCAAACTCGGCCACCACTTCTTCAACCGAGGTTGTGGGCGCGCCTTGCGACCGGTGCACGGATGTGATAGCGGCGCGCCTAGCCTCTTGTCTTGCCCCACTCATAGACCCGGCCCAAAGCGCTTACGTCAATACAAATGCACATTTTCAATAACGATTTGTCCCATTCTAAGCTAAGCATTCAAGTTGGTTTAACTAACTAAGCAAGCCAACAATTATATATATATATATATAATTCACAGATCATTCAAACAAAACACTAGTTTTGTTCACAAATAAAAATTGAATGTCAAAGCCGAACCTACAAGTCGGTTCTCTTAAATGAAGGCCTAAAACAGCATTTACACGCATGTAATTAGATACCAAAGGCAGGTTCCCACCTCACAACTGGACTGATCACCCCGAAACGGAGGTAAAGTAGGGTCGGAATCGTCGCAGGTGGCAAGCTTTCTTCTTCACTTTGTGTCGGCAATTTGGTGATGTTGAAACCGGAACCTAGCGTACCCAGATCGTTGTACTCAAGGAGGTGGCGACGGATCCACGAGGCAGCCACTGCGGACCCGCGGCAAAGGTCTTGGCGATCGAACACGGTGGCGTGGTAGGTTGACTAGGCGAGGATAGCATAGCGAACTCGCACGATTGGATGCGGAATTCAACGTCGGCGTGCATCGGTGGCATGTTATCTTCGATTGATCTCGAGCCCCGCCGCAAAGAACAAGACCGGCAGTGACAAAGGTTGGTGAGAAAGAACGGCAAGGACGCGCAATGGTTTTCCAACGACCACGATAGGTGAGCTTAAATAAGGTCATCTCCTAGACTAAAGCTTTCGACGGCACTCCGAATGGCTAGCAAAGGAGCAACGGGAAGAAGAAGGCGGTTGCAAGAGTGGTTGGAACAGAACGACGATGGTTTGAGCTTCTCGCTGTCTCAACACCACCGGCGCACGAGGATGGCGACGCGCAAGGAAGGCGAAGGACGACGGTGATGGTTCTTGAGCTTCCTCGTTGGCTATGACGTGCCAAGTTTCGTTCCCTCCTTTCTCTGTTGATGTGCGGCACAGCCAGAAAAAGAACGAGGAGAGAGGTAGGGCAAAATGAGGGTAAGGAGAGGAGTGGCGTGGGAGAGTAAGAGAGAAAGAATGGGCTCGAGTTTTGGATCCCAACATCTAATGGGCTTTTCAGCCCAACCAAATAAAAAAAATTGAATTCTTGTTTACAATGGAAACCAGGTTTTACATTCTACCCCCCTTAAGGAAAGTTTCGTCCCGAAACTTCCAGGATTAGTGGGAACTCGCAAAAAGGGTTTATGACAACCTCTCCCACTTGAAGAGGTTCGTCCTCGAACCCAACTTGTTGACAACAATTCAAAGATAACATGGAAAAACAAAAACGCATTCCGAATTACTATAACCAAGAAGAAAGACAACCAATTCATCCAAATGTCAAAATACAATCAAGCAAACAACAAACACTCTTAGCAACATTGAGTCATACAAACGTCATACCTACTCTCGAGCATCCTCTAAGCTCTAGTCTCAAAGGCCTCTAGTAAACTCGAGTACAGTTCAGGTAGTTCTCTCTCATCATATCCTCGGTCTCCCAAGTGGCCTCCTCGACACCTCGTCGAGACCACTGAATCAACACCAACGGAATCTCCTTGTTCCGCAGCTTCTTAGAACGCTTGTCAAGAATCGCTATCGGCTGCTCTCTGAAAGTATGATCGAGCTCAACCTCCAACTCTTCATAGTTGAGCCTGTGGCTGGGATCCGGAACATACTGTCTCAGTTGTGACACGTGAAAGACAGGGTGAACTCCATCCAAGGCGGGTGGTAGCGCTAGTCTATAAGCTACCTCACCAACTCTCTCTAGTATCTCAAACGGCTCAATGTAGCGGGGACTCAACTTCCCTTTTTACTCCAAATCCCCTCACACTACGTGTAGGCGACACTCTCAACCAAACATGTGCCCCTATCTCAAACTCTAGTGGTCGACGTCGCTTGTCTGCATAGGATTTCTGACGACTTTGCGCCGCTAGCATATGCTCTCGGATCAAGGCAACCTTCTCAATTGTTTCCTCTATCATTTGTGGCCTCTCTCCTACAATATCTGACGGGTCATCCCAACACAAGGGTGTCCTGCACTTCCGGCCATACAAGGCCTCATATGGAGCCATCTGAATCGAGGAGTGCCAACTGTTGTTGTAGGCAAACTCCACCAATGCTAGATGATCTGACCAGTGACCTCCCCAGTCGAGAACGCAGGACCTCAGCATGGCCTCTAGAGTCTGGATTGTCCTCTCGGACTGGCCATCTGACTGCGGGTGGTAAGTAGTCATGAAGTGTAATCTTGTCCCAAGTGCCTCATGCACTTGTTGCCAAATCTAGAAGTGAAACGCCCATCACGATCTGACACAATCGTCATGGGTACACAATGTAGTCTAACTATCTGATTTACGAACACCTCTACCAGTTTGTTAATTTTCCAAGTCTCCTTAATAGGCAAGAAGCGAGCAGTCTTGGTCAACCTATCCACTACAACCCAGATGGCATCATGTCCCTTGCTGATTCGTAACCCCGTGACAAAATCCATGGAAATATCCTCCCACTTCCACTTTGGAATAGGTAGGGGTTGGAGCATACCACCCGGCCTCTGGTGCTCAATCTTCACCTGTTGACAAACCTGACACTTAGCCACGAATCTTGCTACATCTGGCTTCATGCCATCCCACCAGTAGTATTGTCGTAAATCTTTGTACATCTTACTCGCTCCAAGGTGAATCTAGTAAGGTGTAGCGTGGGCTTCTTGCAAAATAATCTGTCTCAACTCTTCATCTCGAGGCACACAGATCCGGCCACGCAAACTCAAGATACCATCTACTCTCTCTACAAAATCAAGTGCCTCTCCACGGCTCAATTTCTGCTTCAGATCCTGAATCATTGGACACACTTCTTGTTTCTTTCTCACTTCTTCAAGCAAAGTCGGTTGACACTCCAAGTTACTCAGTCTACCCTATTAACGCTGAATCTGTACCTCGATTTCGTGCCTTATCAACTCTCTCTGCAACTCTGACCGAACCGTCAAATAAGCCAACCTACATCTTGAGGGGTCTTCATACTAAGTGCATCAGCGACTACGTTCGCTTTCCCTGGGTGGTAAAGGATCTCCAAGTCATTGTTCTTCAGCAACGCAAGCCATCCTCGTTGTCCCATGTTCAGTTCTCTCTAAGTGAAGATGTACTTGAGATTTTTATGAGTTGTCATTACTTTCCACGTACTCCCCTACAAGTATTAACGCCAAATCTTCAAGACATGCACCACTACTACCAACTAGAACACATGAGTGTTTTCTACTCCTTCGGCTTCAACTGTCTCGAGGCTTAAGCAATCACATTGCCCCTCACATCTTAAGCCTACCTTGGAGGCAACACTGTGGATCACAACGTCTTCATTCCCTAGAGGGAAAGCAAATATAGGAGTTAAAGTCAACCTCCTTTTCATTCCTTGGGGTTTCCCAAGCCTTCACGGCCTCCATCTTAACAAGGTCCCTCACAACTCCCTTCGCGGACACCAATTGTCCTAGACAAGTGACTTCTGGCAGCCCGAAATAGCACTTGACAAGTTAGCAAACAGTCGGTGTTACCTTAACACTCCTATCAACCGCTTGAGATGCTCGAAGTGCTACTCCTCATCCCTGGATTAAAACAAGATGTCATCGAAGTAAACCACCACCAGTCTGTTCAAGGAACTATAAACATCTGGTTTACCAACTCCATGGATACTTCAGGTGTATTTTTCAATCCGAACGGCATCACAAAAAACTCATAATGCTCATACCTTACTCGGCGAGTCGTCTTGGAATATCCCCCTCCTGAATCCTCAACTGATGATACCCTGACCTCAAATCTACCTTCGAATACACCGTAGCCCCCTTACACTGATCTAACAAATCATCACTACGAGCCAGTGAGTTCTTGAGGTGACTCAGTTCAACTCCCGATACTTGATACAAAAACGAAGGGAACCGTTCTTGTTCTTTACAAACAAAACTGGAGCTCTCCAAAGTGACACGCTCGGACGTACATATCCCTTCTCCGACAACTCTTCCAATTGTGCCTACAACTCCTGAATTCCCATCGGAGTCATACAATACGGAGGCCTTGAGATCGGTCTCTTCCCTAGCTCTAGGTCAAATACTGAAGTCAATCTCTCTCTGTATCCCACACACCCCTCAATAAGCAACTTGGCGGCCTTCATAAGACTAGGCACCAGTTCCGGCTCCAACTTCTGACTCACTAGTACAGTCCCGTCACTCATGGTCACTATCGTTGTACCCCTTTTTGTATCGAGTACCACTCTGAATCGTTTTATCCAATCCATTCCCAAAAATCACATCGTCGTCTAAGGATAACTGCATTACTATAAAATCGGTATAACAAACTCTACCCCTTATTCTGTTAGGGCACTGTAGTACTCTCTACTTCCACTCACCTTACTGCCATTGGGTAATCCCACCACAAAAGATACCCCTTCTGTACAAGTCAAATCTAGTCTAACCACATAGGCAGAGGACACGGAAGAGGGTGTGGCACCCTTGTCAAAAGAATATGGACAAATTTGGACTGAATCCAAAACGTACATGTAGTTGTCAACGTAAGTAAGACATCAACCCTCCTCATCTCGAACAATCGGGGCTGGTTGGTCCTTAGGATATTGGTTCCTGTACCCCGTCCTTTGTTTTGGCTTGATGCCTACTGAGTCTGCTATGGTGAATGACGAGCTCCGTAGTTCACCTTCTTTGGTGAATATCCCTCAGAGGGTACAACAACCCCACCATACTATCGTATAAGGTCAGGCTTCCTATAGATGAAGTATTTTCGAACTAGCTTCGAACATTGGCTCTTAACGTGATCATTGCCTCCACCCCTGAAGCACTCTCTTGTAAAAAACTTTGCACCAGAGACATCTTCTCCTCTAGTGTCTGAATAGAATTTCAACGTCAATGTCATTCTCCTCAGCCACTACTCATCATCAGTACCCGGACCCCAAAGAAGCTTGGCACCCCAGTCTTCTTTACTCCGTGAGCCACTTGTTCGGCTGGGGCTCATCTCTCAATGGATCTACAACATAGTCAACTACTTCTGGTCTCTGTACTTCTAGTAGTCCTCCTAGTTGAGCAGCTTTAACAGTGCTCTGGTCTGGGGCTTTCATCTCAGTCCTTTGAAGCCCAACATTAGTAATCTAATCATGTAAAACTCAGGTGATAACCCAACTGGCGGTGCCTTGGCGCTAAATTGGGCCCCACTAGCTAGGAGTCCTCCCACGACAGACGCGCTAGCATTTCGATGGTCATCAACAGTTAGATCTCCACTCTCAGCAACTTCTTCCTAGGAATAAACATTCTGATGCTCCTCTGCCTCAGCGACCTCTACCACGACCTCTACCACTAACAACAACAATTCTGACTCTGGTTGTGGGGTCGTCATTTCAGAAAGTCTCACGGTCAAAACTTTAAACTTCGCTAAAAGTTAAAGATTTACTTACTATTCTACGTGAGGTCCTTCGGCGAATGGTAGCGGAGTCACGTCGTGTCATCTACCCCCTATATGCAGCATGACTACCCCATTTAAATTCTTTTTTTTTGAAAACACCGGCCAGTTTTAGTTTTTAGTTGGACCTCGTGTACACTTATTGTTCAGTTCCATGTGCCCTTGTTGCCAACCTCGCTCTGATACCAATTTGTAACACCCCGACTTAACGTCGGAGCATTACTTGGTAGTTTGACCCTAACGGGTCCTACCTGAACTGGTTGACAACTAGAATACCTGGACCTTGCAACTCGGGCACGACAAGAAAACTATTTAAAACATCCAACTGTCGTTCAACAAACACATTTTCAATAATGTCATGCAAGAGTTCCCAAACGTCTAGTCAAGTCACATCAAACACCAGAAATCCGCTAATAGTCAACAAAAGGTGCAATATCCAAAACAAATAACAAAGCTAAATAGAACTCTCAACCCACTCTGAAACCTAGTGACACGCGTCAACGATCCGCTGCAGCATCTGGCCTAGGCTCCATCACGGGACCTGTATGAGTACCTGAAACTGAAAAATAAGTCCCCGAGGGGTCAGCTAATATCCTAGGCAAGCTAGATAACAAGCGGCAATGGTAAGACGTTTGAAAAACAACAATTAGCCAACAACGTAACCTTTAACAAGTGAATTGAATAAAACATAATAGGCCAACACACAATTCAACAACCTAGAGAATAAGTGAAAGTAAAGGCAACAAGACATTCCAACAATCAAACTAACAAGCACAAAAGTAAAGCATTTGTAATAATAACCAACACTTCGACATTCAACAAATAAAGAGAAATACAACTAAACAAGCAATTAATCAAGCGTAGCAAGAATTCACAAGGTCGAAAATCAACTAAGTAATCACACACACGCACACAACAAAACCATTCACAATCCTATTGGGAAATGTCATTCTCCCTTCCACCACCGCATTCCCATCTACGGCGCTATCTCACCTGCGCCCGAGTGCAGAGGCAGGCCCTCCCACTTTCCATATACGTTATCCTCCCAACCCCTGGTCAAGCCTCCACTGGAGCACTTGCCAAAAACAAGCAATCAATTTTTATTTTTAAAAGGGCCCGGCCGACACACGACCATGGCTAGACGCCTCTTCGCCACCGACAATCGTCGCACATGATCGTGCCGGTTACGCTGCCAGCACAGAGAAAACGATACTATTTCTTTTACGAGAAAACGTTTGAAATGGAAAGCGCATCACATCATGCATGAAAACATTTCACATGGAAAATATGCATTCGGGACTAACTCCCAAAACCAATCTCACAATCACGGCATGAAATTTAACAAGACTAGAATAAAGCCGAGCAAGTCGAGAACGACTTACCTGGAAGCGATCCTCGAATGAAGTAAGAAATGCGACGATACTAGAGACCTACGAATCATATTGTTTACTGTCAATCAACTAACCGCGAGAAGTAACTTTCAATTCTAGGCAAGCACAACTATAGTGGCCTTGCCAAGAGCAAATCACCACAATATCATGGTATCCAACAAGTGCGGTTTAAAAAGATTTTAACATTATCCCAAAAATTAAGGCACGAACTCAAGAATCCAACATTAAACAACGTTACCCTAACATACTAAGATTCCATATCTTAACTTATATGACACGAAAGTAAGGTGTGTGTGGTGGCTTTTATCAAACCCGAATCTTTATCCCCCGGGGTCCAATCTAATGGCTCGGCCACACTAAGGTGTGTGTGGTGGAACCAACGCACCCAAAGGCTATCACGGCGGTTGGCAATGTGCCATAGGTTTTTGGTCATGAAGCTTTGATTCCAAAATTTGAGGTTCCTAAGGCCCAACCCCCCTCTTTTTGTGGCACACACACGCTTCCCCAATTGACTCTCGGGTGGCTCCATAGAAAATTTCGGCATAGGGCGGTTAGGCTTGAGAGGACCGTGGTTGGGATGGGAAAAATTGAAAGCCAAAAACCCTCACACCCTTGAAGAACCGAGGCTATTAACTCCCGACGCCCGGCAAATGAAAGTCTTTTCTTAGCCCATGTGTTTAGGTGTCCCCCAATTTTATCAAGAAGTGGTTTATATTGTGCCACCCTAAGATTATAAGGTGTGGATGGAATTCCTAGGTAGCGGAATGGGAAAGAGCCAACCTTGAACCCGGTTTCATTAATGAGGGTGGCTCTTTCACTTTCCGGGACCGAGGCAAGGAATATAGAGGATTTTCCCACATTGACCGCTAGCCCACTCATACTCTCAAATTTTTTCAAGCATCCCATGAGAGTTCGAACCGAGGCTAAGTCCCCTCGGCAAAACAAAACCACATCATCGGCATAAATGAGGTGTGTGAGCCTCAAATCACCACAAAGCTTATGGAATTTAAACCTTCCCCTCATGGTCTCTTTCTTTATCAACCGAGACAAGTACTCCATGCAAATCACGAAAAGTAAGGGGGAGAGGGGGTCACCTTGGCGGAGGCCGCGCTTGCCGGGGAAGAAATCATGCGTGCCTTTGTTGATTTTGATGGAATAGCTTGCGGTTGTGACGCATTCCATGACCCACTCAATGAATTTTTGAGGCACATCCATATTTTCTAGAGCAAACCGAAGAAACTTCCAAGAGATGGTGTCATAGGCTTTGGCAAGGTCTACATATTGGAAGCATCTTCTTGTTTCTCTTGTCACCTCATATTTCCTCAAAAGTTGTTGGACAAGAAGGATATTATCGGACATCAAACGGCCCTCAACGAAAGCGCTTTGCTAAGCGGGTCTTAGAAGGTCGTCTAGAAAAAAAAATCAAATTTATCCTAAAAATCACGGATATTTCAATAATTTTATTTATTATTATTTTCAAATAATTTTATACAAAATTAATAAGATTTTCATAACCTTTTTTATAAGAAGTTTAAAAACTTATGTTCTAACTTGTCCAATTTATATTTTGGCTTGTCAAAATAAAATAATGACATAGATTAGTTAAATAACAAATTTTATTAAATAAAACATAAAACCCAAATTTCCTTTTTATTAATGAAAAACTAAAGCCCAATTATTCTTAAAAAATAACTAAAAACCCAAACAAGGATTTTAAAAAGATTCATAATTGATTTTTGTTTTGGATAAATAAAAAGTTGGACACATCATCTTTATTGTGTAATAACCCAATTTTTTTAAACTTTTATAAGAAAACAAAGAGCTGACGAAAATTCTTATTAACTTTTGTCTAAAATTAATAAAATAATAATAGATAAAAGTATTAATATGAACTACTTGTTAAGTCAAAATTATGATTTAATGATTCATGTGGTTAATTATGAAGTTGGGAATTTATATTTGCCAAATAATAAAAGTAATGTCATTATTTTCTTATAAATGACAAAACTAAACCTATAAGATTATGTTATAACTTTGGAACTTATTCAAAATGTTATTAATCTTACTCAATATATTTTTATGTAAAGGAAATTGATTGTTTTAAATTAATTTTTACTAAGAATGTTTTAGAACCAAACTAGATATAAAAAAGAAATGAATCACACGCTCTCTTTCCCCTTCCCCCGACACCATGAACATGACCCAAAACCAAAAATTTGACCCCTAATTCAAAACCCTAACCATAAGATCCATGGCTCAATCGTCCTATTCTTCTGCCTCCTTCTTAGTCAAATACCAATTAGAAGCACCCATGGCCTCCTTTGGATGGCAAGCTATTAAAATCGTTGTAACACCCCGACTTAACGTCGGAGCATTACTTGGTAGTTTGACCCTAACGGGTCCTACCTGAACTGGTTGACAACTAGAATACCTGGACCTTGCAACTCGGGCACGACAAGAAAACTATTTAAAACATCCAACTGTCGTTCAACAAACACATTTTCAATAATGTCATGCAAGAGTTCCCAAACGTCTAGTCAAGTCACATCAAACACCAGAAATCCGCTAATAGTCAACAAAAGGTGCAATATCCAAAACAAATAACAAAGCTAAACAGAACTCTCAACCCACTCTGAAACCTAGTGACACGCGTCAACGATCCGGTGCAGCATCTGGCCTAGGCTCCATCACGGGACCTGTATGAGTACCTGAAACTGAAAAATAAGTCCCCGAGGGGTCAGCTAATATCCTAGGCAAGCTAGATAACAAGTGGCAATGGTAAGACGTTTGAAAAACAACAATTAGCCAACAACGTAACCTTTAATAAGTGAATTGAATAAAACATAATAGGCCAACACACAATTCAACAACCTAGAGAATAAGTGAAAGTAAAGGCAACAAGACATTCCAACAATCAAACTAACAAGCACAAAAGTAAAGCATTTGTAATAATAACCAACACTTCGACATTCAACAAATAAAGAGAAATACAACTAAACAAGCAATTCATCAAGCGTAGCAAGAATTCACAAGGTCGAAAATCAACTAAGTAATCACACACACGCACACAACAAAACCATTCACAATCCTATTGGGAAATGGCATTCTCCCTTCCACCACCGCATTCCCATCTACGGCGCTATCTCACCTGCACCCGAGTGCAGAGGCAGGCCCTCCCACTTTCCATATACGTTATCCTTCCAACCCCTGGTCAAGCCTCCACTGGAGCACTTGCCTGGAAGCGATCCTCGAATGAAGTAAGAAATGCGACGATACTAGAGACCTACGAATCATATCGTTTACTGTCAATCAACTAACCGCGAGAAGTAACTTTCAATTCTAGGCAAGCACAATTATAGTGGCCTTGCCAAGAGCAAATGACCACAATATCATGGTATCCAACAAGTGCGGTTTAAAAAGATTTTAACATTCCTATCCCAAAAATTAAGGCACGAACTCAAGAATCCAACATCAAACAACGTTACCCTAACATACTAAGATTCCATATCTTAACTTATATGACACGAAAGTATAAGTTTAAGGACAACTCATTAAGAAGTCCGATTATAGAATTATGACACCGAAAGCAAAAGCCTCCTAAACAAAAGGGGACACCACCAACCCATTGAAAGCTTTCTTACCAAACAAACGGAGACACACATACCAATCCTAATTGCAACCCTTAATCCCATACTTGCATTCCAAAACAAATCAAACCAACCGAGGTCGGATTCCCATAAAAAATCGTTCACATACACACAAATATCATGATCTCATTCGAGAATAACTTAAACTCATACTTGGATCAAAATTATAACTCTTAATTTATGCAAGAGAAGAATCATATAATAATCATAAACCAACAAATCAGAAATCTTAATTCAACATTTGATGGAGCACTTACGTCAATACAAATGCACATTTTCAATAACGATTTTTCCCATTCTAAGCTAAGCATTCAAGTTGGTTTAACTAACTAAGCAAGCCAACAATTATATATATATATATATAATTCACAGATCATTCAAACAAAACACTAGTATTGTTCATAAATAAAAATTGAATGTCAAAGCCGAACCTACAAGTCGGTTCTCTTAAATGAAGGCCTAAAACAGCATTTACACGCATGTAATTAGATACCAAAGGCAGGTTCCCACCTCACAACTGGACTGATCACCCCGAAACGGAGGTAAAGCAGGGTCGGAATCGTCCCAGGTGGCAAGCTTTCTTCTTCACTTTGTGTCGGCAATTTGGTGATGTTGAAACCGGAACCTAGCGTACCCAGATCGCTGTACTCAAGGAGGTGGCGACGGATCCACGAGGCAGCCACTGCGGACCCGCGGCAAAGGTCTTGGCGATCGAACACGGTGGCGTGGCGGGTTGACTAGGCGAGGATAGCATAGCGAACTCGCACGATTGGATGCGGAATTCAACGTCGGCGTGCATCGGTGGCATGTTATCTTCGATTGATCTCGAGCCCCGCCGCAAAGAACAAGACCGGCAGCGACAAAGGTTGGTGAGAAAGAACGACAAGGACGCGCAATGGTTTTCCAACGACCACGATAGGTGAGCTTAAATAAGGTCATCTCCTGGACTAAAGCTTTCGACGGCACTCCGAATGGCTAGCAAAGGAGCAACGGGAAGAAGAAGGCGGTTGCAAGAGTGGTTGGAACAGAACGACGATGGTTCGAGCTTCTCGCTGTCTCAACACCACCGGCGCACGAGGATGGCGACGCGCAAGGAAGGCGAAGGACGACGGTGATGGTTCTTGAGCTTCCTCGTTGGCTATGACGTGCCAAGTTCCGTTCCCACCTTTCTCTGTTGATGTGCGGCACAGCCAGAAAAAGAACGAGGAGAGAGGTAGGGCGAAATGAGGGTAAGGAGAGGAGTGGCGTGGGAGAGTAAGAGAGAAAGAATGGGCTCGAGTTTTGGATCCCAACATCTAATGGGCTTTTCAGCCCAACCAAATAAAAAAAATTGAATTCTTGTTTACAATGGAAACCAGGTTTTACAATCGCAACCTAAATGCTGAACACAAAGAATCACGATTCTCCTCACTATGGCGACAAGTGAATCAAAGGGAATTGTTAAAACCTAATTGGAAGCAAGGAAAACAAGCAAGAACTAGAAGAAGGAGGGATGGGAGGTTGCGAGGTTGGTGGATCAAGGATCATTATACAATTCGGGGATTAGGGTTTGGGCTAAATGTAAACTGTTCATGGCAAATTCTTCAAAGACGGGGAAGACAAATGGTGGGCATCTCAGAGAGAAGAAATCTTGGAGTAACTGCCAAATCGATAACAGCTTGGAAGGGGGATGCCCTCTTCCTCTCAAGTGCTGATTCTTTTGTCGATCGACTCAATCACACATGTGCAATTCTTCCTTTTATCCTACATGTAATCCTAAGTTCCAAAACTTGCACTTTGTTAGCTTTATCTCTGGTTATAAATTGGTATACCTGCACACCCTTTACACCTTTTACCTTCATCAATAAGTCTCTATTTATGCAAAGAAACTGGCTACTCTCTCTAAATCCTATTTGCTAAAAAACATGGACTAGGTCTTGTTTGGCCGCTTTAAGGAAAATCCTATGGAGAAATCTAAAAAAACCTTTAAAACTACTCTTGGTACTGACGAGAAGTCACTCTATGAACAAGATGAAAACCTGAACAAACTTGAACAACTCGAACCTCAACCTAATATGGTCAAGGAAACCCTAAGTAGTAGTGCTTTCAAGAAGTCTTGTGAAGTTGGCCCTTCGAGGGCTAAGAAAGACAAAGCCAAATTGAAAACATGCTTTGACATTGTAGCTTTCCTTAAGAACCTGTCAGTTGTTAAAGAAGATGTCTTGCAATTGAAAGAAACATTCCACTACGACTTTTTCTTGGGCCACCTTACCTTACCAAGTATGTTTGATGAACTGTTGTGGAGTAATATATATATGGTGTTTATTGTGCATTTATCCAAGTTTCTACTCTTTGAAATGCCTGCTAATTTAATATTACCATAAACTTTTGATGTAACATTGAAGTCACATGGTAATTTAATGTAAAATATATGTACAGGTGTTGAGTAGGCAGTGATCCTCCAATTGGCTTTCCAAAATATAGGAGTGGTGTACGGAGACATCGGTACATCTCCGATGTATGTGTATGCAAGCACCTTCACCAACGGAATTTGACAAACGGATGACTTTATCAAAGTCCTTTCTTTAATTTATTACAATCTTATGCTCATACCCATCATCAAATACATCTTCATTGTGTTGAGGGCTAATGATAATGGAAACGATACGTATGATTATCGAATGATTAAAAAAATAAGTACTTGATGATTATGTTTAGTTGTTCGGGATTAAATTATTTTCGAGATATTGGATACTATTATATCTATATTCTTGAGCAATTGACCGAAATAAGTAAATTTGATATTTTATACTAATATGACAAAATTATATATGTTTTTATTAAAATTATCAATTCATAGGACTTGAATTTGTTTTTATTAAAACTGGTGATTATTTACATTGTTTTTTCCTTTTGATATATTTATGCAAAATAAGTTTAAAAAACGATTTTGATGTAAAAATGATAGAAACATGATATATTTACATAATTTTTATTTTTTATACTTTGTTGTCTATTTGTCTAAATTTTAGTTAAAACTTTTTTAAATATTTGGCCGAATAACATTAATTCCAATTAGACAAATATTTTCTATCGTTGTTCTGTCTCCACGAGAAGCACACACGGGTGCGTTTGGGATGTGTTTATTTGTGTGCTTATAAGCACACAAATGCTTATTTGCAGAAATAACCAACAAAAGTGGGTGTTTGGCAAAATTGCTTATGGAAAATAAGCAAACTTATTTCCGATGCTTATAAGCAGAAAAAATAATCAACACCCCCATGCTTTTCGGATTTAAGCAAACTTATCTCCAAAAGTATAAGTACATAGGCCCCACCTCTAATATTTTATCGCTACCCCAATACCCATTGATTTTTCTCTCTCTCGTTCTCACAGATTTGGTTTGTGGTTTGTTTTGCCGTTGATGCTCACTTGAGCTCTCCATCTCCATCTCCATCGAAGCTCGCCATTGAAGCTCGCCTGATGGAACGATGGACTTGGGAGAAAGAATTAACCACCGATTCACAGATCGATCTGATAAACAACCCTGGGAAGGAACCAGAGAGAGAATCGGGACGGAACGACGGACTCGGGATAAAAAAACTCTTCACCGCCGGCATATGTCTACAAATTCATCTCCAAAATTGACCGGTTTGAACTCGTCATTCTCAATTGAATTTTGTTTCCAATTGTCATCCAATCTGCCTCCTCAAAAAGTCTACAAATTTGTCTCCCAATTTGATCGGACTGGAAGAGGACGGACGAACGTCGGAAGACCGCCAACGTGGAGGAGGAGTACGAACGAACGTTGGCGTACTCTACTCAGATCTGTCTACAAATTCGTCTCCAAAATCAACCGGTTTCAACTTGTCCTGCATTCAATTAGAGAACCAAGAAGGACGACGGAATCGGGAAAGAACCAGAGAGAGAACGACGGAAGAACCAGAGAGAAAACCAGGAAGGACAACGAAATCGGGAAAGAAGCAACAAAAGTGTTTAGCCGACAGAATCGAGAAAACCAGAGAGAGAATCCGGATGGAACGACGGACGACAGAGAGGGAATTCCAACGAAACGACGGACTCGGGAGAAAGAATCCGGACGAAACGACGGCGCCGGCAAGTTCAATCAACTGATAAACAAACCTAAGAAGGAACCAGAGAGAGAATCAGGACGGACGACGGACTCGGAGAAAGAAATTCTTCACCGACGGCTTGTATTGTCAAATTGGGAGTGAAAGTCTTCAAATTTGTCTCAATTGATTTTTTTAATTAATTTAATTTGTATTAAATATTTGTTTGTAAGGGTATTTGGACATTTCCTTAATTACCTTTTAAAAATTAGCAAACCCTCCAACCAAACAGTGAACACCACTTGCTTACCTCAGAAATAAGTTTTGACTTATCAGCATCGATACTTATCAGCACAATTGACTTATCAGTAACTTATCAGTAACTTATCATCAAAGTTTACCCTAACGCACCCCACATCAATTCAATAAGCCAAAATAGGCAATCAAGTTGATTCTTCACGCATTTACTTCATATGCTTAATACTTAGACAAAAAATAAGTACCAAAGTTCATGCTTCCCATAATTAATTCATAGGTTTTAAACTTGACATAAAATAGGCAATCAAGTTCACCCTTCCCCTAATTATTCATAGGCCGTATACTTGACATATATTGTATATGGATCTGTGCATAATTTATTTGTCTCCATATATCAAACAAGATTTTTTAAAAAAGGCTGCACATAGGTATGTTTTTCCTGAGAACCATTGATGGATCATGCGTAATGATTAAAAACTCTTCCACCCAACTAAGAGGCTTTAAAATCCTATCGCGTACATTTAAATCCTGCGTATTGACTTGACAAAAAAATAAAAATATATTGCGTATTGATCATGCATACAACATACAGATTTAGTTATCATTCCCCTACGTGTATATAATGGTTGCTTCACATCAATAACAATTCATTGAATTACAAATTATCAACGTGTGTGCCTATAAATTTTAAAGTTGAAAAAATGGCTACTATCGGAGTTAACATAGAATTGTGTCGTCAAGACTCGCTCGATTTGGAATCCACCAAGTTCGGAGGTCACCATTGTGGTCATGGCACCAAGGTTTGTCGTACATAATGCTTCTTTTAATATACATATTCTCAAGAGCTAGTTAACTGATTCTTTCATTAAAAAATAGTTTTAAGTGATTCACTAGTAGTATAAACAACTAATGATGTATAGTATCTAATACTAATATAGTCCCCATGCCTTTCTCTTACCAAAAGTAGTAATTTTTTTCTAGGCACCAAGAGGAAAAGTCGAAACCTCAAGGGAGCCAAAAGGGAAATCCTAAAAAAAGTTTAGGCTACTAAGTGCAGCCACTAAATTCCGGAGTCAAACTATTGAGCACAACTAATCTTAAAAATTGGGCTATTTTATGCAATTTAGCCAAAATTAAATGGACTTTAAGGTGAAAAAAATCAGCTAATCCTTCAATGAATCTAGGTATCCACTATGTCAGTTTCATTAATTTACCTTATCATAAGACTTCAACGCTTTCAAACCAGGAACATTAACATAAACACTATGACCATGTTTGATCGCCAATTCAATATAAACAAGCCATATGTTCCATTGGATTCTTGAGCATACATGTATTATGTTTCTTATAAATTTTGGACTTGATGATTATTAGGCCATCAACAACCCATGTTTGTTAGGAATTTATTTAGCTATCCAATGACCCAAAAAAGAATTGTTTTATTTTCTATATGTGAAAGAGCCTGTTAAGTCCATAAAACCTTTTCAACTAATGTAGCCTCTCTTGTTTGATGCTCTTGTTTACCACCAATTGGCTAACCATTTCCATCAATTAATTATACAGAGAGAATAGTATGGATCACAGTCACCATACTCATCTTCATCTTTTCGGTCCAATGTTTTGGCACCGACAAAGTTGGCTATAGCTTTGGCCCGATTAATTGCACTTGGTTCTTTATAAAAGCGAGAATTGGCCTCTACAACTTTATCAAGTACGATCCATTCGTCATCAAGGCTATCAACCCATGGCAAATTGTTAGGTATTTCACAAGAAATGGCAAAGAAGCATGGATATCTCTTGGTGGCATCGTCCTTTGCATTACAAGTTGAGTAAAAGTCATTAATTACTAACCTTAAAAATCAATTCCTTCTTCCTTTTTTAGATAACGGCCACCTTGTCAGCCTTGGGGGTTCTCTCATCCTCATCGGAAACAATGGCGATAGTGGATGCCGGAGTCGGAGAAAAGATCCAGCAAAAGGATCCCACGACCACCTCGGTAGCCTTGGGGGTTCTCTCATCCTCATCGGAAACAATGGCGACAGTGGATGACGAAGCCGGAGAAAAGATCCAACAAGAGGATCCCATGGCCACCTTGGCAACTCATAAATTACGTTGTCACGACTCACTTGACATCGAGTCCGCTAAGGTCGGAGGTCACCATGGCCACACCGTCAAGGTACGTATATTATATACATGTACTTGTACATGTACTCCTCTCACTTATTATTCAATCAATTTCAAATCACTTGTTAATTTGTTATACTTCATCAATGAGAATATACATATATGTGGAGTTGGTTTTCGATCCGTGAGAGAATATTGAATTGAATTGAGATGATTTTGTGACATTGAGTATGAATGAGATGCTTCCTTCTCCATATATGGAAATGCAAACGGTTGAGAAATTGTTTTTTCTTCTTAATTTTTTTTGATCCAAGGAAAGACAGTGCCACCGTCCCAAGAATATATATTTTTATGTAATTTATTATATAAAAATTAAATTAATCAAGTTCATGCTTCCCATAATTATTCATAGGTCTTATACTTGACTTATATTGTATATGGATCTGTTCATAATTTCTTTGTCTCCATATATGAAAAAAGTTTTTTTTCAAAAAGGTTGCACGTAAGTATGTTTTTCCTAAGAACCACTAATTGATCATGTGATTTAAAACTCTTCAACCCTAGCTTCCACCCAATTAAGAGGTTTAAAAATCCTATCAAGTACATTTAAATCCTGCATATTGATTTGACAAAACAATAAAAAAATACTGCGTATTGATCATGCATACAACATACAGATTTAGTTATCATTCTCCTACGTGTATGATATTCGTGTTTTTAGTATAGTTTTTAGTGTGTTTCTTAGTTTATTTAGGTTTAGTTTTAGTAGTTTTTAGAGTTAGTTTTGTGTGTTTTTGGATAAGTTTGCATATTTTGTGAAAAGTATGGAAGCTACTCCGTTTTGTGTCTTTTTGTAGGTTTTTAGTAGGGAAGAGAGCTTTTTAAGCTGAATTGGAGCATTGTGGTGGAGGTCGGAAGAATATTAGGATAAAGAGGTTGAAGTCGAAGCTGTTAAGAAGAGAAGAGTTGAAGAAGCCAAATCCCAAGTGTTGAAACCCGATATAATACGCGCTATAAACGGGATTTTAATAAATACTAACTCTCGGGAATTCGTACAACCGAACGGTTTTCGTACGTAGATTATTCCTCCTCCCCACCCTTTAGCTAATTGTTTTTGTACTCTTTACAAATAAAGCCTTTAGACTTTATACCGTAAATAGCGCGATCTCACTCGGAGATCAAACACGTCGAGTTTTGGCAAACGAGATAGTTCTCGAGCCAGAGGGGATTTTCGACCCCTTTATCGTTGCACATCCCCTTCCTATTTATATGGTCGGCCACCTGCCAGCTTATGTATAAATACTCGATGTGGGATACTGTCCAAGCTTTGAATTGGGTACATAGCTTGCCACCAGCTGCTTAGGTTTGAGCGTACAAAGGCATACGTGGAGACTTGCATGCGTTAAATGCATGCACTTTTAATGTTTTAGCTTTGTAATTGTGATGAAACATTATCAGCCAGCCCGTCGTAGAGGCGCATACATGCCCCACTCAAGTGGGCCAAGCCTACTTGTATCCTTGTTGGGCCGAAAATCAGATGAGCCCATTTGTACTTGATATTGGGCCCTATCCCCTGCCTCCTTCTCTGATTATTTCGAGCACAAGTATAAGTTATATACTTATATATTCATGCAACTCAAGTCTACACGCGTGGCCATGCAAGCCTATGCATTTTAGAGAATTATGCATGTTTTTGACGCGTACATGCAACATGACGTTTTATCTCTTTTATTTCTTTAATTTGTAACTTTTGCCCCTTAATTACTTAGCGATTATTTCGCGCACCATCACAACCCCTTGGCTTGGTGTCCTCGTTCCACGAGGGCAACGAGATAATAAACAGGTGCGCCAATCGAGTTCCAAGCGCGGGTGTGATCAAAACACGAGATCTAGTAGGGTGAGCACACTTTGCTAAGGCAGTTAGGATCTCGTCCCTTTAGAGAGTTAGTCGACCTCGTTCACTTAGAGTGTCAGGACCTCGTCATTTTAGATTGTCAAGACCTCGTCCTTTAGATTGTCAGGACCTCGTCCTTTAGAGGACCTCGTCCTTTTGATTGTCAGGACCTCGTCCTCTAGATTGTCAGGACCTCGTCCTCTAGATTGTCAGGACCTCGTCCTCTAGATTGTCAGGACCTCGTCCTTTTGATTGTCAGGACCTCGTCCTTTAGATTGTCAGGACCTCGTCCTTTTAGATTGTCAGGACATCGTCCTTTAGATTGTCAGGACCTCGTCCTTTAGATTGTCAGGACCTCGTCCTTTTGATTGTCAGGACCTCGTCCTTTTGATTGTCAGGACCTCGTCCTTTTGATTGTCAGGACCTCGTCCTTTTGATTGTCAGGACCTCGTCCTTTAGATTGTCAGGACCTCGTCCTGTTGATTGTCAAGACCTCGTCCTTTAGATTGTCAGGACCTCGTCCTCTAGATTGTTAGGACCTCGTCCTCTAGATTGTCAGGACCTCGTCATTTAGGATTGTCAGGACCTCGTCTTTTTGATTGTCAGGACCTCGTCCTTTAGGATTGTCAAGACCTCGTCTTTTTGATTGTCAAGACCTCGTCCTTTAGATTGTCAAGACCTCGTCCTTTTGATTGTCAGGACCTCGTCCTTTAGATTGTCAGGACCTCGTCCTTAAGAGAGTTTCCAACCCCAAGCGGAAAGCGATGAGTGGATTAGCGCACATAGAATCGAGAGTTTCCAACCCCAAGCGGAAAGCGATGAGTGGATTACGCACATAGAATCGAGAGTTTCCAACCCCAAGCGGGAAGCGAGGGGTGGATTAGTGAACTTAGAACCGAAAGTCTCCAACCCCAAGCGGGAAGCGAGGGGTGGATTAGCGAACATAGAACCGAGAGTCTCCAACCCCAAGCGGGAAGCGAGGGGTGGATTTGTGCACTTAGAACCAAGAGTTTCCAACCCCAAGCGGGAAGCGAGGGGTGGATTGATTATAATAGAGAATTAGGAACATGTCCTAATGTACAAATACGTACAAAATATAATTAATTAGCGAGTTGAATTATCAATGCGTTAGACGTACCTCATTCTGCGGGTATACACCGTGAGACTCTCCGAACGGAGGCTCTAGCCTTATATATTATTGCGTCATGACCACATTGCCTGCTTATGGAGCCAGCTCCTTAATGCTCCCACTAACCCGCATACGATTGAGCGCCTTATGGAAATGGGCCCATACTAATGCCTTGGCCCAAATAAAGGGCAAGTTCAAAAGAAAGGCCCAATCCAATTTCAAGAGCATGTGTGTTCGGCTTGATGTTATACAAATAACTAAAAAGGGGAAGAATATACTTTCAAATTGGAACGGAACATCCTTGCCAAGGCTGACATGCGCCACAAGTGGGATTAAGTGGGCCGAATTAATGAGATGGGTCAAGAAATTGGGTTTGGCCCACATTATTGGATGGCGCACTAAACCTTGCCCAGAATAGGATTAACGAGTCTAAACTTGTTAATGTGAACAACGCACCACCTCCTTAGATGCGAGCTTCGGCATGTACTATCATCCATGCATATCATTCGACGATCTTCCTAGCATCGCGCGAGGTATGAGCAACCTCCAGCGACCCCCTGGCGACGGCAATGGAACACCATCGAGACTAGCCCAAAGGGATCAGACGCCGCGCGAAGTCCGCGGCGCTCTAACATGAAGACCACGATGTTTAAATTCAAAGCCGCTAACATTGATCATGAAGATAGACCCTGTTGAGCAAAAATGTACACAAAATTGCAAAACACTTTTAAATTATTTTTATCTTAGTTCGACCCTCTCTTTTGACTCTTTTGATTAAAAGCAATACCGATACAAAATATTTTGGTGGTTTTTATGATTTGGGCTGCACCCAGTATTGATGGGTTGCCTACGTATCTCGTTAAAGAGAATCAAGCCTTACGTAGTTCAGATTGTTTAATTTTGGTTTGGTTTGATTTTCACGCATTAGTGGAACGAGCCCGAACCCACCTTCTAGGAAGGGTTGCTCGGATTCAAACCAACTATCATTCGCGCGATGTGAATAAAATTAAACCCACCTTCTAGAAAGGGTTGCTTAATCTCTTCACTATCAAACATATGATTAAAAGTTTATATATTTTAAATTTGATTTATGAGTGAATATGACATATTTATATATTATGTCAAACGTCCTACGTATCCACTTATATGATGTGGAATCAAGTCAAACGTAGTTCTAGGAATCAAACAATATGGGTTAAATATTGACTTTATATTTATATTTAAAAGTCAACTTAATATTTATGATTTGACTCAACCTTATACATGTCGAGTCTCCTACATGACTCTTTTAAAAGGAACCGAGTCAAGTGTAGGCCTCAAAGAACCAAAGGTTCGATTAAATATGATTTTCATTTTTTATCGTGACTGAACTCAATGAGCTTTTTGCTTTATATTGAGCTTCCTACGTATCTGACGAATCAGAATCAAGTCATCGTAGTTCAAAACTTAAGATCTTGGCATTAAGTTTATTTATTATTGTTTTCATGTATCAGAGAATTGAGTTTAGACCCACCTTCTAAGAAGGGTTGCCTAAACTCTTTCCAACTATTATTTGCATGTATATTATTATTATTTTTATATTTTGATTTTATTTCAAAATAATTGTTAAACCCAATATCTATATTTTACATTGGGTGTCGAACATACTCTTTTAAAAGGATCAAACCGGGCGTAATTCTTAAAAAGAACTATTTAATTTTATTATCGACTTTACTTTATGTTTGAAAGTCAACTTGAATTTTGTGTCAATTCGATATTATGTTAATCGAGTTTTCCACATAAGTATTTTAGATTAATTTTTATGTGTGTGCGACTGTACTTGATACCTATCATGTTTGATATCAAGTTCCTACGTAGCCTATGGAGGCGTCAAGTCATTACGTAGTTCTCAATAAAAGACCAATCAAATATGATATATGGTCTTCAATGTATCTTAATTTAAGGTTGTGATTGAACTCAATGAGCATATGTGATTTATGTCAAGTTTCCTACGTACCCATTTAAAAATGGATCAAATCATACGTAGTTCTAGATACAAGAATTCAACTTTATTTTTGACCTTGAATTTGTGGTCAATCATGTATAAGAACCAAAGTGAGGCTCAAATATAGTTGTTAATATTTTTCCCTTAATTAATGAGTCACTCTTGCAATTCCCTTATATATACTAGGTGAGATCCCTGTGCTTCGCACAGGGGAGTTCAATGTTTCTTGATGTGCTTTCTATTTGCAGTGACAAATACCTGACCCTAAAGAATTAAATTCCTAGATTTAAACATTAATTTTGCTCCTTAATACTAATCTTGCTTTCTATTTGCACAGGGGAGTTTAATCTTGCCTTTTGATTATAGTGGTAAAGCATCGTTAAATCTCATTCAAAAATTCAAATATGTCTTCCCAAGCCAAAAGGTATAATATAAACATAGAAGTTATTCATCATATCATACTTAAGATGCCCATGGGAAAGACAACAATAATATTTTGCACGAGAGAAGAACAATAGCCCAGGAAGATCCAAGAGTAGCCACCCCCAGGAAGATAATCCAGGAGTGAAATTTGACACTTTTTTATGTTTCCATGTGTTGCCAAAAATTACCTTAACACATGTTTATAATAACCAATAAAATATGGAAAGAGTTTGATGAAAAGCAATAGTAATATAGTATGCAGATAGAAAGCCACCCCCATTTACAATGAGGTTCATGAGATGGAAGACCTTCTGTGTTGTCCAGCCATACTCGGGCACTCTTTAACTGGATTCTTATGAGTTGTATCTGTACAACACAATCAGCACACCGTGTAAGTAAGGCCTAACATATATATAAGGCTTCTATAGTCTGGATGTGACTTTTTCCCCTCGTATGCATGAAACGGCGTTTGCTAGGGGGAGTTGAAGTTCACTGCCCTCTTATTCTCAGACCAGAGTGAAGCAACATGGGCAGGTTGATGCTATGGATTTGGATGTGTATCATCTGAATCAGTTGTCTCAGGGTAGCCCTCCCCTTGGAGTTAATAGTAGTGATCCTGAAAGAATCTTCTTAACATGTGCTTGAGTCTGTGCAAGAACCTCTTACTTATGTCTAGACTAAGTATTTTTTCCATGCTAATCAATCAATCATCTCAATTGCTTAATGCAGATTATAGCTAGACTGTTACTGTGACTTCTTCGACGGCTCTTCAAGGGAATACATGATCAGTGCCGCAAATTGCAATATGGCTAGCATTATTAAAAGCTAACTGTTGGCTTTCATTTACTCTTTTGTGAGAGTACTATCAATTTTTATATGCCTCATTGATTTGGCTGGAGTTTTGACATAAACAGGAGGTATCTTATTTCCATACAAGACGGAACATGTACTCCATATACGAATGAAAAATAGGAAATTACCTCCAAGTATGAAGCAGCGGTACTGCTAGCTAGATTGCCCAATAGCGACGTCAAGAAACACTTTGACCTTGCAATGATGTCTCTCATCTAGGGAATTGGTAGTTGCCATTAAAGACCAAGTATGCCACAATTTGTCAAGCGCAGAGAGAACCAAGGCCGAAACAGCGAGCCCATTCCCGCCTACAAAAAGACAAGCTGAGCATCAAGACCAGCACCGAAACCACATTCCGAAAATAAAATAGCCTAGCCTTGTTGTAAGACGAAAATTCAAAGTGTGAAACCCTAACCACAAAGACGGCCAAAAAGACCCCGATAACAAATTTCTCAACACCACCGAATAATCAAAGGCAGGCAACACAAATCGGAAATAAGAATTCATAAATGACAGTAAATAAGAGCCCTCGGCAACGAACGGACGACCAACGGAGACAGAAACCCACGCCCTAATGCCTCTCTGGTTCAAAGCAATTTCAACTTTGCCCTAATCCTCTCTCTCCAGTGAAGATTGAATGGTAGGGAAGGCATAAAAAGGTTATATGTGTTTAAGTTACTTAACATGTGCAAGAACATAAAATAGATGAGATAAGTACCTATTCTGGAGCTCCTTTGCTCGCTCTGTACCATTTTCCAATCAAATCATTCTGTTCATATTCATGATCATAATACAGTGAAGATTTCATAAGCAGATTAGACTTAGGATCCTTCTAATTCATATTCATGTACCACTGTTGACAAAGTCGGTGAGGACCAACAGTAAGCGTTACAGACAACACTATGGTCATGGCTATAGAAATTCATCCAATCAAGAGAACAAGAAGATAGTTAATTCCGCTTGTGTATGGTCGATACTGGATTGGGTACATAACAAATATTTCAATAAGTTTCCCATGTAAATATAGAGCGAATGCAAAAGTTCCCAATGGCAGTGAGAACTCGCATAAATTAGAATGCTTTAGTTCAACAACACACATGGTAAGCTCTATGACCTCTATATCAATCAAAGAGGCATCTCAACAGCCAACTCTTTCCATCTACTTGAAATAATACTTTACTTTGGATGTCATAACGGACGAGCATAAACAAATTCAGGCCAGTAGAAAGAAAGGTTTACCATCAACATTTCAATTGCCTTTTTGGTGGTGCCAACAAGCCTTTGGGAAATGTTGCATCCCTGAATTCTACATTTATCAACCAGTGTGTCATCAAGAAAGAGCTTTACATCTACATAGCTGACCAAGCACATAGAAGATTATCTATCAGACCCGTCATTCTAGGTAAAATTTTGAAGCGAAAATTCAAGCAATCCCAGTTGAGTATTTGGGGTTGCAATAACAAAAGTAATTAGCAATAGGATTATACAAGCTAAATTGGTAGAAGAAGCATATCATAATGTGTCATTAAGAAAATTCCTCCCACAAAGGGCAAATCAGTAGCATAATCAAATTAAACTAACAAAGGGCATGATCAGAGCAAAATCCTAACTTGCAAAATCAGAAATGAAGACAAAAGAACCCACAAGAATTTAAGACTTAAAAATTTGTTCTAATTAGTAAATTAGTTAAGCAGGCTCAAGAATAGCAATATCAGAATGAAAATTTGAGTATCAAACCTTAAAATATTAGAAATTGAAAAAAGAACGAATAAAGCAAGAAACTTACACAAATACACATAGCAATGACAAGGTGAACAACAACTAAAGATGAAGAGCAAATCAGTAGCATAATGTGCCTGGAATTTATGAAGGTTTACCATAGATATTAGTGATGGAATTTGAAATGGTGACTGCTTTGCAAACTCAGACTGCTTTGCAAACTCCTTTCCCACCTCCAGACATGTCTTTTTTCCCAAAGTACAAAATTCGAGAATCTCTCGTTCAACAGTTCAAGTTCTGCTACAGACCACATTTAAATTCCCTCAATTCAGCATCAATTGAATCCTCATTCAAATGAGAATTTGACTAGGCAAATCAATAACCATGTAAGTCAATCGATAGGCAAAGCTGTGATTATCTCATCTTTGCAATATTTCCACATAAAATAAGTACTTTTGGTAAACTACCTCTAATTTTAGTGATTTCTTATCCTAAATAGTAGCAAAAAGTAATTAGATAGTCACCCAAATCAAGAGGCTCGAGATCAACATCCTTGTCACCTACACATCGCACGTACATCTCCATCCTCAGCCTCGATGGCGAAGCCCTCGGCGTAGTCATATCCCTCACCGCCGGTTACTGCGGGCCCCACCTCATCGACGATGCCCCTCCGAGCATATTTTCGTTATGGTCTTCGACAACGTCGACATCTCCGAATTTGTTTCGACAGTACCTGTACGAATCTGCTATAGCCATCCAATTACCATCCTAGGCGAATATATATCACTTGCCAATCTGGGGATGATCAATTCGAACCAGACCCAAGTAAGTGTTCATGAAATTTTATATATAAAAGATTATAAAAGGAGGAGAGAGACCTGGGAGACTTGGGTGCGCCGCCGACCGCAAGGCCGCCACGGTCACAACCCCGCCCTTCTATAGGGCTGGCTTCTTCCTCCTCGCCTCCACCGCAAGGCCCGACCCCTCTTCACCGACGACGTCTTGATCTCTCTCGTCGTTCTTTTTGTCAGAAAAAGAGAGTCAGTGTATAATAGAGAATCTAATTAATAATTTGTAACCCTAACCAGTATAGACAATTGAAGAACGGAAATTTTAAAATCAATGACAGATTCCATCAATTCATAGAATCAAGTGAAACCCTAAACATGAAGCAGAGAAGATATGCCGGCGGTGAAGAATTCTTTTTCCCGAGGTCGTCGTTCCGCCCTGATTCCCTCTCTGGTTCAGGTCTTCTGATTAAATTGAGAACTACAAATTCGAACCGATCAATTTTGAGGCCAACTTTGTAGACTTGACGAGGCAGAGAATATATGTCAGTGGTGAAGAAATCTTTGG
Organism: Fallopia convolvulus; assembly: GCA_964016875.1. NCBI lineage: Eukaryota > Viridiplantae > Streptophyta > Magnoliopsida > Caryophyllales > Polygonaceae > Fallopia > Fallopia convolvulus. The sequence continues at coordinate 21,369,842 of OZ024733.1, forward strand.
GTTTGAGCGATGGAAATGATAAGAAGAGAGGAGGATTGAAGCAGGTAAGAAGAAGAAGGGGGAGGAGCAGGTGGAAAATATAAAGCAGGAGGTGGGGCATCAAAGCTAAGACCACGACACACACCTAAACGAACGAACGAGATATGTAAAATCACTATTCTATATAGTCAACGGCTGAAATTCAAACAGTACTCCTCTTTTATATTAGTGTAGATGTAGATATGGTAGAGGGTGATTCGAGGACTTAATTAATTATGTCAAATTGTGTATCTATCAATCTATGCATTAACACACATGCACAGATTTTATGCACTATATGATTAAAATATGTAAGAACTTAATCATATGTGTGTATATACTTTTATATGCAAATTAACTCACATAAGACGAGAGTAAGTTGCTCTTAACTTGATTAATATTTCATCAAGTATATAAACTGGGGGTTTTGTTATCAGACAAACCAAGTCTACATTTGACCCTTTTTTTCTTATTTATTCAAATTTCCTTTTCAACGAAAAGTAAGGTTAAACATGTTTTAATTAACCTTCAAATTGAGCAATATTGACAACCCATATATATATATACGGTTTCGGTATTATATAACAGAACCGGCCGCCATATATTTAATCAAGTGGCTTGCAAATTAAGATTTCCTCTATGTCACTTTTCTTCTTCTATATTTTTTTGTTTCTGCACCGATACAGAATATGCCCAGGCGCAATAATTTACACTTGAGGCATATATGATCAGGCTTTATCTTAAACCCGATATTTAGTAGACCGGTGTCATGATTATTTTAGAGTCTTATCCAACCGAGCACAATATATTATTCGTCCCATTCAATGTCATTACAAATTTGAGAAATCAAACGGGCATTATAACGGCATGAAAAAGCCTTCTCTTATGATTTGTGGATCCATTCGGTTCTTCGAGTCACAAATATATATGATAGAATGACAAGATATATATGACATGGTATATCGATGACAATATATGTATATGTATGTAAAAATATATGTATGACAATATATATGACAATATATATGTATGCATGTCAAAATATATAGATGACAATTTATACCATGGCAATATATATGTGAGAGTTATATATATCAAGAGAATATAATATATGTATGACAATATATATCATGACAGATTGTATACACACATGTCAAAATACATATAGTAAGATATATACATATGTAACAAGATCAATATATAACAAGATATGTATATGTACAAGGATATATAATCAATTATACATATATAATTAAGAGAATATATAAACCAAGGTATTTAACGGAGAGTATATATAAACATGGATCAAGAACATATATATGACCAACGGCGTACAAAGATCTCAACAGATCACAAGAACATATACGCGCATGTATATATATAGGCATATCTCACCACTACCTTTGTTCACCAACTGCACAATAATTAACGAAGATAAGTGATGATGAATTATGGTGAAACATGGTAGATTATGATGGATGATAGTGGACTGTTGGTTTTGTTTCTTGTTCACTACCGATCCTTTCTCTCTTTTTTGTGCAGATTGTAGTTATACGTAGTGAAGAGAAATCACCCCTTGTGAAATCTCAATCTCGTTTGTATTTGGTGGAGAGGGATCGATGACACAGAGGGCTCTTTTACCCATTAATTTTCTGTGTAATTTTGATCTTTTTTTTCTTGACCTCTCCAAATCAGGCGATGGCCATTTTTTTACATGTTGACCAACCACCGTGGGAAGAGGAGGAAGAAAAGAGCCAATCGGAGTCTTCAACGTAACGGCCTCCTCTGTGTAAAAATTGGAGAAAGACCCTTTTTCTATTTTTTTTTATCTCCTTAAATAAAGGATTTGGAAAGCAGTTAATAAAACTAACCAGCGGTGATAACTTCCATTCACGAATTCATTTTTTTTCACTCTTTTCTATTCGTTTTTTTTTTGGGCTGATTTTAACTCACAAAAATCAGTCTCAATTTGGGCCCAACATTAATAATTTAAGAGCCCAATATTCAAATAAGAGCTTTTTTTTTGTTAAATCTCAAAAATAATAAATTAATGAAATTTAGTCTTTCAATTAATTTTTATTGACCATAAAATCATGAATAATATAAATTCATGAAATTTTGTTCGTCAACAGACCCCAACCTTGGCCTCACATGAAGATGGCGAAATCGAAACGACTTCGCGCCGAGAGTAGCCATTGTCAAGGAGTGGGCTCCGACGAGCACCAAGGAGAGCCGACATTATAGAACTTGGAAGCCTCACACATCCTTGCCTATCGGCCGACCTCATCGACGACGCCGAAGCTGAGTGCATATGATTCGCGCCTTCAAGGAGGACCTCGCACTTCCGCCAAATTAGCTTGCTAGCTAGCCTTGAAGAGAGAATGCTTGCTACCTAGCCCTAGAGGACCTCGACCTCGTCCCCCGAGCCCGACTCCGCCGCGAAGATGACCGCAGTGATTGGCCTTGAAGAAGAAGACCGCGATGCTTGGCCTCAAACGACGACCGCGACGTTTAGGCGGGCCAAGGGCGCGAGGTTTGGAGTGCGACGCACCATGACCACGTGACTTTGATTGTGATGAAGATTTCAACCTCCAACGAGATGTTTTGCCGCCCATGAGGACCGCGAGGTTTGGTCGAACATGGAGACCGAGATGCTTGGCCCACACAAAGACAACACATCAGTCGTAGCCCAAAGACCGGCGCTCCGACCGATTGGCCATGGAATCACCGCACGGATTGGCCGAGCGACGAGTTGCGGAGGATATAGAGATGGAGGTTTGTGCATGGTGTTTCAAAGCCGAGAAACACCACGCCTAGCACCACCGAGCCGCGATCCCCGACTTAAAAGGAAGAGTGAACAAGATCACTAACCTTATGCCACGACCTCGCCGATCGCCGGTGTCGCACACAAAGAAGACCACGATGTTTGGCTGCCTTAGAAGGTCGCGGAGCCTTGCCTCGGCGAAGACCGCGGTGCTTGGCCTCGCTCCATGGCCTCACTCCTTTGGTGATTGGTCTCGCGTGAAGATGATCGCCATGACCACTAGCTAGCTAACACACCTCGCTTTTGATGGGGAGGAGGCCCCCACACCTGGTTTGTTTCCCGAGAGTAGGTCGGATAGGGAGAGTTAATTCCCACAGACGGCGCCAGTGTTGAAACCCGATATAATACGCGCTATAAACGTGATTTTAATAAATACTAACTCTCAGGAATTCGTACAACCGAACGGTTTTCGTACGTGGATTATTCCTCCTCCCCACCCTTCAGCTAATTGTTTTTGTACTCTTTACAAATAAAGCCTTTAGACTTTATACCGTAAATAGCGCGATCTCACTCGGAGATCAAACACGTCGAGCTTTGGCAAACGAGATAGTTCTCGAGCCAAAGGGGATTTTTGACCCCTTTATTGTTGCACATCTCCTTCGTATTTATATGGTCGGCCACCTTCCAGCTTATGTATAAATACTCAATTTGGGATACTATCCAAGCTTTGAATTGGGTACATAGCTTGCCACCAGCTGCTTAGGTTTGAGCGTACAAAGGCATACGTGGAGACTTGCATGCGTTAAATGCATGCACTTTTAATGTTTTAGCTTTGTAATTGTGATGAAACATTACCATCCAGCCCGTCGTAGAGGCGCATACATGCCCCGCTCAAGTGGGCCAAGCCTACTTGTATCCTTGTTGGGCCGAAAATCAGATGAGGTTGTACTTGATATTGGGCCCAATCCCCTGCCTCCTTCTCTAATTATTTCGAGCACAAGTATAAGTTATATACTTATATATTCATGCAACTCAAGTCTACATGCGTGGCCATGCAAGCCTATGTATTTTAGAGAATTATGCATGTTTTTGACGCGTACATGCAACATGACGTTTTATCTCTTTTATTTCTTTAATTTGTAACTTTTGCCCCTTAATTACTTAGCGATTATTTCGCGCACCATCACCAGGATCGTTAACGAACCTGTGAAGGGTCGTTAACGAGGCATAAAGATAGAATTTTTGGATGGATTTTGTAATTTCTACCGACCCTGTGCGGAAGTCGTTAATAATGATTCCGTGTCGGTAGGGTTTTAAATGATTTTAGGGCTGTTATATCTTATATCTTGTTATCTTTTTAGAGTAAGTTTTTATCTTTTAGGGTTTTTAATAGATAGCTTTCTTAGTATAAATACCCTTCTTTCTAGCCTAGAGTAGAGGGGGGTGAACGATTTTAGGAGGACGTTTTTCTTTAGGAGAGCCGATTGACGAGGTCGAGTAGAAGGATTGCGAGCCAAGGTCGATCGAGAGAGAGAAGTTTGGGTTGTTAGTCGGTTTTCTATTCGGTATTTCTATGTTTTCGGTGTCTTCAGGAGATTGTAAGACGATAATTTTCTTATTAGTTTCAAATAAGTTTGTTTTGTATTCAATGTTTCCTTTTGTTGAAGTTGTTTGCTTTATTAATATGAGTTGTGAGTAGTTTTCTTATCTAGGGTCGGGGTTGAAACCCGGCATAGTTATGCATGTTTGATGAGTGAGTTGATGTTTTGAATGTCTTTTATCTATTTTTAGATTGCTTGTTGTGCTTATACTTAGACGATAGTCGAGGTAATTTGAGTTTGCAATTTGATCGACAGAGAAAGTTGTTAACTTGAAGGTTGATATTGTTCGATTACGAAAGTTTCGAGCTTTGGATCCAAAACAAGTGATTGAGTGGATTAATTTATGAGAATTAATTGATTTGCTTGCTAGTCAGCGAAAGTTGATGAATTTATCTATTTAAAGGCATGATCTTTATATTCTTATGAGTTTTTATGCATGGCTATGTTGTGGTAACCCTTGTCCTAGGTTTTTATTCTTATTTGAGTTTGCATTCGTTACATTCGTTATCGAGTTCCTTTGCCTCGGTACCGAACCTGTGTTTAGGTCGTTAGTGTGTGTTTGTAGTGTTATCCAAGTTCGTTAACGACCGTGACAAAGTCGTTAACGAGGTTGGTCGTAGGTGTTTTGTTTTGTTTTGCTTTGTTTTATTTTTTTTAGTAGTTGATAGACAAACAACCGTGCTTCCCGTGGAACGATCCTGACTTCGCTATACTTAGCGGGGTCTTGACTTATAAATTTATTTGTTGTCAAGAATACCCTTTCAACAGTGTATATAATGGTTGCTTCACATCAATAACAATTCACTGAATTACAAATTATCAACGTGTGTGCCTATACTTTTTAAAGTTGAAAAAATGGCTACTATCGGAGTTAACATAGAATTGTGTCGTCAAGACTCGCTCGATTTGGAATCCACCAAGGTCGGAGGTCACCGTTGTAACCATGGCACCAAGGTTTGTCGTACGTAATGCTTCTTTTAATGTACATATTCTCAAGAGCTTGGTAATTGATTCTTTCGTTAAAAAAATAGTTTTAAGTGATCCGCTAGTAGTATAAACAACTGGTGATGTAAAGTATATAAAGATTTAATATTTATTCCTTAAAAACTACATGCTGATTTAATATTGCCATAAACTACCGTTGTAACATTGAAGTCACGTGGTAATTTAATGTGAAATATATGTACAAGTGTTGAGCTAGGCAGTGATCATTCAATTGGCTTTCCAAAGTATATAGTGGTGCACGAAATCATCGGTACATCTCTGGTGTATGTGTATGCAAGCACCTTCACCAACGGAATTGGACAAACGGATGACATGATTGGAGTCCTTTCTTTAATTTATTACACTCTTACGCTCCTACCCATTATCAAATACATCTTCATCGTAATCCAAGCTAATGATAATGGAAACGGTATGTATAATTATCGAGATTAAGAATAAGTACTTAATAATTACATATTAGTGGTTCGAGATTAAATTATTCTCGAGATATTAGATATTATTATATCTATATTCTTTAGCAATTGATCCAATTAAGTGTCGGGTTATTGAATTAATGATGTTTAAGTGGAACGTTTGCGTTGTACTTGCTACTTTGTCGTCATGTAAAAGTGGGATTGTTGCTTCTTCCAAAAAAAAGTGGGGTTGTTGCTGAGCACGCAAGTGAAGGATCGAGAAGTGTCCATGTACCACTTGCAACTTCCTACAAGTCGACTTTGTTGGTCACTAAAAGTCAAGAATGCCCATGAAAGCAGCTGTTTTGCCAAATTTGTCCTCCTCTTCGTCGCCATGCTTGACATTGCTTTGGTCATTGGAGATGGAATTCTAGCTCACTCCTTGCATCTCTGATATTTTTTAATATTATTTATTCTTTAATGTTATAGGTAAGTGAATCATTTTCAGCCTCTCTGGACCTTGTTATATATGCATCTTTTTTTTTGTTTAACATTTTGGTTCTATCTCACCAAGCGAATTCAATGAACTCAAAATGTTTCTTTTGTATAGGCCCTGCATCTTTTACTAGTACTAGAAGGGGTCCCCGTGCCTTTCTCTTACCAAAAGTAATAATTTTTTTCTTGGCACCAAGAGTAAAATTCGAAACCTTAAGGGCACCATAAGGAAAATCCTAAAAAAAGTTCACGCTACTAAGTGCAGCTACTAAATTTTGGAGTCAAGCTATTGAGCACAACTTATCTTAAAAATTGGGCTATTTTATGCAATTTAGCCAAAATTAAATGGACTTTAAGGGGGAAAAAACCAGTTACTCATGCAATGAATCTAAGTATCCACTATGTTAGTTTCATTAATTTACCTTATCATAAGACTTCAATGTTTTCAAACCAGGAATATGAACATAAACAATATGGTCCTGTTTGATCGCCAATTCAATGCAAACAAGCCATATGTTCCATTTGATTCTTAAGGATACATGTATTATGCTTCTAATAAATTTTGGACTTGAGGATTATTAGCCCATCAACAGCCCATGCTCATTAGGAAATTTCTTTAGCTACCCAATGAACCAAAAAAGAATTGTTTTAATTTCTATATGAAAGAGCCTGTTAAGTCCACAACAACTTTTTCAACTGATGTAGCCTCTCTTATTTGATGCTCTTGTTTACCACCGAGTTGCTAACCATTTCCATCAATTAATTATACAGAGAAAATAGTATGGATGACAGTCGCCATACTCATCTTCATCTTCTCAGTCCAACGTTTTGGCACCGACAAAGTTGGCTATAGCTTTGGCCCGATTATTTACACTTGGTTCTTTATAAATGCGGGAATTGACCTCTACAACTTTATCAAGTACGATCCATTCGTCATCAAGGCTATCAACCCTTGGCAAATTGTTAGGTATTTTGCAAGAAATGGCAAACAAGCATGTATATCTCTTGGTGGCATCGTCCTTTGCATCACAGGTTGAGTAAAAGTCATTAATTACTAACTTTAAAAATCATTTACTTCTTCCATTTTTAGCTAACGGCCACCTCGACAGCCTTGGGGGTTCTCTAATCCTCATCGGAAACAATGGCGATAGTGGATGCCGGAGTCAGAGAAAAGATCCAACAAGAGGATCCCACGACAGCCTCAACAGCCTGGGGGTTCTCTCATCCTCATCGGAAAAAATGGGGACAGTGGTTGGTGGAGCCGGAGAAAAGATCCAACAAGAGAATCCCACGACCACCTCGGCAGCCTTGGGGATTCTCTCATCCTCATCGGAAACAATGGCGGTAGTGGTTGCCGGAGCCGAAGAAAAGATCCAACAAGAGGATTCCACGGCCACCTCGGCAGCCTTGGGGGTTCTCTCATCCTCATCGGAAACAATGGTGACAATGGATGCCGAAGCCGGAGAAAAGATCCAGCGAGAGGATCCCACGACCACCTAGACAACTCATAAATTACGTCGTCACGACTCCTTGACATCGAGTCCGCTATGATCGTGGGTCACCATGGCCATGCCGCCAAGGTATGTATATTATATACATGTACATGTACTCCTCTCACTTATTATTGAATCACTTTCTAATCACTTGTTAATTTGTTATACTTCATCAATGAGAGTATACATATATATGTGAAGTTGGTTTTCGATCCGTGATAGAATATTGAATTGGATTGAGATGATTTTGTAAGATTGAGTATGAATGAGATGCTACGTTCTCCATATAAGGAAATGCAAACGGCTGAGAATATTTTTTTTCTTAATTTTTTGATCCAAGGAAAGACAGTGCCTTCATCCCAAGAATTTATATTTTATTATATAAAAAAATAATTTAATTATTTTTCTTAATGAACTAGTATATATATATATATATATTTCTTAAGGCCATCCGCAATGGGAGTACATGATGGTACATAAGTGGGTACATAGCATTTTTTGATAAAGAAAAAATGGAAATTTATATGTACCCATCACATGGGTAGTTATATTATTACCCCCTTGTACCCATAAAGTGGCTCACTTTGTCACATGTCAAGAAACAATTGGCCCATTTTTAGAATAGTATGTACTCCTATGTACTCATAAAGGGTACATTAATAAAAAGGAGAAAACAGTAAAGTAGAGTTAGTACTAAAAAAGTAAGAAAAAATATTATTTTATTAATCATGTACCCATATGTACTTAAAATAAGTACACCATTGCTCATGGCCTAAGTGATTCTAACAGTATGGTCGATTAGGTCCTAATCTGATTTTTGTTGTTTTGTTAATTTAGAGTATTTTATTTAAAATAATAAGTGGGAGCTTGTTTCACCAAACTACTACTAAAATAACGGTGAATATGAATGGGTCTTGCTATGTGGATTTGTTTTTTGGTCTCAAAGCGAGCAAAACCGTAAAAGTTTTTTTATTAGAAAATAGTAGTAGTTCCCTCATCTGCGGAGTGGTCTTTTTGCTATGTGGATTTGTGCTCCATGAATTTGTGCTAATAACTCTTTAGATAGATTTATAAGGAAAAATTACTTAAAATAATCCCAACTTTAACTCATTTATTCAAAATAATACCAACTTTTACTTTTACTAGTTTTGGTACCAACTTTTACTATATTTTTAAATATTAATACCATATTGTGTCCGGTGAGATTATTGGTGATATGGTAGTCGGAGTTTTGATTGGGATTAATGAAAAGGATGGTCAAATTGATGACTAGGATTTTGAAATTAAAATAAAAATAAAAATAAACCTTCTATTTTGACTAGGATTTTAAATCTTGTTTATCTTTTATTTTCCCCATTTTTATTATCTTGTCCTTTCAAATCTTACGTATGTGGTTGCAATTGTATAAACTTCGAATTAATCCTGAATCATAACGATGATTGCTGCCAATATTTAGGATTGTTTCAAAAGATATATAAGTGAAAGAATAATTCCATTTCTCCACTCCAAGAGCATGAATATTGAAGAGTTTGGAAAATAGAAGATTCTTTTTAATTTCAAAATCCTAGTAATCAATTTGACTATCCTTTTCATTAATCCCAATCACAACTCCGACTGCCACAACACCAATAATCTCACTGGAAACAATGTGGTATTATATTAAAAAATATGGTAAAAGTTGGTACCAAAACTAGTAAAAGTAAAAGTTGGTATTATTTTAAATAAATGAGTAAAAGTTGGGATTATTTTAAGTAATTTTTCCGATTTATAAACTCTCCCATAAAAATATAAATTTTATAAAATAATAAGAAAAAAATTATTTATTATTTAATCATCAAAATTTATTAAACTCTACTTATAGTAACTCCATCTTGTCTAATTTGTTACTTAAGAAATATATATCATATGACATATGTTTTTAATATTTAATCCCCTGAAAATTACTACTGCAATATTGCTAGAAGGAATATATATGTCATACAACACATGTTTTCAAATATTTATCAAACTTTTATGCATGTTATGTTGTTTGACATTACTTCTTTTTTTGGTTGAAAGTTTGATATTGTTTCTAATTTTTTATAAATGGGTTAATTGGGAATTGATGATGTGGAAATGAAATGTGATGAATTAATTAATATAGGTGCTGAGCTGAGCAGTAGTCCTCCAATTGGCTTTCTAAAGTATAGGAGTATTGTACGGAGACATCGGTACGTCTCCATTGTATGTGTTTGCGAGCACCTTCACCAACGGAATTCGACAAATGGATGACATTATTGGGGTTCTTTCTTTAATTTATTACACCCTCACCCTCTTACACATCATCAAATAAATCTTCATCGTGTTGCGCGCTAATGATAATGGAAACGATACGTATAATTATCAAATGATTAAAAAAATTACTTGATAATTACTTACTAGTGGTTCAAGATTAAATTAAGTGTGATTGTGCAAGGTTATTGAATTGATGTTTAATTAGGTGGAACGTTTGCGATGTAGTCATTACTTTGCCGTCATGTAAAAGTGGGGTTGTTGCCGAGGACACAAGTGGAGGATCAAGAAATTGTCCACGCCGAACCACTTGCAACTTCGCTTGAAAAATGCCCTTGAAAACAATCGGTTTGTCAAATTATTCCTCCTCTTCGTTACCATGCTTGCCACTGCTTTGGTCATTGGAGATGACATCCTCACTCCTTGCATCTCTGGTACCTAATTTTTTTATTATTTATTCTGTACTGCAGTAATATATTGTCAGCTTTAATTTGTTTACTAAGAAAATCAGAAACAAATTTCTCTCGTGACACTGCTGATTCGCACTGATTATTGTTTTTTAGACTACTACTCTTATTTATTTGTAGCTAAAAATTAATTGATCGATTTTCTTGGAATGATAGTGTTGTCAGCAGTTTCGGGAATCAAATTAGCTACTCCTACAATGACTCAAGGTATCCCTATTACGATAGTTTAATTAATTCACCTTATCACAAGACTCTGCTTGATCGCCAATTTAATTAATGTAAATATGCCCTATGTTCCATTGGATTCTTTTTTTGAATGAAAACGGGGTAATTCATTCATATAAATTACCTAATTACAAAAAGGTTATCTAGGTTAGCCTAGACGAATTAAAGCATTTCTAGGCGAAGCCTAACAAATCCTTTCTAGTCTCTCTATTACATTTACTCCATCTCACTACTAGAAAACGCGCATATAGCCAGGAAATTATAGCCAGGAATATCTAGTGTGGGTAAGTTTGCGAGTAACTGCCACAACATCCCCCACAAATCTAAAATTTTCTGGATGTTTACCTCTAAAATTCACGGTTGGCGCTACATTTGGGGGAATATTGTCGCGAAATAAACACACAACTAAGTTTGATTCTAATTTTGTGGCCATATAGCCATGAAAATATGGGTTGTAGCTATAGTTGTGGCCATATTGATGCGAATATATTACGAAGCTAAAATTGGTTATAAATTTATGGGAAATTTGTCGCGAAATAATCATGCAGCTAAGTTCGATTCTAAGTTTGTGGCCATATAGCCATGAAGATATGTGTTGTGGCTAAAGTTGAAGCTATATTGACGCGAATATATTCCGAAGCTAAATTCGGTTCTAAATTTATGGGAAATTTGTCGCAAAATAATCATGCAGCTAAGTTCGATTCTAAGTTTGTGGCAATATAGCCATGAAAATGTTGGTTGTGGCTATAGTTGCAGCTATATTGACGCGAATATATTACGAAGTTAAATTCGGTTCTAAATTTATGGGAAATTTTTCGCGAAATAATCATACAACTAAGTTCGATTCTAAGTCTGTGGCCACATAGCCATGAAAACATGAGTTATGGCTATAATTGGAGCTATATTGACGCGAATATATTACGAAGCTAAATTCGGTTCTAAATTTATGGGAAAATTTTCATGAAAATAAGCATGCAGGTAAGTTCGATTCTAAGTTTGTGGCCATATAAGCACAAAAATATGGTTTGCGGCTATAGTTGTGGCGATATTGACGCGAATGGATTGCGAAGCTAAATTTGGTTCTACATTTGTGGTCAATTTGACGCGAATGCATTGCACTTGTTAAGAATTAGGGCATATATATATACAACTACAAGGCCATGCTTTGAACCAATCTAGCCCAAATTAACCAAGATAGAAGATTAGTCTTATAATCTATCAAACTATCCAACTCCATAACCTTTCTAAACTAACTATCCAACTCCATAGCTTGTCTAAACTATATATCTAACTCCTCAAAGGATTGTCCCAAACTCAAACGATGCACATATAAAATTTGCCATAACTTGGCCTAAAAATGCACATACAAACCTACCCATAAGAATGCATAAAATGTCCAACACAATCTTAACAAGTGCAATGGATTCAACACAAAAAGATTCTAACACAATCTCAATGTCTTGAACACAATCCTCTGATGTCACTAAAACCAAGTAAAGGCATTCAAACTACAAACTACAAGTCTAAGATCACTAAAACCAACACAATCCTCTAAATGTTTTCATCTTCTTCCTCTTCCTTTTCCTCTTCCTCTTGTTTGCTACAACCCACTTTGTCATCATTGTCACTAGACAGGTGAAGCACCACATCTTCATCTTCCATGGTTCGAGAGTTAAATATTTTGTCCAAAAGAGAACTCATATTGGGATCCATGCCATTTTTTCAGAAAAACTTGTAAGCTTTGCTCTCCTACCATACAAGAGATTTGCAAGTTAAAAATGAAAACAAAACAGCATGAAACACAAGGCAAAGTAAACCTACTAAGAGTCTAAAAAATGAAAAAAAAACCAGCATGGAACACAAGGCAAAGTAAACCTTAAAAAATGAAAACAAATCTCCAATATTAAAATCTCTTGTATTACTTTTGGAAAAGTAAACCCTAGATGAGAAGGTAAAATTATGACCTTGTATTACTAAAATCCTAGATGAGAAGTAAGACTAAAATCTCCAAAACAACATGAAATACAAGGCAAAGTAAAACCTAGAGGAGAAGTAAGGTGAAATTATGACCTTGTATTACTTTTGCTAAATATGATGAAAGTTCTATCAATTAATTAAATCCAGATCTAAAATCGAATCTCCAAGACTCTAACCCCAATCAACATGGTATTATTTTGCTAAATATGACCTTGTATTACTTTTGCTAAATATGATGAAAGTTTGTACCAAAAGGAGAAGTGTAAACTTGGTATTATTTTGGAGGGGGTAGAGTACAAGTTTGTATTAAGTAAAAAGGAGAATTTGCACTTACTTTGTATTTCACCGCCCACCACTCGTCGTGACCAGTAATTTGCCAGGTACTTGAATCCCACATGATACCCCCCTTCGTTTGTCGGAAAAGGCTCCATATCTTCCAAAGGTTAAAATAGTGCTTATACCTTGATTGCGCAGTGATTCTCATGGACAAACACCTAGTCTCAACCTTGAAGCGCTGGTGGACATCAACCCAGTTAGGGGGGGCATCAAGGGGAGGACTAAGCTCTAAAACAATTTTGAGGAAGATCATCTCTTGGTCATGCGTCCACTTCATTGGCATTGCAACAATCTGTCAAGAAAAGAAATGGAAAAATGTCTAAGTAATTGACAAAATAATGATTGGAAAAATGGTGAAAGAAAAGTGTCAATTGTTTAGGGTAGAAAGCAAACAACTATGCAATGAGTATTTTAGAGTTAAATAGAAAGGTTTACTGGTATACTTGTCATCAATTGATACAAAATTTCCAAGGCAAACTAATTTCCAAGGCAAATAGAATTAGGAAAAAAAGTTCCAAGGTGCACTAGTATACTTATCTAAATCAAACTAATTTCATTTTACTTGTCATCAATTAATAAAAAAAAGGTTTGAGATGCAAAAAAACATAGCAAGGCCATTAACAATTTCCAAGGCATAGATAGATGAGAACCACATTTTATTTACTTTGATCCTTATAAAATTTGTTCTAACACCAATTGACTCAATTAGTAGTGAAATTGCATGGCCTAAATGCTTATTTTATCACTTTTAATTGTCTTTACCTCTTAATTTTCCTTTTTTTGACCATGAGTCGCAAGATTTTTGTCACTGGTGGAATTTTGGTTTGAGATTTGACTAAGCAACACACCAGCAGAGTCGTTCTTGAAAGTATTGAGGATTAGAATACAAAAATTGCAAAGAACAAAGCCGATTAAGGTAGGGGGTCAGGATTTGTGGATCCAAATTAGGGAAAAAATACACTTAGTTGTAGAAGAAATACACTTAGGTGTAGAACTCATGACATCAACCAATATACATAAACCAATATTGCATTTTCAAGTTTCTTACCTTTATGAAGAAATTGGAGAAAAAGGAGGAGAGCGAGCCGGTGGAGTGGTGTCGCCGATCTGGTGGATGGAGCCGGCGGAGTGGATGGATGTCGTTGTTGATTGATCCAGAGCAAGAGAGAGGCAAGAAGGAGGGGCGGAATGGGAGGGGGTGAACGAGAGAGTCGAGAGAGTGGCAAATGAGAGGAAGCGAGAATGAGAGGGAGAGATAGAGATGGGAGATCAGAAACCCTAAGATATGTGAGCGTTTTTTGGGTTGGGCCTGACAAAATTGATTCTCTCTTTATGGGCCGAAATGGAGCCCAAAATGTGTTGGTAGGGATTTACTCAACAACAAATAAATTTGTAGTCAAGACCCCGCTGTGTATAGGGAGGTCAGGATCGTCCACGGGAAGCGAGGTTGTGTTTAATTACTAAACTAAAAAGCAAAAGAACAAACAAAGCAAAGAACAAAGCAAATAAACACGCTAAAAGGGGGTCGATACCGAGGTACGATTTCAGCAGAAAAACTAAGTAAACAACAAGAACAAAGGGGAAATTTCCAGGTCGGTACCGACCTGGGCAGGGTCGATATCGAGGCAGTCGGGAATTAAAATTGACTCAAAAATAGGAGAAAAATCTAAGATAAGGGTTCACCACAACATAATCATGCAATTTCAAACAATATGAATCATAAATATCATGCCTTTAACATAAAGTCATCAACTTTCGTTGATTAAACAAGCAAATCAATCAACTTTCATAAATCAATTCACTTACTCTACTTATTTTGATCTAAAGTTCTCAACTTTCGTTTCAAACTTTATCTTCATTCAAATTCACAACTTTCTCTTTCAATAAAGTTAAGAATATGAAATTCTTCAACTTTCATCAAAGCTTTTGCACAAACAAGTAGAAGAATAGATAGAAGGCAATCAATTCATTCATTCATATCACCATTCATGCACAATCATGTTGGGTTTCTAACCCCAACCCTAGAATCATTTGTTTTATTCCCCCCTCTAGACAAAGTTATGTCATCTGTTGTGTTAACAATGTCTTAATGTCCTTAAATAACAATCTTAGTTTATGCAAAGTTCTATTCAAAATTTCAAACCCAAAAGTCTTATAATTTCAAGGGAAAGTCTTCCCCCCTCCCCCTTCCAAAGCCACCGTTGTCACGGGCGATCAATGGCCTTCCGCTGGTGTAAGATAGTAGACGGAAATGGGAGAGAGAGAGAGAATCGCGATTGGAATTTTGTTCAACAAGTGGCTCTGTTTTCTTGGTAAATAGAGGCCGCCATGAAAATGATTCTTTTTGTTTTTGACAAAGAAGGGCAAAATTTGTTGGTTTCCCTTCAAGAAAAAGGACCATCAACGATTTGAGCAAAACTCATTTCTTAGAATTCACTCCTTACTCAGACCATATATTTAAAGGTTGAAAAGCACAAGCAAAAGCTGGACATCTCTATTTAATGATATCATTTCCCTTCCCTATTGGGCTCGTTATTGAAAAACATTTTTAGAATGGTTTTGGTATGCAGAGAAGAAGTAAAGAAATGAAAAGAGCAAAGCATTTCAAACGGTAGAAACTGATAAAAAGAAAGTAAAGATATGAGGGTTATTGAAAAACGTTTTTAGAATGGTTTTGGGTCTATATTTTTTTAAAAGTTTAGGGGTATTATTACAAAATTTGTTTTCATGAGGATGAAGTTTAGCTTAGCATTAAAATGTGACCGATGTCATGTTTGCTACTCTCTGGTCGATCAATAGATATAGAGCAGCTGCAAAGACCAATAAGGAAGAGGCTAAGAAATTGTTGAAGATGAAATTGTTTAGGAATTTTTCTTCCTTGGTCTTTTGCTACATTTACTTTGCAAGTGTGGTGGTGTATGTCGTACAAAGGATTGCTTCATATATGTGAACTAGTGCAGCCGTGGCAGAGTTGATCAAGCTCGCTTTCTATGTCTTTGCGGGTTGTTACTTTGCTCCTTCCTCCTAAGCAACATCTCCAAAGCTTCAACTTTCCCTTTGATGTTAACCATTATGGATGCTTATGTAATTTGATTTAGTTTAAGTACTAATTTGCTGGCTTTCTTTGTAGTTTTTATTTTTGTGCTAGCTATTACAATATTGCACCATCTTGGGGTTTGAACTTTAATGTTAAACTAGAATACCCGTCTCCTGCATGAGATTAAAATGTGACTGTTGTCATCTTTGCTACTCTCTGGTCGATCAATAGATATAGAGAACCTGCAAAGACCAATAAGTAGGGGTGAGCAAAAATGCCCTATCCGTTGATTCGATCCGACGATCCGGCCTATCAGATCCGATAAAATCCGGATGCGAATGGATCGCTAAATTTTCTATCCGTATCCGATCCAATCCAGGATTTTTTTTTCCGGATACGGATCGGGGTTTTGAAACAACCGGATATCCGGTATATCCGGTACTATATATATTTTTTGGAAAATACACATTAATACTAAGTAGCATAGATGTTTTAATGAGTATTTTGTAAAATTTCAACTTATCAAGTGTTTAATTCTCCTCGGCCATGAAAACATTCTCTTAAAATTTAAACGAATCGGCAGATATCCGGTTCCGATATCCGTCAATCATGCATATTAATTGGGTCTAAATAAAAAATAATAGAAATATTTTTTCAAAACAGATAGTTCGGATATCCGCTACCGGATATCCGTTCCAAACGGATACTTCTTATCGGATATCCGGCAATTAATGGATCGGATACGATTCGAGGTTTAAGAAAAAAATTACCGGATATCCGGTATATGCGATCAGATCAGATATATCTATTTGCTCACCCCTACCAATAAGGAAGCGGCTAAGAAGCTGCTGAAGCTGGAATTGTTTAGGAATTATTCTTTCGTGGTCTTTTGCTACATTTACTTTGCAAGTGTGGTGGTGTATCCCCTGCAAAGGATTGCTTATTACAGGTATATGTGGACTATTGCAGCCATGGTAGAGTTGATCACGCTCGCTTTCTATCTCTTCACGGGCTGTTACTTTGCTCCTTCCTCTTGAGCAACATCTCCAAAGCTTCAACTTTTCTTTTGATGTTAACCATGATGGATTCTTATGAAATTTGATTTGGTTTTAGTACTAATTTGCTGGCATTCTTTTTAGTTTTTAATTTTGTGCTAGCTCTTACAATATTGCCCTATCTTGGGGTTTGAACTTTAATGTTAACTAGTGTAATACCCGTGTCGTGCACGAGATTAAAATAAAAGTTTAGTTAAATTTTATTTTTAATGTAACAAAATATGTTTTCATGAGGATGAAGTTTAGCTTAGCATTAAAATGTGACAGATTTCATGCTTGCTACTCTCTGGTCGATCAAAAGATATAGAGCAGCTGCAAACACCAATAAGGAAGCGGCTAAGAAACTGTTGAACTTGAAATTGTTTAGGAATTATTCTTCCGTGGTGTTTTGCTACATTTACTTTGCAAGTGTGGTGGTGTATGCTCTGCAAAGGATTGCTTCTTACATGTATATGTGAACTAGTGCAGCCGTGACAGAGTTGATCACGCTCGCTTTCTATGTCTTTGCGGGATGTTACTTTGCTCGTTCCTCCTGAACAACATCTCCAAAGCTTCAACTTTCCCTTTGATGTTAACCATTATGGATTCTTATGTAATTTGATTTGGTTTTAGTTCAAATTAGCTGGCATTCTTTTTAGTTTTTATTTTGTTGCTAGCTCTTATAATATTGCCCTTTCTTAGGGTTTGAACTTTAATGTTAACTAGTGTAATACATGTGTCCTGCACGAGATTAAAATAAAAGTTTAGTTATATTTTATTTTAATGTAACAAAATATGTTTTCATGAGGATGAAGTTCAACTTAGCAATAAAATGTGATTGATGTCATGTTTGCTACACTCTGGTCGATCAATAGATATAGGGCAGCTGCAAAGACCAATAAGGAAGCGGCTAAGAAACTGTTGAGGCTGAAATTGTTTAGGAATTATTCTTCCATGGTCTTTTGCTACATTTACTTTGCAAGTGTGGTGGTGTATGCCTTGCAAAGGATTGCTTCTTAATGGTATATGTGGACTAGCGCAGTCGTGGCAGAGTTGATCACGCTCGCTTTCTATGTCTTCGCGGGCTTTTACTTTCCTCTTTCCTTCTTAGCAACATCTCCAAAGCTTCAACTTTCCATTTGATGTTAACCATTATGGATTCTTATGTAATTTGATTTAGTTTTAGAACTAATTTGCTTGCTTTCTTTTTAGTTTTTATTTTTGTTCTAGCTCTTACAATATTGCCCTATCTCGGGGTTTGAACTTTAGTGTTAACTACAGTAATACCTATCTCCTACACGGGATTAAAATAAAAGTTTAGTTATATTTTATTTTTAATTTAATAAAATATGTTTTCACGAGAATGAAGCTTAGCTTAGCATTAAAATGTGATCGTTGTCATGTTTGCTACTCTCTAGTCGATCAATAGATATAGAGCAGCTGCAAAGACCAATAAGGAAGCTGCTAAGAAACTGCTAAACCTGAAATTGTTTAGGAATTATTCTTCCATGTTCTTTTGCTACATTTACTTTGCAAGTGCGGTGGTGTATGCCTTGCAAAGGATTGCTTCTTAATGGTATATGTGGACTAGCGCAGCCGTGGTAAAGTTGATCACGCTTGCTTTCTATGTCTTCGCGGGCTTTTACTTTCCTCTTTCCTTCTTAGCAAAATCTCCAAAGCTTCAACTTTCCATTTGATGTTAACCATTATGGATGATTATGTAATTTGATTTAGTTTTAGTACTAATTTGCTGGCTTTTTTTTCTTGTTTTTATTTTTGTGCTAGCTCTTAGAATATTGCCCTATCTTTGGGTTTGAACTTTAATATTAACTAGTGTAATATCCGTGTCCTACACGTGATTAAAATAAAAGTTTAGTTGTATTTTATTTTTAATGTAACAAAATATGTTTTCATGATGATGAAGTTTAGCTTAGCATTAAAATGTGACCGCTGTCATGTTTGCTACTCTCTGGTCTTTCAATAGATATAGAGCAGCAGCAATGACCAATAAGGAAGCGGCTAAGAAACTGCTAAACTTGAAATTGTTTAGGAATTATTCTTCCCTGGTGTTTTTATACATTTACTTTGCAAGTGTGGTGGTGTATGCCCTGCAAAGGAGTGCTTCTTACATGTATTTGTGAACTAGTGCAGCCATGACAGAGTTGATCACACTCACTTTCTATGTCTTCGCGGGTTCTTACTTTGCTCGTTCCTCTTGAGCAACATCTCCAAAGCTTCAACTTTCCCTTTGATGTTAACTATTATGGATTCTTTTGTAATATTATTCGTTTTTAGTACTAATTAGCTGGCTTTGTTTTTAGTTTTTATTTTGCTGCTAACTCTTACAATAATGCCCTATCTTGGGGTTTGAACTTTAATGTTAACTAATGTAATACCTATGTCTTGCACGGAATTAAAATAAAAGTTTGGTTATATTTTATTTTTAATGTAACAAAATATGTTTTCATGAGGATGAAGTTTAGCTTAGCATTAAAATGTGACCGTTGTCATGTTTGCTACTCTCTGGTCGATCAATAGAAATAGAGCAGCTGCAAATACCAATAAGGAAGCGGCTAAGAAACTGTTGAAGCTGAAATTGTCATGTTTGCTACATTTACTTTGCAAGTGTGGTGGTGTATACCTTGCAAAGGATTGCTTCTTACATGCATATGTGGACTAGTGCAGCCGTGGCAGAGTTGATCACGTTCGCTTTCAATGTCTTCGCGTGCTGTTACTTTTCTCTTTCCTCCTGAGCAACATCTACATAGCTTCAACTTTCCATTTGATGTTAACCATTATGGATGATTATGTAATTTGATTTAGTTTTAGTACTAATTTGTTGGCTTTCGTTTTAGATTTATTTTTGTGCTAGCTCTTACAATATTGCCCTATCTTGGGGTTTGAACTTTAATGTTAACTAGAGTAATACAAGTCTCCTGCACGGGATTAAAATAGTAGTTTAGTTATATTTTATTTTTAATATAACAAAATATGTTTTTACGAGAATGATGCTTAGCTTAGCATTAAAATGTGTCCACTGTCATTTTGTTACTCTCTGGCCGATCAATAAATATAGAGCAGCTGCAAATGAAGATTATGTTTTTAAACTTGTCAGGATCTCTAAATATAATTATATATTAATAATACGGCCATGGACTTCACTTTGTAGTCCTACGTCGGTAATTGCCAACCTCGTATAGACGTTGTTGGTGGTGGATCTTGAGGCAGCGAGAGGTGCCGGGCAGCGAAACACAAGCGGTGAAGCTGAAAATAAGTGAGAGTTAGGGGTAAAATTGTAACTTTATCCTTCCGTGTAAGATTGGTGTACTTGTACACTTTTCCCTTTTAGCCATTGTAAGAAAGAAGTAACGGTGTGGGTTGTGTGCTCGTGACTGTCTCAAGGAACTTCAATGCCATTTCATAACCTAGGTACTATTTCAAGTAGGCTTACCTTAACATGGAAAGTGATGTGCTCAAGACCAAAAACAAGGCAATAATTTTGACCAAAAAAAAAGGACAATAACTAATACTGACAAACTATGTGAAATAAGTCATGTACGTAGACTAGAGAGTAATGTGAACATCAATATCAATATACTCCGTAATACATATCGTCCAACAAAACACGAACTCGATTGATTTAATTGTGGCTTCGGACAGTTTATGATCTATCATACTCTCCTATATTTGCTCAATATGCAAACATGCCACTATTCAATTCGTCTATTATATATAAGTATTAAAGATGATAGATTGTTCAAGACCCAAAAAAATGACAATAGATTATTAATACGGAGTAGTAGTAATCCATATTTTTTTGATTTAAGTAAGGGCTAGCGTTAATGTTTTTTTATTTAATTAAAAAATGTTATATAATGAAGATTATGTTTTTAAACTTGTCAAGATCTCTAAATATAATTATATATTAATAATATTGCCATGGACTTCACTTTGTAGTCCTACGTCGGTAATTGCTAACCTCGTAGAGACGTTGTTGGTGGGGGATCTTGAGGCAGCAAAAGGGGCCGGGCAGCGAAAGACAAGCGATGAAGCTGAAAGTAAGTGAGAGTTGGGGATAAAATTTTAACTTTATCCTTCCCTGTAATATCGGTGTACATGTACACTTTTCCCTTTTAGCCATTGTAAGAAAGAAGAAGCGGTGTGGGCGTGTGACCGTGGTTGTCTCAAGGTGCTTCATTTTCATTTCATAACCTAGGTACTTTTTCAAGTAGGCTTACCTTAAAATGGAAAGTGATGTGCTCAAGACCAAAAACAGGACAATAATTTTGACCAAAAAAAGGACAATAATTAATACTGACAAACTATGTGAAATAAGTCATGTACGTAGACTATAGAGTAATGTCAACATAAATATCAATATACTCCGTAATATATAGCGTCCAACGAAACACGGACTCGATTGATTTAATTGTGGCTTCGGACAATTTATGATCTATCACACTCTCCTATATTTTCCCAATATGCAAACATGCCACTATTCAATTCGTCTATTAGGTATAGTAATAAAGATGATAGATTGTTCAAGACCCCAAAAAATGACGATAGATTGTTAATATGGATAATAGTAATCCATATTCTTTTTTGATTTAGGTAATGGCTAGCTTTTATGTTTTTTTTATTTAATTAAAAATATTATATAATAAAGATTATGTTTTTGAACTTGTCAAGATCTCTAAATATAATTATATATTAATAATATCGCATGGACTTTACTTTGTAGTCCTACGTTGGTAATTGCCAACCTCGTAGAGACGTTGTTGGTGGGGGGTCTGGAGGCAGCGAGAGGAGCCGAGCAGCGAAAGACAAGCGATGAAGCTGAAAGTAAGTGAGAGTTGGGGGTAAAATTGTAACTTTACCCTTTCGTGTAAGATTGGTGTACTTGTACACTTTTCCCTTTTATCCATTGTAAGAAAGAAGAAGCAGTGTGGGTTGTGTGCTTGTGACTGTCTCAAGGAGCTTCAATGCCATTTCATAACCTAGGTACTTTTTCAAGTAGGCTTATCTTAAAATGGAAAGTAATATACAAGACCAAAAGTTAGACAATAATTTCGACCAAAAAAACAGGACAATAATTAATACTGACAAACTATGTGAAATAAGTCATGTACGTAGACTAGAGAGTAATGTCAACATCAATATTAGTATACTCCGTAATATATAGCGTCCAACGAAACACGGAATCAGTTGATTTAAATGTGGTTTCAGACAGTTTATGATCTGTCATACTCTCCTATATTTGCCCAATATGCAAACAGGCCACTATTCAATTCCTATATTATATACAGTATTAAAGACTATAGATTGTTCAAGACCAAAAAAAAAGACGATAGATTGCTAATACGGAGTAATAGTAATCCGTATTTAATTTTTTTTTATATAGGTAAGGGCTAGCGTTTATGTTTTTTTATTTAATTAAAAAATGTTATATAATAATAATTATGTTTTTAAAATTTTCAAGATCTCTAAATATAATTATATATTAATAATGTTATCATATTAAAAAATTACTTTATAATGAAGATTATGTTTCTATCACCAAATTTCAAGATCTCTAAATATAATTGTATATTAGTAAAATTATTATATTAAAAAATTATTTAATAATCAAAAGTATGTTTCTTATCATATTTTAAGATCTTTAAATACAATTCTATATTAATAATATTAGTAACATTATTATATTTGATAAAATTGTTCCATAATGGATTATACTCCATACACAACTTGCCAAAAATTTAAGATCTCTAAATATAATTGTATATTAGTAATATAAGAAATATTGTTATATTGTAAGGATTGTAAATACTTAAATAAAACGAAGGGCAAAGAGGTAAATGGAAAAATTAAAAAGCTTACGTGGCCTAGTTAAGACGATGACACATAGGATGAGAACAAGAAGTTCTAGATGGTTCCTAATAACGTCAGTAGGGAGACTGTGGTCTAATTTGGCAATTTTATCAGCCATAGTATTACAAGCCCTGTTGACATGAGAAATCCGGGTTGACTCAAATCCTTGTAAATGTACAAGGATATCAGAGATGATCATTTCTATTTCCCACGGACAATTTGGAATTCCCTAGGTAGCTTTGATTACTTGCAAATTATCCCCTTCAATTTCTATATGCATGTATGCGAGCGGGTAAAAATTAACCATCATTATTATTTTCTCTATACGATCATACGCTCCACTTCCAGACGATAACCACCAATATGTAATTTTATTTTTAACATTAAAATTCATTCTGAATATTAGAATGTGTATTCAATGTTTAAACGTTGACATGTGTATTATAGGGTTGAAGGTATGCACACTGTGCTGAAAAGGATATTGAATTCGTCTTGAGGAGGCTTCAACATCGTGATACTAAGGATCCACATCCAAATGGAATCTCAAACCAACACTTTGAGGACAATAATTGAGAGAGCCAAAATAGAGAAACCAACAAAATACAAAATGCTCAAACCAAGGATCAGAGCGTTGTTTCGGCCTATACGCAACCACGTTTCAAGGCAATGCCTAGGTAAGTTGGTAGACAAGTTTTATGACTTGGTAGTAGACTTGCAACAGAGTAGAGTTGAGGTGGAATGTCACGACTACTTTTGGAGGGAATGTCATGGTCTTCCATGCAAGCATCGAGTTGTAGAAGCTATCATAAGGAAGTCTCCCATCATGTATGACGAGATACATCCTTTTTGGAAACAATTGGAATGTGATGGCTTGAGCGACGACAATCAGCTTGCCCTTGCCTGCGTACCCTTGAGCATTGAAGACGTCACATGGAACAGAATGGTGGCTACATGAAGCAGCGGTGACATGCCTAGAGACCAACTATTTCAGATCACATTAGCGTTCAACGATTCAGAGAATCCTAAAGATATAGCCCTTATTGAGTTGATCCCTAACGAGGAACAAAATGGCGGCTAAATGAAGTGGCGGTGACATGCCTAGAGACCAACTATTTCAGATCACATCAGCGTTCAACGATTCAGAGAATCCTAAAGATATAGCCCTTATTGAGTTGATCCCTAACGAGACACCAGATGGAGCCAACAAGTATTTGACCACCTGGGATAAAACGCACCTTGAGCACGTGATGGATGAGTACGAGAGGGAGCAACAATGACGGAGAGACAACGATAGCCGGAACAAAGCAAATACATCGGTGCCATCCCGACCACGTAGATGACCTAGAGGTTCTAGTAATAAGAAGGGGACCGGAGTTGATACGCCTCCGGTTGCGGCCGCATCTCCTAACACCGCACCTTCTCCTGCCACCCACGCGTCTCTTGTTGATCCTACCCCGATGAATGGAAGCTACAGCGGCCCTCCGATGAGCGTCTCTTGGCATGGGATGAACTTTGGCATCGGGAATGTGGATAGTTTTATATTTTCGTTCATGAATGATGCTAGAGACATGATGGGAGACTATTATTGTGGCTTTTAGTCTCTCGCAGAAGTATTGGACAGGACACAATCAGAGTACTACAGTATTCGATGTAGAACAGAGATATTTATGAAGTCTTGTTTCCTTGGGGCCTTACATCATTTGAAGAGTTCTTGGAGCATATCAGCCATGCGCAGTATCCTTGCTCGTCCAGATTCTGGCTAGACATGCCGCTACACAGCCTTGTCTTTTCCACTTTTTATCAAGTGCCACTTGTGTTCTTTTTGAGGGATCAAGGCTCGCACACGTGCTTACCATTGCAGATTTTAGGGAACAATCAAGATTATTAAAGTAAAATAATGTACATTTCTCCTTTTTCTTGATGATATTTCATAGATATTTAATTTTAAAAAAATATAACTTATGACTAAAAAATATTTATATATTAGAATATGGAAGAGATAAGATTTACATAAAACAATAATTAAATTAATAAATAAGATATAATAAAATATGGAAGATAAAGATAAAAATAATTTATTTATAGAAAATAATTTTAAAAAGTAATTTATTTTCATTTAAGGTGGGGCCAAGCTCATTTTATGGCTCGATAAAGTAAAGATTAGATAAGATTAAATATAATATTTTTTATTACTTTCTATGTACCTTAATATAGAGATTATCAAATATTTCAATATATCTATTAAACATTATATTACCTATTTTTATTATTTTTAAACATTATAACTATTTATCATTAATTTTTTATTATAAAATAAAATTATATGAATATCTATAAATAAATTCGTGAAAAGATATCATGCTAAAAGATAAAAGATATTTATACTTATTTTAAAATAGTTTAAATTTGTTATCTTTAATTTTAAATATTTGTATAATGAAGTTTTCAAAAGATATTGTTATACTAAATAGATATTTGTTTGATGTTAAAGATAGATTTTAATGGTTAAAGAAGAATTTAATAGAAAAAGTTAAAATATTAGGAATAAAAATTAATTTTATAAATATGAGGTGGGACCAGAATCGTTCTGGTGGATCGAAAAGGTATAGATTTAATATATATTTATAGATTATATATAGATATGACTATTTTTATTTCAAAGATATATATGTGATCACATGTACTGATATACATATTTTTTGTTATCTTTTTTAATTTATCTTTTACAAATATAATGTCCTTTTTTTTATCTATGTTGGTCAAATATATTAATATTATTTTATCTTTATGTTTATTTGGGGATAAATTTTTAAAAATATTATTTTATCTTTATGTTTACTTGGAGATAACTTTTTTGCACAATTAACTATTTAAAATTATTATTTTAATAAAGGGGTGATGTGGCGTAATGTGGTGGCAGAAATTGCTTCGGCTTTAGTTATTAGTAATAGATATATTTGTCTATATTGTGTTGTTAACCTTCTGCATCAGGCTCATGTTCACCCCCCCCCCCCCTAAATAGCAGTACGTACTACGTAGGAAGTCGGTGCTCCATTGAATCTCTGCCCCCTTCTCCTCCATCCAGAGTTTTGAGACTCCTCCTCCAGTTCTCCTCTTCCTCCATCAATCGCCACTCGCCTCGCAGTTTTGTCCCGTCCCGCCGCGCAAGGCTGCCCCGCTCCCACATGGCTCTTCAAGAAACTCCAGCGAACGGGGAGGCGGCCGCCCACCCATGCCCCCCTGCATCCGCTAGTAGATGTCGGAGCCGGAGAAAAGATCCAACAAGAGGATCCCTCGGCCACATCGGCAGCCTTGGGGGTTCTCTCATCATCATCATCGGAAAAAATGGTGACAATGGATGCCGGAGCCGGTGAAAAGATCCAACAAGAGCATCTCTTGGAGTTGCATCGTCATGATTCACTTGACATCGAGTCCGCCAAGGTCGGAGGTCACCATGGCCATGCCACCAAGGTACGTATATCATATAAATGTACATATACTCCTCTCAGATGATTTTGTAAGATCGAGTATGAATGAGATGCTTTGTTCTCCATATAAGGAAATGCAAATGGCTGGGAAATTGTTTTTTTCCTTAATTTTTTTATCCAAGGAAAGACCGTGCCTAATAAATTAATTATTTTTCTTAATGAACTAGTATAAATATATAATTCTTAAGTGATTCTAAAAGTCTCGTCAATTAGGTCTTAATCTGATTTTCCCTTCTGTTAATTTAGAGTATTTTATTTAAATTAATAAGTGGGAGCTTGTTTAATCGAACTACTACTAAAACAACGGTGAATATGAATGGGTCTGGCTTTTCTTGGTCTCAAAGCGGACAGAAGCCCGTAAAAGCTTTATTTATTAGAAAATAGTAGTCGTTCCCTCATTTGGGGAATGGTCTTTTTTTTGGTAGAAGTTGGGGAATGGTCTTTTTGCTATGTGAATTTGTGCTCCATGGATTTGTGCTAGCTTCATAAACTCTCCCATAAAAATATAAATTTTATAAAATAATATAAAAAAATATTTATGTATTATTTAATCATCCAAATTTATTAAATTCTATTTAAAGTAACTCCATCTTATCTAATTTGTTACTTAAGAAACATATATCATATGACATATGTTTTTAATATTTAATCCCCTGAAAATTACTACGGCAATATTGCTAGAAGGAATATATGTCATACAACACATGTTTTCAAATATTTATCAAACTTTTATGTATGTCATGTTGTTTGACATTACTTCTTTTTTTTTTGAAAGTTTGATATTGTTTCTAATTTTTTTAGAAATTGATTAATTGGGAATTGATGATGTGGAAACGAAATGTGATGAATTAATTAATATAGGTATTGAGTTGGCCAGTGGTCATCCAATTGGCTTTCCAAAGTATAGGAGTAGTGTACAGAGACATCGGTATGTCTCAGATGTATGTGTTTGCGAGCACCTTCACCAACGGAATTTGACAAACGGATGACATTATTGGAGTCCTTTCTCTCATTTACTACACCCTCACCCTCCTACCCATCATCAAATACGTTTTCATCGTGATGTGGGCTAATGATAATGGAAACGATACGTATAATTATCGAATGATTAAAAAAAATTACTTGATAATTACGTACTAGTGGTTCATGATTAAATTAAGTGTGATTGTGTGAGGTTGTTTAATTGATGTTTAATTAGGTGGAACGTTTGCGATGTATTCATTACTTTGCCGTCATGTAAAAGTGGGGTTGTTTTCGAGCACACAAGTGGAGGATCAAGAATTGTCCACACCGAACCACTTGCAACTTCTCTTGAAAATGCCCTTGAAAACAATCAGTTTGCCAAATTATTCCTCCTCTTCGTTACCATGCTTGCCACTGCTTTGGTCATTGGAGATGGCATCCTCACTCCTTGCATCTTTGGTATCTTATTTTTTGATAGGCGTGAAATGGTCATGCAAATCACGGCTATGCAAAAGAATCCAAACTAACTAAGAACCGTAGTCTTTAGGAAGTCCGGGTCGAATCCACAGGGAGACAGATTTTATCTTTTGTAATGAAGTTTTGTGTCAAACAAGTAACTAAAGGGTTTTTGTATTTGGAACTAAATCTAAGAATGCAAAACTAACAAAGCAATAAAAGATTATGAAAAACAATAATTAGGAAGATAGCTTAGACAAACAAATATCCACAATCGAATGACAAGTTGATTATTGATTTCACCTCAATATCACATGCAATGGATTTTCCAATTCCTTTTCAATTCTAACTAACAGCACAACCAGATACTATTAGTTCTAACTAACTAAACAACCACGAAACCATCAATGATTCGATTTAATAGCAGCAGTAAGGATAGGAATATAGTAGGGTACAATTCTAGCATAAAACAACCAGCTTTTACCCTAGAATGTAAATCAAATCTCTTATGCATAAGACTAGCACAACCAGATACTAGTACGATGCAGTTGCTACTTTAATCAAGAGATGCTCAACCAGTAACACTCTAGATCTAGCAATAGATTAAATAACAACAAACCCTAGTTGATCAGGCTAGAAATTGTTGAAACAAATCATAAACATTCAAGCAAGAGAGAAGATTAAACCCAAGCAATAGATAAGGAATTAGAAATCTCACAACTTTAATCAAAACGATGCTTCAATTGTCTGACTAAGCAAAAGGGATTAGTTCTCCATGAAAGGCTAAAAACTCTGAAAGAAAAATATGATAATAGTATATGCATGAGAGATGCAACTCTCTAAAACCTAATATATCAAACTAGGTCTAAAAAGTCTATCCAAAAATACATAAATCTCGGATTAAAGCTGAAATAGGAAGGACCAATAACAATAAAACGCGTGGCATCACTTGAATCACGCGGCTGTCAGAGGCGGCGGGCGCCGCTGGGTTGGCGGCGGGTGCCGCCAGCACCTCGATTCAAAACTCATGTCACACTTCGGGGGGTTGTTTTGACTCACTTCGTGTTGGAATTTGGACTCAGAGTAAAAACATGAATTGTAGCTCTTTTAATCAGCTTTCCAATGATACCAATATCAACTTCATCGGACTATTATAGCTCCTGAACGAACCCTCACAAGACAAAGGTGTCGAACCAGCAACTCCAACGGATGGCCCGAATTCAAGCGCTCTTTCCCCGGTTTCCATTCCTTTCACACTTGTTCACTTTAAGACCTGTAAAACAACATAGAACAAGTGCAAAAACCCAAAACTCCTAGACACTCTAAGACACTAAAGAAACTAACTAAAACTACCTAAAAGCAACGCAAAAGAAACGTAAACATGCATCCTAAATACTACCTATATGCAAGCTATCAAATTCCCCCATGCTTAACCCTTGCTTGTCCTCAAGCAAGTCATAAATCCAAAACACACCACAGAAATGCAATCATACATCCATCTCAAGTCAAACAAGCATTTCACATATAATCAAAAACCCGACCAAGACTTCCTAGCATGTATTATAATAAGCAAAAAGTAAAGCCCATTCATTCATTCTAGACCTCACCAAGGTAAATTGTGTTTGCACTCAAACTCTCAAGTGTTTAAGGGTAGGTGTTTCGCTCAAAATCAACCATGAAAACTAGACTACCATAAACTTGCATCAGAGTTCTAAATCTCCACCGCTGGGAATTAAACACATAACAAAAATCAAGAGGTCTTTTTAAGGGTTGTAATGGGGCCAAGGTAAAGAGATATTTGGAAGGGATCATATTTGGCATGTGGTGCTAAATCCAGGATAAAGAACTAATCCTAAACCCAAATTTCAACACACTTTCTTTTCTTACTTCTCCCAAACTTTTCTTTCTCAACTCCATACACATTTTTATACACTTTGTTTCTTTCTTCACTTTTTTTTTCTTTGCCTCTTCTTCAACTCTTTCTTTGCTTTATGAAGACTACTAACAATTAAACTGAACTTTTTCGTTTGCTTTGCACAAACTTTTCATCTTCATCATTTTTTTCACTTTGCAACCAAGAGTTATATTTCCTCGTTTTCCACCTTTTCTTCCAACTCCCCCATACTTATACATAACTCACACAAAACAAAAACACAACCTAAAGTCTTAAATCCCGGGTGGGTCAAGCTTATTTAGCTAGGAAAATTTTGTGGAGTTATCAAAAATAGGCTTAAAGCTCAAAAGAAATGGGGTATCAAGAACATGGATCTCGTAAGGTAGGAAGGGAAATAATAGGCTTATAAAGAAAGATTGCCTCAATCATTTTAATGTCATGCATTTTATCATATAAAGCAGCCTTGAAAAAGAGTCATAACGCAAGTTCTAGAGCTTGATAGTCATGGTGATACACTCAAGAATGTAGAGAACAAATATAATCATGAAAGGCCAAAAATATCTCACAAGGCTAATTGTTGTCTAGAACTTCAGAATGAATCAAATACCCAAGCTAAATACATGCTCAGTCCTATAATCAAGGTAATTAACCAATGATCATGCACATATCATATCAACTTCAGCAAATCATGCAAATCATGGGTTAGAATTCGTACTCAACTTAGAGAAACAAGAAGAATCAAACAATGGGGAAATATGAAACTAAATGCATTATTTTTGTATTTTTATGAATTTTTTGATTTTTTTCCATTTTTTTCAAGAATTTTAATCAATGCAAAACATAAAGTAAACATGCCTAATCTAATGCAACTACATGAATGCAAAGCAAGTAATTCCCTTCCCCCATTCTTAAATCTTACATTGTCCCCAATGTAAAGTAAAAGTAAAGAGAAAGAGAAAAACTTACAAACCAACAACTAATTTGGGTCAAGGAACGGTGGTGGCCGCGATGGAGGTTGTAAGGGTGGTGGAGGGGGTTGCCCTATGCGCTCTGGATGTTTCTTCAACTCAACTACCTGTGTCTGCACAATAGAAGACAAAAGCTTCTTGCTAGGCAAGGTAAGTGGTAAAGGAGCTTGTCCTAAAAATTCAAGAGGAAGCTTATAGTAAGCATCCAACTTATTAACAGTGTCCTGCATATTAGGTGATAAAGTGAAATCCAAACTAGAATCAACAAGAGATTTCATATCATTTAGGTGGTTTCCAACAAGAATATCTTTCACAACAGGCTCAAGCACATCAACAGCATACACAGAATGATTATTAGATGAAGATTTAATGGCGTCGTAGATATTATGATTTATAATCTGGCCATTAAATTCCATTGTCAGTGAACCAGTACTCACATTTATTTTGGTATTAGCTGTTTTCAAGAAGGGTCTCCCTAACAGAATAGGGATTGCATGATTATCATGTTCCATATTAAGCACATAAAAATCAGCAGGAAAAGTAAGATTATCAACCATAACCAAAACATCCTCTACCACTCCTATAGGACGCACAGTGGACTTATCAGCTAACTGAATAGAAATATTAGTTGGCTGAATAGGTCCCAGTTTCATAGACTCACAGAGAGAGGAAGGTATAACATTAATGGAAGCACCTAAATCTAACATAGCCTTGTCAAATTTAGTACCTTCAATAGTTATAGGGATAGTGAACATACCCGGATCCCCACATTTCTTGAGTAAGTGCTTTTGAAATATTGCTGAGACATGTTCGGTCACCTTCACCTTTTTCTTGCTTTTCTCATCCTGAATCCTCTTTGTAGTGCACATATGCTTTAAGAACTTAGCATAACGAGGAATTGACTTGATCATATCTAGTAGGGGCATGTTGACCTCAACTTTTCTGAACATCTCAAATATGTTCTTGTCTTGCTTCAATGGCTCTATACGCTTTAATGCAGATGGGAATGGAGCCACGGGCTTCCATTCAGAAAAAACAGGAGTTTTAGAAGCCTTCTCAACATCTGAAGCATCTACAGATGGGCTGTGAGCAACATCAGAAGGGAAAAAATCAATTTCTGAGAGGCGGGGGCTGGCGGCGGGTGCCGCTAGGGGGCGGCGGTCGCCGTTTTTTTCGGAAATTTGAGCACCGTCGCGGCGGTTGCCGTCAGCTGGGCGGAGGGTGCCGCTGTCCTGACGGCGGGTGCCGCCATTTAATTCTTGGTCGCCGCTAATTAATTCCAATTTGCCGTAGCCAACCTTGTTTTGGCGGCGGGTGCCGCTAGCCTGGCGGCGGTCGCCGCCTTCGCCTTCTTCAGATTCGTCCACTTCTCTGTCCTCAAGTTGTCTCCCACTCCTTAACATGATGGCACTGACATTCCGAATATTCGGGTTGACTTCTGTTTGAGAGGGGAGCTTATTCGAATCTCTTGCTTCCAGTTTGCTTACAACTTCAGAGATTTGACTCATCTGTCGTTCCAAGTTGTGAATGCTTGCTAATGTAGTATCTTGGAATTTGACTTGATTTTGACCCAGTTGAGTCATACTATTTTGAAGAGTGAGGTTACTTTGCATCACCATCGTCATCATGTCTTCCATAGAAAGGGATGCATTGTGATTCTGTCCTTGAGGCCTTGGCACATATGGTTTAGCTTGTTGAAACTGATCTTGTTGCTGCGTTGACTCAGGCTCTCTCCACCTGAAGTTCTGATGATCTTTCCAGCCTGGGTTGTAAGTGTTTGAATAGGGATCATTTCTTGGCTTCATTTGGTACCCTCCAACTGCATTCACCTCCTCTTGTAGTGTAGGACATGAATCAGTAGGATGAAAGGCGTCATTACAGATTCCACAAGCCTTAACCTGTTGAGCAGTACCCTTCAACTTCAACTGCCTCACTTCTTCTTTCAGCACATCAAAATCATCTTGATCAATTTTAGAGTGAGAGTTGGCGGCTGACAGGTTTTTAGAACCTCTTCCAGTATATTGCCTAGACTCATCAGCCAGTGTAGAAAAAATGTCTAGAGCCTCTTTATAGGTTCTTTTCATGATGTTTCCACCACAAGAGGAATTGACCAATCGCCTGTCTTCCTCACAGAGTCCTCCATGGAGATAGAGAATAAGATCATGATTAGCATAACCATGGTAGGGACAACTCTTTACCAGCTTCCTGAAGCGCTCAAAATATTCATAAAGCGACTCGTTGGGGAATTGCTCTATGTTACAGATCTGCTTCTTGAGTTGATTAGACTTGATTGCAGGGAAGTATTTGTCCAGAAACAACTTCTTCAAGTTCACCCAAGTAGTAACGCTTCCAGGAGGTAGTGCATGATACCAGTCTTTAGCGGATTCCTTTAGAGAAAAAGAAAACGCTCTCAACCTCATTTGTTCTTCAGTAATATCAGAGGGACACATGCTGGTGCAGACATCAAGGAACTCATCAAGATGTTGAATGGGATCCTCAAGTGGAGTTCCGTTGAATTTTGGGAGTAGATGTACTACTCCTGTCTTTAGCTCAAACTTCACCCCATCACCAAGGGCTGGGAATTGCACTGCACGTGTAGGCTGATTCAGATTAGGAGTTGTCAAGCTCTCAAGAGTAACTCGTAAATCACCCATTGCTCAAACTCTTGTAATAATGCACGCACAGCTCGGCGAGTTCTAAACAGAGTCCGTTCAATTTCTGGATCAAACAAAGGATTTAAAGTATTAGTAGCACGGGTGTGAACCATAAGATAGGTTCACACCAAAATTGGCACAAAAATCACACAAAAAGACAATTATAGCCTCCCCGGCAACGACGCCAATTTGATAGGCGTGAAATGGTCGTGCAAATCACGGTTATGCAAAAGAATCCAAACTAACTAAGAACCGTAGTCTTTAGGAAGTCCGGGTCGAATCCACAGGGAGACAGATTTTATCTTTTGTAATGAAGTTTTGTGTCAAACAAGTAACTAAAGGGTTTTTGTATTTGGAACTAAATCTAAGAATGCAAAACTAACAAAGCAATAAAAGATTATGAAAAACAATAATTAGGAAGATAGCTTAGACAAACAAATATCCACAATCGAATGACAAGTTGATTATTGATTTCACCTCAATATCACATGCAATGGATTTTCCAATTCCTTTTCAATTCTAACTAACAGCACAACCAGATACTATTAGTTCTAACTAACTAAACAACCACGAAACCATCAATGATTCGGTTTAATAGCACCAGTAAGGATAGGAATATAGTAGGATACAATTCCAGCATAAAACAACCAGCTTTTACCCTAGAATGTAAATCAAATCTCTTATGCATAAGACTAGCATAACCAGATACTAGTACGATACAGTTGCTACTTTAATCAAGAGATGCTCAACCAGTAACACTCTAGATCTAGCAATAGATTAAATAACAACAAACCCTAGTTGATCAGGCTAGAAACTGTTGAAACAAATCATAAACATTCAAGCAAGAGAGAAGATTAAACCCAAGCAATAGATAAGGAATTAGAAATCTCACAACTTTAATCAAAACGATGCTTTTCAATTGTCTGACTAAGCAAAAGGGCTTAGTTCTCCATGAAAGGCTAAAAACTCTGAAAGAAAAATATGATAATAGTATATGCATGAGAGATGCAACTCTCTAAAAACCTAATATATCAAACTAGGTCTAAAAAGTCTATCAAAAAATACATAAATCTCGAATTAAAGTTGAAATAGGAAGGACCAATAACAATAAAACACGTGGCATCACTTGAATCACGCGGCTTTCAGAGGCGGCGGGCGCCGCTGGGTTGGCGGCGGGTGCCGCCAGCACCTCGATTCAGAACTCATGTCACACTTCGGGGGGCTGTTTTGACTCACTTCGTGTTGGAATTTGGAATCAGAGTAAAAACATGAATTGTAGCTCTTTTAATTAGCTTTCCAATGATACCAATATCAACTTCATCGGACTACTATAGCTCCCTACAGAGGTGTCGAACCAGCAACTCCAACGGATGGCCCGAATTCAAGCGCTCTTTCCCCGGTTTCCATTCCTTTCACACTTGTTCACTTTAAGGCATGTAAAACAACATAGAACAAGTGCAAAAACCCAAAACTCCTAGACACTCTAAGACACTAAAGAAACTAACTAAAATTACCTAAAAGCAACGCAAAAAAAACGTAAACATGCATCCTAAATACTACCTATATGCAAGCTATCATTTTTTTTATTATTTATTCTTTACTACTATAATATATTGGCATCTTTAATTTGTTTGCTGAGAAAATCAGAAACAAATTTCTCTTGTGACATTGTTGATTCACACTGATTGTCGTTTTTAGACTACTACTCTTATTTATTTGTAGCTAAAAATTAACTGGTCGACTTTATTTGAATGACAGTGTTGTCAGCAGTTTCAGGAATCAAATCAGCTACTCCATCAATGACTCAAGGTATCCCCACTAAAAAAATTTCATTAATCGATTAACCTTATCACAAGACCTTGTTTGATCGCCAATTTAATTAATGCATGCAAATAGGCCCTATGTTCCATTGGATTCTTGAGCATACATGTATTCTGTTTCTTATAAATTTTGGACTTGATGATTATTAGCCCATCAACAGCCCATGTTCGTTAGGATATATCTTTAGCCGCCCAACGACAAAAAAAAAGAATTGCTTGAATTTCTATATAAAAGAGCCTATTAAGTCCACAACAACTTTTTCAACAGATGTAGCCTCTCTTGTTTGATGTTCTTGTTTACCACCAAGTGGCTAACCATTTCCATTAATTAATTATACAGTGAGAATCTTATGGATCACAGTCGCCATACTCATCTTCATCTTCTCGGTCCAACGTTTTGGCACCGACAAAGTTGGCTACAGCTTTGGCTCGATTATTTGCACTTGGTTCTTTATAAACGCGGGAATTGGCCTCTACAACCTTATCAAGTACGATCCATTCGTCATCAAGGCTATCAACCCATTGCAAATTGTTAGGTATTTCGCAAGAAATGGCAAAGAAGCATGGATATCTCTTGGTGGCATTGTCCTTTGCATCACAGGTCGAGTAAAAGTCATTAATTACTAACCTTAAAAATCAATTCATTCTTCCCTTTTATTTTAGCTAACGATGTTGCTTAAATTGAACTTTTAGGTTGTGAAGCACTCTTTGCTAATCTTTCCCATTTCACTGTCCTATCAATACCGATCAGTATGTGCTTTGTGGTTTACCCTTCTCTTTTGATTGCCTACTCTGGTCAAGCCTCCTATCTTATGCAACACCCTGAGAATGTCTCCCAAGCATTCTTCAAGGCGATACCAGGTAAAATTAATCCAGGGCACGACTTCTACATAGTTGAAATTTTGTGTACATGAAAATTAAGCCTCCTTATATTATTTGTGAATACATATAGGTCCATTGTATTGGCCAGTCTTCGTAGTGGCAGTTCTTGCAGCCATCATAGCAAGTCAAGCTATGATCTCGGAGACGTTCTCCGTCATCCAACAATCTCTCTTCCTCGGCTGCTTTCCATATGTAACAATTGTTCACACATCAGCCAAGCATGAAGGCCAAGTCTATATTCCAGAGGTCAACCTCCTCATGATTGCTTGCATTTGCATAACACTTGGGTTCAAAACCACCGATAAGATTGGAAATGCATACGGTATGTATACAAAACCCGTAAATCTTTAATGAATTAATATGCGTTCTGTAAGTATATCAAGATAATTCAATATATTCCCTCAGCAATAGCCTTATACTAGTTTATGACCCGGGCCTTGCCCGGGAACCTTAAAATTATCTTTATAATATATTAATTATATATGAATGTTTTATTAATGATTTAATTGTTGTATATATATTGACAACATTTTATATTTCTTCTTTTGTTGCAATGTCACGATGGTTTGAAATGATTTTTTAATACTTTGGTAATATCATTCAATATTACTCCCTTAGCACGTTGGCTTGTAGAGTTTTAGATCCATTGTTTATGTATGTGATTTTTAAGTAAAATAATTTAAACATTGAAAGATTGTATGAAAGTAAAAAAATATAAAAACGTTTTCCTTATTAAAGAATGACATAGTGTTAATTAAAGTACAAAATATATTTTTTTTTACTTATTAAAGAATCGCATACTGTTAATTAAAGTACAAAATATAAAAATATTTTACTTATTAAAGAACGACATAGTGTTAAGTAAGGCATAGACTCCATAGAGGATTCATCAATGGCATCTTGTATGTGCTTATAAAACCTACATTAACGAACATCTTTGTCAAATATAACGAATGATGCAACGGTCGTTCCATCATTAACAACCAAAGTAACTTTAAACCTGTCATGAAATATAATAATCTAAATATATATGACATAAACATATTTAATGATTAATATTTAATGTATTTTATATACCTTGAAATCACATATTTGACAATACGCTCGCAACCACTGCACCAAAATTCATCATCATATCGTTTTACCTTTTTTTGGCATTGTTTACATGAATTATAGTACCATCCAAAAGAATCATCCTCTGCAATGTCAATAGTAACATATTGACCATTCTGAAAAAATATAAAAGGATATTCATTTAATTAATCATTCTTAATGATATTAAAAAATATTCAAACTAAGATGACTAAATTAAATTTGAAAAATATATTAGTTTTGAAAAAATAATAGATTATCAAGATATAATAAAATATTAATGTAAATACCTTTTTTATGTCGAGTATCTCATCAATTGTCTTCCAGAATTTAATATCTAGGAATTGAATAGGAGATGATGCACTCAAAATAGGAGTTATCTTCTTGAGATTAGATGAATTAAAACAATGTTTAAATAATATTAAAATTAAAACATCAATAAATTAATCATTAAAATTAATATCTTAATCAATGTTTTAATCAATAAATTTTTACCTATATTTGAATCCAACAATGTTTGAAATAAGAGGATCATCAATAAAAACTCTAGTAGGACCACGTGCATTAACCAATTTCCCTTGCACTACATAAATAAAGTAGTATATTATAGATTAAATAAAATAATAATATTTAAATAATATATAATTTTTATATTGTACATAAAACTTACCTTTAAAATTTTTCACTCTTGCAAATTGTATGATTATAATGACTGGATCATCGATAGTGCTACCAATATAAAGAGTAAATTGATCAACATATATAAGTGTCACACATAATACATATGATGACATCGTTCCTACATAAAATTTAAATTAAATCATAATATTAAATAATAAATTAAATTGTATGTATAAAATAATAACAAAATCAGTATAACCATATTTAAAAACAAAATCATATTTAAAAACAAAATTTGTTCTCGTACCCATAGTTATACGATAAGATAATAACAAAACGTGTTGTAACTTACTAAGTATTTTTCATCAAGAGTTTTTTGTTGATCTTATCAAAATCAACAAAGTCAAAAGCAGTATGTGGCATAGAATTGTGTTCTATTGTTTTGACATTTGTGCTCTTGAAAAAAAGGATTTTGTGGGGAAGATGTGTAGGACGAAAACCACCAATAATACTGATTAAAGAAAAGTTTGATAATAAGAATGTCATCTTCTCCAATATGTAAAAATCTGTTAGCAACTGATGTATACATAAAGGCGTTAATTTTATGTCTTGGAAAAACACAAAAAAATTCAATTAATATATAGTTATTATACATATTAGAAATTTAGAATAGACTAATTATATTAGAAGAAAACCATTTGTAAAATAATGAATTTAAGGGGAAAACATTCTCATCTACAAATATCATCTCTTTGCCAATAATTTGAGTCTTATCATGAAAGTTGACAACATCCCACATATGTATGCAGCGAACACGTAACTTTCAATTTGTCTTCTTTTTCAAATCCAGACCACGATTAAAATTTATAGTAGTAGTCATTGTTCAACTGAAAAAAGTAACAAATTTAAGTTAAAAAACTTACATATAGTTCAATACTATAATAATAGCACTTGTAATACTAAGAATAACTATCAAGACTAAACTAAAAACAAATCAAGGGTAAAAATTCATGACAATTTCAATTGAATAGAATAAAACATTAACAAAAAAAATGAAACCTGACGGTGAACATGCTTGAATGGATGCCAATTGCATAGAAAAAAGAAACGTGAGGATGGAAAAAAATATGTTCCAATTAACCTGTATAGGGTTAGTAGAGTATAGATATAGATAGAAAATTTCAAAATAAAAAATAATATAATATAAAGAAGATATTCACATAAAAATCCAAAAAGGAAATTAAGGAAAATATAACATAATTTTTTTTTATCAAAATTTAATTTATGCAAGTAATTATATAGATATTTGAAATTTTTACCTTTTTATCAAAATTTGATTTAATATAAATATTTTTTTATAAATAGATAAAAAGATAAAGATAAAATAATTTTCGTTATTTTTAATTAAAATTCGAATTAATTTTTTTCCACATGAATAAATAGAAAGGAATTTAATTGGAAAAAAATAATATAAATATTTTTTTAATATAAGGTGGGGTCAAAATTAATGTGGTGGTTAGAAAAGTTACAACTTTAATATATAGTTATAGATTATATATAGATATGGTTGTTTTTATTTCAAATATATATATATATATGTGATCATGTGTGCATATTTTTTTCTTATCTTTTATTTTTAATGTATTTTTTATAAATATAATAAATGTAAAGTACTTTCTTATCTATTTTGGTCAAATATAATAATATTATTTTATCTTTATGTTTATTTGGGATAAATTTTTACAAATATTATTTTATATATATGTTTACTTGGAGATAACTTTTTTTGCATAATCAACTATTTAAAATTGTTATTTTAATAAAGGGGTGATGTGGTGCAATGTGGTGACAGAAATTGCTCCGACTTTAGTTATTAGTAATAGATACAAGAGATAAGAGATAAGAGAAATAAACAAATAATATGATATAAGATAATTCAATACTTTTGAACTTGACTTGTATTGATTTTACAATGTATAAAATACACAAAAGATATATATCTTAGACCTTAGACTAAAAGAGTACAACATATTCTATCCATACATAAAGGAAATTAACGTCCTAATTAATTAACCTCTACATTCGTAGTTGGAATATGTAATATATATATACAAAGTAGACAAATAGGTGTCAAGTACTAACTATAATTAATTAATGTTGCAGGAATCGCAATTGTGTTTGCAGAGATGATAACCTCTACATTCATGGTGCTGGTGATGATCTTGATATGGAAGAAGCACATTCTCCTCATCATCACCTACATAGTTGTCACCATGTCTGTAGAGCTGACGTACGTATCTAACCTCGGTACTTTACAAGTTCCCCCGTGGTGGCTATCTACCCATAATCTTCGCCTCCTTCTTCATGGTTGTCATGATTACAAGGACATATGTGTACCGCCAGAAGCACAAATATGAGATGGACCACAAGATCTCCGTAGACCAACTACGAGAGATCGTATCCCGCCCTACCATTTGTAGGATCCCGGGCCTTGCGATCTTCTACTCGGAGCTCGTCCACGGAATTCCTCCCATCTTTGAGCACTACGTGTCAAACATTCCCGCCCTGCACTCTGTGCTCGTATTTGTCTCCATCGAGTCGCTCCCCATCAGCACGGTTTCACCCGAGGAGCGCTTCTTGTTTTGTAGGGTGCAGCCCAAGGAGCTTTACATTTTTCAATGTGTAGTTCGGTATGGCTACACGGACTTTGGGAGCGAGCAAGAGCAGTTTGAGCGGGTTCTTGTGGAGCGACTTGAGGATTTCGTGAGGGAGGAGTCATTTGTGAGGGTGCTGCTGGAGCAACAAGAGATGAATAAATTGGAGGAGATCAGTGAAGGGGGTGAAGGTGAAGGGCCACCTGTCGAATTGGATGAGATCATTGAAATGGATGAAGGGCCACCGGTTCGGACGTAGATTGAGCCCGGCTAATCGAACCGAGCGAGAGATAAAAAAAAAAGAAGATATATCATACATGCAATGCATGTATAGAGGAAGGTAGAATTGAGTTGTATCTTTTATTATCACGTGTTGCACCGCCACAATTATTTGATGGCCGGTATTCATATGCTTAATATTCT
Organism: Fallopia convolvulus; assembly: GCA_964016875.1. NCBI lineage: Eukaryota > Viridiplantae > Streptophyta > Magnoliopsida > Caryophyllales > Polygonaceae > Fallopia > Fallopia convolvulus. The sequence goes on from OZ024733.1 coordinate 21,410,740, forward strand.
CTATTTTTATCTCATGAAAATATTCCTAAGAAGGTTAGACCTAACCTGCTAAGCAATAAGCATCCATGGATTGGTTTTTTACAAAGTCGCCGACATGTATATTTCTATATGGTAACGGATCATGAGTTTATAAGATATTTTCATCCTTACATGACCGACTAGTAAGCCCAGCCCATTTTACGTGTGTAAATATATATGTGGAAGGGTGAGAATCTTGTTGGAAAAAAACTCTTGGTTTACTTACATATACTTCGGCACGGGGTCAATATTGGCTAAAATTACATTTTGGGTAATCAAGTAATCCGGTTCAAATTGGGGAAGCAAGTAAATCACGTGCAAAACACGGGTTATCTGTTTATACAAAACAAAAGTGCAACTTATAAGCCCGTAGATGTAGGAATTAAGCCTACAAAGTTAATGCATTACAGGTTTAGTCTACAAAGATCATTTGTACACGAATTTAACTAATTCATTTGACGCAATCAGAGGCAAAAAGAGCTGCATGATATGGCAATATTTACTGAACAAAATGTACAGCTCCACCGCAGCAGACGAACTTCAAAATGGGGACATTAACAAGTCTTTTTAGATCAGTCCAGTTCCACGTACTTCAATTCCTGGTCAGCTTTCCATGTGAGATTTGAGTTCTACTTGGTTTTAGGATTCACGAGATCTTTGTAATGCGTAGCCTCGACGCTGTTTCAGCGAGAAAAACTGCACGCTCCTGTGCAAGATGTAAGGACCAACTATATGTTAGGAAATGATAACAATGGTTAATAATTTGTATGTCTGTTTTCTTGCATCTTATTGGAAATTCCATGTTGTGGAGTGCAAGACAATAAGCATATGTAAGTTCATTTTAATGAAAAAACAAAGAGCATGAGAGAAAGGCCTGCCATAACCATGCATGTCATACAGACTTGAATTGTGAGAGGAAAGTGATCAAGAAGAAACAGACCCTTGCCAAAAGATTAGGCGTCAACACCAAAACCTCTGTAATACACACAATATGAAGAAGAAGATGAGGAATCTGATGAAGAAGAAACAGACAATTGACAAAAATAACCACCACAAAAAGAGAAATCTTTACCTTGATTTGCAGATCAAGTTTCTTTTTTTGTGTACAACCGTTCTGCTTCCACTGCTTAAACAACAGATATATATATATTTGGATTTTACTCAATACATATGTGGCTTATAAAGCACTTTCCTAAGCGAATATTTTCAAAACAAGAAAAGTAAAGGAGAGAGACAAAGACCTTTGATGGAGCAAGTGTGCTGATACCTGGTTTCAAAAGAACCATTCTTGATCTTTCAAGGCCACGGGCTCTTCTATCGACTTGTTTCATTATATCAATTAAAACTACTATGGTTTGAGAATATGAGGCATAAAAATGTAGCTTTAATATTCACCTTCCCCATTTCTTTGGATGAGAGACATATTACATCCTTTTTCTCTATTCACATCCTTTAGAAAATGCAGGTAACTACAACAAAAGCTAAAAGTTACACTGAAATCTTTCCATAAATTCCTTTTTCTTCTTTGTCATATCTAAGCATTAGAGAAGACAAAACTGGATTAAAGAAAGGAACAGTACTAAGACAAGCATTGTTCAAAGTGATGCAATTGTAGACAGCAAATGAATAATACTTGATATGCCACAAATGAATACAAGAAAAAGTCATGTAATTTTGTGTGTACATTAGTAAGAAAAAAATAAAAACACAACCTGGTAGCCGTATCCATTATAAGGGGGGAAGGTAGATCATATATACTGCTCCAAATAGTGAAGGATTCTGTGATGGATCAGCAGGCAGCTTAGAGGATCGGAATTATGACTTTTGAGCCTTCCATGCTAGCAGAAGTGACAATCAATGTCCAACAACAGCAGAGGCACTTTTGGACTGGAAAAAAAAGCAAGTAAACATTCATTCAGTTGAGAGTGATATTCCCAGTGTACATCAGTTGCAGAACAAAGATTATTGCAATCAGAAAGTAAAGGCCAAACAAGACCCTGTCGACATGAGCAAGCCTTATCTAAGCACGGGTGAATATTGGAAATTAACATCCTAAAGCATCTAATAACACTCCTCCTCGGAACTCCTCTGTGGCATCAGATGGAGATAGCATAGCTCTGCTCGTCAGTTTCTTAATGCATATGTGGCCTCAATATTTGCAGATGACTCCTCAGATACAACTGATATAAGCTTGACACCATCTAGGAGTGTTGATGGCTATTTTACTCTACATGCTTGCTATAATACCTAAAAGTTAGTCTTCTTGATATAAAATTCTGGATTCATTTTTTTCCTTCTCTGTAAAAGTTAGTCTTCTTGATAGGAACCTAGAAGGTTGGTTCTTTGTAACCCGCTGCTAATGTCTATGCTACAAAGTTTCAGGCATAATAATTTTGTCAAACGTTATTTACTTATGTTTGGTTCATGAAGCTTTAAATATTCTTTTTGTGTTCCTCTTGTTTTTGTGTGGAGCTACATTTCATACAAAAAAAAATTGGGAACTACTACTGATCATCAACTGTGAATTAGGTAGTGGAGTGACATGTCGAAGGCTGCCAAGTGCCAACTGAAGTTATGGCATTTAGTCTATCAGTATGATCAACACATCTCTTTGCTTTGTTGCTTGTATAACGTGTCATTTGCTACAACGTTTAGAACCTATATTTTCTCACTTCACTGTTTACAGTGAATAAGTTCAATTTTTTAGATATCCTGAGCAACTCTATTTGTTAGAAAGAAATTTATATAAACTGGCTCTAAATAAATGCATGCGATGGTATCTACCTCAAGGAATGGAATTATGACATAACTGATTAAGTTGAGAATTACTACTTGGATGCACCTTCACTATTAAACTGATTGTGTTGCCATCACTTGTTATCATAAATCACTACTTGTTTGCTCAATGGTTCTTTTGGTGCAAAATTGAACACAACCTACAAATCATTTGTTGTCTGTTTGGTGCATTTGTGTGACTGCAAATTGATGAACTTGTTGTGCAAGTGGTCGTAGACTAAGAAACCGATAAACCTGGGCGAAAGGAAATTGTGTCTCTTTCTTGTATCTATAAGATATGCTTTCCTCTCTAAAGGTCTGCACTATGAATTATAGCTGGAAATTTTCCTAACCCTTATATTCTGAGTTATTGTCTTACTGACTAAGACAGTCTTTTATCTTGTGTGTATGTAGCCATGGGTTCCTAAGCTTCAAAAGGCAGTTTCAGGTACAAAGAAGCCAACTAAAACCGAATGATGTGATAATAATCTTCAAAGTCCCGAGCCAATTAAAATGGAGAGCTTAGTTTCGCCCATAGGACTCTTTTAAGTATAATTCTATCAGCCTATCAAAGGTGAAAAACTAATGAGATGACAGACGGTCTGGAAAAAGGTCTCACTAACTATTTTGAAAACAAGGGAAATGCCCCACATGTACTACAAGTTTTCATTGTCATAAATAACAACTGCTATGAGAAGAGAAGATGAATACTTGTTCCAATTCTGAATAGGAATGCCATCAAGAATTTCCAAATAGTTGCAGATTGAGGCTTAGAACAAGCTCCCTAACATGAATAGGAATCTTTTTCAAAAGAGAATAACCCAAAGCAAAAGCTAATTCTAATTCTTTCAAGGATGAGAAGAGATAACATACACAAGAAGATGGGATCTTTTAAAGTCAGAGAAAGAATATTAATCATTTCAACCGATTCGGGAACCAACCTATTCAAAATCAGCAAACAGTTAAGAATATATATAATTATGAGCGACTGATGATACGAGGCGTGCGGACAATCTCAGCAATCTGTTGTCTTTGCTAAGACGGTGGGGCAATCTTAGCTCCAAGAATAATATCTCGAATCTCAGATTATGTAAGTGCAGATGTATTGACATTGTTTTCTTAGCATAGTCAGAAAGTATGAGATCACTCAATGCAATTTCAACCTGCACAAGAATAATTTAAACTTCAACAAGATAAATACATTTTTCTACTATCAAAAAGTATGTTTCATTTTATTAAATAATAAAGTATAAAATCTTTGTGACCAGGAATATAGAAAAGGGATGTTTGTTACCTTCATTCATTGATCATCAGACAGAGAAGGCCAAATGTGATGAGGTTCTGTTACAACAGTTATGTCAGGCTTGAGCAACATCTTCGCCTTTTCGCTGTTAATATGAAGTGCACGTAGAATCAGGATGAGCCAATAAAACGCTGTTTAAGACGATATGTTCTTTACCCAATCGTCATAAATGTTGAACAAGACCATTTGAGGCTCTGTAGCCTTCAAAATCAGATCCCCAAACTTTTCAATCTTCAAACAGGCTTGGAAAGGGAGTTGCAGTTCACTTCCCTTGATAACAATGTTGGGGATATCCAGCAAATGGACTTCCAATGGGTCCAACATTCCTTTCTGTGTAACAATAATTTGTTTCGGTTGTTCTTCTACAAGTAAAGAGCGAACAAGAGCGGCCACTTCTTCAGCAGTCTTCCACTTAGCCAGCTGACGAAGACGCTATTGCCCAACCCAAACACTGGTGTGGATAACCTTCAAAATCAAAACAAGATCATATTAATGTATATATTTTTGGTCAAAAGATGATTTTAAATTTGAACCAAGCATAATAAAAGATAATAACAAAAATGTTGGAAAATGAAGTACCTTCAAAAACAGTTGCCCAGTATGAGGATTAAATATGAATATGGCCCCATTGATGGGATTTGTTGTAAGATTTCCCTCAAATGTCTTGTGAATCGTCACACGGTACACATTTGTATCATCAACAAACCAAATAATCTGATTGCTGAAGATCTCTCCATAATTTTGTGAGGACAAATATGTCTCTGTAGGTTCAAAAGAATACAGCTACAGACCCTTCCTTATTCGCTCTCTGAGCACATATAAAGCTGGATTTGACCGCATAGATTAAGAAGAGGCAGATGTTCAAAAACAATTCCCGCAGAATATAAGTGAAGCAGAAACAGAAAAAAAAGCGAAAAATATTTTTACCTTCATGATCTTATTCCTAGCCTGTGCAAGTAGAGGCTTTGATCCAGGGAACCAATTGCCAAAAGCGGAACGCAAGTTGTATGCCAAATCAAGTCCAATCATCACACCAGTAGGTAAAGGATAGACTGACATATTATCTGATGTATAATCCATGAACTTTTCCCTAGTATACCGTTCAATATCATGAGAATCGTAATCTCCCCATCTAAGTTGCACATCTATCTAGTATTTGTTGCTAGCCTTCTGATCAAACACATCCTTCGTCTCAACCACTAAGCTAGGTTTTGACATTGGCCATCTATGAGCTGCAAACAGAATAATATATGCACATGAGCTATTCATTTTGTAACTCTTCCTTGGGTGAATTGTTTCTTTCTGGACTGTCTCAATTTCAAGGGCATCTAACTCCTGATCCAAAACCTGACAAAGATCCATCACAACACTCTCATGGATCCTCTGCCACAAGTGAGCTCGGAATATCTGGATTAGTGATCTTTTCAGTTTTGGGATCTTTCCATGCATAAAGATTCCAGTGAGATCCAGCTGCACTTGGAAGCCAACATATACATTGGCACGATTTATCCTCGGGGACCACCACAAAGTGAATCTACGGTTTGGAATTTGGTTGAGACCAGATCTCTGTGCATTAATCAGCCTCTTATATTTCATGGACTCCTCAAATCCAGATGCCTTCTCCCAAAACAGACATTCCCAAGTCGGAAAGCTGAAAAAGAAGAGCACAATAAGACGATCACATAAAATGTCTTCAATCAAAATTTTAAAGCTAAACAAGTAAACCCAAGTCCCTGTTTTTGGATAAAACAATGCCCCAACATTCAACATAGATCACAAAGCAAAACTATATTAAAAAAAGAAGGGAAGAATGCCCAAAAATACGTACTATGTGCCTTTGAATAAAGTGTGTTCTAGGATACCCTCCACTCCTCCGAGAGCCTGGATGACATCAGTCCTATAGTTGTTCAAATTCCAAAGTTTCCCGTCATGCCGCTGATGTGTCCACAAAAATTGATTCTGCTTTAGAACTTGATATATTGCTTGAAATCAGTACGGACTCTCCGTCCTTTATCATAAGCCAGTGTTTGACGGTCTGTTTGAAACAGTGTTTTAATGAGAGGAATTCCACGATCCCATGAACCCTATTGAGATTAAAAGATCAATATCACTTAGTATTTGCCAAACATGGTGCAAAAGGATATAACATGTCTACGAACAAATAATAAAAAATGAAAGTTACCTCCAGATCTTCAAGGGTTAAACGCCTATTTTGAGATTTGTGAATCAATGAACTCACTCTCCCATGGCTATCCAATAAATCAGTCAAGTCAAAAAAACAGCAAAAGAAATAAGAAAAAAAAACGAACAAAAAAATCTAGATAGAGCACAAGCATACCTGTATGTAGCGATAAAGATTTGGGATCAGCTGATCTTCTTCATGACTCATACCGCTCCTGAAGTGGGTGACACCAAAATCTGTCTGTTTGCTATATCGAAGATCACTTTGTGGAATCAAGAAGTGACCCATTGACAGCATACCAAGCCCTCCAATTTCTTTTGGTGTATAGAAGATCACAGGAGGAAACCTGCAGCATATATAAAATGAGCACACAACTGCAAGAAATTATCATAAAGAAAATTCCACTCTATCGACAACATTTACTTGCTTGGCATCTTAGAGTTCAACCCAATCTTTATACGAGTCTGAATTTTATTCTCACACTTGACCAGAAGATCTAGAAGCTCTTGAGTATGCACATTTGCTTCATGGAAGTATGTCATGAGACCTGCAATGCCCAGAATGAAAAACACAATATTATCACCATGCATAAACAATAGTACTCGAACTAAAAGAAGGCGAGCACAACTAAAGGCCACAATTTTTTTTTTTAAAATACAAGTACCTATTAATGCAGTATTCCATTTGTTGACAATCTTCGTGAATGTTGTAGATCCTGAGGACATAAGAATCTGCCTAACACGATTCTCAAAAACCTTCATGTGCTCATCATCTACTCCAAGGAAGGCAATTGTGGTCCGCTCTTTTGTGAGTTCATTTTGCAGGTTCCACACCCCATCTTTGCTGTTGAAAAATGCCTCTTGTGTCATTCTAATCTTAGGCAATATGCACACTTCAAATCCACACATGCTAAAAAGCAAATTGGGGTGGTCTTTGCTGTAAACAGAAACAAAGCCATTCTCCCACTCCAACGTAGTGATACTTCGTGGGAGACGATTCTTCATATCCCAGAAAATACTCCTCCCCAGGTTAACATCAGGTTTCATCAATCTCATCCTGGCATCTCTTGGCCAACACTTTTTATCGTTATATCCAACCATATTCTCATTATTGGGATCAGGATGCTCTGTAAGATATCGCTGGATGAGATCACGTGCTTCTTCATGCGTGCACCGAAACAATATATGCACCTTGTCAATATAACGAGAATACAACCGGATTGGGTGACGTGTTTCCACCTTAGTGTCCCAGTAAGTCATGAATTCATTTGGCATTTGTGGTGAACCAGCAATTTCAGTAGCTCGTGTCAATCCTAAAAGAAGCAGATCTAACATGAGCCCATAATACTGTACAACAAACGAAGCAAAATGAAGCCATATCTTTGTAAGACAGAACAACATTGTTTTTTGTTGTCACATTATCAGCAATGTTGTAGTCAAGAATTAAACGCAAGAGCCTGTTAAGCATCGTCAAATCAATCTCCTCAAAGAATTTTTCAAATTTGGTCTGGAGCATCACCATACACCGCCCATCACCTGTGTCCCATACACCTTGTGTCCCATACACCTTGCAGACAGCAGATTGTTAATACCCTGACACCATTTGTATACAAGAAGAGGAGGTGGCTCAGTATCTGCAGGCTTAACCCAGTTGGGAAAGAGAGATCTTTTGTCCCCCTCATACCCCAGGTACTGATCAAGATAAGCATCCGTAATCTTCTCAAGTGGTTCAATTTCATAAACAGGGATCAGGTAGCTTTATAGATCCATGAACTCAATACCAACTTCTTTAAAAGCACGATGTGTCAACAGATGACGCTTTATTCTTGACAAAGCTTTATGAGGGTTATCATAAGCCTTTTCTATCAGCCCAAACCCTTGACGCTTTATTCTTGACAAAGCTTCATGAGGGTTATCATAAGCCTTTTCTATCAGCCCCAACTCTTCCCTCTGTAGTCGATTCAATCTGACAACAACACTATAAGATTCCTTCAACCTTTCAAGGGCGAGGATGAGAAGCTTTGTATCATGCTTGTAGGACAATGGGGGTAACGGAATTGGAGTGAACTTCCTAGATTCCAGCCAATGGACAGTTGTGGTATAAATAGCCACAACTTCCTCTGGTGTTCTTCAGATAATTGTGTTGTCGTTCTTGTTCTGCCTTCAGCCACAAACGGGTGAGTCTAGCCAGATTCTTCCGACAAATAGTCTTATCAACTGTGGCTCCCTTTCTTATACGTTCACGATTGTAGTGAGCAACATTGGTCCACCAATCAGCTTTTGCCTTGACATAACGCAAGATCGTATTCTTAATTGGGATTGGCAAACCTTTCTGATAACACCTGCCAACATTTGAGCAGACCATAACTCTCCATGAGCAACTACAAAACCAATAAATGGTTATGTAGCGCGTCCAACTACAGAATCATATTTTAAAGCTTTCAACATCATCAGATTTAAAGTTGTTTGTGGTGGAGCGCATATTTTAAATTCATCAATTCACCAATCTTTGTACATGGTTCTTTTACTAAACAAAGTCAATTCAGGGAAAGTTTTGAAACACCAAAACTGAAGGTACACGACAGAAGCAAGCTTTATGTAGTCATACTTGAGAACATCCAGGAAGTGAGGTCTGCAAACAAGGAACATACGCTAAACGAGGTACAAAATGCAAAGGCTGCAAAACAAGATGGAGAACAAAAGAGCTGAATACAAGTTTTAGAAATGATTGACATTCCAATTTTTAACTGACTGGTCAACACTGTTTCTAGCATTATCAAGACGTTCAAGGCTGCTATTTGCCTTTTCTAGGTTATCAACGCTCCTCCTTGATTTCTCTCTTTTGTAAACACTGGCTCTTGATTTCTCTCTGTGATCAGCACTGATCCTTAGCTTTTCACTGTTTGGTTCTCATCCTAGATATGTCTTTCCAATCAATGCCTGGCCTTGATTTGTCTGTACATTCTGTGCTGCTCTTGGTTTATCTGACCTTTCTAAAGGCTGTGAAGATGGTCCAGTTGCACCTCTCAAATTTGGCGAATTTTCTATTACGGATAAGAACTTCTTAATATGCCAGATTGCAGTGATTTCCTCTTTTATCCATAATGGTCCGTACTCATCTTTACAGAGCTCCCAAAGTTTATTACCATGATAACAATCGACAACATCATCAGCAGTTCCCTAGCAATACCAAAGATAAAATAGCGTCAGTAATTTCCATGGTTCACTTTTATAGATAGGAGATTAATTACACAACAGGAAATGAAAAGAAGACATTTGATCCCCTTTTGGATTCGCATAACAGCTTTTCACTTCCTTTAGTTCCTTATCAATTAACATTAATTCCCTACATCATCACTCCCACCAATCCATGCATCATGACTGATCCAGTATAAGTATCAAATTCCAATAATAAGCTAATACAAAATATCTTAGCTTTTAGAAAAATGTCAACTATTCCAAAGAGGTTTATATAACCTGCCAAATAAAAATATCAATCATTATAGTGGGAGAAAAAAGAATGTCACACAAAGGCATAGACTTACATAGAACACCAAGACTGGACATTCGACTAATGGCATCTTATCTATATTCTGTATAAAAAAAAAGATAGCATATATAGTCAAGAATCACTAATGCAATCAAATTAATGAAATCACACAAACAAAACAAATTTAAATGCATAATTTTGAACAAAAAAAATTGTAAATTCGTAATTCACCAAAATGTAATTTGGTTGCAAAATAATTAATCACCTGATTTCACTCAAACAAGTCACCAAACACCTAATCTCTACCATCAAGTCTGAAAGCCAGCTATTAGAAAATAAGAGGGGGGTGAAGAAGACATCAAGGAAATAGTTTATACCTTAATTTGCCGCATGCTCCATCATCCAGGCATTCGAACAACTCACCAAACTCCTTTGATGTGTATTTGAAGTGTGAATTAAAGGTGAGTCCTCAATTCTTTTGTAAGATGTAGAAGGATGATCTGAATCAGACATCCTTATTTGAGTTAGCCACTCATCATTATTATCTATGATTCCTCCAACACCAAGAGATCGTGATTTATATTTGGCTTGATTTTCTATAACAGATTTGCTGGACACACCAGGCACTGACTGAGATCTCAAGGAGTTTGAATCTCCGCTATCACTACTTGGGTATTGTGGCTTCAGTCCTGCCCTGTAATAAGCAAAGTGGTGACCCAAATCCAAATTTACTCCAGCGTGATAAACCACCATTAAAAACACATTAAAAATGATATCAAGATGGGGTCTCAAGGAATGAAATTAGACCTGAAAAGTAATTATGAGGTGATAATACCTTTTATAGATAAGATGACCCTTGCATATAAACCAGATGTGACAAAACGTCCCGCACATACATGGCCTTCTTTGACTTCAGATCGATCATATTCCTACTATGTAACAACAAACAAAAAAAAAAGTCCTCTGTTTATTTGCAATGGCATCTATCAAATATTTGCAACTGAAATCTTTCACCCTGAGCTTGTTGTGTTTTTCATGTGCCAAACGAATAAGACCAAATTGTTTCTAAATGAGAAATATATGTGAGAAATCCATTGCTATTGAGATAGGAACATAGAACATAGAAAATAAGACCAAGAAACTTTGGAGTGGTGCCGACAAAGCTAATTAGAGTAAATGTACATATATAATTGACTTCGTTACCTGTGTCACACATAGAAAACAGGGCCTTGATATTGTTTATGTGATCATGCAACATATAGAATGTGGGACAATAGAGTATAGCTTACTGACCTATGAATATTGCGCGAAGCATAGCTTTGGGATTATGTATGTCATTATGCAGCCTTGACAAAAACTTGAGTAGATCATCCCCGATGAGTAGATCAAATTTCATGACCCATTGACATTCTATTAGAGGATTGATAATGTCAACCCTCTATTTTGTATTGAACAGACTTTACACTATTTTACTGTTTCGATTGACCAAACATTACTTCACTGAAGTGGTGCTCTACACTTCTCATTCTTTTCCCTATACCTAATTCCATAGTGAGAGAGAATGTATTCAGGCAACCTCAACTGAACCTTTGTTTTCCCATAAGCACAAAATATCCATTAATGCTCGTTTTAAACTAAATGCAATCTCTATTCTTATGGGGCTTTAATCTGTGCATACATCACTGCACTTTCAATTGCTTTCCTCACAACAGCTGGTCCTAGATTCATCAGCACCTGCCCATGACATAGTAAAATCAGTGGCAGCAGTTATAACCAGTATACCATGCTCCAAAATAAGAATTGATCTTTCTAAAAGATCTATACATGACCGGATCTAGGCATATAAATCGGGGCAGATACACAGTATAGAGATATGACACAGACTTTCGATCCGGATTGAACATACCCGGATGTCGGATCTAAAATAAATATATCCAGATAACCTGAATTGAATACATTTACTCCGGATATTCAATGTGAACATACATGGCTACCCTGTATACCCAGATCGGATCAGGGTGACACAAAAGCAAAATTTGCTTGGGGTATCCCTGTTATGAAGAGCAAGATATATCTCAAATCATATATTTTATCACGTAATGATACAGTGAACAATTCCTCTTTTCCTTATTTTAACCAAATGATAATGATGGAGTAGAACTATGTTATCTGAAAGTGTCACAACTTTTACATTAGAAGTGATTGACAGCTTCTTATGCTATGTGCGAATTTTCCCTCAAGCCTCACAAATACTTGCCTAATCAGCACATGATCTAGAAGTAGTTAAAAATTATGACTGACAGCTTATCCATCAATCAGATAAAACTCTTAATTCATGCTAGACATCGAATCCATCATAAGCAAAAGATTTCCTCAATTCGTAAAATGTTTATTAATCTCTTTCATTATAAAGACATTTTTATACCTTGAAAGGTGTGAGGAAATGAACACAGTACAGAGGAAGATAAAGGTCAAATGAGAGATTGTATAAAGGTTCTAAAGCGTAAATATCAGAATAAAACTTCATTTGCATCATTAAGGCAATCAGATCCTTCTCCTTGAGGCCAAAACACACGCCAACATCTACAACATCCAAGCAAGGAAAGGTAAGACAATTTTTTTTATAAAGGAAAAAAGACATTATGTATAATCAATCAGAACATCAATGTTGACACCTCACAGCAAAGCTAGATTGAATACTAACCTTTCTTTTCCAAGGCACCGAGCAAGTTCCTCAGCCAAAGCTTGGCCTGGTGGGTCGCCATCTATTGTCAGCATAATGCGAGAAGCCTACTTACAAAACAGAGAATAAATGTATAATAGAGAGAATTCAAAATACCTGCCACGTGCTAATATTGAAAAATAAAGCTAGCTAGCCTTCACCGACCTTGTTAAAGTAGCCTATGCAATTCCAGACATATTGATATGCAGCATCCTGGCATAGTTTGCAGCCACTCAAGAAAGTAGAATTGGGCACAGCAAAAATACAGGCCTACTCTAGCAGAATGTGGATTTCCAACATTAGATATATTTTATCTTTATAGGCCTTGTGAGCCAATAGGCCCAATACCATTAAAATGTAAGATGCCTTTTCTTGACATCCCGGCGAGTCCATCTAGCTTAATACATCAATGAATGAGTATGGGAAATATATAATGAATAGTACTGAGAGATTTTCTACCTTCAGGGACTGGTACTATGTTGCTTAAGATTGACAGGATTCTCTCACTTACTTCCGTATCAGCAAGAGTGCTCATGAGAAATTTAACAAGATCAGTGCCCGTGATTAATGGGATGTTAGATGGGAGAATTGACAAGTTGTATAGAGCTCTGAGGGAGTCATGTTTTTCTTGGTAAAAACATTTAGAGCCTAAACCCTTGAGGATGTTGACAAGGAAGGAGATTGCACCAGACGATCCAATGATAGCCTTGTTTGTATCCAATGCACTCAAAGCGAGAAAATTGGCAACTATGGCTTCAGAAACAGCTGAATCTGGAGACCCATTGGAAGATTCAATCTTAAGCATCTTATGAACTGCACCTGCTTCAACAATTGCAGCCTTGTTCCTACACCAATATCATAACATTTTCACAATTTAGTCCAACAACTCTTGGGAATCATCTCATTTGGCAGAAATTTATCAAATATATTAATTATTCATACAAAAGCACCAACCATTCATGTAGTAGAAAGGGATCAGAATGAAACCTCAAAATAATGTCATTGTCTTAGTTCCCATCGTCCATCGAACATTAAACACCGAGGAATTAAGTGAAATAGCCCTTATAGAAGAAACTGGAGAAAGGCACATATTCTACCAAATTTCCTTTTCTAAACAACTTAGCAAGGAAACATCATATTCACCACATTAATTATATATCATTTGCCTTCCTAGCAAACAGCTACTATTACGAATAATGCACTCCAAACCCTCTTTTACATTTTATGAAGGAGAACGAATGAAATCCAATTTCTTAATCCCTGGCTAAAATGAAATGTTGTATAAACAGTCATTGATCAACTTCAAGTACTATTGCGCATGCATACAGCTAATTTTCATGGGCCAAAATTGAAAATAAAATAAAATAAAATTAAGCAACCCTTGTTTACAAAAAAAAATAGTGAAATGAAGAGAAGTAGAGGGAAGAAGAGGTCGTACAGATCATTCCCAATCCCTAAATTGAGCAGAGCATACAGAGCTTCAACCATGAAATCATCGCTGATCTCAGCATCTGCGGCTTAGCAGGCAAGGGAGTGAGATGATCAGCGACGACATGCTGCATCATCAAGCATTCGATTTAAGTAGATTAATAGATCAACCATGGGTACATCATCAATATGGTTCTCTTGCTTAAATGTTGACTTGAAACCATCTGCACAAACAAGAAGTTTTACAAAGTCCATATATAGCAAAATTGTTCTTGTATGGATGGCATGCAATGTAAAGAACTTATGCATTAGCGTGCATTTTCCTTGATACAAACCCTAGCTGCAAAAAATCGGAATAAGGAAAGTTGCAAGCAATTGCAGAATGCAGAATGACTGAAACAAAAAGCAAAGGAAGAAGATACAAAGCTAAGAAAGCAAGCGATGGTGTTACATTCAGCAACACATAGATTGTCCTCTTTAACATTTTAAATCTTATAGTATATCATGAATGCTTCTAACTACACTTATAATTTAAATCCATTTAATATGATTCATTCAACCTCACACTATCATATGCCTTTACTGTTCGTGTAGTTAAATTCTCCGAAGCCTCAAAGATAGGAATGAAACATGCTTTGATACTCATCGACAGAGCTTAATGAATAAGGTTAATTGCTTCCTTGTTGTGTACATCTATTTCTGCCTTGACTCTTTGCTTCAAAAAGCTATAGTTGAAGGCACCAATTTACTACAAATTGAAACATTAAAAGGCTTCCTTAACAACAATTATTCACTTGAAAGGAAAAGATTTGCTCACTTTGTTTGAAGGTTGAGTGTAAGGAGTTCTTGAATGTTAATAGTAGACTAACCTTCAGGCATTACAACGAAAGAGCTTCCATTCATATCTTCAACAATTGAGCCTGTGTAGCAAACTTTTTCCCGTAGCTCCATAATCTAATCTTGTAACTAAAAAAAGTTATAAGAGACTGACAGAATAATATTAATTTAGAAAAGGCCTTTAACTGTAAAGTATGGACAAAGATATTGTGCTAAATTATACAAATCATAATTTCCATCTGAAAATCAAATGATTGCAGTTCTGCATAAATGTAGCAGATCAGGTCCGGGATCATTTATAACTAATGATTAGAATAAATTTTGTAGAAGCACCTCAGCAACACATATTCTTACAGCCACGTAGCGTATAATTATTCTATTTCCTAATTTTTGTTAAATTTCCTCATAAGCACCCCTTTTAAATATTTCCTAAGACACAACTCCAGCATTGTCACATGCCCATTACAGATGAGAAACTTATCAACTGCAGACCATTTAGCCCGAGCAAATGCAGGACCCAGCTTTCGATCTTTCTGTATCCGGAGAAGAACTACATCCATGGCCTCATTACTAATGTCAAGGGGCTTATAAGCAACCTTTATACTTGGAATATTTTGAGCAGCGCTGCGGCTGCCTCATGCAGATGATCAAGTAGCTTTGCAATCCCTCCAAAGCATCAAAAGCATCAAGAATTGCTCTAAAAGTAAATACAGCAGCAAGAAATGAAGCTGCATTTTTCCGTGCTGGATACCCAACTGAACTACCTCATGGACAATATTTGACGAGAGGGTGCATACGTGCTCCATGACCCCCTGAAAGAGAAACCAATAAAAAAGATTCAATAAACAAGGGCGTTATTTATAAAGATTTGAAAACTTGAAATGACTCCGACATAATACCTGAAGGTGAAAGACCAAAAAAGACCAAAATAGTAAACAAGATGAAAGACCAAAAAAGGAATAAGAAACTCTTGGGACAGCAAGGGCTTCTGTTCCTTTTACAGGCTTGGATGTCTAGAGAGACATAAAAATCCACACAGAATTCTAATTATATATTTAGATAAATATAATGAAGATAAAATATGTAACCAATTAAATGAAGCATACCAGCATCATTTCCAGAGCTTTTGTGAGCCCCACCAAACAGGGAAGACATTGATTTCGTGAAGCAAATGAGACAATTAGATTCAGGTCAAAATAAGAAGCAGAAATTCAAATAGTCGTTAGTTGTTCCATAACTACCACAGATAGATTTCCAACCTGTGCACTTAACTCTCAAAATTTACACTGACTACCTGGGTAGAATTATATAACAAAATCCAGTAAAAATTGAAGAGACTAACTAAAGATCATATATCCAGTCAGATAGTGATTTAATAAGAGGAACTTTTGCAGGTAATTTCGATGATAGGGATACAAATCTAGAAAAGCCACAGCACAAAATTATGTATAGTACCAAAAGGTGAGCTATAATAATGATTAAATGTACACACAGTAGTAGTCCAAAATCTATAATTTTTGTACTTCAAATTTAAGTCTCTGCAATACCACCCTAATCCTATACTCATTTACCGTGAACTTTACAAAACTTCATTGATCATCAAATTAAGCCAATTTCGAAATTGAAACTTCAAGGACTGAAATTAGTCATAGAAAAGCAATTGAGACTAAGGAAAACACTGGATTACCTTTGTGGATTAACCTTTGTTGCTAAGCGAAGAGTCGTTGTCGATCTCTTGAATAATTGAATTCCTCCATATGAAATACCATCATGAAGGTCGAACGGAATGGCTCTATACAGACTTTTGTCATAAAGAAACCTAACCTAAATTGGAACATAGAAGACCTAACCCTTAATAAATAGATTAATAAGATATCAACCTCCATTGAAGCTACACCATTTAGAATCAATCACATTGGCTAGGAGGAGTTTTACACCCTCAGTTGCTAATTGGAAAATCAGCAAACTCAACCAACAATCATCATAATTGTTATTTGTAAAGAGTCATCATCATCATAACTGACTGAGTGAGTCTCCGCTACAGCGGAATCTGGGTTTATTTCTAAAGAGTATAAACAAATAAAATTCATGCCTTTAAGAAAGCCCAGATAAAAGATTACTTAAACTGTGGAGATAGTGAATATGATGCTGTACAAGATTCAGAAATTAAGTCAGAACTTACATGGGTAGCATGGAACTGAAATCTGAGAACTACTTTAACTTTTGTCTTCTCAAGCTTCCATTTCGTAACCTTCGACACTGTGAGGACATCCAATCGGTACTGCCCTGATCATTCAGCAACGTAGAAGTCTATCATATAAAATCACTTCTATAGTCTTGAACCAGAGAAGAGAACGACTGGAAGAAAATAAGAAAAGGTGAACCGTAGAAGATAAAGAACAAGAGATACGGAAGAACAAGAGACACGGAAAAATCCGTGCAAGGCGGCAAAAAAGAACCGAAAATGAGAGAGGCGATACCTATTACCTGCAATCAAAAAGGCCTAATAATATCAGAATACCAAAAATTTAAAGCACAAAGCAACAAAAACAAACAATAACCATCGTCATGTGTGATCAAGGTTCGATAACATTCAACCATCATGAAGTGTCATCAAAGCTTGATAACATTCAAAGGCTTTTAAAGAGTCTTGATGCATTCAACCATCATTAAGACTTGATGACGATTGATCCACCCACTTTTCAATTGAGTTCAATCCCAAACTCACAAAAATCTTGTAGAGTTTAAGAAAATTTAAATTGCATTTTTTAAAAATTCTTGCAAATAAGTTGTCACAAAGTGTTAAAAAATCATGATTTGATGCTACCATATAAATTAATATTTACATGTCAATAAAGTGATCGAACTAACCTGAAAATACAAGGGGAGTGGAGGATATTTAACTAATAAATGTAAATAATAGCATTCACACATTACAAAGAGACAAATCTAATTCCAACCAAAACGGAAACGGAGCCCATAAGTTTAAGACAGATAAATGATATGATAAACGTGGCCTTGTTGCATAGTGTAATTTCATATTTCTATGATAGGTTAGAAGTTAAAAGTACCTTGAGACAAAGGCGGGCAGAGACATCCTGATCGAACACTCCAAGAGCAATCACTGAAAATGAAGTGAAGAAGACATTATAGGATGACATGTACCAATCATTGTAAGCAGGTTCCGCCGAGAATGAAGCATGGGCCTCAAACCAAAATAGGGTGAAACCAAATGTCAAATTCTTGTAGAAGAAATAGCATATCTGCATAGAATAAACAGCATATTATTATTTATTATAGCTCACTGTCAATTGGTACATGAAATTTCTTTATAAAAAGAAATTATTTCATGGAGATTTCGCATACTATTACCATACTACCCTGTTACCTCTATTTAGAAAAGGTACTGAGCTGAAAAGCTAAGGAGCTTGACATATTATTGATCATAAGAAATAACATTTCTGGATGTCAGGCCAGACATGAAAAATAAAAGAGCATACCATCATTGCTAGACGTCTGTAGCACCAATGCCCATGCACAAGTAGCAAATACTCTAGGAAACGGAACTGTGCTATTGAATAATCACTTGCCATTGCAGCCTGCAAGAAATACAAGACAAATTGATACCATTTAGTTAATGGTGAAAATTCAGTTTAGAGAAAAGATAGAGAACCTAGGATTGTGACAAGGTTAGATGACACACGGAAGGTGCCATAAAATTTTCATGTCTCTATATTCTCTGTTTATAACCTCGATTTCATTTCTCTAAACAACGCATGTGATTTGATCTTTTTTTAAACATAACAAACCTTTCACCTTATAGACCCAAAACACTGTCACTTACATCATGCCAATAAATTGAGCATTAATCATAATTCAGATATTAAAATTAACAGGAGAGCACATGGATGGCAGTTTGTTCAACCAAAATAAAAGGCAACGCTCCAACTCTCATCTTAAATTAGAAGCAAAATTCCTTGTAATCATTAATAGTAGATAAGACTCTGCAGCGGTGAGTGCCTAGTACTGCTGTGTTTTCAAATACCTTAAAGATAACTTCTTCTTTTTTTCAAAAAAAAAAGCCTCAACATTATGTTAAAAAACACCTTTTCCACCTACAATAAAATACCTTACATTCTAGCATTCAATTAAAATTCAGAAGTATTAAATTGTTTTTTCATTTTAGTATAAGAGAATGCACTTTTTGAATAATATCATAGCATGCTACCTAATTAAGTTGTAGAAACAAAAGGTGAGGAACTCTGTTGAAAATCAAGGCAGTATTACCAGCCTCTTGACCTGCATTCCTTCAACACCACTGATGCCAACGCCAATATCAGCCTCTTAAAGCATGCCAACATCATTTGCACCATCAACAATAGCCAGTGTGGTATTTCCTGAACCGACTTTGACCAATCTTGTAACCTGCAAATCTCCTACACCTTTATCAGATTACTTCGATGCAAAAGCAAGAGATACTGACTGTCATGAAGCTCAGTCTTATATCAAATAAGGGGCACGTACGTGAGCTTTCTGTTTGGGGGAAGAACGGCAGCATATGACAGACGCACAACCAACCGCAAGATCTAAAAATAGTTTATCGAGTTCTGTATCTAGGGCAAAGGAAATGGATTTTCCATCAATTATCAAGCCAAACTTGGAGCTTTGGTTGCTTGAGGCAATTTGGGATTTCCCATCTTCTATCTGCTTCCTTATACTCTCATGAGAAGCCTGATATAGTTCAGAATTTTCATTAATCAAAGAAAGAAGCTTTTACATAGCTGACAGTAGTAAAGCTACCTTTGCAACAGCCTCCTTGCCACTTTGTTTCTCAAGCGCGATTATTTCAGGTGAATCTAGTGTTATTACAATTAACTTCATTCCCTGTTTCAGTAGGCTACAAGCATATCTGCGTGCAATAAAAATCATATATGCTTATAACATCCAGAAAAATGCCTAGGGATTTGAAATTATGGAACCATACCCTATATTTACTGTTGTTTCCATCTTATCACCGGTTAAGACCCATATCTTTATGCCTAGTTTGCCAAGCTTGTCAATGCACTCAGGAACCTGAGCAATTAAGCAAAAACAATTCCAAATTATGAATCCATTGTAAATCCTAACAATTTATAAATCAAACTGGAGCTTATATTGATATGTTTACCCCTTTATGGAGCTTGTCTTCAACAGTTGTGGCACCAAGCAGAATCAAATCCCTTTCAATCTTATCAGCGGCTATATCAATCAATTCATCTCGGTCTGCAGATACAGAAGTTTTCGCTTTCAAAAACTCTTCTTCCCATTTATTTAAATCATCTTCTTTAAGCTCTCGGTATGCAATTACCAGCGTTCTTAAACCCGCCTCTGCATATATATTGATGTGGTCCTTGGTCTCAGACTCAAAGGCTCAGCCATCATCTGAAAGTCGCTCAAACATAACACTGAACACAACCACAAATTTAGAGCAGATCGTTGATGAAATGCTGTTAAGTCTGCAATTAATTACAACATAATTGTTTGCAGTGACCTACCTGTCTGCACCTTTGCAGAGGAGCAAAATCTGGTTCTCTTCATTTCGCATGATGACGGACATTATTTTACGAAAGCTACTGAATTCTAAAATATGAAGAAGCCGATATGCCCTACAAAAAGAAATATTCACACATGAAAGGTTACTGTAGGTTAAGGAAAATGCTAATAGAGAAGAAATGTATCAATTGGTAGGATTAAATGAGGCAAGAGAGCCTCAATAAACATAAACAAAAAAAAATGTGTCAAATCCAAACAACAGGGTATAGTAAAAATCTAAGCCGTGTTTAAGAGGATCTTCACAAACTATATACTACTTTTGCCTGCAAAGAATGACTGGTTAAATGGATAAAACTAAAGAACAAATATTTCATGAATTGCACCTTCTTTCTTCTTCTCCTCTGATAACCATAGTCCATGGCCTCCATTATTTCTTCAAAGGTTGCTCCAGCAGTTTCACCTTGCCTCAGCTTCTTGCCAGACCCTTCACTGTGAAACATTTTATATCACAAAATTTAATGATATACAGAAAAAAACAAATTATGCTATGGCCTATGAGGTTGCTCCAGCAAAACAAGGCTGCTCTAGCAGTGCCCTTAATACACAAAGAGGACTGGGGACAGAGAAGATAATGGGTATCTAGAATACAATATAGGAATAAAAGATAATCATCAGTGGCATGCCATCTTGGAAAAAGAGGATAACCCTCAGTTTGTTGCCTACTTTCTCACAAATTGTTAGCTAGGTGATTGCTTGATTCAGATGATACAATATAAGACCAATCTCTGTGGAGTTCAAATGGCAAAGGTAAAATCAAAACTTTATAACTTTATGCTGAAAATTTGCAGGAATCCTGTAAACCGATTCAATGACAACGTGCTTTTTCTATATGAAAAAAATAAATACCAAATTAGAAACCTATAAACCCTAATTTCGAAAAGATGACAAAATTGAGATTGGAGAGAAGTTGGAGGCCTAACCTTCGAAATTCCTCAACCACTACAGTACGCCATGAACACGTTTCCACCACCAGCAACCGTTCTCGCCGGCCACCGCCCCAAGAGATGATGAACGGGAAACTATGCACCTAATGAAAGGGTCTTGCTACCATGCCACCGGGAGAGATGACGGAAAGAAAAAAAAATTGAAACCAAACGAATGCTTGCGAATATTCCTCCCGAGAAAAAAATTGAATCCCTAACCTGGCGATTGAAGAAGACGATTTCCTCCTCTCCGCCTTGTCGTCACGCACCACCACTATCAATTCCACCAATCACCATCCACCGAAGGGAATGTTGAGTTACCTCTAAATTGTTATCATCGGCCGCAACCAACGATGGCTCTCGTCTACGTCCCTCACCGGCCACCGCCAGCAAAGACTAAGGGTTCGCACCACAGCGAAGTCGTCCAAATCCGCCGAGAAATACAACAAGATCGAAGAAAAACCTAACAGACGCAAATCGCAGGAAAGGACGCAAATCTCAAAGGAAAGAAAATAGAAGAACGAAAGCAGACGGATCAGAAGCAGAGGCGCAGAGCCGAGCAGAGAAAGAAGACGGAAGGTGGCAATCAGCGACAACCGTACCCATAGGAGGAACGGTACAACCAACGGCCAGAAACACTTGCCCCTCTATCCGCCCCTAATGAACGGCCAAGAAGAACGGAAGGGGCGTTTTATAAGGAAGCCAATCCAACGACCCATGCGAGCGGAAATAGCGGCGAGCGGCCCCGATGCACTACTGTTTTTTTTTGAAAGAAAGAGGGATATTATTATTAAGGGTTTTGCTATTTTTCGCCCCGGGTGCGACAAATAAGATTCTTAAAATGGAAATTTATTCCTAACTTAAAATCTTTACAAATAAAATTATTAAACTTTGATTCATCAAATCTTTATCATATCTTCACATATTGAAAAATTAAAAAATAAATTAACTAACCACCCATAATAACTGGTTAGTTATCGTTCTTGTTCACTGTCATTTTCTTCCATCAAAAGAAAAAAAATTTAACAAGGATTCAATGAATTTATTTTTTAAAGGAAGCTTATGATTTTATTTAAGAGAGAATTGAAAATATCAATGAATGGATAGATAAAATTGAAAATAATTGAGAGAGTTAACGTAAATCAGCCATTTATTTCATTAAAGGAAAAAATAAGAATATTTGAGCGTTTTAGTAGTGGATTTGTTGTTTATTAGGTAAAATATTAGAGTTAAGAGTAACATTGTTGAATAAATAAAATAAAAGCTAGCTTACATTTCTTTTTGATTTCCTTAGAAAAATGAAAAAAAAATTAAGTTGACACAGTGTTTTGTTAGTAGTGGCTATTGATATTAATTTTTTGGATACTTTATTGTACTATAGTGAATAATTTATAAAATTATTTAACTTATTGTAAAGATTAATTAAAATGATTTTTAATCCTTAATTTATAATTTAGAGATATGTCAAAGATTTGGTGAATCTATATTTGCCAATTTTATTTTCTAAAGATTTTAACTTATGGATAGAGTTCTATTTTAAGAACCTTATTTGTCGCCCCCGGGGCGACATATAGCAAAACCCTATTATTAAACATTAGTGAATACAATCGACCCATCTCTAGTAACATATACAGAACTAACACAAGTTACAGATTTGCACATGAACCAAATTACATATCGAAATCCGACTACAAACGAACTAACATTCGAAAGATTCGCAGATGAACAACCCGATGCACTACTGTTAAAACGTACTTCAATCACTTATTGTATTGTTGATATTGTTGTGGTAGTACCGTAGTAGTTTATGTACGTGGCATATTGAAAAGAAAACAAAAGAAAGGAGAGAAAAAAATATTAAAAGTATAGACTCTGTGCTCGTATATGTGCTCGTATTTGTCTCCATCGAGTTTACACAAATTAGAATCGAGAACTTACATCTTCGATCAAATCTTTCGATCGATCTGATTTGCGGGTTCAGTTTTATTACGAATTTGATTTGAACAAGGATTGACAAGTGATTATAAAATAAAAAAGGGATAGATTGACGTTGTCGTTGAATATTGTTGGTAGGAAGTTGTCTATGTTCAAGAATATGCGCTTCGTCATCTGCTCAGGCCAAGACGCCTCATTAATTTCATCATTTTTTTTGTTTTTGTTTACGGATATTCCATGTTTCCTTTTTTTTTCCCTCTTTTCCCATATATAATATGTCAAGTAAGTGTATAAACTTTCGAATTTGTTGGGCGTTCGAGCAAATATGTGGTCATTCATTGGGGTATGTAAGTATAGCAGGGTGGTTTTGCAAAATTATACTCCTTCTGTTTTGAAATACTTATCGTATGTTATTTGACATATTTTGCCCTATTTTTTTACTATTATCCTCATTAATTAGTAAGAATTATATAAACGATTTTTCTAACTTATACCCTTAGGTATATGTTAAGCATACTATAGAAGAGAACTAAAACTCTATTAGCAAACTAATGAACCCTTTTAAAAAAAATTAATCCTAAATAAATTAAAACTTATAAATATTACCATTTTAAGGAGTTTAACATATGTCCCAACTCCCAAGGCACAGGTTAGAAAAATCGTTTATTTATTTAAGATTAATTAGTTTTTAAAAAAGTTTATTAGTTTTCTAATAGGGAAGAATGAAAAGGAAGAATGGCATCACAAAATCTGCTG
Source organism: Fallopia convolvulus (assembly GCA_964016875.1). NCBI lineage: Eukaryota > Viridiplantae > Streptophyta > Magnoliopsida > Caryophyllales > Polygonaceae > Fallopia > Fallopia convolvulus. Next base: position 21,434,700 of record OZ024733.1, read on the forward strand.
TAGTAACTCCAAACCATGGTGATTGGTGAGTGGTTTAAAGATGGGAATGCTCCTCCAACATCATCAACTAAAATCAAAAGCTGTATCACCCTTACAATAACAAAACGGCGAGAGCAATGAACAGTGAAGATTTTGGTCCGTTCAATTTATAAAACTTTCTATAGGAGTCGTTCATTTTTTTACAATTTTTTTTATCCTTTTTCCTTTTGGGTCTCATACTCTCTCATCTACCCGTTCATTTCTCTGTTCTTTCCTTCTGTCCCACCGCCTCCCTCTTTCCTTCTTCTTGCAGAAACCCTGCAAATTCAGAGCATTGCTTTTCTTCTACTCCTCTCTACTCATTCCTCTGTGTTGATATTTTCCTCCTTTCTCCTTGTCTCTTGCTTCTTCTCCGTCGCCATTCCCTTCGTTGTTTCGCTCCCCAGGTCATCCGCTTGGGCTTCGCTCTCGATTCATCGCCCGCCGGTAAGATTTTTTTATCTCATGTTAGTTATTTGACTTTTTCCCTATAAAATTAGGGTTATGGCTGAGTTAATTGCATAGTTGTAATTACTTTGCTGTTGTTAGGTGTAAGAAGAGAGGCGTCGACGACGGCGGTGAAGGTGGCTGGCGAGGGGTGTCTCTGGCGGTTGCCGCCGTCATACGTTGGGTGCTTCAACATGTATTCGATCTTTATTATCCGATTGAATTATGATTTTGTCCTCTTTTAAGATTTATTTTGTTGTTACTTTTAAGGGCTTAGGCATAGTTGTTTTTATCACTTCGAATTTATGGTTTCTAATTTTTGGGGTTTTTTCCACTCTTCTATTGCTTCTGCTCCAGTTATGGGTTTGCGTATGGAACGACGAAGAGCGGAGTACGTGTGATGTCCTTAATCTCCGTCTTCCTTCTTGCCGATTTATGGTTTGATTTTATCCCTCTGGATGGGATTGGCAAAGGTTATGGTTTCAATTGTAATTCCCTTTACAATTTCTTGATTATGTTTGCTAATTTCGGGGTTTTTTTCACTCTTTTATTGCTTGTGTTGCAGGTATGGGGGCTGCGTATCGAAAGACCAAGAGCGGAGTAGGTGTGGATATCGATCAGGTATTGCTGCTTATCCCTTGAAAATAGTTACTCTTTTTTGGGGTTAGGGTTTCAGTGGCATTTTTAGGTTTCAGTTTCAAATTTTTAGGGTTCATGTGGTTGGGCATTTCTCTAAAGTGGTAACAATTTGTGTTCTGTTGTTAGAATAGGGCTGTTTTTTTTTTCTAATCTTCAACGTAGGAATTTATAAATTTGATGAAAAATAAACTTTTTTTTTTGCTTGTATGATTATTGGTTATGATTGCTTCATTGGGATTTAATTGGAGTTTCTCTTTGGGAAGATTGCAAGGTTGAATTAGTGGATCATTTTAGGGGAATTGAAGTGCCCATGATATGTACAATTTCTCTGCTTTGAAAGCACCTTACTTAGAAAAAGGGACAACACGCCGATCTCATGGAACTTGTTGAGGCAATATGATATGGACAACCGAGTCAATCCCATGAAGGTGAGATTAATACAGTGTATTGTTAATACTTTCCAGAAACATTTATAACTTACATCTCTCTGTACTATATGCTAGGCATCTCAAGCATGGATGGATTGGCTGATGAAAAAACGAAAAGCTTTTGATCAACGTGGTGATATGGCGGTTTCTGCCTGGGCCGAACAGCAGCAACGAGAGATCTCCATTCGAGCACGTCTCAAGATCAAAGGTACATCTATGAATTTTTTATAAAAAAAAACAATTTGCCTAAATTATGTGCTTAATCATAATCAAGGAGACGAACGTAGAAGGATTAGTTTAAATTTCACTTTCCCAGGATCATGCACAAACTCTTTAAGCTTTAACTTGATCTCTTAGTAGGTAAGCATTTGAAAATTCATATTCTTATATACAAGCCTTTCGTGATATTAGGTTGACCCAGAGGAAGAGAGGAGAATCTATGAATACTTTTTCTAAATAAAACTATTTGCCTAAATTATGTGTCAATCTGAAATCATTTGTAATCAAGGAGATGAATGCAGAAGGATTAGTTTGAATTTCACTTTCCCAGGATCAGGCACAAACTCTGTAGCTTTATCTTTAAGCTTTAACTTGATCTCTTAGCAAGTAAAAATCTGAAAATGCATATTCTTATATACAAGCCTTGCCTGATATTAGGTTGACCCAGAGGAAGAGAGGAGAATCTTAGCTAGGGAAAAGAAGACGTCGATTGAGAACTTCAATACAACACTGAAAAGGCACACTCTGGTGCTAAAGAAGAGGGATTTGATGAGGAAGAAGGCAGATGAGGCTAGGAGGAGAGAAATCAGTAGGCTTTTGGCTGCCGAGGGCTTTAAATTGGATAATAAATCTTAACCTAATTTGTTTGCTTCATAACATTCATTTTTTTTGGATTGCAGCATTGGAAATTTAATTCACCAAATCCCAGGTTGTGGCTGCAATTCCTGGGACATTCTTTTGTGCTTGGTATGCTTCGAAGAAGCATTGGCTAGCTAACAGTATATTAGGCCTCTCTTTTTGCATCCAGGTTTGTTTTTGCTGCGAGTTCTGTGCCTGTACTTTCTTGGAGCTATATACATACATCAGGGGTGTTAAGTTTTTCTACAATGTTTCAGGGGATTGAAATGCTCTCGCTTGGGTCTTTCAAGACTGATGCCATACTCTTGGTAATAAGGTGCTTGTTTTAAGTAACCTCTCTTTACAGTCAGTGTGCGTAATATAATCAAAAACTGTGTTGCTAATGTTAGAATTAGTTTTTGTGAGTTTGCTTATTATAAATATTATCTTAAACAAGCTTATGTCTTCTAAGACAGTGTGAGCATATTCTCAGATAGTAGTCCAACTTATTAATGGGAGATTAAGCTTCTTGTTGTTGCTATTGTAGCTTATATCAATACCTTCTTCTTGCTGCCCGCATTGTTTTGCCACCAAAGTGTATGCCTTTGTGTTTGGAATTACATTAGAACAACTGAGGATGATTAATGATTCTGTGTGCTTTGAAAATTCGACCTATAGAGTACTAAAAAGCTAAATTGCAATTGAAAACTGAATGAAATCTTATTTATTAAATTACACTTTTAAGTTAATTAACTACCTCCACACCTTTACGAAGTCTCATTCCACATTGTATTCTTCTTTTTTTCCCAGCTTCTGATGTTGGTTCATAGATTTAATATCCAACTAATGTTCTGTGTTTGTAATGTTGCAGCTATAGTTTGTCCTCATTGACTTTGTTTGATACATTGTCTTCGACACCTAATATATCATAGAGAGGGCACACTGGGGGCAGACTTAATTTATGTGAAATAGAACTCGACTCTTTTCACTGACTCCGTTGTCGCGTTTATGAGAATCGTGATCATTATGTGAAGTAGACTTGAAGTTATGTAGTTGGTTGTTACTATATTCTTACATCATTATTAGAAAGCTATCTTTCTTCATAAGATGGCCCTATGAATGTTAATAATTATATCACACATCAGTTTAAATAAGATAATTGAATATGGCATTCTTCCTTGAGCTTAAAATCTTTATTTATTTCATTATTGACTATGCATTTTCTTTGCACACTTGAAGAAATCAGCTGAAAAGGAGGAGAAGAAGAGAAGATGAGAAACACTTACTGCAATGGGAGCTGCTAACCTTCCTTTTCTCCATGGTTGTCTGCGTTGCACATTAAACAATGGTGATACCTTCTTTAGTGAAACTAAAAAAGGACAATTAATCATCAAGATGTTGCTTGATTTGATCATTTTGTATTTTTGTGGCTGTAGTATTTCATTAAGAGTTTTACAAACTTGATCAACATCAATGCTTGCTTTGTCCTTTTTTTAACCCAACTTCGTGGGCTTAATCCTCCAAATCTTGCTTGGAGTGAAATTATATTGGGTTGATAATTAAGTTGTAGAGGATAAAAGTATATCCCCTATCTGAAATCCAAGGAAACCAGTGTAAATATATATTTTTAGTTACTCCTTTGATTTCTTATAACTTTGTAGTTTTAAATAAATGTATAATATTACCCAATACCCCCGTGCATGTGCACGGGGGCCCTCTTCTAGTATAAGAAAATAGTAACAACAATTAGAGGAAGAGAAGATGTAAAATCAAAGCAATGAGAGCATTAATTAGGATAATTATTTATTTTAGAATATTTTATTTTCTTTTAATTAAGAGATTTGATTTTATCTTTTTAGGAAGAATATCTTTTTTTCAATATTTTAGCAATTAGGGTTTTATTATATATACTCATGTATTGTGTTCTAAGGAATGAATGAATGAGATCCCAAACCCTAGTCTCCTTCTCTGCTATCTCGTCTCCATCGTCTGTCGTCTAAGTCACTCTTTATCCCCGGCTTTGGCCCTTCTTTCCTTCACCCAATTACTTTGTCTATTGAATCCGATACGAGATCTATAAGATTTCGTATCAATTGGTGCTTTCATTCCTGAACCCTACCATCAACATGTCCACCGTTACCGACAACGGATCTGATATTCGAGAACTCCAAAATTTGACGTTAGAGATCCGTCAATCTCGTCGGGAACAAGAGGTTCAACGTCGGGAACAAGAGGTTCAACGTCGTCGGATAGATCAGATTTTTTCTATCCTGAAAATTCCTCTCGACGATGCGCACGAACCGCCGCGAAACCTCTCCCGCGCCCGCGACAACCGAGACCGCGCCCGCCGGCACCACTCCCGCCTTCAGTACCGAACCAGTGAAGTTCGTTACCGACCCGGGTACCGAACCGGATGAGGTCATTACCGACCCGGTCCCCTGGCCATGCCTGCTGCCGCCGTGTTCTACAACAATTTTGGGCCCGGGAACTGCTTTTCCGGCGTCTGATTCAACAATGGGAGACCGGAATCGACTCGGTATCGCAGAACGGTCTTTGAAGATATGTTTTGATTTGTTTGTCCGTCGACCGTTCGGTGAAGGGCGCAGGGCAAACGTCTGTCAAGATATCAAGTCTAGGACCTATGTTGCGGACCAATTTGAGTTTCGGATGCTGACTCAAGTTGTGCTTCATGTTCAATGGGACCCTGGCGGATTAAATTCCAAGATCCGTTTCATGTGTCTCCTCCTGATTTCCGACTTGAGGACAAGTTGATTCTCAACAGGGGAGAATATATTAATACGCTATAGTTAATTAGGATAATTATTTATTTTAGAATATTTTATTTCCTTTTAATTAAGAGATTTGATTTTATCTTTTAGGAAGAGTATCTTTTTTTTAATATTTTAGCAATTACGGTTTTATTATATATACTCATGTATTGTGTTCTAAGGAATGAATGAATGAGAAATGAATTATCCCACACCCTAGTCTCCTTCTCTGCTATCTCGTCTCCATCGTTTGTCGTCTGAGTCACTCTTTATCCCCGGCTTTGGCCCTTCTTCCCTTCACCCAATTACTTTGTCTATTGAATCCGATACGAGATCTATAAGATTTCGTATCAATTAATCTAGTGTCAAAAGGATACGAATGGCAACAGCAGTTAGCCAAAATAGTAGAATACAGCTAGACAAAGTATGTGCCTCCACTATTATGATCACAGAAAGTATAGAATGAATATGAAAGCATCTGGGTAATCAAATTGGGAGATTTGGATTAAAAAAAAAGACAACAAAATCACAGCTGTTTGGCCACGAAGAATACATTGAAGTTGATATCTGCAAATAGTCCAGGGTTAATTCCACTTTATACATATAGGGGAGTCTTACGATCATCGATCTCCATGGCCGGAGCTCAGCCAGAAAGGTCTTCTCCTGCTAACAGCGCAAGAGAGTGGAATCAGGGAATGATGCGTAAATTACGAAGGAACCAGGCTTTTGGCTTTTGGGAAGTGCTCCCAGTTTCTTCGTTCCACCGTGGTGTGTGGGGGCAGCGTGGGTGTTACGTTTTCAGCCAGTCCCGGATCGGACACGTGTACCATCCTGTCATGCGCAGGTCACGTGATCTTGCCTACAAGGAACGTTATTAACTAATACTGTATGAAAAATTCTCAAAATATCCTAACATTTCACCGGTTACGCCCTCTACTCCCACTTTTTTGAATTTTACAAAATATTTTATACTTTAAGTTATTGCGCACTCTATTCTCGAAATGTCTACACTTTGAAATAAATAAATAATAGTAACTTACTTTTTTTGATAAAACTGTCAAATCCGTGTACAAATAAATTTTTAAAAATTATAAATCTTATCCTTAAAAGATTAAAATGTAAAAAAATAACCATTTTATATCTAGTTTGGTTCTAAAACATTCTTAGTGAAAATTAATTCAAAAACAAATCAATTTCCTCTACTTAAAAATATTTTGAGTAAGATTAATAACATAATAAGTTTCAAAGTTATAACATAATCTTATAGGTTTAGTTTTCTCATTTATAAGAAAATAATGACATTACTTTTTATTACTGGGTAAATATAAATTCCGGATTTCATAATTAACAACATAAATCATTAAATCATAACTTTGACTTTACAAGTAGTTCATCTTGATACTTTTATTTATTATTATTTTCGAATAATTTTATGCCAAATTAATAAGAATTTCATAACCTTTTTATAAAAAGTTTAAAAACTTATGTTCTACCTTGTCCAACTTATATTTTGGCTTGTCAAAATAAAAATAATGACATCGATTAGTTAAATAACAAATTTTATTAAATAAAACATAAAACCTAAATTTCCTTTTTATTAATGAAAAAACTAAATCCCAATTATTTTTAAAAAATAACTAAAAACCCAAACAAGGCTTTTAAAAAGATTCATAATTGATTTTTGTTTTGAATAAAAAAAAGTTGGACACATCATCTTTAATGTGTAATAACCTAAAATTTTTAAAGTTTTATAAAAAAAAAAAAAGAGCTATGAAAATTCTTGTTAACTTTTGTCTAAAATTATTAAAATAATAATAGATTAAAGTATTAAGAAGAACTACTTGTAAGATCAAAATTATGATTTAATGATTCATGTGGTTGATTATGAAGTTGAGAATTTATATTTGCCAAACAATAAAAGTAATGTCATTATTTTGTTATAAATGAGAAAAATAAACCTATAATATTATGTTATAACTTTGGAACTTATTCAAAATGTTATTAATCTTACTCAATATATTTTTATGTAAAGGAAATCGATTGTTTTAAAATTAATTTTCACTAAGAATGTTTTAGAACCAAACTAGATATAAAATGGTTTTTTCTAATATTATAATCCTTTAATGACAAGATTTATAATTTTATAAAATGTGTGTATACAAGGATTGAGAAGTTTTGTAAAAAAATAAAAAGGGTAAGGGGATAATATATAATTTTTTTTCAGAGTGTGGACATTTTGAGTGTAGAGTGTGCAACGACTCCCAAGGTATATGATATTTTGTGAAATTCAAAAAGGTCGGGGTAGAGAGTGCAACTATGTAAAAAGTTGGGATATTTAAAGTAATTTTTCCTAACTAATATGACCTTTCCAAGTTTCGAATTCCCCAAGTTTTTGTTCTTTTTTCTGTTTAACAAAGAAAATTCATTCAAGTTAGTTAGGACATATCCAATGGTTGGTTTATGGAGTGATTTGGGGCTTGGAGCCTTTTTGCCTCCTAAGAAGGCATATGGTTAGAAGAAAAGTCATGATGAAGCTAGGGATCTCGCCCTTGTTGATGGAATTGAAGAGGTCAGATTGTTGGATGGATGAGTAAGTATAAGAAACAATCAAGAGGTGTCAAAGCCCGAGTTCTAAGTCAAGGTCCCATGTCTTTTTTTAACAAGACTTTTTACAATTTAAATTAGACAATAATAATAAAAAAGAAATGAATCCCACGCTCTCTTTCCCCTTCCCCCGACACCATGAACAAGACCCAAAACCAAAAATTTGACCCCCCCAAATAAAAACCCTAACCATAAGATCCATGGCTCAATCGGCCTATTCTTCCGCCTCATTCTCAGTCAAACACCAATTAGAACCACTCGTAGCCTCCTTTGGGTGGCAAGCTATTTAAATCGCAACCCAAAAGCCGAACAAAAAGAATCGCGATTCTCCTGCTATGGCGACAAGTGAATCAAAGGGCGTTGTTAAAGCCTAATTGGAAGCAAGGAAAACCAACAAGAACTAGAAGAAGGAGGCATGGGAGGTGGCGAGGATGGTGGATTAGGGTTTGGGCTAAATGTAAACTGTTCATGGCAAATTCTTCAAAGGATGGGGAAGAAAAAAGGTGGGTATCTTAGGGAGCAGAAATATTGGAGTAACTGCCAGACCGATAACAGTTTGGAAGGGGGATGCCCTGTTCCTCTTAAGTGTCGATTCTTTTGCCGATCGACTCAATCACACAGGTGCAATTCTTCCTTTTATCCTATGTGTAATCCTAAGTTCCAAAACTTGCACTTTGTTGGCTTTATCGCTGGTTCTAAATTGGTATGCCTGCACACCCTTTACACCTTTCACCTTCATCAACAAATCTCTATTTATGCAAAGAAACTTGCTACTCTCTCTAAATCCTATTTGCTAAAGAACATGGATTGGGTCTTGTTTGGTCGCTTTAAGGAAAATCCTATGGAGAAAGCTAAAAAACCTTTAAAACTACTATTGGTACTGACGAGAAGTCACTCTCTGAACAAGATGAAAACCTGAACAAACTTGAACAACTCGAACCTCATCCTACTATGGTCGAGGAGACCCTAAGTACTAGTGCTTTCAAGAAGTCTTGTGAAGCTAGCCCTTCGGGGGCTAAGAAAGACAAAGCCAAATTGAAAACATGCTTTGACATTGTAGCTTTCTTTTTTTTTTCGATAAACACCAGCAAACATTCATTCAACCAACAGCAGCTACAAATTCAGTTTCCAACTCAGCCAGCAAAGCAGCTGGTAAACCCGAGCTATGGAAAACAAGGAAATGAGAGATAGGTTTCCATTGGTTCAGCCAATGAGCAGCTCTATTAGCACACCTATGTACAAAAATAAACTTGCACACCACAAAGCTAGAAGCTAACTCTAAAACTAAAGCAATAAGCGACCCCAAGATCTCTCTTGGAAGCTCTCCCCGCTGAATTTTGAGGATGACAACCAGACAATCTGATTCCACAAGGAGATGAGTGATACCTGATGTTCGTGCAGCTTGTAGGCCACGTAAAATAGCCTCCGTTTCAGCAATGTCCACAGCTGATCCACTCTGAATTCTGTTGGCCCCTGCAAAGCAAACTTCACCAGTAGGAAGCCTACATACAAACCCAATGCCACACCCACTCTCTCCCACCGCTGCGTCGCAATTCAGCTTTGCCCATCCTGGCTCCGGCAATTGCCAAACTGAAGGTCTGCTTGATGTGCCTTATGGAGCAACCAAAAATTTCTGGTGCATTTTTTCAAACTCTAAGTGAAGAGTCAACACTCTATCAATATGATGTTGGATTTTCTTGAGAGCCCTCAAATAGCGCCTTGTTTCTTGCCTGCCAAATACCCTGAACTAACCCAGCCCAAACAGCAACTTCATCTCGTGAGGAATCTTTAAGTATCCTTTTGGTCCATTCCAAAAAAGACTCAGTGCCTTCACCCAAACCATCAAAATTTGGGAAAAAAATCCCAGATTTGACGAGGCAGTACGCAGCCATACAACGCATGCATCGTTGACTCTTTCAATCCACAAAACTCACACGAGAAATCCGAGACAATCTTCCTAACAAACAAATTCTCCTTGCAAGGAAGTGCTTTTTTGCACGCACGCCATATACAATTTCTGATGCGTGGTACAATATTGATCTTCCACAAATTTTTCCAAACCTGATCCTGATGCCTATTTGATGAAGACGTTCCAAAGCTGTTTTTTGCAACCTTTATCTCAAAGAGCACATGATAGGCAGACCGCACACTATACTCACCAAAACTTGTATAGAACCAGATCAGTTGGTCTTCAATTAGAGGAGCGATCAAATTTTGAGCCAGAATAAGATCCACATCACAAGGGGCACAAACACGCCTGACCCCCTCTTCATTCCAGCACCTCAAGTTCCAGTCAATAAGATCAATAGCTCGTAGATTCTCATCGGCATTCCAAAAATTCCCAATGACTTTAAATGAAGATGGTCTAGGAAGCCATCGATCATTCCACACCTTGATATTATTTCCATTACCTACCTGCCAGTAAGTCCCTTCCTCCAACACCTTTCGAGCTTCAAAAATACTCCTCCAAGAATAGCTAGGGTTATACCCTAACTTGGCCTCCATGAACAAAGAGTTTGGATAATACTTGGCCTTGAGGAGTTGACCAAGCAAGGAATCAGGATGTTTGATTAACCTCCACCCTTGTTTTGCAAGTAATGCAATGTTAAAAGTCTCCAGTTCACAGAATCCCAAACCACCCTTTCCCTTGGATTGACATAGTCGAAACCAACTAAGCCAGTGGACCTTTCTTTTGACCTCCGAATCACCCCATAAGAACTTGCTCATAAGTGCATCCATCTTCCCACACAATTCAGTAGGTAGCTTGAAACACGACATATTATATAAGGGTATTGCTTGAATAACAGACCTTATGAGAACTTCTTTCCCGGCTCGTGACAAGGACTTTGCTTTCCAGGTTTTCAACTTCTTCCACATTCTCTCTTTAAGTTGACCAAAGATCACCTTCTTCGACCTTCCGATCATTGTTGGTAATCCGAGATACCTTTCATACTTTTCTACTTCATTAACATCAAGGATGTCTTGAATCTCTGATCGGGGTTGTTCACACACATTCTTACTAAATGATAACTCGGATTTTACGAAGTTTACTTGTTGACCAGATTCTACTCCATAAGCATGGAGGATAGCAACAATTTCCGCCGCTTGTTGACAAGTTGCTTCCGCAAAAATCATATTGTCATCTGTAAAAAATAAGTGTGAAACAACCGGGGTTGTCCTTGTTATTCGAACCCCTTTGAGAGTCCCTCTTCGCTCGCTTTCTCTTATTAAGGCCGAGAGCCCCTCAGCACACAGAAGAAACAAGTACGGTGACAACGAGTCTCCTTGCCTAAGTCCTCAGGATGGAAATAAAGTGTTTGAAGCGCCGCCATCCATTAATACAGCAAAGGAAACCGTGGAAATGCACTTCATGACTAAACGTATCCATTGATCACAAAAGTCGATTCTTCTCATAACTTGCTCGAGGAAACACCATTCAACTCTATCGTATGCCTTCGCCATGTCCAGTTTCAACACCAAATAGCCTCTTTTGCCCATCCTCTTACTCTTCATATGATGGAAAATTTCAAAAGCCGAGAGTACATTGTCCGTAATCAACCGCCTGGGAACAAAAGCGCTTTGAGTCATAGACACCACTTTGGAGAGCACGACCTTAAGCCTGTTTGCAAGAATCTTGGATATAACCTTATACAAAACATTACATAAACTGATAGGATGAAGGTCCTTTATTCGGTTAGGGTTTGTAATTTTTGGAATAAGGGAAATAAACGTATGATTTAAATCTGGAGGAAAAGGGACCCCATTGAGAATATTAAGGCAAAAAGAGATAATTTTCGTTTCAACAATATGCCAATGCTTTTGATAAAAGAGCGCTGACATACCGTCAGGACCTGGAGATTTTGTGGGTTGCATTGAGAAAAGGGCAATTCGTACCTCTTCACCGGAAAACGGACACGTGAGCTCGAAGTTATCCAAATCCGTCAATAGAGGCGAGATTCCTTGAGGAGCCGTAGTTGAGAGTGTGCTTAAATCAGATTGGAAAAGCTTTTGGAAATAATCCACCGCCACCCTCTGTTTATTATGTGAACTATGCCACTCCATCCCTTCCTCATCAACAAGTTTAAGAATTTTGTTTCTCGTGCGTCGACAATTAGCTTTTTGGTGAAAATATGAAGAATTCTGATCTCCCCATGTCAATTCATTTGCTTTAGCTCTTTGCATCCATAAAAGTTCCTCCTTAGCCATTAAATCTCGTTCTTCTTCTTCCAAAGCTCTACGGCGTCCGACCCACTCCCCTCTCATCCCCTTCTTTTGGAGTTCCCGTAGAGCTTCCCTCACATTTTTTAGCATTAACAGAATATCCCAAATTCAGCCCTATTCCACTCTTTTAAAGCCTCAACACACCTTGACAACTTGCCCATCACTCCACCCTCATTATTTTCCATACTAGGATTCTTCCAAACATTATCAATAACAACCTGACACTTTTCATGATGCAGCCACATTGCTTCAAAACGGAAAAGTCGGTAGCCCCTGCGTTCTTCCATGTCACCTTCCTCCATTCTGAAGCACTCTAACAGAATTGGTAAATGATCAGAGCCTTCTCTATCTAAATGACGTATTCTTCCCCTCGGAAAACAATCCCTCCAACTGTCATTTGCCACCCCCAGATCAAGTCGTTCTTGGATGAAATCCCCGCCAACCCTTCCATTATCCCACGTGAACTTATGACCTGTGAACTGTAGCTCATGTATCCCGCACGTATCAAGCGCATTCTTAAATTCCAGAATGGGCGACCAATCTGATTGAATTCCGCCATCTTTATCTTCCAAATTAAGAATCTGATTGAAATCTCCGATACATAACCATGCATCATGTGTATCTTCGGATAGCCGATTAAAAAGTTTCCAAGAATGGTGTTTGTCTTCCTTTCTCGGCCAACCGTAAAAACCTATAAATCGCCAAGGCTCGCCTCCATCTTTCGGCTCAATTTTTGCATCAATATGATGAGCAGTGTAAGACTGAACCGTTAGCTGAATATCTTTGTCCCAAAGAAGGCATAATCCTCCTGAACTTCCAACTGAATTCACAATAAAACAACATGCTAAGCCAAGCTTTAACCTTACCTCCTCCATCTTAATTACATCACATCTCGTTTCCATCAAAAACACGATCTGTGGGGTCTCTCTTCTCACTAAGCTAGCGAGTCTTGCAATTGCTCGGGCCTTCCCCAATTCCCGACTATTGTAGCTTAAAGCGATCATAATTTCGGGCAAGGGAGACTCTCTGTCTCCCCCGCCGATATCAAGTTCTTTGATTTTTTGCTATCCGTCTCCTCACTCTCAATTTCCATAAGATCCTGTATATCTCCTGCCTTTCTCTTTTCATTCCTCTGAACAGTAGGCTCGTGTGACCCCTCTCCACCCCTTGCTCTCCTTTTCCACGTTTGTTTTTTCTTGATCTCTACATTACCCTCAACACCTTTTTTCCCCTGATGTTCTTTTCCTAACACAATTGAATTCTGCTGGTCACCTTCTATTACTTGAGTCACTGTCGTGGCTGGTGGTGACCGCTCAACTTGTTTCTCCTGTTTGTTTGTCTCCACATCAGTACTCTTTCCCTCTTGGCTTGAATTTTTATGCTTGTTTTCCACCACAGTCCCCTCTGAAACTTGCTTTTCAGTGATTACAAGTCTCTTTCCCAGATTGATCTTATCAACTTCTTGACTCTGCACTATCTGGTTTGCTTCTGTATTACCAATTTCAACCTCGGTGGATTCGGTTACTGTTGCATCAAGAATGTCCATCAGAGATCGCCTCTTTTGATTTGGCGACCGTTTTCCAGAATTCTCCTCTTCCTGTCGTCCCTCCCCTTGCGATCCCTTCACTATCAATCTCTCTTGCTCACGATCAACAACACTTTTGGATTGATTCTGTTTCATATGTGACGCCCTAAGCCAGTCCCCATACTCCCCGTGCATTTCCTTCGCCCCTTCATCTTCACAATCAAGTTCCACATTACCCAACATACCACAAGTATAACAAAAATTTGGTAACCGTTTGTACTTGAGTTCCACCCATATCTTCTTGTTCCCTAACTTCATCAGTAAGCCTCTTCGTAACGGTTTTGTGATATCAACAGAAACCGGATTCTAATGAACTTAGAGCATACAATCAAATCCTCGTATGCCAATTCTTCCAATCCTCCAAAGCTCTTTCCTATGGCCTCCGTTGTTTCTTTCATCATCGCATCCAATGGTAGATCATAAATTTGGGCCCAGAACGAGGCTTTGTCAACCATAATTTTGGACGGTTGTTCAGTACCGGGTTCTTTCAACACCAGTTTACTTATATCAAAGGACCAAGGCCCTTCTTTCAGAACTTTTTCTTTATCCCCAATGGAAGCAAACCTGAATAAGAATAAGTTGTTCCTGAGCTCCCTAAAAACAAATCCATTCCGGAGTCTCCAAGCCCCTCTCATCGTGGCTTGAAGAGCGTATGAGTTGAAGGGTTGATTTGACAGTAGAGTTCCCACCAGAATCAGCCGTTTGTTTTCCTCTGTTCCTGGTGTTTTGCCTTCAATCTCGATACATTTTCCGTCAAACGCAAGTTCTTCCTCTATTTCACTTATTCCATCTTTAGCCTTTTCCAATCTTTTCCAAGCACACTCAAACTATGGTTAATCCCGCACAAAGATGGCAGGAACTCCCTAGCTCCCACGGCCAATGACCGGAGAGAGGCCAACGACGATCCGCGAACCGTCAGGAAAGGAGGTTATCAAAAATCGTCGGTTTTACCCTAGAGAGCGTTTTTCCATGGTTCTCTTAGATCTTACATTGTAGCTTTCCTTAAGAACATGTCAATTGTTAAAGAAAATGTCTTGCAATTGAAAGAAACATCCCACTACGGCTTTTTCTTGGGCCACCTTACCTTACCAAGTATATGTTGATGAACTCTTGTGGAGTAATATATGGTGTTTATTGTGGATTTATCCAAGTTTCTACTCTTTGAAATGCCTTAAGAGAATTTACTAGGTAGCTAAATGGATTAGAATCAAGGAATATGATACAAGATATAGAAACCCCTTTAGAAATGTAAACATTATTAAGTGTGCTTTAGTGAACTCGGCGATGAAATTAACTACAACACAAAATAAGATCATTAGAAGATACAAAATTTGGATGCCTCTTTGGAAGATTATTCCCATAAGTATACATCACTTGACTAGAAATATTTTGAGGAAAAATAACACTCCCACCCAGTTCTCTAATGTGCCTCTTATCAATATACTATAACTAAAGTCGAATCCTCCTATCCTACGTGTCATTATCTTAACTATGCCACATTGGCGTTTTAATTTTTCCATTTACATGTTTGTCGTTCGTTAATTTAAGTATTTACGATCCTTATATTATACTCCCTCCGTTCTATTCTACTTGTCTTTCTAACCTCAAAATTTTGTTCAACAAAACTTGTCCATTTAGGATTTTTATTTAATTAATATGTTGGAAAGTGTTCATATTGACTTTTTTCTCTCTATCTATTGGCTATAAAGGGTAGTTAGTAATTAATTGGTGATTACATTTAGAAAATTTTGGATTTTCAATGATATTTTTTATATTTTCAATGAGTTTCTTAATATATGTGAAAAAATCTAAAAGGACAAGTAGAATAGATCGAAGGGAGTAATAATATTTGGCGATTTTGCAGTAATACACCAACTAAAAATGACCATGTTATACTGAAATAGCATTTGAATACCCACGTGGGCATCTTTGCTATAAAATTAACATTATTAAATCTTTTTTTAAATAAAGAAAAAATTCTATTTTTGATTTATGAGTTTTAAAAGAAATATGAAAAACATATTGAAAATAGTAAAAACGAGAGTTACCCCCCTCCCATCGTGGTAACAAATTTGGCAGGATATCTATGCGATTTTGGCGCTAACCTCCCTCCAATCTTGGTGAAGATCACGTTAATATGGAAGTTGTGATTTTCATTATATTTTCTAAGAAATATTCCATAATTATTCTTCTTATTTATGGTCTTTCATAAGTACCCGATCATGAAATAGTTAACTGATGTCACCATGAAAATTTCATCCTGTCTTTCTATATAGTACATCCTGTCATTATGTATGCTTTATCCTATCAACATAATATCTTATATTTACTATTCAATAGTGAATGAGGTGTAAAAGAAACATAAATAAATCTTTTTTAAAACAAAGAATCTTTTTGATTTATGAGGTCGAGGGCTTTATCAGATTTGCGGCATATTATGAGATTTTGGCGCTAACAATTCTCTCCCATAATTAGTTACGTGGTGAAGATCACAAAAATATGGAAGTTATGGTTTGGATAATATTTGCTCAACAATCTTCCTTAATTATTCTTCTTCTTTAACCGTCGCGTCTTCCATTAACATTCCTCCTCCCACACTAAACCGTACTTTGAAATTTTGCCATTAAACTCATCCCGCTGATACATCGGTCTCGATTCGGCCTATAATTTTCTCGATGGGTAAGTAGTTATGTTTAGGTTTCATGTTATTATATGCGTGAACTATGTCGAACACTGATTATTTCAAGTCAAAACACTTTTTTTCATGCGTTTCCAATATTCTTTACTATGTAGTATGACCAAACTTTTATGGTATTTCATTGCAATGAAATTTGTTCGATTTTATAACAACCCTATCATGAAATAGTTAACATGATGTCACCATGAAAATACCATCCTGTCTTTCTATATCGTACATCCTGTCAATATGTATGGGTTATCCTGTCAACATAATATCTTATATTTACTATTGGTTTATTTGTATATTGTAGGGCGATCAGATTATTTGATGAAAGTGATAGTTGGTGGGGAATGGAGAAATAATGGAGATAAGTGGTATTACGAAGGAGATAGGAAAGCAAAAGCCATGATGGTTGCAGATGATATCGGTTTTGCCAATTTAAAGAACAAAGTTGCTGAAAAGATAGGGGTTGATGTTCAAACGTATCAATTGGAATTGAAGTATCTATCCCAAAAGGATGGACATAATTTTCCACCATTTGATGTGTGTTATGATGACGACTTCAATGCCTACAGATTTCTTAACCTAAAGTCTGCTAGGGATGGTGTTTGGAGTATAGAACTTTATGCAAGTCTGATCCCTAAAGCGAGTTCATTTTCACATAAAGGTTGTGAGATAAATCTCGAAGCTACTGATGGGAAACATAGAGAAGATGAAGTAGATGTGAATGCAAGTGCACCGTTGTTTCAGAATGATAGGACCCTAGATGAAATCCTGGATGAGGATTGTAAAGATTTTACAATAATGGATGAAAAGATCTCTGTTGAAGTAGACAAGAAACGAAAGAGGGAATCTGTAGAAACAAATGTGGTATCGCTAATCAGTGATGACGAAGATGAGATTGTGATATCTGCTACGAAGCGGCAAGGGATCGATGTTGTCGTATTGGGTGATGATGATGAAGGGAATGGTATTGGTTGTTCTAAAATAAATACTGATTATGTCTATGAATCAGTTTCTCGGGATGGATCAATGGACTATGATTCCAAATTTCTGGATGCTGTAAATGAGGTCGAATCTAAATTTGTCAAAAGTGAACCCAAAAAAGCGGAATGTGATAAATTGGTGGTTGATGTTGTTAAGGAGATGTCGCGCGCTAAAACTGTTATAGTTACGGGAGATTATTTCGAGTCAAAACAGGAGCTCAAAGATGCAATGATGGGACTTACAATGCGTGAGTATTTTCAAGTGGAAACCGTCAGGTCTGACAAGAGAACATATGTTGTGCGTTGTGCCATCGAAAAGAACTGCACTTTTTTCTGTCGTGGGTCAGTCCTACCAAATTGTAGTTTGTGGTGTGTGCGAAAATTTCTAGGGACTCATAGTTGTGGTTTAAAGTTTAGACACGACCATAGCAAAGGGGCAACTGCCAATATGATTGCTGAGATAATTTTGCCAAGGTATTGTGTTTAATCATAATGATTATATTATATGAAAACTTTTTATAAGAAAAATACGTATCATATTTTTTCATCTTTGCAAGGTTTTCTGGTCGTAGTCAAGCCCCTAGAGCACGAGAGATACAAGCAACAATGCAAGAAATGGGGATTGAAACAAGCTACTATAAGGCAAATAAAGCTCGTTTGTTGGCTGAAGACAAGATACGAGGTAGCCCTGAGGAAAGTTATGCTCGACTTTTTGGTTGGATGGAAATGCTAAAGCAAAGAAATTCAGGATCCCATACTATGATTGTTAGAGAATCCAACCAAAGCTTCAAATACGCATTCTGGTCTTTAGGGGCTTAGATCAGGACAGTCCCTCATTTGAAACAGGTAACTTCATATATATAACTGTTTTGATATGAAAACATAAATGTATTATGGACAGGATAAATGTTATTGTATGACCGGATAAATGATCTTGTATGACAGGATACTTGTTATTGTGTGACAGGATTATTTGTTATTGTGCTAAAGGAAAAAATGTTATTGTATGACAGGATTAATATAAATTCCTGACAGGATGCATGTTATTCACATTTACTTGTTGTCTATGTAATTGTTTCAGGTTATATCAGTTGATGGGGCTCATTTGTCTTCAAAGTACAGGGGACATCTCCTCCAAGCCTCGACACAAGATGCAAATATAGGGATTTATCCTATTGCATTTGCTGTGGTCGATAGTGAGAACGATGCATCTTGGTCATTCTTCTTCAAAGAGCTGTTGAATGTCGTTCCAGACAACCCTGAAGTAGTCATAATCTCTGACAGGCACACAAGCATTGTTAAGGGTTTAAGAAGGAACTACACAGCCGCAATCCATGGACACTGCATCTTTCACATCTAACAAAACTTCAAGGTTAAATTCGGTAGGGAAGACCTCTTAGATTTGTGGAATAGGGTTGTCAAGGCATGTACAATTCAAGAATTCAACCATCAGTATGCACAACTTTGCGAAGCATCTCCTAAGGTGGGTAAGTATGTGAAGGATGCGGGATTTGAGAAGTGGTCAAGGGCACATTTCCCTAGCAACCGATTCCGTTATGACCACCAACAATGCTGAGACTCTAAATGGCCTTTGGAAAGAGGAACGTGGATGGCCTATTATTTCATTGTTTGATGAAATTTTATCGACCTTCTCTAAGTGGTCGTGTGAAAGGAGGCAATCAGCGGCAAACTAGAACGAGGTGGTCACATCTGAGATATTGGCTAAGATTGATTCAAGGTATCTCAAGTCTGTAAGTATGACAGTGTGCAGGGTCAATCAATTTGAGGCAGAGGTAAGTGATGGTTCTGACAAGTACGAGGTCAATCTACAAAGCAAGACATGTGAGTGCAGGGTCTTTCAAATTGACAAAATCCCATGCACCCATGCTCTTGCTTTTGCGAAAAAAATTGGGGTTGATGTTGGCGACCTTGTGAGTCCTGTGTACAAGAATGCCCAAATGAAAGAAGTATACAAGGAAAGTTTGCATCTCATCCCACCGTTTCATCTTTGGACTGTACCTCTCTCTGTTCTAGGAACAAAGTGTCTACCACCAAATGTAAAGAGAGCTCTAGGAAGACCGAGGATAAATCGGTTTAAAGCACATTGGGAGAGAAATTATGCTAAGGCTAAACGATGTGGAAAGTGCGGAAGGCTGGGACATACACACCGTACTTGTGCAAGTCGTGCACCCATACCTTCAACATCGACCTCATTGCCTTAAGTTAATATTCTCATATTGGAAACTATTTACTTAGGATATTTCTTAATTTTCGTAGTGGATATTTGTTCCTATTTTTGTTTGAATTGAACACTTTTGGTTGTGTTTCCTATGACATTCGGTTGAATGAATTTAGTTTGGTGTAATGGATTTAGATTGGTTATAAGCTTTGGGGTTTAGGGTGTTGCTGTGTTTTGCTACTATTTTTTGCACTTTTTGCTACAATTGTGTAATGAATCCAAAGCTGCTGTTTCAGGCTAAAAATCAACACTATTATTGCACTGTTATTGCACTAAATCAGGTTTTGCTGCTGTTTTTGCACTAAAGCTGCTATTTCTGGTTATTTTTGGCTGAAAACCAGGTTTTGCTGCACTGTTAGTGCACTACAGATGTTGTATCTGGTTGTTTCTGGCTGAAAATCAAGTTTTGTTGCACTATTATTGCACTAAATCTGTTGTTTTTGGCTAAAAATCAGCACTTTTATTGCATGAACAACAACTAGAATAAAAATTAGTATGTTTTGGCTAAAAATCAGCACTGTTTTGGCTAAAAATCAGTAAAAATGCAACAAGAATAAAATGTTGTTGTAAGACTCTTATGCAACTCCTCATAACCAGCCCTACCCTAAGGGTAATCATAGAAGTTATCCATGTTATCAAACAACTTAACATGTTCAGCCTTCACAAAACGCTTCTTATCACCTCCAAGAATTACACCTTCCACTATCAACAGGAGTGCCATCTTCAATTTGTAGTTGTCTGGATGTTTGTACTCTATGAACATATCAAACAGATTTTGGACTGTGATTTTAAGAACACCAAAAAATCTTTTCATCACAGTATTGTCCCCATTGGTGCGCACAACAGGGATTTCTCCACATCCTAAACCAGAAATAAGAGCATACTCCTTTAGTGAAAACCTTAGCTCTTTGCCTCCAATTTCATACCAAGATTCCCTCTTCTTTTGTGTCTCCAATTATTTGTATATCACATCATGTAGAGTTTGGCAAGAGTAGGAAACTTGTTGAGCCATTTTCACAATTCTACCAAAAGGCCCATCTAAAATTCTTTCCAACTTGCAGGTGTGAGACTGTTCTCAATCTCTCGAAGATATGTAGTCCTTGAATTGATATTTATCCTCCCATACAAAGTCTGGCCATTATAATACTTGTATCGTATCTGCAACCATTAAAATCAGGGCATTTGAGAGAATATCATGTCATTACTATAAGCTAAAATGTTATAACAAATAAATTCAGATTAGCAAAAAAAAACAAATGATATGCAGTCATGAAACTTGATTCATCCTGTCGCGAAGATGAATATATCCTGTCACATAAAATTATTATCTTGCATAATGACAACTTTGTATCAAGTCATTATGTCTATCATATCTTGTCATTGTGTATTCATTCATTGAATATAACATATCCTGTCATTGTTCAATCCATTTCCTGTCATATATTAACTTAAATCTTGACACACATGTTTTCAACTTTGTCCTATTCAGTACAACAAACTGTTATTCTATCAAATCACACATAGGAGCAAAGCAAATCTCATAACTACAAACTAATAATCGCAGTGACATGATACTCGGACTACTTACATTCTCTTTGAAGAAAATAGGTTCGGCATGGGACGATTTGTTCGATTTCTTTTTGGACTTCAACTAAGAGGATTTAGAATTCTTCTCATTCCTTTTAGGTTTTGCTTTTGTATCCACTTCTGAAACCTCGGTCTTATGCAATTTCGCCTCTTTAGCTTTCACTTTGGCATCTTTGCTTGAATTTGCTTTCCCCTTTGAAGTCGGTTGCAATGGCGACTTCCCTTTTTTAACACTCGAATTCGACTTACTGGACTCTGTTTTTTGGCTTTTCACCGCTTTCGTCTCTTTATCATGCTCTTCTCGCTTCCTTTTTTGAGAAGACCCCTTATCTCTAGTTATCACCATCATTGCTAGGGCTGAAAATTTCAGCGTGAAATGTCACTTTCAATTTTATACAAATTTAATGAATAAAAGATGTAAAAAATCTAGGGCTGAAATCAGTAGCAACCAACCTCAATCAAGACGAGAAATCTGGGGCTCCGGGGCCGGACGAGGGCGTCGCCGGCGGGGACAAGGCAGGGCGAGACAAGGACGGTGCCGCCGTGCCGGATTGCGGTGGTCGGACTCGGAGATTGAAGGAGGAGAAACCGTCGAAGGTTGCACAAATTCACGCGAAGAACTCGGAGATTAATTTACCTTTTTCAAAACTTGACGGTTTCAAAACTCGGAGATTAACTTGACAGTTTCAAAACTCGGAATTTTTTTTCCAAAATTCAATTTTCGTATTAAACATAAATTTTTAATTTACCTTTTTCTTTAATTTGTAAAAAATTGCATTTGGGGATGAGTGGGGCATTTTTGCAATAAAAATGGGTACCCACTTAATAAATTTTGGTAAAATTGCAAATTTGAAAAAAGGTATACCTTTTTCACAATTTTGACTTTTTTTTTGTATATTTACTACTAATTTTTCAATAATATTTCTTATATTACTAATATGAGTTTGGTTCAAATAAAACACCTCTTTATCCTATAAAATAAGGAGTGTTTAGAACCCTTAGATCTCCTTGATCCAAGGGCTGATTTTCTCGGAAATTAGGGACGCGGTGGCATTTTCATAATTTCTCGGAAATTACAAAAGTGCATCGTTATGGTGAAAAAGTGCATTACTAAACCCAAAAAGTGCATTAATAAACCCAAATATTTTGGGCGATTGAGTTCAATCGGAATCGAGTCAATTGGACGCCCAGGATGATGCACTTTTTTGGTTTAGTAATGCACTTTTCGGTATTCGCATTGCACTTTTCCACCATAACGATGCACTTTTACAATTAACCAAACATGGAGTGTGCCATGCTGACTTCATTTTTGTTTGCACTTTTTCTGCTTACTAATGCACTTTTTGTATTTAGCAATGCACTTTTTCACAATAGCGACGCACTTTTGTAATTTTTGAGAAATTACAAAAATGTCACCGCGTCCCTAAAAGGGATATAATATCAGCCCGGGCAAGTGATAGAAACATAGTCTTCATTATGAAGTAACTTTTTTTAATATAATAATATTAATAATATGAAATTAAATTTAGAGATCTTAAAATTTGACAAGAGATCATATCTATTAATATATTATGATTGGTTAATATTTAATTGAGAATATTTACTTTGATTAAACCTCACATATATGATTACTTTATAAATTTAATCTCTTTATTTATCTTTTTTAATAATTACTTAAGAAATTACATTTTACATATTAATTTGCATCATAAAATTAATAAAATAATCAATATTTTAAATGATAAGTATATGACAACTTTTAAATATTTATTCAAAATTTATAGTATTTTTATGATTATTTGTCATGGATGATTGATATAATTGAATTTTTTTTATTAATACTTTGTTTAAGTAAAATCCGTACAAGATACGAGAATACATACTAGTTAGACACTATAATGAAGGAAAACCGAAAATAATGTTTCAATTTTTAAATATATAATTAATACATGTTCGATTTAAAAAAAGTACTAGTTTGATAAAGCTCGACATAGCAAAAAAGTTAATAATAAGGGAAGCTAATTTATTTTCTTTTAGTAAAGGAGAAAATAAAACATTGAGTTTCACATAAAAATAATCGATAATTTTGTTAAAATTCACATAAAAAATAAATTATTTATATTTAACCAAACCTGTACAGAGTACGGGTACTTATGCTAGTTATATCTTATGAAGATTACTTACCTAAATTCTCATTATCTCTTAAAAGATTGAAATAATTATTTGTATACGGTCGATCTATAATTATACTATCGGTTTTTCAAAGGCATAGGTTAAGCATACTATTAGAGGGAACTAAAACCCTATTATGAAATTAGTGAACCCTTTTACAAAAACTAATTAATTCTAAATAAATAAAAAATTATAAAATCTTTCCATTTTAAAGAGCTTAACCTATGCCCTTAGGGTATAGGTTAGAAAAATCATTATACTAATACTCAATTATCTATAAATCTATAATTCTATAAGGTCTATTTAAAATTTCGTTTTATTTTATTTCACCAAAAAAAACTTTTTATTTCAAAAATTATTATTCCTAATATAAATTATTATTTCTATGTACATAAGTCAGGATTGCACTTAAACTTTGTATGTCATTTAAATTTATATAATGTTTTTTATTGGCCATTAAAAATAGAATACCCGTACATAGTACGGAAAATAAACTAGTAAATAAAAAAATCCTTAATAAATATCCAAGGATACGGTATTTAAATAATTGTAAATTTAAAACTACAAAAAGTTGAGACTAAAATTTACAAACTTTTATTTTACAACTACGTACTAATATAAACATCAATCATGTAGGGAAAAACGCTCTGAAAAAAACCCCAAAACCCAACCCCTCTAACAACAGTACCAGTTTGAACAACAACTCCGAACCCCCCAAACCCCAACTCACAGCCTGCAAATCTACTCTATTTTTTCCAATTCTGGTGATTTAAAGTCCCAATTGGTGTCATATCCCAAGCACCTTCTTTGGGTAATGAATCTTGTGCTTCTCTATATTGGCATGGCGGCTAAACTCGAAATTGTCCGGCGGCGGGGCATTCCTCTGTTCCGACAACTCCGGTGACCCTCCTTGACTAACCACATATGAACTTCATGATTTGACCCCTTTTTCTATCTTTGATGGAAAATTGAACAAGAAAACAAACCCATAGGCTGAGAAAGTTATTTTGGGCTTTTATTCACAATTTTTTCTTGATTGTGATTAACAAATTTTCATATGTTGAAATTGAACCCAGATCTGAGCTTTTTTTGCTTGAAAATTGAAACCAGATCTTTTGCCAAGCTTGCTTTGCAAGTCTTTTTTGCTTGTGCCCCAATTCTCGAACAGGAAGAAATTTGAGAAGCCTCTGATGACTTCTTCCCTCCGATCTCGATTGGAGGAAGATGAATTAGAGATGAGCTCATCAGGATAGATTCTGATCCTTTTGAACGCGTTGGGATGGATCCAGCAACCACGTTGTTTGGATCATTCCAACCTCACTGATCCGACTCGGTGAGTTACTGTGTCCGAGTCAGTCGATGCGATTCAATTTCTCCTTACAAGGCAAGGGGAAAAAAAGAAAAAAGGAAATTTGACCATTTCATCAGTCAACTACTTGCAACGCAAGGATTGAAAAAAAAAAGAAAATAGAAGAAAAAATTAAAAAGTTCCTTGCATGGCAAGGCTTTTTCTTACTTGCAAGGCAAGGTTTTTCTTGCGGAGCAAGTTTGTGTCGGCTTGCGTTTTTCTTGCGAAGCAAATTCGACTTCTTTTCTTGCAGGTTAGCTCGAGGCGTATTTAATGTACTTTTATTCCGAGGAGTTAGAGCTGAGTTTGACATCGGACCGAGTTGTATTAGGCCAGGTCGCTTGGTGTTTTGAGGCTTCTGAAGATCCTTCATCTCGGTGGAGGGAACGTCAGTAGTCCGTTTCGCACGCCCAAGAGGGGTCGATTTGTTGCCTGCGGCGCTATTCATATAGTGCTTTACTCACCCTGATTTCAAACTCGTGTATTTCTTATTTTTCGGGATGTTGTACCTTTAATAGCTATTCCTGCTTGTATTTTACTCTCTTAGCCGGTCTCGGCTGCCGTTTTACTACGGCCTCTCGGATTACCAAGCTTGTTTGGTATTCCGAATTCTTACCTTATCAAAAAAAAAAAAACTACATACTACAATAATTGTTTTTTTTATAAGGTAAGGATTAGGGTCGCCACAAGTACTACTTAGGCTTGCCTAGAGCATCTACTAGAGATGAGAACTGGTTACTAATCAATTCTAAAGAGTAAAGGACAAACCGTCGTTTGAGAGATTCGAAACGGTGACCTCGGGGTACTACCCCAAAAGTCCAACCGCCAAACCAAATGCCCGAAGGCCTGCAATAATTGTTATTTAGCATGACAATTTACTTTAAGCAATGTTTTTTCTTTCAAAAATATTTATAGATTGCAACAAAGTAATACTCTGTATATTAAACAAATCCAAGAAAAAAATTACAGTAATAATTCTGATAATAGTTTCTAGAATTGATTTCTTAAGAATCGTAATAATTAATGGTTCTAGATTCTGGATGAAGTTAACTTATTACTGTAATATTTATTTTTTTTCTTTTCAAAGTGATAAAAGCTTTCCTTATTAGGTCTAGGGTCATGACCCGGGTAAGTAAATTAAATTCCCTTACGCTCCTACCCATCATTAAATACATCTTCATCGTGTTGCGGGTTAATGATAATGGAAACGGTACGTATAATTATCGAATGATTAAAAAAATAAGTACTTGATGATTACGTTTAGTGGTCTGGGATAAGTTATTCTCGAAATATCGGATATTATTATATCTATATTCTTGAGCAATTATACCAATTAAGTGTATTTTATATTTTATACTAACTAGTTGAAGTCCCGTGAAATTCACGGGATTATTTTACTAAAAAATATAAGCTATAAAAAATATTTTTAGATTGTACCTAGACCTGTCAATCAGGTCGGGTCGGGTGGGTTCGGGTTCGGTCATTTTGGGTTCAAGTTAAATCGGGTTCCGGTTCGTTATGGGTCACATGTCAATCGGGTCGGGTTGTAGCGGGTTTTCGATCGGGTCTGGTTGACTAGCGGGTCTAAAATATCCTTTTTCTTATGATTATTAAAATCAATTTTTAATTAAATAGTAATATTTAATTATAATATATTATTTTCATTATTTTAATAATAAAATATATTATAAGTTTCAAAATAAATTTAAAAAATTCTATAAATATACTAAATCGGTCAACCCAACGGGTTTCGGGTTCTATCTGGTTCGGTTTATTTCGGGTTTCGGGTTCAAATTTTCGGGTCTTGACCTTAAAATTATCGGTCGGGTCGGGTCGGGTTAGCGAGTTAGGTCAATTTTTGACAGGTCTAATTGTACCCCATATTTCAATTGAATATATTTAAATATATTTAAATTATTTTTTGAGATCTTTTCTTAAAGTTTAAGTAAGATTATTAAAATATTAGTTTCAATTGAATTAAATATTTTTAAATAGTTTTTTATTCTTTGCTAAGATACTAATATGCATAAAATACTTAATTTTAAAAAGATAAAATTAATTAGGATAGACTATCTAAAACCATAATAAAATTTATTAAAATTATTTTTTAAAGTTACTCTATTAATGTTATGTATTAAGTTTCTTATCTTTTACTCTGTAATAATAAGATAACGTTATGGAAAATTTTAATATACAAATTGGTAATAAAGATAAAGATAGAAAAAATATACAATATACTATAATTTAAAGATAATAAGAATCGAGTTTCTAGCAAGTATGATAGTATAATTTATTAAAACATGTATTAAAATTATTTTTTTAAGTTTGTTTATTAAAGCTCTGTCACGTGACACAATTTTTTCAATAGAGATGGTTTCCGCTTTATAATGTATTAGGGTAGATATGATAAAATTATATATATTTTTAGTAAAATTATCAATTCATGGGACTTGAATTTGTTTTGATTGAAAGTGGTGATTATTTACATGATATTTTCCTTTTAATATATTTATGCAAAATAATTTTTTTAAAAAAGATTTTGATGTAAAAAATGATAGATTTACATTTTTTTTATTTTTTTTTACTTTGTTGTCTATTTATGTAAATTTTAGTTAAATTTTTTTTAAATATTTGGCCGAATAACATTAATTCCAACTAGACAAATATTTTTGATCGTTGTTTTGTCTCCACGAGAAGCGCTCGTAAATTCAATGAGTCAAAATAGGCAATCAACTAGTTGTACCCGTCGTGCCATGCACGACTACGACTCATCAATTTTTAGATATATTTGATATTAATAAAGTAAATATATAAAAATAAATAAAAAGAAAAAAATAATGTAAATTCTTAAAAAAAATCAAATTCAATTCTTTAAAAATCTTTTCAATAAAAAGTTAAAAATATAATTAATTAGAAAAGATAAAAAAATAAAAAAAAATATAGAATTTTTTTAAAGATAAAAAATCTTCTATATTTAAATAAAAATCCAAAAAGAAAATTAAGAAAAAGATAATAATTTTTTTAATAAAAATTTAATTTAGGCAAGTAATTATATAGATATTTAAAAATTTTACTTTTTTTATCAAAATTTAATTTAAGATAAATATTTTTTATAAATAGATAAAAAGATAAAGATAAAATAATTTTCGTTATTTTTAATTAAAATTTGAATTATTTTTTTCCACATAAATAAATAGAAAGGATTTTGATTGGAAATAAATAATATAAATATTTTTTTAAATATAAGGTGGGGCCAGAATTAATGTGGTGGTTAAAAAAGTTACAACTTTAATATAGAATTATAGATAGATATGGCTATTTTTATTTCAAAGATATATAAGTGATCATGTGTACATATTTTTTCTTATCTTTTTATTTAATTTATCTTTTATAAATATAATAAATATAATGTGATTTTTTTATCTATATTGGTCAATCTACTAATATTATTTTATCTTATGTTTATTTGGGGATAAATTTTTACAAATATTATTTTATCTTTGTGTTTACTTGGAGATAACTTTTATTGCATAATTAACTATTTAAAATTATTATTTTAATAAAAGGGTGATGTGGCGCAACGTGGTGGCAGAAATTGCTTCGGCTTTAGTTATTAGTAATAGATTTGATTCTTCCCGCGTTTACTTCATAGGCTTTATACTTGACATAAAATAGACAATCAAATTCATGTTTCCCACAATTACTTCATAGGTTTTTTACTTTTGACATAAAATAGGCAATCAAGTTCATGGTTCCCACAATTATTTATAGGCTTTATACTTCACGAGTTTGGTTCAAATGAAACAAACTTTTAATCTAAAACGAACTCTTATCTTGAAACGAGTGTACTTTTCCTAGTTCGTATTGCACTTTTCCTATTTCAGAGTGCACTTTTTCGGATTCGCACTTTTCGTACTTTACAATGCACTTTTCGTACTTTTTGTAGTGCGTTTTTTCGGATTGCACTTTTTGTATTTTGCAATGCATTTTTGTATGAAAAGTGAACTACGAACTAGGAAAAGTGAATTCGTCTCACATTTCAAGATAAGAGTATGTTTCATTTGAACCAAACTCTATACTTGACATATATTATATCTATCTATCTATTCTATTACTAATAACTAAAGCTGAAACAATTTCTACCACCACATTGCGCCACATCACTCCTAATAAACATAAAGATAAAATAATATTAGTATAAAGATAAAATAATATTTGTAAAATAATATTGTTTCATTTGTTAAAATAATAGTTTTTATAGTTAATTATGCAAAAAAATTTTATCTCCAAGTAAATATAAAGATAAAATAATATTTGTAAAAATTAATCTCCAAATAAACATAAAGATAAAATAATATTAGTATATTCTACCAATATAGATAAAAAAAAGACATTATATTTATCATATTTGTAAAAGATAAATTTAAAAAATATAAGAAAAAATATGTACATGTGGTCACATATATATATTTGAAATAAAAATAGCCATATAAATGATAGTATTCATTCATATTTTTTTATCTTTTCTTATTAATTATATTTTTCACTTTTTATTGAAAATATTTTTAAAGAATTAAATTTGATTAAGAAAATTATAAAAATTTACATTATTTTTGGATTTTTAATTATTTTTGCAAAACATTTATAAATATTAATGATTCTAATTAAAATAATTTTTATTTATATTTTTTCATAAATAAATTATCATTAAGTTATCAAACTTATATTGGACTCACCTTAACAACTTTGGTTGTGCCTCACATTATATTGGCTCACCTTAATGATTTTTCTAATAAATACATAATTTTTATTTTTTATATTAAATTAAAATACTATTCATTAAATAAATTAAGTATTAAATCCATATAGTCATGCGCGGCACAACGGGTATAACAAGTTAACATGTTTATGAAATATTTTCAAGGAAAAAGAGCAATGTAGATTATTTTATATTAATAATCTATGTTTATGAAATATGGTCCTACGTGCAGCTTTTTTTTTTTGAAAAAAAACTGCACGTAGGTATGTTTTTCCTAAGAACCATTGATTGATCATGTGTACTAATTTAAAACTCTTTTAAAATCTTGTCACGTACAGATTATTAATATTAAGTTTCTATCCATAAGTATGACAAATATAAAATAGTAATATAATATTCTAACTACCCTTTTTTAATTTAATATCTCATAATAATTAATTTTGATATCTCTAAATAAAATAGATACCTCTCTCTTATAGAGTTTGGTTCAAATAAAACAACTCCTTATCCTATAAAATAAGGAGTGTTTAGAACCCTTAGATCTCCTTAATCCAAGGACTGATATTCTTGGAAATTAGGGACGCGGTGGCATTTTCGTAATTTCTCGGAAATTACAAAAGTGCATCGTTATGGACTTATGGTGAAAAAGTGCATTACTAAACCCATAAAATGCATCACTAAACTCAAACATTTTGGGCGATTGAGTTCAATCGGAATCGAGTCAATTGGACGCCCAAGATGATGCACTTTTTTGGTTTAATAATGCACTTTTAGGTATTTCGCAATGCACTTTTCCACCATAACGATGCACTTTTACAATGAACCCAACATGGATTGTGTCCAGTTGGCTTCATTTTTCTTGCACTTTTTCGGCTTACTAATGCACTTTTTGTATTTAGCAATGCACTTTTTCACGATAGCGATGCACTTTTGTAAATTTTGAGAAATTGCCAAAATGCCATCGCGTCCCTAAAAGGGATAGAATATCAGCCCTTGGATCACCTTGATTAAAGGGCTCTAAACGTTCCTTATTTTATGGGATAAGGAGTTGTTTTATTTGAACCTAACTCACCTTTTATATCCATAAGTATAAAATATGGACCATATTTTAAATTATAGGTTTTAAATATTAAATTTTCAAATTCTTTTATATTAACTTTGTATTCAAAAGTAGAAACCATGTCTATTGAAAAAATTGTGTCACATGGCATTACTTGAATAAAATAATGTCAAATTTTTTAATAATAAATATTATAATAACTTGTATTGTTTTTATACATTTAATTTTTTTTATTATAATAACTTGATCTAATATTTTTTTTATCTTTTAATAAGATTTGAAATTTAAATATATAATTTCTTATCTATATGTTGAAATTTTATAATATAATAAATTATTTATAAAATATCTATAAGCACTATATATTAAAGTTGTAACTTTTTTAGCCATCACATTGATTCTGGTCCCACCTTATATTTAAAATCTTTTTTGTATTAATTTACTTTTCTAATTAAATTATTTTTATCTATTTATGTAAAAAATTAAATTCGAAATTAAATTAAAAATAAAAAAATAATTTCATTGTTATATTTTTATTTATTTATGTAAAAGATTTATTTTAAATCGATTTTGATAAAAGAATTCAATATCTAGATAATTATTTGCCTAAATTGAATTTTGATTAAAACAAAGTACATTATCTTTCCTTAATTTCTTTTTAGACTTATTCATGTAAATATAGAAGATTTTTTATCTTTAAAAAACTAAATCTTTATTATATTTTTTCATCTTCACTTATTAATATATTTTTCACTTTCTTTTTGAGAGATTTAAAAGATTCAAATTGATTTTTTTGAAAACAAATTACATTATTTTCACCTTTATCTACTTTTGTAAAAGAATTTTAAAATTGAATGATTCTAATTAAAATAATTTGCATTTATATCTAATAGATTTTATAAAATATATAACATATTTATATAATTTTCTATCTATAGGTTAATATTTTGTATATATAGAATTGAAATAAATAGGTTGATATTTATCGTTTTCATTTATTATATAGTTTTGTACAGATTTCTCCCAATAAAATATATAGAATATTTAAAATTATACTATTATTGCTCGTACATGGTACAGGAATTCAACTAGTATATATTATAAAAGCAGACCGTTTTTGAGCCACCACATTGATTCTGGCCCCACCTCATGTTCAAAAAAATTAATTTATATTAATATTATTTCAACTTTTCTAACTATTTTTCTATTTTTTGTATATTTATTTTTCCTAATAATTATCTTTTGTTCAACTATCTTAGAGAATATTTATGATAAGATTTTTTAATATTTTCAGTATTATTTTAGATACATGTAAATATTATTTCACCTTTTCTTATTAACTTTTTATTATCTATTTATGTTAAAAAAAGTATCTTATGCTTATGGGCCCACCTTATATGAAAACAATTATTTGTTTATGTAATTAGGATTTTTTTATCTTCTTATGTAAAACAATATCTATGTAACATATTTTTGGACAATATCAACTGCACTTAATTATAGGATCTATAATCTATAACTATATAATAAAGTTGTATCTTTCTTAGCCACCACATTGACTTTGACCCTACTTTATATTTTAAAAAGTCAATTTTTATTTATATTACTATATCTTTTTCAATTAAAATTATTATCAATCTATTTATTTATAAAAAATTTAAGAATTCGAAATTTATTTACAAAAATAAAAATTACATTATATTAATCTATATATCTATTTCTATAAACATTTTCTTAAATCAAATTATGATAAAAAATTACAAGATGATAAAAATTACATTATCTATGTCTTTTTATCCATTTATGATGTAAAAGATCTACCTAATACATTATAAAGCAGAAACCATGTCTGTTGAAAAAATTGCGTCACGTGTCATTACTTGAATAAAATAATGTCAAACTTTTTAATAATAACTTATATTATTCTTTCTATACACATAATTTTTATATTATCATAACTTGATCAGTCTATATGTTGATATTTTATATATTAATTTTATGCATAACTTTTAAAAAACATGATCTATATCTAATATTTTTATATTATATTATACGTAATAAATTTTCTTTCTAATAGTTTTATATTAATTTATCTTTCTAATAAAATTATTTTCTATCTCTTTATGTAAAAAAAATTAATTCGAATTTTAAATAAAAATAATTTTATCTTTATCTTTTTATCTATTTATGTAAAATATTTATCTTAATCAAATAAAATAAAAATTTTAATATCTAGATAATTAATTGCCTAAATTAAATTTTGATTAAAACAAATTACATTATCTTTTCCTTAATTTTTCTTTTTGACATATTCATGTAAATGTAAAAGATTTTTTATCTTCAAAAAATTCAATCTTTATGCTTATAGTTATGGGCCCACCTTAAATTAAAACAATTATTTGTTTATATAATTAGGATTTTTTTATCTTCTTATGTAAAACAATATCTATGTAATACATTCTTGGACAGTATCAACTACACTTAATCAATATATCTATTACTAATAACTAAAGCCGGAGCAATTTCTGCCACCATATTGCGCCACATCGCACCTTTATTAAAAGATAAATTAAGGACATTATATTCATCATATTTGTAAAAGATAAATTAAAAAAATATAAGAAAAACATGTACATGTGGTCACATATATATCTTTGAAATAAAAATATCCATATAAATGATAATATCTTTGAAATATCCATCTATATATCTATAACTTTATATTAAATCCGAACCTTTTCGAGCCACCAGAAGGCCCCACCTTATATTTAAAAAGTAATTTTGTATTCTTATTATTTATAATTTTTTCTTTTAAATTTTCTAAAAATCTATAAACCAACGTTCTAATATATTTAATAAAAAATTAAAAGAAAGAAAAAATAAAAAATAAGATTTTTTAATATATAATGATAGATTGTTATCATAATAAGGTAGGAAAATATTTTTATTATTAATTTTTTCTATATAAAACTAACATTCCACTATATTTCATATTTGGAAAATTTTAATTCGAATTGTAATTAAAAACTAAAAAATTTAATTTATCTTTATCCTTTTATCTATTTATGTAAAAGATTAAAAAAATTATGTTAAATCAAATTTAGATAAAAAAAATTAAATTTTTTAAATATGTATATAATTACTTGCCTAAATTAAATTTATTACTAATAACTAAAGTCAAAGCAATTTCTGCCACCACATTGCGCCACATCACACATTTATTAAAATAATAGTTCTTTATAGTTAATTAAGCAAAAAAGTTATCTCCAAATAAACATAAAGATAAAATAATATTTGTAAAAATCTATCTCCAAATAAACATAAAGATAAAATAATATTAGTATATTTTACCAATATAGATAAAAAAGGACATTATATTTATCATATTTGTAAAAGATAAATTAAAAAAATATAAGAAAAATATGTACATGTGGCCACATATATATCTTTGAAATAAAAATATCGATAAAAATGATAATATCTTTGAAATATCCATCTATATATCTATAACTATATATTAAATCCAAACCTTTTCGAGCCACCAGAACAATTCTGGCTCAACCTTATATTTAAAAAGTAATTTTGTATTCTTATTATTTATAATTTTTCTTTCAAATTTTCTAAAAATCTATCTAATTTTTATAAAAACCAAAATTCTAATATATTTCATAAAAAATTAAAAGAAAGGAAAAATAAAACATAAGATTTTTTAATATATAATGATAGATTGCTATCATAATAAAGAAGGAAGATATTTTTAATATTAATTTTTTCTATCAAAAACTAACATTACACACTATATTTTATATTTGTAAAAAATTAATTCGAATTTTAATTAAAAATTAAAAAATTTATTTTATCTTTATCATTTTATCTATTTATGTAAAAGATTTATGTAAAAGATTAAAAAATTATCTTAAATAAAATTTAGATAAGAAAATAAATTTTTTAATATTTATATAATTACTTGCCTAAATTAAATTTTTATAAAAAAATTATATTATCTTTTCCTTAATTTCCTTTTTGGATTATTTATGTTAATATAAAAGATTTTTTACCTTTAAAAAAATTCTATATTCATTCATATTTTTTATCTTTTCTTATTAATTATATTTTTAACTTTTTATTGAAAATTAAAGAATTGAATTTGATTAAAAAAAATTAATTAAAAAACTAGTCTATTACTAATAACTAAAGCCAGAGCAATTTCTACCACCACGTTGCGCCACATCACCCCTTTATTAAAATAATAATTTCAAATAGTTAATTTTGGAAAAAAAGTTATCTCCAACTAAATATAAAGATAAAATAATATTTGTAAAAATTTATCCCCAAATAAACATAAAGATAAAATAATATTAGTAAATTTGACCAAAATAGATAAAAAAAGTACGTTATATTTATTATAATTGTAAGAGATACATTAAAAAATAAGAAAAAATATGTACACGTGATCATATATATATATATATATTTGAAATAAAAACAATCATATCTATCTATAACTATATATTAAAGTTGTAACTTTTCTAGCCACCACATTAATTTTGGCTCCGCCTTATATTAAAAAAAATTATTTATATTATTTTTTTCCAATTAAATTCCTTTATATTTATTCATGTGGAAAAAAAAATTAATTCGAATTTTAATTAAAAATAACGAAAATTATTTTATCTTTATCTTTTTATCTCTTTATAAAACAAATTTATCTTAAATCAAATTTTGATAAAATGGTAAAAATTTCAAATACCTATATAATTACAGATTACTTGCCTTGCCTAAATTAAATTTTTATAAAAAAAATTATATTATCTATCTATATACTATTACTAAATTCGAATCTCTCTATCCTATTTGTCACACATCTAACTATGCCTCATAAGCATCTTAATTTTTAAATTTACTTCTTTACCCTTTCTTCTTTTTAGTATTTACAATCTTTAAGAATATATAATATAATAATATTACTATTGCTATTAATATACAATGATCTACTACTTTTTTTATGGACAAAATTTAAATATATATATTATATAATTGTACATCATCATCTTTAATATGTATCATTATTTTTTTCAATGGCAAATATAAAACTATCCATACATAATATCTCTAATATACAATGATCTATTACTTTTTATGGAAAAAATTTAAATATTATAATTGTACATCATCATGTTTAATATATATTATTATTATATAATTGTATATATATATATATCCCTACAAGTACGGTTCCTACATATTTTTTTTCTTCAAATCATCGTCGTGCATGGTACGATCAGGTCTTGCTAGTTTTTCTTAATTTTCTTTTTAGATTTTTATGTAAATATAGAAGATTTTTTATCTTTAAAAAATCTTTATATTTTTATCTTTTCTTATTAACTATATTTTTAACTTTTTATTGAAAATATTTTTAAAGAATTGAATTTGATTAATTTTTTTTAAGAATTTATATTATTTTTGGATTATTATTTATTTTTGCATATTTACTTTATTAATATCATATTTACAATATATCTAAAAGTTGATGAGTCGTATTCATCTTCTATCCATATTACCCGGAGTCATATTTATAATCTATCTTTATATATGTTTTTTCAATTTACTATGAGATTGGATAACTTTTGTTACTATTCTTTTTATCTTTTTTCATGTTCATTATATTGTAATATTTAATTATCTTCTATCCATGTTATATAGACAAAAATATACTACATAATTGATCGTATGTTTATTTTTTTCACGATTATGGTTTGTACGTACAATGTTTATAAAAATTTATTATATGGATAACGAAATTTGCAAAAAGTATAGTTAAAATTGATCAATTTTAACGATTACGATTTGTCGTACGGATATTAACTTCATCGTTGTAGAACCTCAAGCTAAGTCTAGTAATCCTTTAAGTATTACACTTTTACTTCAGTTCCTTTCATTCCTAAGTTTCGGGACGAAACTTTCTTTAAGGGGGGTAGTATGTCATATACGGGCTCCGTTTTTCCACCTAGGTCGGGAAAACAAGCGTCTCAGTGTACTAGTAGCCGAAATCTTGACTCGCAAGTAACTTCCGAGATAAGATGTAACTCGTTAATTATAATCCTTGAGTTGTACTAATAACTTTAATACTTTATAAAAATATATAATTCTTAATATGTTAGTTGATCCTTATACATACAATTGACATATTTAGGTAACTAAATCATTAAATTCGTAGACAATTTTATATTAAATTAAAATTCCCTCTAAAGCCAAATCCCAACCTAACTTTATCTATCTTATCATATTTCACTAAAATTCTATCCAAATCTTCTTTCTATATATTTCCGTTCCGACCTTTCTTCATGATCAACCAAACCCTTCACAAGCGTTCATTCGAACTCTGTCAAAACCCAATTCCCAGAACCAAGACCCGCCCTCATAAATTTCTCCGGTAGCAGCTTATCGGGGCAGTAGTCGCCTCCCTTTCTTGGTTCATTCCGTTCGAGATCATCGTTGATAATCGAAGCCGCCTTTGATCCACCAGAGGCGCCGACTCGCCGATCTGGGTTGGGGAGCAACAGTCGCACATCAAACCGACTGCAGCGTAGCGGTTCTACCGCCAAGTGGGCCTATTCTACGCACGCCGGTGGGAAGGTCGTCGATCATCTTTTTTTCGTTGCCGCGGTGAACGCCGCCATTGTCGCCCGGTAAGCGTCGGTAACCCGACCTTGCCTTTCCCTTCTTCCGGTTTGGTTTTTCTCAGTCATGTTTTTTTTTTCTGTCTTGCGATCCTGTTCGGTCGAGTTTGAATTGATTTTGTAGTAATCGGATTTGGCCTATATGTATGCTGAATGTTCATATAAAAATACATATATAATAATGTTTGTGTGTGGGAGGGGTTGAACATTAACGTGGAGTAGAACATAATTTTAATTCACTTTGAAAGTGGATCTTTTTTTCAGTTATAGAATAGTGTTTAAATCGGTATTATAAATTAAGTATAATCAGGTCGGTACATGCAAACGACTATAATTTTATGGATTTGCATTATTAAATTTAGGGTAATGTTTAATTAGAAATTGGTATGTTGGTGGTCAAGCATAATTAAGGGATTCGAAAGTTTTGCTCGGGGATGGTTAATGGGTAAGTTGGGTTCGGTTTTAAGAACCGAGGTGAGGCTTGAATCTAATACAGTTTGTCGGATTAATATTATTCTTAGGGAATCACTTTTGGCCACACTCTTACATTTCCACCTTCGTTAAAGGATCTTTCATTGAGGTAAGTCGTTTTTCGACTTGCTCGGTTCTTCTCTATCCTGTTAGATTGCGTACCGTTATTGTAGGGCGGGTTTTGGGAACTAGTCCCGAATACCTTTTAAATTGTTTGAACTTCTTGAATTGCTGTGTGCGTAAAATGGTTTTGAACGTATTTTATCGGAAGGATATTTTTGGAACGTTTTCTCTGTGTTGGTACCGTTTCCGACACGGCCCATCGTAGCTGGCGTGGAGGAAGAGTTGGCTACTTTGACCCGTGTGACAGGGAAACCGTGCCCCTTCAAAACGAAAAGTATTATCTGTGTGTTTTTGGCAAGTGCTCCAGTGGAGGCTTAGCCCGGGGTTAGAAGGGAGATTGTGAAGTGGAGTGGGAGGGCCTGCCTCTGCACTCGGCGCGGTGATGAGCGCCTTGGTAGTCGGATTGTGGAAAAGGAGGAATTGTTGTGTTATGAGATTGTGATTGTGAATGCATATGTGGTTCTGTGTGACTGATTATAACTAATTTAGGTATTGGCCTTTAGAGATATGATTGCGATTGAGGATTTGTATGCTGACTTTAGAAATGTTTTCGAAATGTTCTACAATTTCCGTATTCTATCTAGCTTGGTAGATTAGACGCTGACCCTTCGGGGAATATTTTTCAGTTCCAGGTATGAATCAGGGAGCCGTGCAGGAACCGAGGCCAGATGGCGGGCCGGAGCGGTAAAGAGCGCGTGTCATAGTGGGATGGGATTATTTTTACGATAGTTTAGTTGTGTTATTTTTAGGATGTTATTTTTATTAATATGTTAGAGTTGGTATTATGACTTGTCTTCTGTTTTCGTCGAATGATTTTATTGTTGGTGATGATTCGTCAGATTCAGTATATTTATAATTAGGTTTTCGGGAATTCATGCATAACTATGTTTTCTATATTTTTATAAAAGAAAGGTTGGATGTTTTTATTTCGTTTTCTCGTCGTGCCCGCGTTGCAAGATCCTAAAGTGTAGTTGTCAACCTATTTAATAGTACCTAGTAAGTTCTATTTCTTAGTAGTGCCCCGTCGGAAGTCGGGGTGTTACAATCGTAAAATTTTTTTCATTATATTCTAATATTTAATTATCAATTTGGTATTATTATCAATTTGAAAATTTGGTACGAGTTTTCATTATTTCATCTTTGCACATGTTTATTATATTGTAAATGATAGTTTTTTGTTGATACGATAGGTATAATTTTTTAAAAATATCCATACATATATATCAATTTAATTAAAATTTAACAAATACAAAGAAATAATACAATAATTCTATCCATATGCATGACACATAAAAATACTAATTTAATATATTAGAGTAGAATAGATAATTTTTTTATGCATAAATATGATAAATATAAAATTATTTTTTTAGCTTTTCTATCTATAAGTATATTTTTAAAATTAAGTTTATATTCATAAATATGACAAATGTAAAATAGTAATTTAATATCCCAACTATCCTTTTTTACTTCAAAATCCCATAATAAATTAATTTAATATCTCTAAATGAAATACATAACTTTTATATCTATAAGTATACAATATGGACCATATTTTAATTTATGTGTTTTCAATATTAAATTTTCAGATTCTTTTATATTAAATTTTTATTAAAAATTATACTACTGTTTTTAATTAGTATCAACAATATTTTTCATCATATATTTTTATATTAATTTTGGATTTTTATATTAATGTTTTGTATATAAGTATGTCAACGTTCTTAATGAATATTGACCATAGTTTTCATATTAATTTCGAATTTTCTAAATATTAATTTTTTATGCTTAAGAATGATAATATTTTAAATTTTCATCCATAAATATGTCGGGTTTTATATATTAATGTTCTATCTATAAATATGATAGTTAAATACAACATTGTCATTAAATTTTAATTTTAGTCACCATAGTTTTAGTGACGAAATTGTTTATATTAATATTGCATCCATAACTATACCCACACTTTTTTTAATTAATATGGACCATGTTTTTAATGATAGGATTTATATTAACTTTTAGATTTTTGTATATTAATTTTTCATTGACAAATATGACAACTTTTTAAAATTTCTATCCATAAGCATGATGATTTTTATACCATTTTTATATTAATAAGTATGACAATTTTTTTGATTAATATCGGTATAGATATGTTATGTTTTACAGATCCCTTAATAAATAAATAAAAAATTATTGATCCCTTAATGTTAAACCAGTTAATCGGGTCAGTTTAGTCAGGTTTAGGCTCGATCATTGAGTACAAGTTCATGTCATTGAAATTTACGGGTTAATTGGGTCAATTCATTGCGATTTTTGTGCGGACTCGGGTCAATCTAATGAGTTAAGAACATCAACTTTTGTATGATTATTAAGATAATATTTGTATTCAATTTAATAATAAAAGATATTATTATAATTAATTTAAATATTTATAATATTGTTTTATTATATAAATTATAATACCTATATCATATTTAAAATACATTACAACTAGTGTAAGGGCCAGTACCCTGTACGGATTTTGTTAAATATAAATAAAATAAATAAATAGTTAAATAATATAATTTTTGTATTATGGATTTATTTTTTTCTTAGAAAAATATAGAGTCAAAATCAATATTCATTAAGGTTTATGGTTTAATTGAAAAAGTTTATAACTTTTCAAGGAAAAAATAATTTTGGAGAGTGATACATAGGTGAAAAAATATTGCACATTTATTTTTAATCTAATATTTATCTTTATATAAAATATTTTACCTAGCTCTTATCTAATAGTTTTAAACAAAAATTATTAAGATTATTTCTTAGGAAAAGTTTTTTCGAAATAAAATAATTTAAATTTAATCTTTTTTATCAAAATTAACTATATATAATTAATTGTCAATATCTTATGAGAAAATTTAAAATTTAATTATTTTTTTCAAAATTTAATTTAATCATTTAATTGTCAACCTTGTAAGACATAATCTATATTTTATCTTCTTTTTTTATCAAAATTCTATTTTGATAAAATATTTTCCATTAAGAAAAAAAAGGAAAAGATAATGTTAATATTTATTTAATTCATATCATTTTAAAAAATATTTACCAAAATTTGATTTAAGCAATTATTTTATCAATTTTTTTAATCATAATTCGTTTTTAAAATAAATTTTATATAAATAGATAATTTTCAATCTTTTAAAAGATTGTATAAATTTCTATCTTTTTTAAATCAAAATTCAATTTTTAAAAGAAATTTTACATAAATAGATAATTGTCTTGTAAATTGTAATACATAATGTAAATTTCTATCTTTTTTTTTTATCAAATTCTATTTTAATAAAATATTTTCCATAAATATATTAACGGAAAAATAATGTAAATATTTATTTTATTATCACCAACTATATCCAAATTTTTTTATTTTAATGTAAATTTTTATCTTGACGAATAAGTTGAATTGGGGTACTCCACCCTAGCCTACATATATATACTAGGTAAGAGCCGCGTGCAGTAAGTTAAAAAAGGGTGTTTGTATATGTTTTAGTTAAAAACTATATATAAACGGTTTTTCTAACATATGTCCTTAGGACATAGGTTAAACATTCCATTCAAGGGAACTAAAACCCTATTAGGAAACTAATAAACCCTTTTAAAAAATAAATAAAATTTAAATAAATACAATTTAACAAAACATTGCTGAAATTTTTATCAATGTACACAAGAGGGCATCAATACAACAATTGGTCAATAGAGTCTGAAGAATGAAGCTTTAGGGATGAAACTATGGAAAAAACCAGACCACAAATGGGTGTTTTTGTGAGACAAGTCATTTGAAATCAGATGAATTATTTTGTACATCGAATTGTGCTTCATTTAGAATCGACAAAACTTTGTTGATAAAAACTATGTTGGATGGTTGCTGATCTGAACTGTGCTCTGTCACATGTCAACGTATTTTTTTAACCTTGGGACATCTAGAGCTAGATCTTGTATCACTACTACAAAAAGATCCAAATATCCCGAACATTTCTCCTCAAGTACATTGTATCACGTCCATGGTAAAGGTTGCAAGGGTATTTGGTCAATAGCCTAATACACCGGATTAAATCCTAATTATATACTTTCCTTTGATTTTTTCTCCAATCTACTTATCGAGTGTATTCGTAATATTAAATATTGTGGATATAATACACTCTAGAAAAAACTATATCTGGGATATTTAGTAGCAAAATACACCGGTCATTGACGTTCGAGGTATAATGTTTAGGGTATATACACCGAGTATTGAAGCCTAGGGAATAATATTCAGGGTATATACATCGAATGTTGCAACGCGGGATATAATTATTTAGATATATACACATGATTATTAAAATCTAATTTAATCGCTCTTAAAGTGTTAGGCTTACAAAACATAATATAATCTAGGTTAATATCCGAGTTAATTACTCTAGGTGTATTAGCACAAAGCAACCATATTTATAAACTCAATTATAGCAGTTAACTAATAGTAGAAATCAAAATTAATTCATAGTAGAAATAATGTTAATATAACATCGAAACACAATTCATTAATAGTAGAAATAATGTTGATAGCAATTGGAAAATAATAAAAAAAATATGTTCATCAATATTGTCACTACTGAAAATTATATCCATAAAAAACTACAAAACAACCAAAATATAAACTCTGACAACAATTATAAAAGTCAGTCATTAATGTCTTCGAGCAAAAAATGTATATACCATGTTTTGCAAAAAGGAAAAAAAATACAACTAATAGTTAATAAACATGAAGAAAATTATATGTTCCATCAACTCCTAAAGAGAAAGAAATACGAGGAGTAAGATTTCTACACAATCTTTATAGGATGAAAGGAGTATTTATTTTGAGAGTTTGTATAATGTGATTAATATTTTTAGCACAAAATAAATCTTACATGATTTATATGAAAATATCTTTATATATTTTTTAAATATTTTAATTAAGATTTTGTAGAAATAGGTAAGATTTATAGGAAAAAAATATACTTTTATCTTACTAATATCGCTTGATTGTTCTAATTGTCTATATAGTTTGGTTCAAAATTATAAAAGAATTACCCTATATAGTAAGAATTTTAAACTTTTTTTATAATGTATCCTAAAAACATATTATAGAAAAATAAATTTTAAAATATTAAGCCTTAGATCATTGTTATATTCTAATGGACCGATCACAAACTTGTTCCTATTTTTCTTTATTTTTTTGTCTAGCGGGCTATGTGTAAACATGCCCAAGTTCATTACATGATTTTATTGTTTTATTTAAAGGAAAGTTCATAACGCAGGAAGAACAGAGAGAATATTAAGACGGAACGATGGGACTGTGGAGAAAGAACCTTCACCGCCAGCATATCTCTTTGCCTCATCAAAGTATATAAATTCGTCTCCCAAATTGATCAGTTTGAACTTGTCCTTCTCAATTGAATTTTGTTTTTAATAACTTTATGTCAATTGTGGTTCATATTTCTCAATTGAGAAAGATCCAAATTTTCATTGCTTTTGCGCCGCTGGCGCCTGCCTGAGAACTCTCGGCCGCTGGTGTTAGGGTTTTGCTTCCCATTTTCGCCGGTGGAAAACTCTCCCCCGCAAGCTTTCAAGTTTGGTCATTAGTCCACAATTAATTTTGTACAACCTCATTCGGACGTAAGAAGTGATAAAGTTAGAATGTCTTTTTAATTTGGGATAAAGTAAGTGCATGTTGTTGAAGTTTGTGATACCTTCAAAGTGGCAAGAGAAATTCTTCATGCCTCACAAGAATATGCTAGCAGGTTTGCATCTATGGTTTTTTCATTTTGGGAGAGGCTTGTCTGGCAGTTTGAAGGAAGAACAATGTTCGTTTGAAGTATATTTTGATGATTCATTTAAAATACAATATTTCGTTTTGTGCATTTACTTGTATTCCTCTCCTTTTGTAGTTGTAATGACATTATGAAAAACACATGTTTGAAATTGTGTAATTCTAATACACAGTACGATTTGCAAGTATTCTGGGATTTAGACAATAAGCTTGCCCATAGAAAGTAATTTTACCATTTGTCAATTGCTTTATTTCCCATTTGGAATACGCCTGTGTAGGGTCTTTAACTTTTTTTTGTTGAATTCCAATGCATGAATGAATATTCATTAATCATTGTTAATTGAATAGTAATGTACAAATAATTAACACTTTTGGTTGTAGACTTCTTATCATTTAAAGATTGGGATCAACTTCCAATTTGTATTATGTTTATGGCTCGGGTTCGGTTCGCACGCCTAAGTACACCTAGATTTGTTGTTTATCATGGGAATTCAACAACTTAATTTTTCAATCTATAAACCAGCAGGTGAGACATCTGGAACAATTGTCAATTTTATTGTTGCGGATGGTTGGACAATTACTGTTGCATCATTTAAAAATATAGTTTTTTACAAAAATTGTCAATTTTATTCTCTTATGCTATGAATTAGAAACACACTCTCAACGCTTTTTACAAAAATGCGTTATGAGTGTTTTGTATATTTTTATTCAAAAAATAAAAGCATAGCGCTTTTCTGTGCAAAAACGTTTTACGTCTAGATTTCCATAGCGCTTTTCAAATAGCGCTATAACTATTAATAACAGTGCTTCTATAGATAACACTTGGAAAACCGATGTACGCTTCATTAAAAAAGCGCTATCATAAAAAGACGAACCCTTTTCGATCGTATGGCCCACGGTGGGAGCCAAATTGTTTTGGACAAAAATTTGATAACCAAACATTTGCCCTAGATTGAGGCACAATCGAATTGAAAATCAGAGAATCACTAAAGAAATAATCGGATTGATGAAATCGGGATTACAAGTGTTCTGTCTTAGAGAATTTTCTGTTGCGTATACATGCGTACAAATGGAATGTGTTGGTTTTTTCTATCGTTCTAGCCTATATCTTCATCCGATTAACCGTCATATCCCACGTTCTACACGTTCCTAGGGTATGCCTTTAACCGTCTGCCACTTTACGTACATATCGGACCAGATTACTTGGTTAGTGTGGAGTTTTCCGATCGGAGGGAGTACCAAACCATAAAAAAAAAGCAATACATAATTGTTGAGGTTACCCATTAGGTCGACTGCACAAAGCACATCACCAAATATACACACTACAAATTCCAAGATAGATCGTTTGGACCATCTAAAATGAAAAGATAATTACACATTAAATAACACGTCGATCAGGTGAAAGAATATATTCCTTTTTAATTTGGACTAAATAATAAAAAAGAAAATTTAGCAAAAAAACTGTAATATAT
The DNA here is from genome assembly GCA_964016875.1 of Fallopia convolvulus. Lineage (NCBI taxonomy): Eukaryota > Viridiplantae > Streptophyta > Magnoliopsida > Caryophyllales > Polygonaceae > Fallopia > Fallopia convolvulus. The sequence continues at coordinate 21,479,654 of OZ024733.1, forward strand.
AGTAAAAACTTTAAACTAATTTATAAACTGAAATACCTCGATCTAATGTATCAATTTTATAAATTAGAAACAAAAAAGTTAAAAGAATAAGTTCTACAAGAGATTAAATGTGAACATAGTTAAATAAGGGGATAGCTTATTAATTAGGAGGCTTGAAAAATTAAGCAAAATTGGTAAATTGATTGTTCTTTTTTTTTTTGATAAGGTAACAATTCGGAATACCAAACAGGCTTGGTAATCCGAGAGGCCGTAATAAAACGACAGCCGATAGACGGCTAAGAGAGTCAAAAATAGGTAGGATTAGCTATGAAAGGTACAAAAAATTATATATATATATGACATAAAATAGTCCAATTTACAAAATAATTATCCTATATAGTAAGAATTTTAAACTAATTTTTTTATAATACATCCTAAAAACATATTATAAACAAATCAAAATCTAAAATATTAAGCTTTAGATCATTATTACATTCTAATGGGCCAATCACAAACTTGTCTTTATCTTTTTCTTTTTTTTTGTCTAGCGGGTCTGTTTGTAAACAAATCCAAGTTCATTTATTTTGTTTTTTGTTTTTACTTTTGAGGAAAGTTCATTCTTCTGATAAACAACCCTACAAAGGAATACGAGAGAATTAAGACGGAACGACGGACTCGGGAAAAATAACCCCGTCTTCACCACTTTCGCTTCATTTGTGCTTCTACCATCGTTCTCCATCTTTCAGATATTTCTTGCGCCTAACCGTCTTCATCTCTCTTCCTCCACCACTACCACGTGACGCCTAGCCATCATCCTCGCTCCGCCTACAGACTCCCTACTCTCATGCCGCCTTTTCCAACAACACCAGCCCATCCCTTATACTCGCGGTCTCATCCCATTCTGCAACAACCAACGTCGGCCACCATTGGATGCCGTCAGCCCATGCCCGCTAGCCACCACCGTTGTTGTCACCCGGATTTCCAGCCAACCAACCAATCTCAACCCCGTAAATCTCCTAATTTTCTCTAGGTAAACCAACAAGATTCTTGCTATTCTACTAAATTGATTGTTCGAGCAGGCCTTTTATCTAGTAGGTTCATCAAATTCATCTTGGTAATATGCCATGGTTCATGTTTCGATTTCCAATTCTTCAAAAAAATTTCTACTACATACATTCTAACTCTTAATTCATATATACTTTGTGAATACACGCGTGAACATGTATGTATGAATGTGCAAAAACGCCTAAGTCTGATGGTGCCCAAATTGCTTGTGTGGTTCATGCAAGAAGTACGTTTCTCTTTGAAACTTTTACACTTAACGGTCATAATTGATAATTGATAATAGGTTTCTCCATATCTTACTAAAGTGGATGTTTTATTTGCAGGTCTTTCAACTCGCAACGTGCTTTAGACTCTCACAATAATCCAAGCACAATGATATTCTGATATAGCCGTATAGGTAAAGCACAACAATAAATTAACACTATATTTCAGCAAACTCATTGCTGACTAACTATAGAAAAAGCTAGAAACATACCACCGCTAAACAATCTTATACGGTGTCAGCGGCAATTACTTAGAGCAACTTCAAGAGCTTTCCATATACATTTGTATTCGTATTTTTGAATATATTATGATCTAACAAATTCTCTATTCTATTTTCTAAAATATAGAATTCTCCAAAAGATGAAGTATTTTCTCCAGATTTAGAGAATTATTCAAAATTAATTGGAGAATGAATTAATTAATAGTGTATACATGATAACTTGTGACTAAGTAATTTTTAAAAATCATCATAAAATTATAATTACAAAATTTTATTAGATAATATATACAAATATTTTAAATTTTATATTAATATCATGATATTATTATCTTTAGTAAAATTATTTATGAATATTACGGGAATTCAACTAAGTAAATCATAATATCCAAACACTTCATAATTTCATTTGCTATTACTCTATAAAAACCGGGAAAAAGCCTCTATTAACTAAAATTGTGACTTTGTGCTATGCTCTATGGAAAGGCCCATTAAAAATGTCCGGCCATCCTCATAAAATCAGCCTAGAATGTTAGAGAACAATCGACAGTTTTCCCATCTAACTCAACCACCGATCACTCCAAAAGCTTCTCAAGAACCTCGCCGAATTTACCCCCCTGCTATAAATTTCTTTCCCCCTCCAAATTCTTCAATTCCATCATAATCACAGTAATCGCTCACAGATCAAACCAATTCCCCAGCAAGCACTTTTGAGCTATCAATCAACCGATCAAGATGTCGCTAATTCCGAGCATGTTTGGTGGCAACCGGAGCAACGTCTTCGACCCGTCCTCTCTGGAGGCCTGTGGGACTCGTTCCAGGGATTCCCGTTCGGAGGAAGCTCGAACGCGGTGGCGAACTCGTTCTTGAGGGACACGGAGACGTCGACGATGGTGAATGCGAGGATCGACTGGAAGGAGACGCTGGAGGCCCACGTGTTCAAGGCCGACATGCCTAGGCTGCAGAAGGAGGATGTGAAGATAAGGATCCAGTCCATTTTGCTGTTGCAGGTAAGAAAAACACTTGTCAATGTTTTCCTACTTTAATTTTTAGGGTTTGATTACTTGGGAAAGCAACTACACTGTTCTTATCTCCACCTCATCTGTTATGAGTATGCTTTTGCTGATCTAAACGGTCAACATTGCGTGCTGATGTTTCAAGTGGAGCTGATTTGGATTCAATTTGATCTTGGATTTATGTGTTAAGTTGGTTGGTAGCTTGGTCAGAGATGCTTGTCTTTGAGTCAGCAGAGCCGCTTTTGAATGTTGTGTTTCAAGAGTCAATATAGTGTTTGGTTCCCTTTTATGGTGTCATATCTTGTGATCTAAAGCAACATGTCATGGTTGGGCTTGCACATGTCGCTTTCATGTCTAATTCTGCTTCTGTTTCCGTGTCTGGGAAACTTAATTGCTTATAGCCATTCTAAGAAGATATTACGCTACTTAAATTTAGAAACAAAGGATTTTTATTTGGTGGAAAGGCTTGTGAGACTTTAAAGCTCCCGAAAAAGGATATATGAGATACTTGGAGTTTATTTTCATTGGATATGATCTATAGTATAAATAAGGGAAAACACATTATTTTAACTGATCCAGTTCCTCAGTTTGCTGCCATAAGAACCTTTTCCTTTCAAACTGAAAAGCTTGTAACAAAATATCTAAATGGAGCAGTTAAGTGACAATTATTTGCTATAGCTAGTTATGCCTAGTGTGTGTAAATAGGCTTCATTTTGTAATTTCCTGAGTTGATTTTTGGCTTGTAACCGACTCTCTTTTCTCTCTATCAATGAAGTCCCATTGGTCCTTCGTGCTCATGCCAATTTTCTCTCATCCTGCCTGATGATCTAGACTTGTTTTTATTGCTTCTACTATGGGATTGATCTTCATTATGTAATGTATGATCCAACAAATGTGCATAGTTTTTTAATCTACCAAATGATTTAGTTTTTATTTTTGTGTTCATCTATGCTCTTGGGTGGCAGATTGCAGCACAATGATGGGGGGAGTACCTATGAGTGAGAAGGTATACTTGGATTCAGATGAAGAGCTTTCTTTGAGGCTACCAAAATCACAGAAGGTTCATTCTATAGACTTTGAGTCACCAATGGGACAAAGAGAAGTTGCATATTCAAGGCTCTTCGGGAAGTTAGCGAATAGCCCCTTTAGAAGTGTTTACAATGTCTTAATAAATGCAAAAATTAACATGCTACTACCATTTGGTCCGTTGGCAATTGTGCTGCATCATACCATGGAACGACATGTAAGTTGTGGAACTCTCTGTGTCATATTTCCTTTTTAATGTATAGAAAATATTTTTATAAAGTGATCTGAAATTCTGTAAAGGATGTACAAAAGTATACATCTTAAATGTGTATTTATAATGAACCACCATAATATCACCGTCGCATCCACCCTCTTTTATCGGTCAAGAGTCACTCCATCAAAACAAAAGAAGAAGACTCCACCAAAATCCCTTTCCACTCGCGCCTTTATGTAATTTTTCCTATTTTGTAGGTTTCAACTTCTGTAGTATGAAAATAAGAGAACTGCCTATTGCATTGCAGATATTCTTGTTTCCACCCACTTATTTTCTTATAAGATGATATTGTCTTCTGTCTTCCAGGGATGGGTCTTTTTCTTCAGCCTAGTGGGAATCGTCCCTTTAGCTGAGCGCTTGGGCTATGCAACATAATAAGTTTTTTCCCTTTTTTTCCCCTTCTGTTGTGAGGAGATGCTACAAAACAAGTTAAGTAGTTTATTGAAAAAAAGAAAAGAAAAGACAAAGCTAACTTTGTTTAAATGAGTCGGTTGTTCTTCAGGCATTACCTTTATTTATATTCCTCTAACTAAATGATTTACTTTGTTGATTGCTCTATCTTTCGCAGGCAGATGGCTTTCTTCACGGGCCCTACAGGTAAACTCATTATTTTATATGATGCTGCAAATACATGCAGTTGGATACCTATATTTCATTCAACATGGGTTAAAGATCATTGTATCAATGAAAGTTTCTTTTGTGAAATACATGACTCTTGAAATTATTATTTTATCATGGTAAATAAATACTAAGAAAGTTTTTCCAAGTTGAAAGGTTTCGAGTCTATTGACTAATAAGAGGTGTGGACAAAATTCATGTTAACTTTTCTGCGTAACTGAAATGTGATTTGTCTAGAGAACCGTCTCATTGTCTGATTGTATTTGATGTGTATAAACTGACATCCTGTTTTACTATTGGGATTCAGTTGGAGGTCTTCTAAATGCAACATTTGGAAATTCCACGGAGATGGTAACCTCTATGAATGCACTGAAAGTTGGGATGATAAGAGTGGTTCAACAATCATTACTCGGTTCCATCTTGTCAAACATGTTATTAGTCCTTGGAGGTGCCTTTTTCACAGGTGGGATTGTCCATTTTAATAAAATCCAGCACTTTGATATGATAATATTAATGTGTTAAATATGACATCAAGTTTGGTCTGTCTTTCTACAGGCGGCTGCCATAGTCAACTCTGGATTAATATTGATGGTTGTTATGGGCATTACGTTCCTTGCAGTTCTTCAATTCATGCATACCGAGGCACACAAATGCAAGTCGGAGCTTGCGCTTTCAAGATTTAGTAGCTGCATCATGCTTATTGCATATGCGAGTTATCTATACTTTCAGCTAAGGAGCTAATAGAATCTTTACAGTCCAATTGATGTGGTGCGTTATATTACGTTACTACTATAAATTGAAAACTATCTGTACATGCTCTTACACTATTCTAAGCTTTCAACATGTGGTGGATTTTATTAACTTTTCTCGTTATGTATATGGTACTGGCTGAGTTTCTCAACAGAGTTTGCCCAATTCCTGTATTAAGCTTATAGTGACACTATTTGGCAAATGGACAGGAAATCGTTGAGAACAATGAGAGTTCTGATGATGATGAAGCTCCTGAGAGGCTGAGATCAGTAAATGTGAATCGATTGTGTGGTTGCATAATGATATGCTGGTTGGCTACTTTTTCTTCCATCTTGCTCTCCAAAAACTGGTACTTGTTGGGTTGAGACCTTTTTCTTGAGTTCTTTCTTCATTTGAAACCTATTCTTGAGCTTGCTTTTGATTAGATGGGATCATTCAACATTCAAGAGGCACTGAGCTGGAAAGAGAAGATTTAGATGGGATCATTCAACATTCAAGAGGCACTGAGCTGGAAAGAGAAGATTGAGGAAGTTATTGATCAGGTTGGCTCACAAAGCTTTTATTAGCACTGCCATCAGAATCATTTTCAAACGTGAAAGTAATTGTTAGACCAGTCGTTATTGAATTATGCTTTAAGTGCATATGTATTACATATTTACAGCATCATGAGTCACCAGTTGCCAATGGTAACAAATATATCTCCTTTGAATATAAATGAGGGGCAGACAATGTAAGGAATGCTTCACCATTTGATCATGAAAGCCAGTAAGTAGCTTCTTTTTTATTTTGCTTGTTTGATATGTTTTTCCCAAATTGAAGCAAGTAATGCCTTATCCTTTTGAATACTGATAAAAGAGAATTGGGAAATTCTATGATGTTAAAAACTCAATCCATGGAACCCACAAAATAAAAAAATAAATAAAAAAGTTGTACAAACTTGAACATCTGCATTTTACTATTGCTCTAAAAATGATAGACATGGAGCAAAGCCAATAGCGTCACCATGTGAGATGTACAATACCCATTCACAAAAGATAATTAAAACCAATTTCTTATTGGCAAAATCATAGGAAAGCAATAAATGGGGAACCAGAAGGGCTCATACATGAAACAACAACAGACCTTTAAATACTGATAAGAAATAAAGAAAAATAAAAAGAATATGAAAGAGAAAGTAAATTTATTAGTATATTCGGAAAATTTGAAACCATATCATATCATAGAAGATCAAAAGTACTATAATTGAAATAGAAATCAAAATTAGTAATTTAAAGGTGTATTGAGCAATACATAATTCAATAAGTCAATTGCCTTTGTTAAAAATTATTATTAAATATAAAACGGATAGAAAAATCAAAAGAAATAGACCATTAGCAAATAATACCATAATCTAGATGGGTTGAAAGCAAAGTGGTTAATTATAAACATTATAATATGAACATTAATTTCAATTGTGAATCAAATATAGGAAAGAAGTATATCATTATAAAATTAAAAACCCAAACCTGAAAATAAATTTAGCGAGAAAAAGATATCTAACCTTTATTAGATACTATCAAATACAGTAGACATAGCAAATATGGTTTAAAAAATATTGGATCTAGATCTGCTTTAAATTAATTAGCAATGCATTTTAAAAATCAAAGTTAAGAGAGAATGTACAGTATGAAAACAGTGGAGGAGGCATATTAGCCAGCCACAAGCGGCACAAATACAGTGAAAATTTGGAGCTTTCTCAATTCACATAAAACCTAAGGGCTAATATATCTTAGTTGAATCCTATTTATACGTTAAGAGCTAATATTGAACAAAATTTGCCTCATCTAATACAATTGCAATGAATTGCCTCGTCCTACAAAACCAGTCTGAGGTTTATTCCTGCAAACCATATAAAACCACTCTTGGGATAGGAATCTCACTTCAAACCATTGGAATGTAATAAAATCATAACATAGTTCAAATTAATTACCTAAAGCCCCATCTAAAGCCCTGAAATTCAATATAGTTCAAATCAACGCCTAAAAACCAATATAACATCCCTAAATTCTACAAAATAAAGACCAATTGTAAAGCAATATACCCAATTTGGAGTTTATTTTCAGAAAAATGCTTAAACCGTACTTTAGCATTTAATTTTAGGGTGCAGAGTTCAACAACCCTTCTATCTTCACATCAGCCAATTTAATCTTGTTTATATCTAATTTAAAACTAATGTAAAATAAGACTTCAAATGACAGGAATTACCATCAATGGAAGCCAATATCTTCTTAATTTGAGTTCTCCAAGTGGCATCTGAAGACGCTGTATATGACTTTGTCCTTAGGTAGGCCCGTGCACAATACCCAAACTTAGAAAAGCGTCGAGAATCCTTGCAACCCGCCTGGCTCGCTTTATACGTTTCCCATACATGAGTTGCAAAAAAATTAAGGAAGGTCTTAACATGCCCTGACTTTGATCATGAAGACGCATCCAAGCTCGTTCTGGAAGCCCTTTTCTTTAAAGCCGAAGTCCCCCACAGGCAACGCATCCTTGCTGCAGAGGACTCAGCAGCCACAAACCATCAACTATGTGACAATAATAACTGAATTTAGTTAGAATGCACCAAATTGATATAGGGACTAAATCCATCTCAAAGGCAGTGTATGAAAGCCAATGAGCATGAGCATGAGGGCCAAATATATTCGTTGAAGATAAATCCTTAATTATATACACAACATTATAATATAGTGCGATGAACATAACCTAAATCCAAACCTCTCTAAATAGTCACAGATGCAAATGACTGAACAAAAAGAAGGATGCATGCAATGGACTAATGGAGAGTATACTAACTTGCTAATATCCCTGTAACGTTGAGCTAGATATTGCCTGGCTGCATCGGTTAGCGGCTGAACTGCTTCGCCCATTAAAACACTTGAAGGAAGCTCATGATATAAAAGTGAAGATTCTGGTGACATGGGCATCTGCCTCAACATTCGGCTACAATGTCTCATACATGAAGCAACCTCAAACTTGTCTGCAGCCATTAGCACATCCAACAATTTCGGGCTTGTAGTCACACTAAGGTTGTTGTTGTACATGAAATTCAGTAGCTCCATTAAAGCTACTTCCTCTGATTCACAATAACAAAAAAGAAGTCACTGTGTCACTACATGCCCAGCCAATATAAATTTCATTGCTTTCCCTGTAAAAAGGTAAGGATTTTCGGGAGAGCTAACCTTTTTTTGTTACAAAGAATAATGTCAATTTTTAGGTAAAAGCTGAAAGCTCAAATTAGTCCATACCAGATGCATTAATTCTCAGAGTCACGTGTCTCTGATCTGATTCTCTCATGCCATTTGAAAACAACTGCACCGACAAGCAATTGCATAAAACAGAAAATTAGCAATATAAATCTACAGATAGAAGAGACACACATAGGGTATTGAAAAGTGGTGTTAGTTGATGGGTAGAAGAAAAGCAAGAAGCAAATCACAAAGAAAATAAAAGCTGATTACCTTGTAGAAAAATGGGCTCTTTGCCGCTAGGATAGGAGAACTCATGTGCAAAGTTTTAACTCTAACAAGAATTGAGCAATCCATGTTCCAATATGAACCATTACTGTGGGCTGCTTCATCTCCTACATGCACGAAAACCCATTTTAAAAAGTTTAAGCACTGGATGCAGCAAAGCAAATGATGGTCCATCATATTGAAATCATGGATTCAGTGCATCTACATCCTAGAACAAAAGTGTGCACTGAACAGTAAATGGTTTACTTCTCTGAAACAACATAAAAATTTCTTTCAAATGAACAATTGTCTATTTGCAGATGCAACAACCCTCTGCATAATGGATATCATAGCCATCATTCACTAAGTTTCTTTCACAGGTTAAAGCTAGGGATGTGTCCTCTGTGCAAAAGATACACTTACCTTAATGGCTTTCACTTCAGCAGTTTAACAAGAAAAAGATAACTAACGTTTATTAGAAAATTAATTAAGCATGCATTCAAACAATCAAAGTTAAGAAAAAAAATGTACAAAGCATGAAAACAGTGGAGGAGGCATATCAGCCAGCCACCAGCTGCACAAATACAGTGAAAATTTGGAGCTTTCTCATTTGAGAAATAAGAACAGTAGTTCACATAAAGACATTCGAAACAAAATTAAATTGAGAAAGACAAGTTCAAACCGATCAATTTTTGGAGGCGAATTTGTAGACTTCGACTATGCAAATAAGATATGTCGGCGCCGGCCGAGTTCGTCGTTCCGTCCTGATCCTCTCTCTGGTCCTTCCTAGGGTTGTTTGTCAGAATTGAGAGGGTTGATTATCAGAATCGAGAACTAAGAAAAACAGTTGGCGCGAAAACATTACAGACGAAATTAAATTGAGATGGCAAGTTCAAACCGCTCAAATTTGACGAGGCAGAGAAGATATACCGGCGGTGTCACCCGAGTCCTTCGTTGTTCAGTCCTGATTCTCGTTGTTCCTTCTTAGGGCTGTGTATCAGAATTGAGGAATAAGAAGAACAATTGGCATAAAGGCAGTAGATAAAAAAAAGTAAATTGAGAAGGACAAGTCAAACCGATCAATTTTTGGAGACGATTTTGTATAGGCAGATAAGATATGCCTGCAGTGAAGGCTTCTTTCAACCGAGGCGTCGTTCCGTCCTGAATCTCTGTCTGTTCCTTCCTAGGGTTGTTTATAAAGGAGAAAGTTGAGAAAGAAGAACAACAGTTGACCTAAAGGCATTAGAAACAAAACTGAATTGAGCAGGACAAGTTCAAACCGATCAATTTTTGGAGACGAATTTGGCGAGGCAGATATATGCCGGGGGTGAAGGATTCTTTCACCCGAATCCGTCGTTCCAGCCTGATTCTCCCTGTTCCTTCCTAGGGTAGACTTTGACGATGCAGATGATATGCCGGCGGTAAAGAATTCAAATTCGTTCTCCCGAGTCCATCGTCGTTATGTCCTGATTCCCTCGTTGGTCATCCCAGGGTTGTTTATAAAGATGAATTAGGCGGTGGAGGACAAAAGCAAATAGTGGCACGGGTTTATCCAGTCAAAAGCCAAATAGAAGAAGCAATTATTAATGATTTGGGGTTCGAAAAAAAAGAGTAGGCGCCTACAAAATTATTAATGATTCAGGGTTCCAAAAAAAAAAAGTAGGCGCCTACAAAAAAAAGTTGTCCGCTACTAAAAATGTTCCTACACAATGATATTTATAAACACACAAGCAAACGAAACATAGACAATTTATCTTATTGATTGCGTGCCGCCGTTTTTTTTTTCATTACTCCCTTTTCTTTTTATATAAAAAAATAAGCAAAAAACATAGACACTTATCCTATTTATTGTGTGCGGCCGTTTTTTTGTATAACTACACAATTTCATAATTGTATCAAAATTGTCACCATATAATATTATAATGAATATAAGTGGGCAAATAAGTCAGCAACACTAATTTGTCCTCTTCATTTCGATGCTTCGATATATCATTGTAAAGTGTGAAGCCGTTTTTTTTCAAATTAAGTCAGCAAAAGCATGTGTGAGTAATAAATGCAATGATTGAGTAAGTTAATAAACAAAATCAATTAGCAAAAACCATATTTATTTTATTTAGCATATCAACTTCCACCAATCACAAATCAGATTTCCACATTGTCACAATTGTTTAGCATTGATTTATCTGATTTCTGTTCATGCAAGATCCTCCCTTTTATAGTATTATAGATATATAGATGTAAAATCTTATTAAAATAATTATATGGCCAATAAATATTATATCTTAGCTAAAAAAGGATTCTATCTATCAACACAAGATCAAGGCTTTTTTTGTATATATTTTGTATTCAACCGAATTTTTTAAAATTGAAGTTTTTTTTTTAAATTGAAGCTTTTATATTTTTTTATATATAATTACAGGCGTTTTTTAAAACAAAATCAAGATTTGCGTAATAAAAACTATTCAAAAATAAAAAAACGATCTTCCTATCAACATAAATCAAGATCTTAGTTAAAAAAAGATTATATCTAAAAATAAAATAAAAATTTTAGAATTTGTATGATAGCATAAAAAAATATTCTAATGATCTTCCTATCTATCATATCTAAAAATAAAAGATTGCTTATTAATGAGATTTTCTATTTAATATTCTAAAAACATGAATAAGAATTTATCATATCCAAAAATAAAATATTTTTTTTAAAAAAAGGTGGTGTGATCCAATCTAAAAGTGACATGTGTCGTTTAATAATTTTTTTAACCTCCGCTTTATGTTATAGTTATGATTTTATTTAAAAAGACCCCGGGTAAGGCCCGGGTCATCAACTAGTATCTTCTAAACCTGAAGCACTTTTGGGCAGATTCGTCATTAAGAATTTATAATACAACCACCCTATTTTAATAATGATTTTCTAATTAATTATATATTATATAATTCAATCACCTTATAGAATTTCCAATTTTGTACACTCATCTTATTTAATAATATTTTTATCAATTTATTATGAAATTGTATAAATTTTTATCTCTACTCATTAGTTTTATCAATAGATAAGAATTTATATTCCACCCTATTTTGAATAATATTTTTTTTTATAAATTGTATATCAGGTAATTTATCCACCTTATCTTTAAAAATAAATATTTTTATTTAATTTGATATGAGATTTATCATCCATATATTATGTTATCATACACTATATATTGTAAATTGTATATTAGGTTATTTTGATATCTATCTTCCTTATATAACATTATTTTTTAATTTTTAATTTACTACTTATGTCAAATTAATAATATATTATGTTATCTCTATCTTTCTTATATTATATATCATGTTATTATATATTATATAATTTACACACTATATTTTTTAATTATAAATATTTATCAATTTGATATGAGTTATCATCTCCTTATATTACGTAATTTTGAACTTGCACGTATTTATTTATCATATACAAATTGTTTATTAATTTATAATTTTCTATCTATCATGTTATAAAGTAATTGATGAGTTTTATTAGCTCGTACGTATTGTGTAATATCTTATTCCAAATCATTATTGTGGTGGGAAAGTAGTGTAATTAGGCACATATTATCTCCATTGTATATGACCTATTATGCCATGTTAATTTTTTATATTTCTTTTAGAAACGTTCCCGGACTTTTCTAAATAAAAATTGTAATATGTTAATTTAAATATGATATTGGTATTATAATTATACAATAAAAAATACAAGTATAAATAAATAAATTAAATATTAAATCTATAATTATTTTAATTATAATAATATATTTTATTATTAAAATGTATACCAATATTATCTTATTCTTTGAAAATGCTATTTGTAATATTTATGTAATAATTATAAAAAAGTTGATGATCTTAACTCGTAATTACTCAAACACGCACCAAAAGGGTATGGTTCATATCATTAAAATTTACGGTTTGATCGGATCAATTCTTTGAGGTTTCCTTGCGTGTTTGGGTTGACCATATTTTCATATTAATTTCGTACTTTTAATATTAACTTTTTTACAAATAAGAATGAAAACTTTTAAAACTTTCACCCATAAATATGTTGAGTTTTTTTATATTAGTTTTATTTCTATAAATATAATAGTTAAATGCAATATTCTCATTAATATATATATATATAATATCCCTAACTAAGTCAACTTTTTGAGTAATATGGAGCATGTTTTTAATCGAAGATTTTATATTAAAATTTTGATGTTCTTATACCGATTTTCTATTAGTGTGCGGATTTTTTATATATCGACTCTCTTAATAAGTAAATAAAAATTATTGATCCTTTAATCTTAGTAGTTAAATGCATTATTGTCATCAAATTTTAATGTCTTAGTCACCATACTTTTAGTTATGAAATTGTTCATAATAATATTCTATTTTTTATATTACGGATTCCTTACTAAATAAATAAAAATTATTGGCCTATTAATGTTAAAATGGTTAACCGGGTCAGTTCAATCGAGTTTAGCATTTTTAAGAATAAGATAATATTTGTATACATTTTATAATAAAATAAATTGTTATAATTAACATAAATTACAAATATGTAATAACTAATTTAATTATTTATAATATTATCTTTTTATATGAATTATAATACCTATATCATATATAAATTAATATATTAAAATTTTTATTTGAAAAAGTTCCCGGGCAAGGCCCGGGTCATATAACTAGTTATAGGATCTATAATTTATAACTATATACTAAAGATGTACTGTATCTTTCTTAGCCACCACATTGACTTTGGCCATACTTTATATTTTAAGAAGTCAAATTTTATTTATATTACTATATCTTTTTCAATTAAATTTATTTTCAATCTATTTATTTATAAAAAAAATTAAGAATTCGAAATTTATTTAAAAAATAAAAATTACATTATCTTAATCTATATATCTATTTCTATAAAAAATTTCTTAAATCAAATTATCATAAAAAAATTACAAGATAATAAAAATTACATTATCTATGTCTTTTTATACATTTATGATGTAAAAGATTTTTTATACTGTATTAAATAAATTAAGTATTAAAATCATAAAGTCGTGTATGACACCACGGGCATAACTAGTTTTTTATATTAAATTAAAATCATTTATTAAATAAATTAAGTATGGAGTAAATCCATATAGTCATGCATAACACAACGGGTATAACTAGTAAATTTTTTAATTAGTATGAATCATATCTTTTTGTACATGTGTAGAAAGATTGCAAAGGCTCAAAAACTCCGATCCGATTTTTCTACTCCCTAATGATACTCCCTTGTTTTAATTGGTTAGAAGATACTAGTTGTCCCCGTCGTGCCCTGCACGACTATGACTCGATATTTTTTAGATATACTATAAAAAGATATTTATAAATAAAAATATAGTATAGAATTTAATGTAACTAATTTATTGCCCGTAATATGTATAATTTTTTTTTAAAATAAACTAAAATAAATATAGATTATTAAGTTTAAAATTGAGAATAAACATAGATTATTAACATAAAATAATCTACATTGCTCATTTTCCTTGACAATATTTCATAAATAAGTTTAATTTAAAAGAAGGAGATAAAATATGAAGAAAATAAAGCAAAAAATATATATTTTGAAAATATGGAAGAGATGAGATTGATCATATATATTTTATTGGCTTAAAAGAAAAAAATCCAACCATTAGTTAAAATTTTTTAGTTAAGATATTATCTCCTACCAAAAATTCTAAATTTGGGAAAAAAATTCCAAATTAATATTGAATTAAATTATAAAATTGTTTCCAAAACTACCAATTTATTTGTATAATTTATATGAATTAATGAGGAGATGACACGTGTAAAAATCTGATATGGCGCATTTTAGGAATGACATGTGGCAAAAGATGATGTGGCGCAATGTGGTAGCTCCAAACCTTATTGCTTATATATATATATACAGTAGATTTTTTAATATTTTACCAATATTTAAGGCTCCGTTCGGTAAATAGGTATTTATCGGTGTTGATGTTGATGTTGATGTTGATGCTGATACTTATGGTTGTTGATGTTGATCGTGGATGCTTATATGGGATACTGATATGAGTTGTTTATTTTCCAAATAATCCGGAATGTGTTCGGTAAACTGAATTGCTGATATTTTAAGCAAGAGGTGTACAATTACCAAAAATGGCTTAATAAAGGGTAAAAAAATAAAAAATTTAATTTAATTGGGAAATCACGTGGGTCCCACTTACTTATATTTTGGTAGAAAAGTTAGCTTATTTGACATAAGGTTAGGGGGCGCTGATTATTTTTTCAGCAGATAAGTATCGAATATAAGTAACTTATTTCAAATAAGTAAATTTTACCGAACACATAAAACGAAGCTTATTTTTTCCATATAAGTAATTGTGTACTTATAAGTATCTATATAAGCGTTGTCGAACGGAGCCTAAGTTTGTTTTTAATATAATTTGGAAATTTATCACCCAATTATGTCATAATAAAGTATAGAAGGGTGTATATCTAGGAGTAGAAAGATTTGATTACTCCGTATTTATCAGCATTGGATCCTGCTATATTTTAATCTTATGTGGATACTGCCATACTGGTCAGTAGTCATTGTTGTACGCGTTTCATGTCAGAATTTGTCTACTCAATTTGCATGATTGCTAAAGAAAGCTGATGCGTCCCTTTCATGCCACTCAATTCATAATTATTAATAATGTCCAATTTTTTGGTTTGTTCACAAGTTAAAAAAGGAGGAATCGCCATCCTGTATGAATTCAATCGTATGCGTGAGATCCTTCACATTCTGGGAGGCCAGTGCGGTAACCAGATCGGTGCCAAATTCTGGGATCGATCGATTCAACAGATAGCTAACATGGCAAGTCCGATCTGCAACTCGAGAGGGTGAATGTGTACTACAACACGGCCAGCTGTGGCTGGTTCGTCCCCAGGGCGGTGCTCATGTGCCAGCCTGGAACCATGGAGACAGCTTAAGATCCAGATCTTCAGGCCTGATATACCGAGGGCGCAGGCAATAACTGGGCCAAGGGGCACTATACCGACGGCGCTGAGCTCATCGATTCTATGCTTGATGTTGTGAGGAAGGAGGCAGAGAACTGTAATTGCCTTCAAGGTTAACATTTACTCTCGTTTGTTTCGTAAATCAGACCATCTATTGCTGTTTTAGTTCGGTTCAATGGCGGTGGATCTCCCTGCTAATCTTTTCTTCCCGAATTTTCTTTTTACTTGTTTCTTTTGTTCAATCCATCTTTATCTGCAAAGAGTTTCCCTGATGTGTTGTAACCCAGTCTGAGAAGGAGTTGAAAGAATTTGGAGATTAGTATGAATTCTGAAAGACTCTTCTCCGTCTGTGTGTGTGAACGCAGATTCCAGGTGTGCCACTCGCTCGAAGGAGGAACAGGATCTCCCATCGCCCAAGGTATCTGACATTGTTGTTGAGCCCTACAATTCTACTCTCTCTGTCCACCAGCTGGTTGAGAATGCCGATGAATGTACTCTCAACCTCACCATTCCAAGCTGTAAGATCCAGTCCTACCTCCTTTTTCTGTGTTTGCTCAATTATCATAGTCTATCAAAGGCTAGCCAGAAGTATGTGTTGGGTTTGGAGGTTTGGTAAATTATCTCAATTTTACTATGGCTACAAGTGTGTGTTGGTTTTGGTAAGTTCTCATGAAAATCTTGACAATATCATGTTTGGGTAAAACCTGTGAAAAGCTGAACCAAGCCAAATCTTCCCTAAGATATTTGATAACTGTATTGAGTTGGGTTAACTTATAGTATGTGATAGAGACAGAGTAGAATAAGGTCTACCATAATACGTTTTGATCAATCATCCTGTGCTTAGTTTATTAAGAATATAATGGTGTAAGCACATAAGAGCACTAATTCTCAAGTACGATTGCTACTTGATTTGAGATCTGACTGTTTTTGTTTTGTGTATTCAGTCGGGAGATTTGAACCACCGATCCAAGTGAAGATCGTTGATCCCCGGGAGTGGTGGGGCCCTTGGAGTTAATCAGACGGGTGAGATTCAGCTTCGTGGTCCCACCGTCATAAAAGCCCTAAGGTATTTAAAATCATGTTTTATACCGAGTATATAATGGATCCAGTCAATCGATTAAAAGCCTCAAGTTAATACCAGAAGTCTTCGGTTCGACTCTTACGACCTTCACAAAAAAAGAGAGTATATCATGTCAATATTATTCTACTGCATTTAATTCAATTTTCCTTAGGATACACATCATGTCATCATCGTTTGAAAAGACTATTGTATACTCAAATTTACTTGCATAGGATCAATTGCCTTCTACGTTTTTTTAATGTAACTTGCTTAGTATACTGATTAAATTAATCAGAAATTATCTGTCTCGTGTATCATAGGACGGTTAGAACATCTTAGTGCTTGTTTGGTTGGATGGGAAAATCTCATGATTTACAAAATCCCATGAAATACCTTTTAATATATGTGTTTGGTTGAAAAAAATTCACTAAAAATCATAGGAAGTTAAATTCCTAGGATTTCCAATTCCTCCAAAATGGGGGAATTACAAATACCATGTAGGGGGTGGGTAAGATCTACTTCCACCCTTTTATTTAAATTTTTTTTTCTATAAAATTTTATTGATTACAAAATCTCTAATTTATCCAAAAATAAACCAATAGCATTTTATGGACAAGTGGCTATAATAGTAACTTTATATAAATTCCCATGATTTCTCAAATCGAACCAAACAACATGTAGAAATCTCATTTCTAGAAATTTAATTTCAAGCAAACACTTTTTCTCAAATCACATGAAACAAAATTCCCACAAATTAACTTCCCTTGATTTAACTTTCTACGAATTACAATTCCTATGTTTAACCAAACAAGCACTTATCTGGTTGATGTACCTGCATACTTGGCCTTTATCTACTTTCAAGTGGGGGTGTTAAGAAAAACCGAAATCGGTTTTAACACCGAAATCGGAAAACCGATTATTATGTAGGTTAATATAACCGCCTTTTTTTAAAAATATCGGTTAGTTAATTGAACCGAAAATATTTTCAGTTTATCGGTTCGGTTTCGGGTTAGCCGGGTTTGGATGAATCAAGTGAGATAATTGAAAGCTTGGTAGAAGAGTTCAAGGCTCTTGAATCCCCGATTATGCAAAATGGGGAAATGAGGTATTTGACAGGCTACTCATGAAACGTGTGATTTTTCATTTTTTGTATCATCAAGATTGTTGACCTGCCTAATTCTCAGGAAATGAAAGACATGGGTGCTTTTGGATCAGGTGATCCAAAGATGGCCATGACGAAATAAGGAAAGCAAAGGAAGAATTTTGTGTGGAAACTTTTTGCAGCTTCTTGTTGGGATTTAAATCTGCAGATTCGTGAAAGACATTTGTATCATTTTTCATGGGCAAGTTATGGTTATTTGTAGATTCATGAAAGACATCATTACAATGCACCCTCCCCTTCTAATACAGAACACACACAACATAGAGAGAGAAAGAGAGAGGATATTCCCTAGTGTATAAAATACACCAAAGATATATATCTTAGACTAAAAGATTACAACATATTCTATCCATACATAAAGGAAATTAATTTCCTAATTAATTGACCTCTACATTCGCACGCAGATCTTCCTAATTAATTAATGTTGTAGGAAAACATGTATACACATCTTAGAAACACCCAAGTTAAGACACCTCTCCCAATACATTATAGCTTGTAGGACATTCCAAGCTTGAGTAGCCTCTTCCGAGGAAGAAAAAGCATCTTATCAATATGTCTCAAATTCTTCTTCAAGAAATTATAGTCATAATCAATTATAATCTTCTTCCCTAAACCCGAGCCCTTGGCAGCCATCACCTCGTTCTCTCCAATCAAATGCACCACTCCTGCCTCCCATGCCCTCTCCAATGCCTCGACCTCTTCCTCCACCTCCCTTTGTCTCGTCTCCTCTACCACCCTTGCTTCATTGATCTCATCACCTTCATCCATTCCATTAATCTCCTCCAATTCGACAGGTGACCCTTCACCTTCACCCCTTCACTGATCTCCTCCAATTTATTGATCTCTTGTTGCTCCAACACCCTCACAAATGACTTCTCCCTCACGAAATCTTCAAGTCGCTCCATAAGAACCCGCTCAAACTGCTCTTGCTCGCTCCCAAAGTCAGTGTAGCCATATCGAACTACAGATTGAAAAATGTAGAGCTCCTTGGGCTGCACCCTATGAAACAAGAACCGCTCCTAAGGTGGAATCGTGCTGATGGGGAGCAACTTGATGGAGACAAATACGAGCACAAAGTGGAGAGCGGGAATGTTTGATATGTAATGCTCAAAGATGGGAGGAATTTCGTGAATGAGCTCTGAGTAGAAGACCGCAAGGCCCGGGATCCTACAAATAGTACGAGTTATGATCTCTCGTAGTTGGTCTAGGAGATCTTGTGGTCCATCTCATATTTGTACTTTTGGCGGTACACATAGGTCCATGTAATCATGACACCCATGAAGAAGCAGACGAAAATTATGGGTATATACTCACCATGGGGGAACTTGTAAACTACCGAGGTTAGGTAGGTCAGCTCTACAGACATGGTGACAATTACGATTATCATCACCAGGTCACCATGTTTGTAGAGTTGACCTACCTAACCTCGGTAGTTTACAAGTTCCCACATGGTGGGTATCTACCCATAATTTCGCCTGCTTCTTGATGGGTGTCATGATTACATGGACCTATGTGTACCGCCAAAAGTACAAATATGAGATGAACCACAAGATCTCCCTAGACCAACTACGAGAGATCGTATCCCGCCTTACCATTTGTAGGATCCCGGGCCTTGCGATCTTCTACTTGGAGCTCGTCCACGAAATTCCTCCCATCTTCGAGCACTACATGTCAAACATTCCCGCTCTCCACTCTATGCTCGTATTTGTCTCCGTCAAGTTGCTCCCCATCAGCATGGTTCCGCCTGAGAAGCGGTTCTTGTTTCGTAGGGTGCAACCCAGGGAGCTTTACATTTTTCAATGTGTAGTTCAATATGGCTACACTGACTTTGGGAGCGAGCAAGAGAAGTTTGAGCGGGTTCTTATGGAGCGACTTGAGGATTTTGTGAGGGAGGAGTCATTTGTGAGGGTGTTGGAGCAATAAGAGATCAATAAATTGGAGGAGATCAGTGAAGGGGTGAAGGTGAAGGATCACCTGTCAAATTGGAGGAGATCAATGAAATGGATGAAGGTGATGAGATCAATGAAGCAAGGGTGGTAGAGGAGACGAGACAAAGGGAGGTTGAGGAAGAGGTTGAGGCATTGGAGAGGGCATGTCAGGCAGGAGTGGTGCATTTGATTGGAGAGAGCGAGGTGATGGCTACCAAGGGCTCAAGTTTAGCGAAGAAGATTATGATCGATTATGGGTATAATTTGTTGAAGAAGAATTTGAAACAAATTGACAAGATGCCTTTTCTTCCTCGGAAGAGGGTGCTCAAACTTGGAATGTCCTACGTGCTATAATTAGGGACCAAATGTATTTGGAGAGGTGTCTTAACTTGGGTGTTTCTAAGATGTGTATACATGGATGATCATTAACATTATTGCTACTAATATTTTTTTGATAAGGAAAGGAATTCACACTACTAGATAAACCCTGGTAGTTCGAGAGACCGAGATGAAACTCAATTGCCAGATAGACCGAAAACAAACGACATTGTTGGGCCTAAAAACAATAAGCCCATTTAGTGGAACGGCCCAGAGATAAAAAAAGATGTCCTATCCGTGCACGAAGATAGGAGTCATAAGAACCTCGAAGATCAGAGAGAAGTTATCAGTCATTCGAATGAAGAAAGAAGATTATGGTCACGAAAAGAGGTCATGCGCTCGAAGGATTAACCCTATGCAGCGATTATCTTCTCCGACAAACGTGGGGAGGTGGCCGGCTGATAGCTTGCATTTTAAAGCATCTTAGGACATGCATTTAGTATGTTTTCTTGCATTAGTCTTGTGTTTTCTAGTACTTTTAGTTTAGTTTCCGTTATAGATGTCTACACACATATCTTTATGCTTTTCAAGTACTTTGGAGAAGTTAGAGCTTCATTGGGACGCGTTTAAAGACATGGCGGAATCAAGGCTTTAGTCTAGGAGGCAACGGGACCGGAAAAGAACAATTCAAGATCCAAAAAGAAGGAACCACACGATCATGTACAAGGTCGTGCACCTCACAAGGTCGTGCGCATGCAAGCATCATGCACCATGCTGGCACGGTCGTGCGGCACCAAGGCACGGATCGTGCACCCCCAAGGCTAGGATCGTGCGTCTCCCCTCCTAGGATCGTGCGTTGCCTTGTACGGTCGTGCGCCTATGGTGCACGACTCGCGCCGTGGCTCGTGCGCCCTTTTAGGTCGAGTTTTGGGCCGCCTCTTCCACCCTTCCCTTAGTATAAATACCTTCTTTTGTCTTCTAGATTAGGAGTTCTAGTTTGTTACCCTATTTTCTATTACTTGAGAGACAAGTTTGGATGGATCTAGTTGGAGATTTGAAGACTTTGTTGAATTTGAGTTTGAATTTGCTGGATTTTAATCAAGTTTGTTTGTTTCTTCAATCTGGTATGTTGATTCTCATTGTTGAATTGATTTCTTCTCTCTTCATGTCTAACTAAACCCTAAATTCTAAAATTGGGGTGAACCCAATGATGTGTAGGTAGATGATAGAGCATATAGTTATAGGTTTTAGAGCATGTTTTTATTCTCTTTCTATGCATTTATAGCTAGATTTTCACTTTAATTCGTAGTTTAGTTTTGTTTTAGTTTAGTTCGAAATCTACGCTCTTTTGTGTTTCATTTCAGGATTGAGAGGTGAGCATGGTGGATATCAAGCCAGGGACCGGAGCTATGGGAAGGCATTTAAATGTCAAGACATGGGGACAAGCCAGCACAAGGGCGCTTAGGAGGCTCAAACCGCGTCGAGGAGATGGAGGCCACTCCAGGCTGAGCGCGGGCAAGGACAAGCGGAGCGCGACTGCGCTCTAGGGGGGTCAAACCGCGCCTAAGACGCGTTGATTCGACACTGATTCCGAGGCTTCGTTTTATCTTTTAATTATTTTCTTGTTATTTTAGGATGTTTTGAGGATATGATATAAAACCTTTTAGGGTTTTTAGAAGCATTACTACATTATTCAACTTTAGAGAGAACTTTAGGAGACAAAAATCCTAGAGAGGAATTTGAAGAGAAACCCGACTCTTGTAAGTTTGATTTCTTCTTTAATGTCGTTTTCTAGCTAATTTCCCATGTCCAACTAGTTAGTTGAAGTTGTATGCATGATTGATTGTGAGATTTGAATTATTTCAACTTGCCTTGACTAGATTGAATTACTACATGCTTAATTGATTAGATTCGCTTAGGATTTTAATAGCTTGATCACCTATTTTGATTTCTAGGTTGAATTACAACTAGAATAACTGAATATACGGTGGAATTCGGTTATTCATGGATGAATCCTTTGATTAAACTTATAGACGGTGGAATAAGATTAATCAAAGGAGGAGAATTCAATCACAAAACTTCATGAATATACGGGGGAATTTATGAGTGATGTTTCTATTGAATGCTTTGAATTAAGATTTGCATGATCAATTTGACATAGAAGGTTTTCTAGGTTAATTGGTTAAAAGGTTATTAAAGACGGTGTATATTAATAACCACATTAAGCATGAATTCCATGAATTCACAATAGATTAGTCAAGGAATTGAAATAAGAATAATCAAGGATCAAAACTCATGTATGCAATGGATATGAAACTAGTTGGATACTTTCTTTATACTAGAAAACCCAATTATTTTACTTGTTTCGCTTTTGTTTTCTTATATTATTATCTTGGAATTTAAAAATCCCCTTTTTATTACTTTAGTAATATTAATTAAACATTAGAAATCTGAGTCTATGTGGGTACGACCCTTGCTTTCACTATACTTAGGTTTGAAAATTAGGATTTTTCTTTGACAACGCTTTTACCACGACATAAAAGTGCTCGTCAGTAGACAAATCCATAAAATTGCACAATCTGTTATTTGAAGCTTTGTTTAATTCAATCCTAGATGCTTTATGCCTTAGTAACTTTTGTGAATGAGAACTTATCAAAGTTTGAGACTGAAAGGTAATAACTTTGATGAGTAGTAAGACAGGGAATTGAGATTGAAATGTATTTTTTTCTGTTGGAACCCTAGGATTTGAACCTGAGTTTTCTCTATTATGAAAGTATTTTGAATTCTCTTGTGGAATAACAATTGTCATAGAAATCTTAAGGTTGGGTTGAGTTAGCAAGTCGAAAAGCGGATGTTGATTCAATTTAATCTTAAATTCTAAGTGTTCAAAGGTCTAGATTTTAATTTGCAAGTCACGAAAGTGGATGTTTAATTGAGTCTAGATACGTCTGTTAATATTCGAAAGAATTTAGTGGATACATTAGACAATTGCCTTCAATCAAAGTCAGAATTAAGATTCTACAATCATCTTTTATAGTCTACCAAAGCATTGTTGTGGGGATCCTTGCTCTTAGAAGCCTTTCTCTCATTGATTTCTCTTATATTACTTGTTTGTTTGTCATAATTAGTTTGATAGTCATAATCACACCTCAATCTTTTCTTATTTTTACGACTTGGTCTACTGATTTGAATACAATTAATATTACTTAGTCACAGAGTTCGACACCTTGGTATTACAACCGATCCCGTACACTTGCGGGGTAGGATTTGGCATATCAAGTTTTTGGCGCCGTTGTCGGGGACTATAGTTACTATTTGTTGTTTCTCACAATCGGTAGACTAGGTCTATTTTTCTTTTTAATTTTGTTTCTTTTGTCTGTGATTTCAGGTTTGTTCTCTAGTTCATGCGAGGAGCCCTGAACGCTCAACAACCTAACGATTTTGATCCTGAAATTGAGCGTACTTTCCGTAAAAGACTAAGAGAGCAACGTGCAATCCAAGCTATGGGTGACCAAAATGAAGAAGCTTAGGCTTTACATAAAGCCTATGTTGCTGATCTAGAAGCCCAATTGGCGGCTGCTAGAAATCAATTGGCTGTTGTGAACCAAAACCAAGCGCTCCAAGAGCAAGGCCAACGCCCACAAACTCTAGTTGATCGAATACATGAGGCCTGCTCAACATGGGCCTATTTCTGGTGTTGTCTATCCTGAGGTGCAAACTCGTTACTTTGAATTGAAGCCCTCCTTGATCAACATGGTTCAACAAAATCAATTTGGAGGTCTTCCATCTGAAATCCTCATCAGCACCTCACTACTTTTTATTGAGCTCATGAAACTTTTTTTTTCTCTTGGAATAGAAAGTATTGTAACTACTTGGTAAAAATTGGAGTTTTCTCATCGGATATATTCATCGTGCATTTCTAATTTCAAAACCCCTTATGTTACCACAGAAATTAAGCCAAGTAAAGACCATGTTGGAGCCACACTTGAGGTTCCTTCTGAAGAAATTCTTAACGGGTCAGCTTAGTAACTGAAATGCATGCAGCTTGGGAAAGGCAGGTCTTATGATTATGTTGGTTGATCTTTTCTGAGATAGGTTAGCCATCATCAAACTAAAGTTTCTTAGTTCTTAGTTTCTAGTTGTAGACTTGTAAGAGCAACTAGGATTTCCATTTTTCTTGGCAAAGATCAGTGAGCACGGCTATTACAGCCAGACCTAGTTGAAACAAGTTTTCAGTTCCTCGGGGAGGTTTATAGGTAGACAACAAGTGTTGCATTTTAATTGAATATACAGTCCAAATAAGATAACCCCCATTTTTCAACCAAATACAAATCCTTTTTCGTCATCATGTGCAATGTGTTCTAAAACTCTTTTTTTGTTGTAAAATGTAGGTTCTAAAACTCATGGGGTTGTTAAAGTAGATGACTGCATTGGCCCAGAGACCATGATGTTTTTTTTTGTATTGTTGGATGTAATATAAGGTGGTTTTTGGATGGTTTGTATTAGGGTCTTGGTGGATGAACCTAGTTTTTTATGAATAATTCGGTACTATTGAAATTGGTTGTAAGAGAGTTTATTTAAGTTGTAATTATATTTGTATTTTGTTTAATATATGCATATGGTTTGGAAATAGGTTATTATTATAATATATATTTGGTATTGAATATACAATGGTGGATCATAATATTATGATTTTTAATATTCTAAATACATAATAATATAACCATAAATTTTGACACTAAATGTTTGTGAAACCAATTTTAATGCTAAAGGGCCACAACATTGGCCATTAAATATATTCTACCAATTCATAGCCAAATTTCATTCTAAAGGCCACAACTTTATCCACCAAATGTATTCGAGACAAACTTTGATACTAAATGGCCACGACATGTGGATGATGAACAACATTTATTTCTTCCGAATTTATCCAGAAAAATACTTCGACGCTAACTTTCTGGTAAAATAGACTCAAACTTAGCCACGAAGTGACTCTAGCTTTACTATGTATTTAGAAGAACGTGATTTTCGTACCCAATCTTGTAGTTAAATATGCACGACCCAAATTTTTGTGGCTAGTTTTGAAGCTAATATTTAGCCGCGAGCGTTTTAACCACAAACTTTTCGTCCTGGGAAAATTGGTGGTTGTTTTTGTGGCGAATCCGTTTTCCTGGCTAACTTTGTGGCTTATCACGTGCCAACGGTCCTAGCTATAGACGCGTTTTCCAACAGTGTTCTATTTTCGGTAACAATGTAATAAATGTGTGGTTACTTTGTTTAAGCATTTTTCCTATGCGAAAGAAACTTTTGACAACCTTAATCATTGTTGGGCCCACTAAACATAGAACAATTATATATTTGGTCGACATATCATGTATTTTAAATAAAAAAATTTATGTTCTTGTATTACAACATCAAATTTTTCACTGATGAATTCATGTTCTTTCCACCTAACACATATACCTCATGATTTCCCATTAGCAGACAACCATAAGAAATTATCAAATCCCGAGCGTCTCCATGCTTGGTCATTAAGCATTTTCAGTTTTTGTTTCTACAATTGCCATTATTTCAATCCGCTCAATTTTTTTAAAGCGAGTCAATTTCAGGCCAAAAAGATTTGCAACCCATACCTCGACAGTTCCAGATATACACTCTTATTTTATCATATGTTTTTAGTGGTTCATGGGAAGGCTTGTTCTCAGTTTGTAAATTTGAGATTTTTTCCTCCACCCATTTTGATTGCAATTGTAGCTAGTTTTAATTGATTGTAGATCTTTTCTTTCTCCTTTTGTTTAATAAAAGCATTAACTTTTTTGTTTGTTATTGAACGGTTTTTTTTCTAGAGAAAACCAAAACACTAATATTCTTTTTACATTTCATCATTACATAAGTTAGAATATACAAAGTACAACTTTCACTCATGGATCTAATATTAGCTTTTATCCAATTTATTTGTTTAGCATCTTTAGTGTATTGATCGACTCTTTGTTGCTTCATTTTGCTTCTGGTTTCCTCAAGAGTTCCATCTCCTACTTTAATTGTTAGGGGTCATGTAGGTTCTTCTTTGCTCCTGTAAGGGTTTGAAATTACAAAACAAGGGATCTTAGGGTACTTTTCTTCATTTTCCAAACCTTTCAAATACCAACAAAAATAAAGTGTTTGAGCAGTTTTGATGGCATCCCAACTAAGGAATTTTGGGTTCTTACAAAATGAAATCAGAGCAACAAAGAGAGTTCACAACTATTCAACACACTAAATTTGCTTCAGATTCTCAAAATCCAACAAGTACATTTCTTTTGGGAATAGAAACCCCTAATCCTACTAAGATTCAATCTACCAAATCGAATGTAATCTTTCTTAGCTCCAAATGAACTGGAATCATTTTTCTTTTCTGTAGCACCACTATTTAAGGTCTCCTAAACCATAATGACTTTGGGATCAATTTGTTCATGTGGTTCAGTGGATAACTTTGTTTAACATTAGATTTCTTCTCATAGCATATTGTAAGTTTAAGCGACTTCTTACCTTTAGGATCATCCTCTATTGAGACACTCTGTAAGCACCGGGATAAGGAGATTAAACATAAAAAGCACTCAGAAATTCTATCAATTTATATGTTGATTTTAAAGGAGGGGGGGAGATAGACAGGCAAGCACACCCCTCCTTCTAGTCCCAAATGTTTCAATTAATCAACATCAAGCAAATTCAAGGATCATTGTTCTAGTAATTTAATAAAAGATCAATAATAACAAGAGATAAGCCACATGGTTGCAACACCTCAATTTTTCATTGGCGATATTACCGTCAATGACCTCAAATTTTCACTATTCGAAGTCACCCAAGGCTTATAGCAACCAAACAAATAGAATCAAACTTCATATAATATATAGATATCCAAACAAAACTCCAAGATATTGTCCAACAAGCCAAGGATTTCAACCCTCTTAAACAAACTTGCGGAAACTAGTGGAAGTTGTTGGACCCTCTTATTGAGTGCACCGAAGTCCGCTAACAGCTAGCCCATCAGGAAGGGTGTTCTATCTTCCGAGAATCGCGACCCAAATCATGATAAGTGGGTGGTTGACAACAGAAGACGAAGTGATGTTCGTGTTTTCAGTATAGTTTTTAAGTGTTTTTCCTAGTTGTTTAGCTTAGTATAGTTGAGTTTTAGTGTTTGTTTCGTATGTTTTTGGATGAGTTTGCATATTTTGTGAAAAGTATGGAAGCTACTCCGTTTTAGTGTTTTTTTGTAGGTTTTCGAAGCAAAAATAGGAGCATTCCGAAGAAGTTGAGATCGAGAGGATGGTGGCGGAGCATGTACGAGTTAAGGAAGAAAGAAGAGCTTTTAAAAGATCTCGACAAATCCAAAAGAGGCTATGAAAACGTACAAAAAGTCAAGGAAAACAGACTCGATACCGACCCTGTGGGTTATGTACCGAGGTCTGCAGCAAGGCAAGGACGAGATGGTTCAGCAAACGAGTCTACCGACCCTGTAGGGGTCGATACCGAGGCTCTCAGGCTCGGTAGATACGCCGACTTTGGGATTTTTATATTTTTATTCCGTAATCTTTTTAGTTTAGGAAGTTCTATCTTTATGGAAACTTTATAGATATCTTTTCTAGTATAAAAACCCTTGTTTTAACTTAGTTTAAGGAGTCGTTCAGTTGGAGACAGAGAGGGAGACGCGTGAGATTCAAAGACACGACATTTCTCTTTGTTTTTTAGTTTCTAGTTTGCTTTTAAAGATTACTTGGGGAAGAAGTTTGTGTTCTAAAGACAAGTTTCGAGTTTTAATTCAAGTAAGCTTTTGTTTTATTTAATATAATGTTTTCCTTCAATCTTATTGCTTGTTTCTTTTCAATCATGAGCGAGTAGTTCTCTTTTCTAGGACCGGGGTTAAAAACCCGACATGATTGTGCATGATTGAATGTGTGATGAATGCTTGATTGCCTTTTATCTTTTATCTACTTGTTTTGTGTTTATGCTTTAACGAAAGTTGGAGTAATTCGAGTTTATTGCTTGATCGAAAGATAAAGTTATAAGCTTGAAAGTTGATATTGTTTGTTAACGAAAGTTACGAACTTTGGATCTAAAAGTAAGTAGAGAGTGAATTAATTCATGAAAGTCAATTGATTTGCTTGCTTAAATCAACGAAAGTTGAAAGCTTTATCTTCAAGGCATGTTATTTATCCTTCACACTATCTTAACTGCATGATTATGTCGTGGTAACCCTTGTCCTAGATTGTTTTTCCCATTCGAAAACACTTCTTCGTACTCTGTTTCTGCATCGGTACCGAGGCTGCTAGTTCGGTACCGAGCCTGTGTTTGTTCTGCGTTGTTTGCCCTGTTCGAGTCTAAGTTCATCATCGATACCGACCCTGACAAGGTCGGTACCGACGTGTTTGCACCGTCGTTTTGTTAATTCTCCTTTGCTTTGTTTTAATTCCCGTTTTCTAGAATAGTAATCAAACATAACTTGCTTCCCGTGGACGATCCTGACCTCCCTATACACAACGGGGTCTTGAATACAAATTTATTTGTTGTCGGGAAACCCTCTCAACAAATTGGCACCGTTGCCGGGGAAGCAATAGTGCTTGTTTGATTACTTGTGGGTTTGGGAATAGCCCGACCCCGTTTTTGTTTCTAATTTGTTTAGTTTTGTTTATTTTCTCAACTTATGCAAGAAGGAAGACGTCAGCTTGCATTTGATCATTCTGATTATTATTCTGAGCTTGAACGTGTCCTTCATCGCAGGAGACGAGAAAACCGTACGATGGCCGCTACACCTGAGAAGATGGCCGAGCAGATGAACGCCCTCTGTAGGCAGATGGAGGCGTTACAAGCTGATCGAGACGTTGCTACTGCCGCCGCTGAACGTGAACAATTAAACACCAATCGTTTACAAGAACAATTGAACGCTATCCCAAGGAATGCCAAACAATATATGCATCCAGAACTGAGGGTGCCAGAATCAGCAATAGTCCTTCTTGAGATAGAAAGGGCTTTTGAGATTAAATCTCAGTTTATATCTTTAATTAAAAGGGCTCAGTTTGAGGGAAAACCTATTGAGTGCCCTATGGAACATATTCGTAATTTTGTTGATTTATGTGACATCATTACTGCTGATGGTGTTTCTTTAGAATATGTCCAATTAAAAGCTTTTAAATGGTCTCTTGCAGGTAAGGCCTTGAGCTGGCTAGAAAGCTTACCTCCTAGATCGGTAAGGTCGTGGAGAACCTTGCATGACTTGTTCATGACTAAGTTCTTCCCTCCTGCCAAGACTACGGAGTTAAGGAAGCGTATTACCTCCTACCACCAGCTGCCTAACGAGACATTTGTGGAGACATGGGAGCGATTCAAAGAGATGCTGAGACAATTCCCAACCCATGGACAACCGCAATACGTCTTGCAAGAGATATTCTTTCAAGGTATAAACGTTGAGACGAAGAACCGCATCAACTTGCATACTGCCTGCGGTTTTATAGAGATGGAGCCTGATGCTGCATGGGAATTGCTGGATAAATTGACCAATTATGATGCCATGTATGGGACCCAACAACCACCCTAGCCTCAAAAACGGCTCTATGTTCCAAACAAAGACGAAGTTGATTCCGACGTTCAAAATCAATTCTTACGTGATGAGGTCAACCGTTTGAAGAAGCAGGTAAGTTTTTTAAAAACCTCTCAACCATGTCTTGAATGTGGCTCTCAAGCCCATACTACGTACTTCTACTTGCACTAACATTGAGCAGGTAAGAGCCGCTGAGACATACGCTGAAATGAATTATATGAGAGGACAATACAGAAATCCTCCTGCTAATTATGATAGGCCGAACAATTATCCGACTTGGGGAAATTCCAATCAAAATCAAAACTATACAACCCCTCCACCGGATAGACGGCCCGCACCTTATAGACTCCCGGGCTATCAAGAGCCCCCATCCTGGGTGCAAGGACTTCATGAAGGAATCAATGGAGTGAAGAATGAGATCAATGGAGTCCAAGCTAACCTCAATAATCAAATGAAACGGTGGGGAGAGTTCGAGAACTGGAAG
Organism: Fallopia convolvulus; assembly: GCA_964016875.1. Lineage (NCBI taxonomy): Eukaryota > Viridiplantae > Streptophyta > Magnoliopsida > Caryophyllales > Polygonaceae > Fallopia > Fallopia convolvulus. The sequence goes on from OZ024733.1 coordinate 21,509,912, forward strand.
AAAAGCGTTGACTCACAACTAGGGAACCTTCCAGCACAAGTTCCAAGACCTCAAGGGCAACTCCCGGGCCGTCCTGATGAGAACCCGAGAGGAAAAATCGTAGCCATACACCTCCGAAGAAGAAAGACACTACCGAATCGTGCTGAGGCCAAAGACAACAGGGTCGATGCTGAGGATGATGCTCCAACCAGGCTCGATAACGAGCCAAACAAGGTCGGTACCGAGCCTAAAACCCTTAGTACCGATACCCCTCAGGTCGATAACGACCCCACTCTAGGTAAGTCCTCAACACCGACCCACTCCCTTAGTCCCAGGCTCGATACCGACCCCACTAGGGTCGGTACCGAGCCTTCTACAACTCCACTCAACCCTTTAGTCGATTCGGTAGCACCACCTCTCGAGCCTGCTTTGGTTCCGAGATCGGTTAAGACTCTTCCTTTCCCTACTAAGAAGTCTAAGGACTCAATAGAAGGAAAGTTTAAGCGTTTCGTTAAGATTCTTCAGGGCTTAAATATTTCTATACCATTCACTGAAGCCCTAAGCGAAATGCCGGCTTACACAAAATTCTTGAAAGATATTCTTAGCAGGAAAAGGTCTATTTCTGAGCTGACCAATGAGATCCGATCTTTAGCCCTCCCAGAGAAGCTAGGTGACCCAGGAAGATTTGCTATAACTATTGGAATTGGCGACCACTGTTTCAAGGCACTATGTGATTTGGGATCCAGTGCTAGTTTACTTCCCTTGTCTATTTGGTCAAAAGCCAATATGGGACCTCTGGAACCCATCGATATGAGGCTGTACATGGCAAACGGGTCTTGTGTAAAAGCTACAGGAGTCGTCGATGATTTCCCCATTCAAGTGGGCAAATTTTTTGTACCAAACGACTTTATTGTTCTTGACATGCATGAAGACCCAATGGTTCCAATCATACTAGGTAGACCGTTTTTAGCCACCGCAGGCGCACGAGTCGATGTTTGGAAGGGACTCCTCACCTTCGACATAGGGGAGGAACGGGTCGAGTTTAGTCTCAATCCAGTTGTTAATGAAACAGTCGCTACTGCAGAGATCGAGACGCTCCAGCCAAAGCCCGACAATGTTGAGCTGGGAGATTCTCTCCCAAACAACAACGCCTACAAGAGCAGCACTAGGCCGGCTACCGACCCACCATGGGTCGGTAACGAGCCCTTCATACAGCAATATGACGAGGGAGGCACATTTTGGCACAGTACCGAGGCATGCCTTGCTCTAGACAGGTCGGTAACGACCTCGGCTACCTCGTTAACGAGCCCCTCGCTGAAGAACAAAGGTGAGTATTCCTGCTCCAATCTCATCATTCCCGGTTATGATCCTTCCTTATATCAGATTTCTACACCATATCCTACTATTCATACTATAGATGAGTCGAAACCTCCTTGATTTTCGGGCTTTACTAACCCTTGTGTAGGAATACCAAGCATATTGTTAGAGGACGAAGGACCGAATTTAGTAAGAAGGAACTACAATGCCTTGATCTTCGCTTGTGTGAAACGCTCCCTTTTTTGCTACTGAGTCCCTCGATCATGTTTGATTGTTATGTGTTTTTCGATTCCATGTTTCTGTGTTCATCTTTCTCTGGTTTTTGGGTCCTCTTTCTCTGTTTTCTTTTCTCCTCTTTCTCTGTTTTTTGTTCCTCTTTCTCTGTTTTGTTGGTTCATCTTTCTCTTTTCTTTTGGTTCCTCTTTCTCTGTTTTATTGGTTCCTCGTTCTGTGTTTTTGTGTTCCTCTTTCTTTTTTTTTCAATGATGACAACCATTATGCTGAGATTATAAACCATTATGCTCACTTCACATTCTTAAGGCCACCGCCGATTACATATGGCTTTGGAGGCCAATGAATGTGAAGTGATTTATGTTGGTTTCTGTCTAAGATGCAAAGGGAGCTCTAAGATTGTTTTTGTAATTTTTTTAAGTCGATGAAGATGCCTTATTAGCTGAGATACCAATCAAATCAACCCCTATCCTTAACATGTCTAAGGCCACCGCCACAAATTGTGGCTTTGGAGGCCAGTGATTGTTATGTGCTTATGGGTTTGATTGGTTTTGATGATGCAAAGGGGACCCTGAGACTGTATTTCAAAAACAACCAATTTTACCCATTCAAATTTCCAAAAAGTTGCATTACCATTCAAGGTCCCTTCAAATGTTGCTATTACATACAAAAATACACGATTTACACAAAATAGAGCATGCATATATACATGCATTCACTGAATTTCCAAAATGTTGCATTGCCATTCAAGGGCCCTATGCATATTCACTGAATTCTGCCATGTCATCTTGCTGAGTGTCTTCTTCTACTTCTGCCATGTCATCTTGCCGAGTGTCTCCTACTCCTGGTTGTTGTGCAACACCATGTACTATGTTCCATGCTTGCATAACTGCCCATTGTGGGGATGATGCTTGAATAGGTAGATTACCCTCAGTTGTTAGTCTTTTTTTGTTCACATGAGGCACATCATAATCATTGCTCCCTTTTCTCTTGAGTATTTCATTCATCACGTACTGTAATGATTGCCATACATTAGCTAATGTTGTTGGATGAAGATCATGAAATGCATCATGTACAGCATGTAGCATATCATCTATATCCTTGGGCATTTTCTTATGCATCAATGACTGGATGCTTCTGAAAAAGCCTAGGTCTAGGATGTTCAAATCTGGACTGTTGGGAGGTTGTTGGATTAGTATGAAAGTGAAATCATCCTGCTTGTATACTTGTTGCCATTCTGGATCCTCTTGAGTGATGTGTGCCTTTGCATTATCCTGTTGAATGAAAATTACCTTATGACCTTCATGATGTGGCCATTTTTCTCTGATTGCTGGAACAATTTGGTCTATTAGCATCCTCCTTGTGACATGTTTATTGAAAGATTCAACTAGCTTGGTCACAACGGTTCCCTTGTCTCTATTTTTTGAATTTCTCTTGGCTGCTTCTTGATATGTGAATGGAAAAATTCTAATTTTTCCATCAAATGTGCATGTCCCCTCTGAATTGAACCTTGGCCTTGCAACTGCTGCTGTGAACATGACTTTGGGTATAAACTTGCTTGAACTTGCAGCTCTATACTTTCCTCTTTCATGCTGTGATAAATACATTCTTTGAGATTTCTTGCTTAAGTGAAAGCACTTCTCATCAATATGAACAAAATCGAACATAGCATAGTACTTTGTCTTACTTTCTGCTGTAGCTCCTTGTAGTAGACCAAGAATCCACTCCAGTCTTGTTTTCATGTTTGATTCTTTAAGACATGGATGAAGTGGGTTAGTGTGTGGCCTTATGCACTTCCTCTTGACCATTCTATGTACTGTGCTCTTTGAGATCTCAAGATTGGTTGCCAAATCCCTGAGGCATGTCTTGTCCCCCATGTTAATTGTCATGAGTTTTGCATTATCAACTTGTGCTCTCTACCTACCACATTTGTGATTGTACTCGAATCTGGTGCTTGCATTGCATGCTCTTGTGCTCGTGTTGACCTCCATAATCTGGCTACTATTTTTTCTGACAGGTTGAACTGAGTGGCCACGACTTTGTATGAATTTGCTGGTAGATGTCCTCCACATGCTAATTTGAAGAGCTACATTAATATATGCATCTTTTTATCCTTGCTGAGCCTCCTAGTGAATGGTTGATGATGTGTAGCCTGTGTGTGCTCGTTCTCTGCTTCTGGTTGATGGTGACCTGATTGTTGGATGAGTGGAGGAGAAGCTGAACCTCCATTAATGTCCCCATGCAGTTCGTTGAGGTTGAATGGGAAAAAAATCTCCTCAGCCTCATTCAGTTCCCCATCTTCTAGAGGTGGGCAAGCATTCAAGTCAAATACTGAAACCATGAAGGAGGCAGTGATGCAGTAAAAGAAGCTTCTGAAAATTCCCTTTTTTTGGCTTTAGAGTTGTAATGACCCCATAGAATTTTTCTGAACTGTAAGAAGGGTTAATGGGGTATTTAAGAGAGCTTTGAATTTATGTATGGTGGTGATCTGTGTGACTAAAATGCTGGAATTCTATTGGTTGTTAGTTTTGGATAATGAGTTCTCATTGGTCCAATTATTTAAAGTGGATCCTTCACTTTTTGTAAAGGCAAATGACTGAATTTGTTCTGATGCCTTCTGACTCAATAAAATTGCTTTTTCATTTTCTTATTTCTTGTGCAAAGGGTGCTTTAGGACAAACATAAATGGATGGAGGGAGTATTAATTTTGTATTAGTTTAATTTTTTTTATTATATCTAAAACATAATTTAGTTATTATTTCTATTAGGCCTACAATTCAATTTATCTATTGGAACACATAATAAATATCAAAAATTTTATGCAATTATTAATGTATAAATTCTACAACTTATTAGATCATATACGTTTTAAATTCCAGGTTTTAATTTTTTTTCTTCTAAATTAAGTAACTAAATTTTAAAAAAATACTCCATCTACTAAATTAAAATGAAAACAAATTATTTTTAACAACTATACATATATGATGAAATAGTTTATATTTTCACTATTATATTTTTCATAAATAATTAATTAAGGATTATAATAAAGTTTAATTACCTCCAAATAATTAATCATTCTTAATAATATTTTTGCACATATTTTGCATTCTAATTCTAATTGCTCCATACTTATAAATTCATGTACATTTAAAATTCAACAAACATAGAAAAAGAAAATCATACCGTCCATCGGACGGGTTAAGCCTTCTAGTATTTATAAAGGTTGTATCTCTTGGTAAAATGGTTGAAGAAGTTGTTAGGAAACTTGTATCAAAGACTGCACAAGATGGTCAAGTTTTAAAGGGAGATGAAGCTACGACCCATGTACAAGTCAATAAGTCCTCGGTAAGTCGCCCCAAAAAGGTGAAAAAGATGGCTCAGAAACCGCCGGTAAGCATTAGGAGGAGTGGTTACTATGCTATTATTCATATAATTTTACGATATTATTTAACTATCTCAATTATATTATTCAATACTCCCTCCGTATAAGTCTACTTGTCTTTTTAGAGTTGGACATACATATTAAATTTTTTTTGAATTAGACAAAAATGCCCTTAATTAAATGTTTACTTTATGCATTGAAAATGAAAATGAAACAAATTTAGTTCACTTTTTCATTAAATGTAAGGGGTTAAAGTGGTAAAATTGAGTCCAAAACATATAAACGGACAAATTCTTTTGAACAAAATTTTAAATCTAAAAAACAAATAAACTTATAGGGAAAGAGTAATATTTATACCAAAGTATTAATATATTAAAATATTATATACAGGTATATATTCACAGGAAGGATGATGATTCATTTCAAACTCGAATTCAGGCTTGTTCAAATTTCAACTACAATCCACATCCGAGAGATTCGTTAATTGCGTCTCAACCCCTTCTCCTTACTGGAACACCGCGATTATACCAGCATCCTTTCTTTCTCCCCTCTGAAAAGTAATTTCTTTTCCCCAAAACCTTATCGCTAGAATTTATACGTCAAGCTGTTGTATCCAGAATTTAACCTTTCACTTTCTGAAACTGAATCCGTGCACAGGCATCGCAATCAGGAAAAAGGTGAAATTCCCTATACTTCTCCTATATTAGGCGCTAAACGACTACGATAATGTTTGAAAAACGTCTTGTTGTTTTTGACGACTGAAATTGGCGATGAGATTTTCAAATTCTGACTATGGGAACTGATCTCCTAAATAATAAATATAGATGTAGCTGCTCATTTTGTTCCGATGAGCATCTGTAGAGATTTATAGTTTATTCCATGTTGATTTGGTATTAGAACTTCAATTTTCTACAGAAATTGTAGTATAACAGCCCCTGTATGTATAATACCATATGTAACAAATTTCTGGATTTTTTTTTGTCTTGGCTGTAATGTTTAGTCATGATTATGGCGTGCTCAGTTACAAATGATAGGGCATCCATCTTTTTTATTTAAGAAAAGTAGTAGTGAATGTATTGCCTAGGGTTGAGTTTTTACTTGCTTGATTTACTAACAGAGGTCTTTCACTACCTGCAATAACTTTGCGCTGCTCGCTGAAGCTGAGGGAGATGTTTATTTTTCGAAGATCGTCAAAAACTGAGTTGGAAGGATTTTATTCAATAAGGCCGGAATGCAAAGAAAGTGTCCCGAAAAGCCATTTCAGGCTCAGGGTGGGTCACCATGCCATTCCTTTCCATTAATAATTGTCTTACTATTGTCGTTCTGCTTCTTCCACATCTTGTACATTTGTTTTCCATCTGCTTATCCATGCTAGTCTTATGTTATCCTATTGTACAACCATATGTTGCCTCTACTATGTAGCCAAAGTTTTGTAGCTTACAGTTTGTGGATTCAGGAGCGATGTTTTAGTACTTTCTATTGAGCATTGACATTTGGTTGCTTTTACAGGCAGGGCTAACACTTAGTGCAAGGAGGTGGCATGCGTCATTCTCTGAAGATGGTCATTTGGATATTGCCAAAGTTCTAAGGCGAATTCAACGAGGGGTTAGTGCGTTGTTTAATTTGTTTGTTGCTGTAAGCGCTAGAGCAATACCTTATGTGGAATTAGACTAAGAGACTCCAAAATATATTTTCATTGCACACAGCTTGGCCTATGTACACATCTAAAACTCCTATATTGACTTGAAGTCAGTATATTTCCCAACAAAACCACAAATGATTGCAATTATATGCTTTTGTCAGGTGTGTCCAGAAGTTATCATTTGTGATTTATAAAGGTTAGGAGCTAGGAGACTTGCCTTATTCAGATAATTACTCGGAAAAGAGTGTCACTTAAATTATTAATTTAAGCATGGGAAAATTCATTCTTCACTGTGTTGAGAACACCAGCCCGTCTTGAAGTCTCTTATTCCTTGCTTAATCGAGAATAGAACTAGTGAGTCTACAGAAAAATCTGTGTTACATTTTTTATTGTATTCTTCTTTTAATTTGTTGTTTATTAGTACCCTAAACCCTATCAATCCAACTATGATGGTCAAGCAAGCTATTGTGTAGTGATGTTCAGGATACAGGAATATACTGGATATAGTTTCCACTACAGGGAGTTACTCTAAGTAGAGTTGATGAGATCTTGACCCTTAATCTACAAATAAATGGTTAAGATTAATTTAGTCTCTTTCCGTATCTTTTTATTATAAATACTTTTTATAGGGTTTATTCTTTTGTGAGAGGGTTTATACCCTTGGAATTTTTAGTAACATCCACAGAAACAGCACCTGAATGTACTTGCTGATTAATGAATACACTTTTGTGCTCAACTATAGAACTCTGTAGTATTTAGTATGTACAAGCTGTTTCTACTTGTGTTAACTAATCAGTTTCTCACTTTATGACCTATTATGACATCCATTTACAATACAAGCATAGCCTGTGTTGGCCATGCTTCTCCTAATCCAAATACAGCATGTAAAAATGACATTTGGTTTTGGTAAACTGGGCTTAGAAATATAAAATGTTTTAAAATCTGTAACTTCTCTGAAGCAAACCAAAGAAGAGTACATGAACTTTATCTGATATTCTGTTAGATGTTGCGCCTGCTAGTGTTTTTAGTAATTACTTAGTTCCCCACTTGGGTGTGTCTGTACAACCTTTTCTTCCACGTTTTGTAGTGATAAAGAATTTGTATTGTGGTAAGCGATGATAAAACTAACAAGGCTGTTTGTTTTTTCATTTATTTAATGTCCTTGTGCTTCAAGCTTATGTTTCTTATATTTGAATGTGTTAGGGGGTGCATCCTTCAATTAGAGGAGCAGTCTGGGAATTCTTGTTAGGCTGTTATGATCCAAACAGCACCTTTGACGAACGGAATCAGCTGAGACAGCAACGCAGGTAGAAGCTAATGAAAGGAATTTTTACTATATTACAGTTGGGCAGACATTGTGCTATTGAAGTGAATTTGAAAATTTTAGATGTACTTGATGGTATGCAGTTTAGGTAGGACATTGTATTTAAGTAGTGTGGCTTTTTCAAGCAAGTTTTGTGAGAGGAGACCAGTTCAAGTTTCTATCCTCATGTCATGATATATGGGTTTTATTGATCAACTTTTCATGTACATATGGAAATGTTTGTTAAATAATAACAATACCCGGAGCATAGTATATTTCCTAAACTTTAGCTTTTTATCATAAACGCTGCTGATAACCTCCTTAGATTGGACATAGTTGCGTTGGATAAACTATCATATTCCGGTGCTAATAATTGATAAGATAATAAGACTTGGTTCCACAATTCATCGCACAAACAAATATAAATTCCTTCAGCATCCATGTTATTACCCTTCAAAATAAATGTCTTGCATAGTGAGTTCAACTGTGGTTTTTACGTGTATGCAATTTCATGCAAGTGTAGGATGTGTTCTAAGTTCTTGTATTTTTACCAGCACCATGTAGGGTCATATGTGTTTGTACACTTGTCATTTTTAAACTGAATCCTATATCAATGTAACTAGACAGCAATATGATGCATGGAAAGCTGAGTGTCAAAAGATGGTGCCTGTAATTGGTAGTGGCAAATATATTACAACACCTATCATCACAGATGACGGGGAACCAATTCAGGATGATGATTTACAGGTCAACGAGGGAGAACTGACATCTATGAATCAGCAAGAGGTCATAGATGATCTGGAATTGAAAAAGAAGGTGACTGAGTGGAAGCGTGTCTTGCCTCAAATCGGTAAGGAATGGGTACGCAACTTGTTTATTTAGTTTAAGCTTTTCCCCTGCATAATATCAATGAGACCAAGTTCGATGAGAATTTCAAGAGATTAATTGGCTGGATTGTAGCTAAATGTAAACTCAATAAGTTAGCCCTTAGAATTCCATTAGCAATTTGTTTGAAGATGGCAAACTGAACTCAGTCCTTGATAAGTTGAATGCCCAGATCTTATGGCACACATCTCTTTATATTTCAGGTCTATCATGCACATTTTTAACAATACCAATTTTTATTCAAAGTTCCAAGGAACTGACTGTTTTGATGGTAATATTGTATGCTGGATAGGTAAAAAAGAAATGGACACGTCTGTTATGGGAAACTACTTTCTCAAATCGATGCTTATGTGCAACTCTCTTATTTCTAATCATCCTCTAAAGTTGCTAATTAATGTGCTTTGTCAATTTTTCTGAATCAGGTTTAGATGTTGTACGGACAGATCAAGCACTTGATTTTTATCAGAATGAAGCAAATGGGGCGAAACTTTGGAATATTCTTTCACTATATGCTTGGATAGATAGTGATGTTAGTTATGTTCAAGGTAAACAATCCTATTTTATGAGTTATGATCTCCCATCAGTTTTTAGGCTAATTCTTCTTTGCTCTCAACTCCCATTTTGAATAGTTTAGGACATGGTATATATTTTTAGTTTTATATTCAACTGCTTCAAGAGTTAAGACCTCCCTTCATAATCTTCATTATTGTAACGAAGTTACATCTGGATAAAAAATTCAACAGGAATAATAGTTTAAATGTTGACTGGAAGTTTCACTGGTTTATCTACCGTCTGGCCAGATCCCAGTTAAACTGGCCTAACCCACCGTTCTGGTTTGAGATCACTGTTTGCTGTACTTCCTTGTCATGCAGAAGTTCATTTTTTCTCCAAACGGTATTACATTTTAAATGTTGGCCGTACTTGTAGTCAGTGGTCAAAGTATATTTGCAAATTTTGCGGTGACTAAATCATGGGGTTTCCATAACCATAAATTCTAGAAGTTTCCTTTCAATGATATTATCCTGGAACATACCTATCTATAAGACTGAGTATATGGAGTTTCCATGACCATAAATTGATAATCTGCTAACAAGATCCTATCTGCATAGTATGCTGTAACATACAGTTGATTTTTAATTTATGATCAGGGATGAATGACATTTGTTCACCTATGGTGACTCTTCTCGAAAATGAAGCTGATGCCTACTGGTGCTTTGAGCGTGCCATGCGTAGATTGGTATGAATTAAGCTTTCTCTTTCCTTATGGTGTCATTTTTCGGAGTATGTTTGTAACTGTTCTCAGCTGGTAGCACTTGCAATATTGAATTCTTTTGCAGTGATTGGGATGATTTGGTTTTCATTTAACACTGTAAAATGGTAGATTCTAGCATGCATACTTATATTATGTAAGTGACCCCAAAGTTACTTGTTTGGGTTGAAGTGAAGTATCAACTTAATGCTTCAATAACTTTTTGCATTTGCTCTTTAATATAATTGCTGTAAGTTATCTTTTGCATAAGTTGGCAGAATAGGTTTCATGCCAAATCAGAGAGAGGGAGGGAGCAAGTATCTGATTTATTACAAACTAAGGTTGTGTTTGGATAACCTAAGATAATGCATTATCTTGGGTAATCCAAACACCCTAATTGAATGATTAAAAAATTAAAAATAGCCTAGAATTTTCTCATTGAAATGTGAGCATGATTTCGAGTAGTCTACACAAGTGTTTGGAGCTTTAATATTATTCATTCTGCCACCAATTCCTTCCTGTTGAAATGTTTTGAGTTTTAGAGCCGGTGCTGAGCGTTAAAGTCTAGTATCCATTGAAGAAAAAACCTCTCATCCTTTTCTTTTTCTTTTCCGGCCTTTATTTGCATACCTTACAAGTTACAATGACATGGCATTCCATACCACTTGAAGTTCATCACGATTAGGTAAAAGAGAGAAAACACAACAGATTGAAAATTCTAGTATCTTATGAGTCATGACATCAATTACATACTCTCTCTCTTGTGTCTCTTTGTCATATACGTTAAAATATGTTGTGAAAGTACCAAAAATATAATCCTTTTGATAACACTTCTATTATTCTGTAATGCAACATTTTCATTTTTTCATGTTGAAAATGGAATACAAGTTACAAGCTCATGTTACTAAGCTATAGTATATATTACGTATTCTAACTTCTAGTTAAAGAGACTTGAATGCAAGTGGGATTGAAGGGGAGAGAATGTATTTAATGAAACATAAGGGAGGATATGAGGCGAGAGTTGGAGAGAGTGGGAGTGAGTGCTGGGCTTAAGTGTCCACCAACCACCAACCACCATGTACCATTATAAATAAGTAAATTTAAACAAGCTGATTAGGATTTTCCCCCCTTTCAAAAGTTTGAGGAGTTTCGATGGTAATGTCATAGATCAATTAGTTTCTAAACTTGACAAGTGAACTATTTTGGGGGCGAATAAAAGTAGGAGTAAAGGAAGTAGGCGTTTTTGGCCCGTGAATCAAGGGTGTCACTGCAGCAAGTTAAAAGTAGAAACAGTAACTTGCTGCACTATACATGCCCTTTCTTCTTGGTTTAGTTTAAAAACAACTGTCTTGTGGAGATAGATTTGCAACTGCCTTCTGATCCAAGATGATTTGGGTTTTAATTCAAATTTGTGCCGTCTTTTCTTTATAAAACACTCTTGTTCCTTTGGTTCCGATGCTAATTTATAATTTTATACTTCAAGTGTTAGTTTTGATGAATTATTGCTTCCTGTACACTTTTGCTGACATTCCATATTTTCTTTCTTATTGTGAGAAAGAGAGAGAATTTCAAGACAACTGCAACTTCTATTGGTGTGCAAGCACGGCTTAGTACTCTTTCATCCATAATCAAAGTTGTTGATCCTAAACTTCATCAGCACTTAGGTATGGTAACTTCTATTTGCACAATGTTCTTATTTGTGACTTCTTTTTTCGTTTCGCGGTGATTTATTAGTAATATACTTGACAAGTTGCAATAGATTTCCAGGTTAACTTTTCCTATATAAGGAAATGGGCTCGCTTTCATGTTGATTCATTTCGTTACAAGATTGATTCCTTGTGGCAAATGAATTAGGCAGTTATGAAGTATGGTCAAATATGCTGGCATGCTGTGATTTGGAATAAAGACGTGTATTAGTTGTAAGGTGTGTTTGGCATGACACTACTTACCTTATAAGGCTCCATATCAGCACATTATCATCTTACCTTTACATATGCCTTATCACGCCTTATTTTGCGTCATCAGCACGTCTGACCAAACATACCTTAAGTGAGATTGCATAAGAGTGATTGGTAGGTGTCCTGCAAATAAACTGAAACAATATATGGAAACAAGACTACCTTTATGTACATTTTATGATTAAATATGTATTGTCTTTCCATTACCGAGTCTAGGTTTGGTGAAAATGGTGAAGAAAATAGTGTGAACCACAATAAATCATTGGGGTGCCTATCGCTTAAGCAAAAAGCTCATGCTTCATGGACACGAAGCACACACTTCTATAAAAAAATTATCTGAAAAAAAACTTATTAACATGAATCATAGACTAGTAATGTTTTGAAAATACAAATACAATTAAAAAGTTGATATTGAAATGTAATTTGCAACAAACTTTGTTGTAAAACTGAAATGTAGGTAAGTAAATTTCTAGATAATGTGAAAGAAAATTAGTAGTTACTACTAACATAATTATACATCAAAAAACTAAGAAGACCGCTTTTGTCCATGAAGCGCACGCTTATTACCTAAAAGCGAGCAGAAGCATCACTTAAGTGTCGCTTTTATACACTGGGTGAAAAGATCTATTTTGGTCAAGTTTGTCCTCTATTACTCTCTTATGATGGACAAGAGTAAGAGAAAAGTGAGGAGGCAGTAAATTTATATGTCAATTTTTACTTGTCTTGTTTGGATTGGATTGTTCGTTTAGAATCACGCTCAGGCTGATTATGAATGTTTTGGTTTCGTAGAGGAATTAGATGGAGGGGAGTATTTGTTTGCTTTTCGCATGCTTATGGTCCTTTTCCGGAGAGAATTCTCCTTCGCTGATGCCTTGTACCTGTGGGAGGTTAGATTATTCTGGTTCAAGCTTTTCCTCTTTTGATATCCTTTGAAACCGTCAAATTTTCACTGGTATAATGCACATATGTTGCTTTGTGTACTCAAACATCTCAGATAATTCAAATGTTTATTCCAGTTAATGTGGGCTATGGAATATAATCCCAACATGTACTCATTTTACGAGGAGAATTCTTCAGCTATGGGTGCTCCACCCAGCCTAGACGAGAATGTTCTGAAAAAGTATGGAAAGTTTGAGAGGGAAAATGTGAAAATTGGATGCAGTGATTACCAAAGCGCATTGGCTGTCTTTCTTGCTGCAAGCATCCTTGAAGCCAAGCACAAAAGAATCTTGAAGGAGGCTAAGGGTCTTGATGATGTTGTACAGGTTTGCCTTTCATATATTTGCTTTTAAATTAGCTGTACTTGTTGGATTATTAGTCTAATCGGTCTACTGACTCGTGTATAAACAGATTTTGGGGGGCATAACAGGGAATCTAGATGCAAAGAAAGCATGTAAAGAGGCATTGATCCTACAGAAGAAGTTCTTGAAACAGGTAAAACATTGGTTCTTTTCTGTCTCTGTTATTAAATAGAGTAGTAAATTTTCATATTTCTGTAAAGCATCAACAACTGCTTGTTCCATCTCGTTTTTAGGCACAACTACCATAGCAGGAGCTATCAGAATCAATCATCCTCCCCCCTTACATTCTTTTTACTGTTTAAAAAGTGTGCTGCTTGTATTTGATTTTGCCAAATTTTTTTGGAAGGTATCAATTTGTTGTTGAATCTGGGTTTGTTTTGGGAGGGTTTTGTGACAAGTGCTTGGGATAGTGTTCTTGAGGTTGAAATTTTGTACTTGACACCAACTGTATGTGTATATAACGCTGGGCTGATGATGAATGAAAAACCGAGCTTGTATTTTGAGAACAAAGATGTTGACATCGGTTCTGGTATATGGTCAAAGATAATGATCTTCTCAGAATGGTACTTGTTGCAAATGATAGTCACGTCTCGATGATGCAATCTTTGGCTGGTCTCAGGAGCAGAGGCAGAAGCCCAAAAATGGTAATTCAGATTTAAATTTACTGCTATTTGCTTCCTGCACTTTTGTTTAAACATTTTTATCCACGTAATGAATGTGCCATATGTAATATGTTGTTGGGCCCCTCCAATAGTTGTATATTGACGGAAGAAGTTTTAAACCTTGAACAAGAAATACTAATGGAGTTTCATGATTACATCTATCTTGGTAGCTAGCTAGACTTGACTTGATCTCAACAAATAAGGAGGTTTATTATTGAGTATTATTGGCTTCAATGTGACCAATGTATAATAGTCTAAACAAGCAAGCTAATAAGTTTACTGAATTATTCGGTTCTTTCTAACGGCTCAATTATGGCAATTAGTACAAGCATATTTATTTATATGGGAAGGCTTTAAAAGCAGAGTCATGGATTTTTTGGGAAATTTTGCGGTAGAAATGACCGAGGAATCTAACCTAACCGGATGCTCAACTATGGAGTCTGTCTATGGTTGTGTATACTCAAACTGAAGAGGATCTAGGGCTAAATCCCAGTTATCAATGTTAATGTAACAAAGCCTCAATAAATGAACGAATAATGTTAGTTGTGTTGCATGTGAAAAAGTAGTCTGTCTGATGTGGTGAACTGACTCGGAAGAGTCGACAGAGCTGTGGAATTAATTCACCTTTTCCTTTCTCGCGTATAGTAGACAAGATGCAGTTTGGTTTTTACAGTGTTAAGTTACTCACAGGGAAAAGAATATGTCCTCTTTCCGGCTTCCGGCCTGTCTAACTGAACCAAACAAGGCTCGTAGCTTTAATTTCTTTGCCACAACTAAAGCTCTCTCAAATTCTGAAATCCCCAAATCGGTAGGGCTTCCAAGTCCCAACGTACGGATACACACAAGAGTCAAAAACTAAAATTACCCAACTCACTCAACGTGGGGAAAAGTGAATTTCACGGTTTCAGTCAGTTGGGTTTGTTTGCTTGAATCCGCGTATAGAATTCGGGAAACGGACGGCCGTACACCTACCCGTTCCGCGTCTAGCCAAATGCCAATGAACAAGAGGGCGGCTTAGTATACGTCCTTTTGGTTGCAAAGTCAGTCGCTTTTATCAAAGAGAAATGGGATCAGTTAGTTTGCAGCGTGATGGCTTTTAAAGGCGGTCGGCTCCCCTCACAACTCTGCAGTGTGATGATAATTTATTTGGCTAATGACCGTCGAGTTTTCGCACGGCCCGCCACCGTCGGATCGGTTATGCCGGCATTTTCCAGATGGCGTGGAAATGGGATCAGTTCCTCACTAGGCATCAACTGACCAACATCAATATAAAGTGATCTTCGTATTTTCTTGCCACGTGTGTGGCTAGGACAAATGGGAAATTCTTGCGAGGCAATTTACGTACAGAAGATTCCTTTTTAATTCGATTATCATTTACAAGTAGATGATCTTCTATAGTTTTAAAAACTTCCATTCTTAAGAATATACGTATTGCACTTCCCTAGTCATTTCCGATACAATTATACTGTATGGTTTTGCTATTTGTCGTCTCGGAGGCGATAAATAAGATCAAAAATAGAAATTTATCTTCTTTAATTTTTGCAGTTCTACCTATTCAAATTTTAAAAAAATCGCAAACAAACAAATCTGACTTCCAAAAAAAAAAACAAATCAGTAAACTTGAAATTTATTCAATTAATTACGAAATAAATTTCTTCTCGCCCATAGTCCTATTATTTCATACAAGTGCACGTTCTGAAAAAAGTTCAATTATTTACGTGTGATTTTTTTCCCCATATTTATATACATAATCTATTAGTATTCAACATACATTGGGTTATTATTTTAAACATATTTTTCTAAACTTTTAAAAGCTATATTTAATATTTGGTAGTTTAATACTATCATATATGTACTACTGTACTGGGAGTTATTGTTTGTGTGTTACATAATGATTTTTTGATTAAATCTAATTAATCAATTTTATAGTACCTGTACGATATAAATAGTGGGTATACACTATTCTGTTTTTAATGAAAACTTTTAAAAATTATTTAACTTAATTAGAAAATATTATATATTGGGAAGATTCATGAGTTAGGAAAAGATTTTCTTTCTATAATGATAAATTTTAAGTAGACAAATTTCTATTTTTTGGGATATTATTTATCGCCCCGGGGGCCATAAATAGCAAAACCCTTCCTAAAATCCATTTTACGTGTATATTGATTTTTCTATCCTATGTCCTTGAATCCAATTTTGAAAATTGTTTATGCTTTCCTATTTAAGATTTTAGTTTCTAAATTAGGATTTTTATTTTATGCTATAGAAAAAACGTACTTATAGTTTCACATACCATTTATAATAGGGAAACGAAATTTTATAAAAGAATATCATCAACAAATATTTAAAGTGTCGTCAAGAAATTCTAATTTTATTATGTAAGGCAAAGTATCATCAATCCTCATAAATCAAAATTCTCAAAAGTCAAAAGTGTCACCAATGGACAAAAAATTATCATCAAGGTACCAACAATTTCAATGCAAATACTTTGAGAGATTGTCGTCACAATTTGTAAGAAAGTGTCACCGATAAAAATAAAGTGATAGTGATTAGTTATCATCAAATAGTTATCATCAAAACAAAACAAAAACGTTGCTATGAGGAGGAGTGTACAGAGGTCGTCGGGTGGTTTAGAAGGGGCATCAAGATCATGGAGGAGGGGCTATCTTGGTGGAATGAACTGTCCTTTCAATGCCTTTGTTCTGAAGGCGACGATGAAGGGTGGTTTTATATTTCGGGAACTTTGTTCGAACCTTTTTTCTCTTCCAATTTGCAAGGAAATTGATAAGGAGAAGGTGTTGAATGAAGGACCATGGTCGTTCAACAAAACTTTGCTTGCATTGAAGGAAGCCGGAATGGAACAACCATCAAAGATTGAGATTACTAAGGTTTTGTTTTGGATTAAGGTTTATGATCTCCCGCTGATGGCAATGAATATGGAAACGATAGCGGCGATAGGTAAGGTGTTTATTGGTTTGGAAGAAGTTTCTAAGGATGATTTTATAGGTTGTGCCAAATTCATCTGGGTCCGGGCTATGTTCGACATCACTAAATCATTGCAAAGATGGATTGTGATGAAAGTTGATGGGAGAAAGCTGTGGGTGGAGATTAAGTATGAGAAGTTGCCAAATTTTTGCTATTATTGTGATAGAGTGGGACATGTTGAATTGGATTGTGAGGATGGTGTGGAGGTCTTGAAAACTTAAGCTCGACTCGAGGCTATTTATATAAAAGAAGGTTGCTTGGAACCGAAGGTGGGCCTTACGAAGCGAATAAAAATAGAGTGATGGAAAAAGGGTTATGTCTTTGCACGGGGTTCTTGGGGGAAGAGCATAATTTGAGTGAGAAGGAGAAAGGGACTTTAAAAGACACGGGGAAAACAAAAGCTAGAAAGATTTGGAAAAGGAGAGCTAGAGCGAGTAAGGGGGTTGTAGATATGTCAAGAGAGGAGCCCTAAGGAAAAAGGAAAACGAGAGAGGAAGGGGCGGATATCATGATGGTTGATGAAATTGATGGTTTTAGGAAAAAACAAAGAAAGATGGTTTCGGCAAGGGAGATGGAAGGTCTCTCTTGCCGATCATTATGAATACATTAAGTTACAATTGTTGGGGATTGGGGATGACCCGATCAGTTGGTAGACTCACTAAATTAGTGAGGAGGGAGGTCCCAAAGGTGGTTTTTCTCATGGAATCTAAGTGTGACGGTAAGAGAATGGAAGTAGTTCATTCGA
Source organism: Fallopia convolvulus (assembly GCA_964016875.1). Classification (NCBI taxonomy): domain Eukaryota; kingdom Viridiplantae; phylum Streptophyta; class Magnoliopsida; order Caryophyllales; family Polygonaceae; genus Fallopia; species Fallopia convolvulus. The sequence continues at coordinate 21,527,554 of OZ024733.1, forward strand.
AACTAGGGTTTCATAGGTGTTTTGTGGTGGATTGTGTCAAATGGTTGGATGGTTTATGCTTGATGTGGGAAGAGGAAGTTCACCTTCTAATAAGTCCTTTACTAGCCATCACATTGATGTTGAAGTGTGAATGAAAATTGGAGGGGACTCATGGAGGCTGACTTGTGTGTATGGATGGCCAAAAAAAAAAGGAGTTCACTTGGAGTTTGTTGAAGCGGTTGTTCGAAGATGAGCATAATGGGTGGTGTGTATTGGTGATTTCAATCAATTCTTATGGGCAGATGACAAGGAGGGTGGGTTGCCCCCGGAGATGGATAAAATGGTTGCGTTTCGAGATGCAACTCTTAATTTGTTTAAAAATTCAAAACTAGTCCAAATTTACCTTTTCTCCTCTTGTTCTCATTCTCTATTGTCTACAAGCCTAATTCATATCTAAATCTCTTCATACTCTTTTTGCTTAAAGAATGTCGAATGATAATGAAAGAAGCTCAAAAATGAGTTACAAAGTTGAGATTACAATGTACATTTACCATTAGTATAAGTGTTTGTTTTCGGTTTTTACAATTGTACATGTACGTGTGCTAGTAGTGTGCATAATATTTATGCACGCAATTTCATAATGTACAGAAGTAAAATGCAGACAAAACGAGTGTGTAAATCTAAGATGTGATATGTTTTGAATATTCCATCTGATAGAACTTAAGGGCTTGTTTGTTTCTATACCTGGAATCGATGCAAGCTCTAGAGAGCCAGTCCGCTACTTAATTAGCCTGCCTCGAAATGTGTGGGACAGATAGTGGCATCCAACGTGGTTTACTCAAGCAGCTTCCTGATCTTGGAGATAACGACCCAATGTTCAGTAGGGCGGGGGTCCGCTCCGCTCTAGTCAGTCACTTTGGGTGGGGGTAATTTAATCATGTATGAAGCCTTGGGTTTTATCATTCTACTTGGGCACAAAGTAATGCTATGTCATTATTTAGGCTAGACGTTATGAAGTATGAACCATTGATTCAAAATTTGACTTTTATGCCAACAATTATAATAAATACAAGAAATAATACAAGAGTCGTACATTGTGTACACTTTTTTGATTTAGGTAATGCCCACTGCGGTCTTCTCTTCTTACGATACCATCTTACCCTTTGGTTAATTAAAGACAGTGGAGCAGTGGAGGCTTCCAGTATTGGAGGTGACTGAATCGACCTACCTGCAATTTTGCCCTATGTTTTGGTAAACCTCCAAAACAAGAATAAAACAAGAACAGCAACAACAACATATGTTTTTATTCGCCAAAAAGAAATACTCTACATTAGTAGTTCATATATACACAGCTATCCAATAAAACAAGTTGTATAACTTTTTATTTATGTTTCTTTAAACTTTAAGTTCCATTACAAATAACAACCAAACTCCAAATAACGACACTGTTAGGACTAGAAAGATGGCTATCAGGTAAATAACTGGCTTGCAAACCCTTAAAAATGTTTATTTATTTATATCTTACAAAGCAGGTAATGACAATAATGAGATACTGTCAAATCACACCCTCCACTTCCAAAAGGGCAGATCCGTAATTTCCCCCCATCTCAAACCACCTTTATATAGACCTGTGTCCCCATCAAATCTCAGAAACGCCAGCCGTCCTCTTCCACCACTGTTCCATTTCTCTGCTCTTCTTCCTCCTTCCTTCCATCACACAACAACAACCAACAACAACAACAACAACAATGGCGGCCTCTCTTTCTCTCCTCCTCCTCCTCCTCTTCACCCTCCTCTCCCTCACCCCACTCTCCCTCCAACAAGACCTCCTCCCTCTCAACCCCGCCGAGCAAGAGTCGCTCTACCTCGCCCTCCAATCCCTCAACTCCACCCTCCCATGGCGCTCTCTCTTCCCCGACGACCTCTGCCTCTACCCTCCCCACGGCGTCGTCTGCGACTTCTTCTCCGACTCCTCCCTCAACGACACCGTTTTGTCCCCCCACGTCACCGAGCTCAACTTCGGCCCCGTCTCCGACTTCTCCCCCAACCCTCCTTGCTCCCCCAACGCCACTTTCCCTTCCTCCTCTTCTCTCTCCTCCTTCCCCCGCCTCAAGAAGCTCTTCTTCTACCGCTGCTTTGCCCAAAACCCCGTCTCCTTCCCCGATTTCGCTTCCGGCTTCGGCTCCGATCTGCAGGAGCTCGTCTTCATCGACAACCCCGCTCTCGTTGGCCCGCTGAGTGCCACTCTCGGTAATTTTCCCTCTCTGAGGAGGCTGATCGTCACCGGAAGCAGGATCTCCGGTCCCATTCCTGCAGAAATTGCCCGCCTCTCCTCTCTCCAGCAGCTGACGCTCTCCGGGAATGATCTGAGCGGCCAGATCCCTTTCGGCATTGGAAATCTCGGGGCCTCTCTCAGGCTTCTTGATCTGAGCGACAATGGGCTCCAAGGCCCAATCCCGGATTCGGTCGGCCAGCTGAGAAATCTGCTCAAACTCGACCTCAGCTCCAACGGATTCGCCGGAAAAATCCCGGAAAGTCTCAAGGGCCTGAAGAATTTGGAGTTTCTAGACCTAAGCAACAACACGCTTGGCCGCTACGGAGTCCCCTCGTTTCTGGGCGAGATGCGGAGTCTCAAGGAGCTCTATCTAAGCGGGAACCAGCTAGGAGGGCCAATCCCGGAAATATGGGAGAGTCTGGGGGGCATTTTGGGAATTGGGCTGTCTAATTTGGGCCTTGTTGGTAATATCCCAGCTTCCATGGGGGCATTCCTGGGAAATGCAGTTTACATAGGGCTGGACAACAACAGCCTTGATGGCTCATTGCCAAAGGAGTTTGGTATGCTGGAAAGAGTGCATGAAATCAACCTGCAGAACAACAGGCTTACTGGGAGGGTCCCACTCTCCCATGCCTTCATTGCTAGGCTTGGTGGAAAGCTCAAATTACAGGGCAATCCTGATTTGTGTGTGGACAAGGATGTATTGCTGAAAAGGACATCTTCTTCCAACCCTCAAAATCTTGGTAGCTTCATTGGGAAGATCAAAGCCTGCAATAGAACATATCTTTCATATTCTGTCCCTGTTCATGGTGCTACTCCCCACTATTCTTCTTATTCCCTTTTAAGCATTGTCATGAGTTGGTACCTGTTGGGTTTTGGTCTTTTTCTGTGTGTGTTTCTGCTCTAGCGGCCTAAAATGCAGTTAGTAATGCCATACATTTGTCAAGACAGACACAAGTCTTTGGGTTTAGTTAGGTTAGAAGAGGTTAGGATGATGATCATTTTGATGTGAAAATGAAAATGCAAAAGTTTTTCATCTATTTTTTTTTTTTGGTGGTGAGATTTAGGTTGACTTGGTGACCCCTTTTGATGTAATTAAGAAAGTTTGCACTTGATCCTCTTTTATGCTAATGAAGACTGCATATATTACTTCTTTGTTGTTCTTTGGAATCTCTAGTTATAATTTGGTCTTGCAAATTGGAATCAGAGTCAAGGGTTGGTCATTGTGTCAGAGATCCATGGCCAGGATAAGCCCTTGTTTATAATTTGGACCATGTATGCTCAATTTGTAAAGATTCATTCCTTTTTATGCTCTTTACTACCTTGGTCATCTGTACAATATTTTACATATGGATGCATAAGGACATGTCTGGTCTCTCTTGCCCTTCTGGGAATTTTGTAATTCAAGCTAGTTGTGTGATGCCAAATGTAACAAAAACCAATTCCTTACAAACATCTAAAACCCTTCTCTTGATCAAGAAAATGAAAAATAAATTTGGTAACATAAAATTGATACTACATAACATTAGTTTCATCATGTTTACCCTCATTATCCATGTTCATCAATTGATGGATTTAAACTCTAATGAAACAAAACCTTCTTTGCCCGTCTCTCTTGTTTTCAATGGCTTTCTTGAGCCTACTTCAAGATCTGGACAAAGGATTAACTCAATATATAACTCTAGAGTACAAGTTTTTTGATTGTTCACAATAAGAGTTAAAAGAAGTATTCCAAATAGAAACTCTATTAGTGTTCATCCACTAATAATACTGCCAAGCCTGAACTTGCAGCACTGGAACTAATAGCCCCATCTTCAGACCCCGGAATAGACCCATTTCTGGTTCCTCCTCGTTTGGAGCTCGTCTTGGACGACGATTTGACGCTCGCATCCAAATCCTTGAGCTTTTTCTTTCGGGCCTTCTTGGGTATTTTGGGGAGACTAGACTGTGAAGAAGCCTCATCGTCGTTTGATGCCTCTTTTTTCTTGCTGGACTTGTCCTTGCGTCGCCTACTTCCTGAGTTCTTGGAGTCTTTATCTTTTGGCTTGAGTACAAGATGAGAGGTAGGGCTTCCAACTGGAGAATCCATCAAGCTTATGTTGTCCATTGATACATGTCTTCTTGATATCCTTGGCAGGCCTGGCATGCTCCTCTCTTTAGCAACCGTAGATTCCGTTGCACCGCCATTGTCATTGTCTAAATAATTAAGAAAAGAACACACTTATTAGGATTTTACTTGTTTAAAATTGTCTAAATAATTAATTTGATCATCATATATAAGGTTTCTTAGATCGTAATTATAATAATAGTAATCATTCTGATGATAGAAAGAGGAAGCAGTGTGGGCAAACCTTGAGAATCCTCATCTTCCACTTGAGCATTATTTACACATCCATCCAAAGGCGCAGATTGATAGCCTCCATTCTGTGACCTGAACTCATCCATCTGTATCACTCCAACCAAAGTAGCAGCTAGTCACTCGTTTAGCCTTTAAATTTCATCATTCATCAAAAAAAGCAAGGCAAAGAGAAGAAATGTTTGATTTTGAATTCACATACCCAGCTCGGCGGATTTGCAGATGGACCATCCCATCCGATATGAGCTACATGTTTTACGTCTGTGGGTAAACCAATTTGAATTTCCTTTTGTGCATCTTCATCTATATATAGCAGACAATATATTATTGATAAATTTTTATGATCATATTATGTATGATTCCAAGAGGTAAGAAAATCATACGTACCAAACATATGAGAAAAATATTTCAGGCCCTTAAATATTCCCTTCTTCTTCCCATTCATTTCCCTAACTAATAAATAATTCCTGATTGCTAGCTGATTAATCTACTGAAATGTTTGTGTCACACCACACCCTTCATATTGGAATCTGCAAAGAGCGAGACATCCCTTTTCATTAGAACAATAAGTGGAAATCAATTGAATGTGATAATCGAATTCAGAGCAAGGATTCGAACCAATTTATCTATGATATTGCCATATGGGTTGGCAACAGACAGCATCTTTTAAAGAGCGAAAAATGAATCAATGGAAATGAGAGAGAGGGGCTTGTTTAAAATGCAAGCCTTGGCTAATCAGATTTTGATGCAATATGCAAGCCTTAACCAAACGTTGAGGATTAATGTTTGTTAAGTGAGATTAAGAGGAGAGGATATTGAGAAGACAAAAATCAAAGGGAGCCAAAACCATGAGTTGATTGATATCTTGGCGGGGATTTTTGTTTTCCCTCCTCCAAGTTTAGACGAGCGATTTCTGATCAGACAACTCTTTTGTCTATAAACTATCTATTACAAATAAGCATCGTCCATTTGTTTAGAAAATTAAGCTCTCTCTTCTATTTGTTGTCCGTCCCCGGACAATAAATAAGACTCCTAAAATAAAAACTTATAGATAAGATTGTAATCCTAAAACTCAAAACCTTTGTAATTATCAAAAATAATATATCTTCCTAACTAACTACTCTTCAAAATCCAATAAAGAAAAATTGGCTCATTTCATTACTTTTATTGACACTACTCTTCAAAATCATCCCTACTTTCCAACTCGAATGGCATTCATGCCCTCACACACCTTTGCAGGTAGACGCTCCACAATTTTATCCAGGAATTATAAGCAAATTCATGGAGTTCCATCAAGTTTGATAGTTTTCTTCATTGACGCACAGCTTGAACAGAAATACACTGATGACAAGGGTGGATCATAGTATTTTGTTACTACAACTCTACAAGTTATGGTGGGTCATAGTTTGTCCACATTAAACTTGGGCCAAGATATGAGTAGTTCCTTCAACATTATTTTCGAACAAGCAAGTCATGTGATTAGAAGATCTTGAAGCGCAGGACTTATGTAGGCAGTCTTCTAATCATCACAAAGATGCAGGTAGAATCTCAATCCAATCAAAGCCCATGCCCAAGGCATTTTATAAGTCTATTGGAGAGTGGAATCAGTTGCAACATTGAGTGCAAAAGACTTCCATATCCTGGCATGGATGGATTGGTTTGATGATGATCATTTTAAGCTGTGAAAGCAGTTTTGCAAAACCAAATCTTTCATGTTGTTTATCTCTGCACACTACATTTGAATCTTTAATTTGCTTACCTTGTCATATGCAGTTCCAGACTTCCAGGCCTTAATTAAACAAAGATTCATCAACCAACTTATCATATTGCTTTGAGAGACTTGAGACTAGCATCTTCCAATTTATAGCACGCACACTTAGCACCTAAACAAAATCAAGGTATAGACTACTGACTACACAAAAGACACTTAAACAAGAGCACAAGGCTGGTTTTGCAGTAGTTTACACACAAATCAAACCATTCAAAATGTGTCACAAAAATGCCATCAACAACACTATCATATAACATGTAAAGAAAAAAGGAATGCTTTGAGGGGAAGATAAAGAAACAACAGACGAAATCCCCCTTCTAAAATTGGGCCCTGATCATCACAATCACATCTGCACCAGATTGATACAAAATTAATTCGATTTCAAATTCACTCAACAGACGATCCAAAAACACAATTACAAATTCCATCCCAAAGAACTAGACATTTTGCAAGTGCACAGCAAGCTGCAAAGGATTAACTATACCAGGCAAGTGCAATCCTTCCTCCCGCAGCAACCTCGCCACTTCCACATACACCTTACGCGTCTCCTTCGCCGGCGCCTCGGCGTGCTTCTCGCGGTTTTCCAGCCTAGGCCTCTTCGCCGGCCTCGCTTCCTCAGCTCCAGACGTCCGAAGCCTGTTCCCAAAGAGAGTTCCTCTGGTAAGAAACTCGTGCGCTAGGTATCCGGCAAGGAGTTGATTATCCGACGTTGTTACGACCGGTTCTCCCACCATCGCATCTCCGGCCGACGGATGCACTGGGGACGCGAATCGAATGTCGTTTTCGATCGGCTTGTTAGCTGGCATCGATGATTTAGGAGACGATTGATTTTGCTAACAATCAATTTCTGATAATTTTTCCTTTCACGATTATTAGGGTTAAGATTGCAAGCACACTACATCAGTAAGAAATTGGGGGAATTGTGATTAGTGAGACCGGGGAGGGAGGAAAAGAGAAGCTACGTTTAAATAGCTGAGAGGGGAGATATCCAAGACCGGATGAAAAGAGAGAAGATGGTGGTGGCTGTAAGGGCGGCGGATGGGTGGCGATGAGAGAAGATACACCACAGCTTTACAGAAGCGAGCACTATTTTGTGAAGTTCAAAAACATGTCTAGTTTATAGCACGCCCCTTTGTGAGTTTGTGCCCTTGTGCATACTTTTTCAATAGACGTATTTATAGTGACAAAAATTATACGGACGAGTTAAGAACTTAAGATGATCTTGCAAATTAAGAGAGGTGATACGGTAAGTTTTTCCTAAAACTGTATTGAGATTGTTTTATATTTTTTAGTTGTGTCATTTTTCTTACTTATTTGGTCATCTTGTATTTTTTTAGTTAAAAGTTGACGTATAAAATAATTATATGGATCCAAAATAATTTGCAAAGTATAAGGGGCTATTTAAAATCACTTCATATTTGGAGGATAAATCGTAGCATTACTAAAAATAGTGAATGACTTACATGACCAAGTGCGATGCTTAAAACATTTTTCAAAGGAAACTTGCACAATATATGTGATAAAGTAATTTGTTCCTTATATAAGCAATAAATTAAACATACGTATAATTATTATCTTGGTATATTACATTGGTTCAAACCAATTATGGTCATCGATAACATTTAGAAATAATATGAAAAGAGAGGTTGGAAGGTCTAAAAGTAGTATCTCATTTCAGTTTTGGGTTGTTTGCGTCTTGTGTACCTTAAATTGTGTTACTCCCCAAAGTTTTTCTTTGTGTTTCTAAGGATCTTCTAGATTCCTTTTTTAATTATCACTGTATAAAGAAGGTTTGAGGGTCAACAAAAGTATTATAGGATTTTTTTATTTTTTTTGAAAAGGTAAGGATTAGGAGACCCCCTACGGGGGGCGTCCTAGAGCATCCTTTCGGATGAGAGCTAAAAGCTCTGGGTTGTCCAACAGGAGGCTGGTAGGAATGCTGTGGCCCAGCTTAGAGATTTTGTCGGCCACAGCGTTGCAGTCCCTATCCACGTGACGGACATAGACATATCTGAATTGTTGTAATGATATCAGAATGTCTGCTATTAAGATTTCAATTTCCCATGGGCATCCCCCATTGTTATTAATGGCCTTAATTACAATGAGATTATCGTCTTTAATTTCTATATTTTCTATTCCTAGTCTCTGTGTTTCCTTAATTCCTTCCCTAAGTGCAAGTGCTTCTGCTTTTAGGACCGAGATAGATCCTTGTTTGTTTACTCCATTATAGGATTTTTCTTTGCTAGCTGCTTATACACACTTCAATTGCCATTTTTTTATGATGATATTTAGATAAAATATAAGTGTGGGAAAATAAATGAAACGTTTCTTCTTATATAAGTGTAAGAAAATTAATAAAATATTTTTTTCTTATTTTAACTCTTATCAATTTAATTTCTCAATAGTGATGGCCTTTGATTGCCAAAATTGTATATGTCGATACTTAGATAAAATATAAGCATAGAAAAATTAATAAAATATTTCTTTTTATTTTAAATCTGATCAATTTTATTTGTCAATAATGATGGATTTTAATTGCCAAAAAATTTTACGATGATAATTAGATAAAATATAAGCATGGGAAAATTAATAATATGTTTCTTCTTATATGTGTAAGAAAATTAATAAAATGTTTCTTCTTATCAGTTTAATTAATTGTACCCATGACCAATGGTTTTTCGGGAAATTAATGAGTGTATAGATATCATAGAAGGAAAAAAAATGAACCAAAATAGTACATCTAAGAGTGTTGAACCAATGATCTATGGATTCTTGGAAAAGCACTTCTACCACTATGCTACACAATTTTTCTTGATTTGGTATTGCCAATAACAATTATATAGGTATTATTGTGAGCATAGTTAATGAGAACAATAAATGGTGGCAAAACCCAATCTTATATGTATATAAGATAAGACTAGTGTTATTCCCGTACCTTGTACGGGTTTAATATAAAAAATATTTTATAAAAAAATATTTTCAACTTGTTCTTAAAAAAATTTCCCGAACACATTTTTTACGACTGAATCACCCTTTTTTTAGTGTTATTCATGAACCTTGTACGAATTTAATATAAAAATCAATCATAAATTATTTTCGACTTGTTCTTAAAAAAAATTTACAAACGCATTTTCACAAATCACACTTCTTTTAGTAAAGAATTATAAAATATTAATTTGTTAGTTGGTGGTGGTTTTTGAGATAGTGAAAATGTGGGTAAGGTGAAAGTGGTTTAAAAAAAATAAAAAAAGTTTAAAATTATTTTCTTAGTAAAAATTACAAAATATTAATTTGTTAATGGATGGTGGTTTTTGAAATAGTGGGTAAGTGAAAGTATTTTAGAAAAAATAAAAAATATTTCAAATTGCCAAGTGGTTCAATTTTTTACAAAGACTTGGTTTTTGCTTTATAATTGTACTAGGTAGATCACTCTAGACACCCAGAGAAAAGAAGAGGAAAAGAAAGCCTCCTATAACAGATTTTTCATAGAGAGAGTGTACAATTATTCCTTTTTATTTGATAGAAAAGACTTATAACATAAAAGTAATAGAAAGGCACTTTAACACTCCCCATCAAGTTTGGATTTAGGAAACTTGTTCACAACTCCTAACTTGATAAGAAGCTTACAATATTAATCAATAGTCATTGTCTTAGTAAAGATGTTAGTTGGTTGTTCCTTGGAAGGAACATATTCCAGCTTGATCAGCTTCTTTGGCACCATGTCTAGCTCGAACAAGATGACAGTCTCTTGAAAACAGGATTTCTAGCTATGTGCATAGCATATTGGTTGTCACAAAATAGCTGAACTGAACTCACAATCATACTCATATCAGTTAGGACTCTGGTTAGCCAAATTATTTCACAACAGATCATTGCCATTGCCTAGTACTCAAATTCGGCAGATGACATTGCAACATAAGACTGCTTTTTAGTTCTCCATGAGATCAGAGAAGAACCTAGCTGAATGCAGAAACCAATTAATTGTTCATAGGGCAGCTTATCTAGTCTGCATCACTGAAGGCCTTCAACTTTAATTCAGAAGCTTTCTTTAACATGAATCTTTGACCAGGAGCTTGCTTAATGTACCGCAAGATGTGTTTAGCAACCTTCTAATGATCATCATTAGGATCATGCATAAATTTACTCAAAACTTAAACAGGATAACAAATATCAGGCCTAGTAATGGTCAAGTATATTAGTTTACCAACTAATCTTCTGTAAGCACTTGGATTTACTGTGCACTTAGCAGCTTCCATTGACAGCTTTACTTTTGCTTCAAATGGAGTTAAGGCAGGTTTTGCATACATCATCCCTGCTTCCTCTAATAACTCCAAGGCATATTTCCTCTGTTTTAAGTGAAAACCTTCACTTGTTCTTTCAACTTCAATTCCCAAGAAATACCTTAGCTCTCCTAAGTCTTTCATTTGGAAATTTTTGTGTAAGTGTGCCTTTAGCTTTGATATTTCTTCATGGCTATCTCTTGCTATAAGCATGTCATCAATATACACTAGAAGAGCAGTGTATGATGAAGCTGTTTTCTTAAAAAACAGAGAATAATCTGACTTGGATTGTACAAAACCTGCAATCATGATTACTTGAGAACACTTTTCAAACCATTGTCGTGGAGCCCGCTTCAAACCATACAGACTCTTCTTGAGCTTACAAACAGGCTTGTTTGAAGTTGGTTGCTTGAACTCATTGAAACTTGTACTCTCCCCTTACAAGCACCATACTTCTTTAGAAAGTGATAGACATGAGGAAGATCCATGTAGACTTCTTCTTCCGAATCACCATGCAAGAAGGCATTGGTGACATCCATTTGAAAAACTTGCCAATCTTTAACTGCTGCAACAACCAATAGATTTCTAACAAAGATGAGTTTTGCAACAGGAGCAAAAGTCTCTTCATACTTGAACCCTTCAATTTGAGTGAATCCTCGAGCTACAAGCCTGGCTTTATGCTTTTCTAATATCCCATTGGCGTGAAATTTCAGTTTAAACAACCATTTACAAGTGACAATGGATTTATCTAGAGGTTGAGCAACCAAATCCCATGTTTCATTCCTTTCAAGAGATGCAAGTTTAGTAACCATAGCTTTGCACCAGTGGTGTTGTTGTAAAGCATCAGTAAGACCTCTTGGCTCAGAATAACTTGCAACATTGCGAATGAACACTTGATAGCTAGGTAGGCATGGCAATTTCACCCACACCCGATGGGTACCCGAAAAACCGACCCGAAAAAACCCGATAAAAACCGATTAAAAACGGGTGAAAACGGGTTTCGAGTGATGGAGCGGGTACGGTTTCGGGTATGGCCTCACCCGATCTGACCCGACCCGATCACCCGACCCAATCACCCGGTTTTTTGTCCCACATTGAAAAATTGGTAGAAGGAGAGGAGAAGAGGAGCTTATAAAAAAAGGGAAGGAGAGGAGACTTAAGTGTTTAAAGCCTAACCATAGAGATGGGATTTGAGACTTTCTAATTAAATCTATTTTTTGGCTAATCCAATGGATAAGCCCTATATAAATAGGTTTAAATTTTAGTTTAAAATTTAAAGTTTTATTAGATGGATTAAACGGGTTGACCCGTAATCCAACGGGTCGGGTCACGGGTTAAGTTTATTTTGTTTACGAATTTATGATTGAAAATTGAAAATTTTAACTTTTTATAACACCCGAAAAAAACCCGACCCGATAGCCGACGGGTTTCGGGTGGGTCGGTTTCGGGTGGAACCTGTCGGGTGAAAATACTGAGTCGGGTGGGCGGTTTACAACCGCATGTCGGGTGGTGGAAGTAGTCCACCCGCACCCGACCTATTGCCATGCCTAAGTATAAGAAAGAAAGCATGACATTGGATAAGGTGTCTTACCAGCAAAGGAGGAAGGATTGCAGCAGTAGAGAGTAAAGGAGTGGCACAAACATAGTCTTTTAGCCAAACAGAAGGTCTAGTGTTTCAAGATGAATGTCTTGGTGGATTTGGTGCAAGGTCAAATGCAGGTGGAATTGATGAAGGAGAATAGTCATCAATAGAATCTGAATGACCAGAGCTAGTGGAATGTAAAGGTAAAAGATAATCCTCATCATAAGAGTCTGATGAAGATGAAGGTACAAGATTAGGTTCAGATTTTGACTTAGCATATTCTCCAAAGGGAAAAATGTGCTCAATAAAATGAACATCTCTGCTTATGAGAACCTTCTTTGTGTTAAGATTGTAGACTTTTATACCCCTTGAACCTAAAACGGTATCCAAGAAAGACACAAGGATCAACCCTAGGATCAAACTTCTTCCTTTGAATATGATGAGCATATATGTCTGGTAGCACCTGTATCATACCACCATTCCCTTGGGTTTCTCCCAACCATGTTGACCTCAGAAACTACAACACATAGATCTGCCTCTGAGAGGTCTTCAGTCAAATTGGCTTGAGCCTTCCCTTTTTCTTTGCGTTGGTCAACCTTGCTTCGACACTCATCTGCCTTGTGACCAATTTTTCCACATTTGTAGCATTTCCCACTGAACTTCTTAGCGGGTTGCTTCTTAAAGCTGTTGGAGCTTTGGGGTGGAGCCTTTCGCTTCCCCTTGTCGTTGTGCTCGGCCAAATTGGCCTTCTGTTCAATTGATGTACCACCATCATCCTTACGGTTGGTTGACTCAATCCGTAGCCTAACAATCAAGTCTTCAAGGGTCATAGCCTTTCGCTTGTGCTTAAGGTAGTTCTTGAAATCCCTCCAACCTGGTGGGAGTTTCTCAATAAAAGCAGCTACCTGGAACGTCTCACAAATAGACATCCCTTCCGCAATGATATCATGCGTAAGCAATTGCAGCTCTTCAACTTGTTCCATGATGGGCTTAGAATCCACCATTTTAAAGTCCAAAAACTTCGCCACAACGAATTTCTTAGAGCCTGCATCCTCAGACTTGTATTTCTTTTTCAAGGCCAACCAGAGTTCCTTGGAAGTCTTGATCTTGCTGTACACATTGTACAACGGATCAATCAGGCGGCTTTGAACCCAACCTTTGCACAGAAAGTCACCCTGAGTCCAAGCATCAACACTGGCTAGGGTCCTAGCATCGGTATTCTGAGACGAAAGCGTAGGCTTATCCTCAGATAGATACTTTTCCAGCTTCAAAGTAGTCAGAAAGAAGAACATCTTCTGCTGCCACGTCTTGAAACCAGTTCCATCAAACTTTTCTGGCATCAGCCCTGCGTTTACAGCGCCAGGGATAGTAGGCATCTGAACGATGGCACTAGTCTGATAAACATCAGTTCCTACATTAGTAGGTGGCAAGGTAACTGCTGGCAGACCACTCCCAAATTGAATTTGGGTCGTCGACTCAACATTACCCTCCATAGCTCCACTAAGAGCACCCGAATCAGCTTTCTCAGTTGAATTAGTCATACGTCAATACTGTTTACACACAAGTAAACCAAAATTAGTATGATAATGAGAAGCAAAGTTGAATGAAAATCAATGAACAATTTAATTGCTGAATATAATAGATTTTTCCCACTGTTCGAATACACGAACACAGTACAACCTGAATTTCAGATCTAACAGCAACCACTTGATAAACAGGTTAGTGCAAATAAAAAAAATTAAACTTGCTGAAATTAAATCACTGCACACGAATTAACTGAACTGATTGGCAATTAAACAGCAGTGGACCCAACAGAGCACACGAATAGATATACAGATATGCCAACACAAGCAATTGAATTATGGAAGTCACTGAATACAACAGCAGCACTTGAATTAATTAAATAGATCAAAGTCGCATATCGATACTACTATATTAGCACCGTACACTGAAAGCACGTTTACTACTGCATGGATTGACCAAAGTAACACCAAAGGCAACACTTTGATTAAATAATCAAACTAAAGTCATGAACGATCATAACAGTAATTAAGAGTAGCATGCAGGGACTAAAACCAAAAGCCCATAAAAGACAAGAATACCGATCGAATAATTAAATCAGTGCACTACTAATACGAGAAAAACACCGAAAGCGATTATATAACACCGATCCGATATACTCCGTATAAATAAGTGCACTATTATTACGAGAATAACACGAACAAATAACCACGGATAAACACACACGGAAATCAGTATAATAAAGTACTGATTTTTCAGAATTAATACTGTAGAACCGAAATTCCAAACCCTAATTAAATATGTATTAAGGAAATTAAGATCCTACAATTCAGTAAATTATGTAAAATATAATACCAAATATCAATGATTTGTAGAGGCGAGATGATTGATCTCTTTCCTTAATTCTGAAAACGCCCTCGTAGTGTGACGGTTCTTTAGCGTTCCGAATCCCAGGATACAACTACTACGATCTCCTGCTTTGCACAACTCAAGAACAGGAGCCTGGCGAACCAACGATTAGTGTGTACTCTCAGACTCTATGTTTGAATAAGAGAAGAAGGATGAGGGTTTTTTCAACTGGCGTCAGAATGAGAGTCAGCAGTTATCTTTTTATCTGCTGATAAAACCAACCACTTCTCAAAGAACGTGGTCTATTTTCTCCAACGGAATAGAAAATCAAGGAAAATCTTTGACCTATTCTTTTCAGCCTTTCAAATGGGTGAAGCCCAAATTAATGTCCTGCAACCCTAACGGGCCAGACATTTCTCATTCACATTTTATGAACTTTATTTTATTACATAAAATAAGTTCCAACAAGACGAACTTCCACTCCGCCCTTGCGGTATCCAATATCAAGAACCTTATTCCTGTCACCCTTGATATTGAGAATGTTCAGTACACATCTTGGGCTGAACTCTTCAAGGTCACCGCCCGTGCTCACAACGTCATGGACCACATCGACCCCAAAGTACCCCGGCCATCGATCGTTGACGATGGCTTATGGAGTCAACTTTGTCATTCATGCCAGCTTGGCAAACATTGTCGTCTACCTTTCTATGTATCGCAAAATCCAACTACTTCTCCTTTTGACATAATCCATAGCGATTTATGGACTTCACCAGTTATTAGTAAAGAAGGATTCAAGTACTATCTTTTGTTTATTGATGACTTCACCAATTTCTTGTGGGTGTTTCCCATTCGTTACAAATCTGAAGTTTTTAATATATTTGCTCGTTTCCATTCCCACATCAAAACCCAATTTCACAAATCAATTAAAACTTTCCAATGCGATAATGGTCGTGAGTTTAATAATCATCAATTTCACTCATTCTTTAACTCTAATGGCATTTCTTTTCGCTTCTCTTGCCCACACTCATCTCCTCAAAATGGCAAAGCCGAAAGAACCATACGCACCATCAACGATATGATGCGCACACTCCTTCACCATGCCTCTATTCCTCTTTCATATTGGCCTCACTCTCTAACTATGACATGCTACCTCCTTAATATCCTCCCCACCAAAACCCTCAACTATCATAGCCCAACACAAGTGTTATATCACCGCACACCCTCGTATGTGCACCTTCGCATCTTCGGATGCCTATGCTACCCTAACCTCTCTGCCACCAGCCCTCATAAACTCGCACCTCGATCCACCCCGTGCGTCTTTCTCGGCTTCCCACAAAATCACCGAGGCTACAAATGCCTTGACCTTTCCACCAACAAACTTATTATCTCAAGACATGTCACTTTTGATGAGAGCCAATTTCCTTTTGCCTTTCGTTCAAATTCTAAACCGACGCCCACTGATTCCGGTTTCTCCCCGTCTCGCCTTCACCACCTCCTATCCTCTCCCGACAGCGCATCTCCGTCGAGTCCATCCCTACCACCGGCAGCCCCTCCCCTCAACTCATCTGCCATGTCTCCCTCACAAATACCACCACCACCCCCGGCACCTCCTGCCCCAGCCCCAACCTCCACTATTCACACCCGAAGTCGCAGCGGTATCTTTAAACCCAAACGACCCCTTTCCCTTGTCACTCACACAAAGCCAGTCCCAATCTCCCCCATACCAAAGTCACCCAAACAAGCGTTACTTGACCCGAATTGGCATGCCGCTATGCTTGACGAATACCGAGCACTCGAACGCAATGGCACGTGGGTCCTCGTACCACGTCCTGTACATGGAAATGTTATTCGATGTCACAGGCTATTTAAACACAAGTTTCGGTCCGATGGAACACTTGAGCGCCATAAAGCGCGTTTGGTTGTCAATGGAAAAACCCAACAAGTTGGCATCGATTGTAACGAGACCTTTAGTCCGGTTGTCAAACCCGCCACCATACGAACCGTGCTCAGCTTGGCTCTCTCCCGCTCTTGGCCTATCCATCAATTGGACGTCAAAAACGCCTTCCTCCATGGCCACCTTCAAGAAACGGTCTATATGCATCAACCACCCGGATTTGTATCCAAGACCGCACCTTCTCATGTGTGTCTCTTACGACGCTCTCTTTACGGCCTAAAGCAAGCCCCACGAGCATGGTTTCACCGTTTTGCTACCTTCCTATACTCAATCGGATTTGTCGGTAGCAAAAGTGACTCATCACTCTTCATTTATAGACGTGGTCGTGACATTGCCTATCTTCTACTATATGTGGACGATATAATACTCACCGCCTCGTCGGATATCCTTCGCACTCGCATCATGAATATTCTTGGAAAAGAGTTTTGCATGACCAATTTGGGACCCTTGAGCTATTTTCTTGGCATTTCCGTCACTCGCACTTCCGATGGCCTCTTTCTTCACCAGAAAAAATATGCCTCGGAGATAGTTGATCGTGCCAAAATGCAAAATTGCAAGGCTGTTGCTACACCCGTTCACTCTCAGGCCAAAATCAGCGCCGATGTAGGACGCCTGGTATCCGACCCTACACTCTACCGCAGCCTCGCGGGAGCCCTCCAGTACCTCACTTTCACCCGCCCGGACATCGCTTATGCCGTCCAACAAGTATGCCTCTTTATGCACAATCCTCGAGAGCCACACTTCAATGCCTTGAAGCGGATTATTCGCTACATAAAAGGCACCACCTCCCTCGGTCTCACCATGCACAAATCTCTGCCGACTGGGCTGGATGCCCCGATACTAGGCGTTCCACCTCTGGTTTTTGCGTCTTCTTAGATGACAACCTGGTCAGTTGGTCCTCCAAACGGCAGCACACCGTCTCTCGCTCAAGCGCCGAGGCGGAATACCGCGGGATTGCCAACGTGGTTGCTGAAAGTTGTTGGCTCCGAAATCTGTTGTTAGAGTTGCACTGCCCTACCAGTCGGTCTACCATCGTCTACACAGACAATGTGAGTGCTATGTACCTCTCTGGAAATCTGGTACAACACCAACGAACCAAACACGTAGAACTCGACCTTCATTTTGTCCGAGAAAAAGTCTCTCTTGGTCAGGTTCGAGTGCTTCATGTGCCATCCGCGTATCAATATGCGGACATCTTCACAAAAGGTCTTCCTCGCCAGCTCTTCACCGACTTCCGTGCCAGCCTGACCGTCCGATCTCCTCCCGATCAGACTGAAGGGGCGTATTAGCTATATATTATTATGTCCTTGTATAGAAATATTCTTTCCATTGTATGTGTGATTGTATACGTCTGTTTAGGATGGTTTTGTATCCCTCCTTTGTATATAATCCTTATTCTGATAAGGAGAAAGGCAAGGAAGCTTAGTACCAATTCTTACAGAAGGGAAAGTCAAAGTTATTCGCATTCATGATTTACTGAGATATCTTTGCATAGAAAAGGCAAAGGATTTGAACTTCTTTTGCATATCATCTCGATCAGCCTCAGGTTCAGCTTCTATGGAATCATTGTCACAACGAGCTATTATCTGTCAACGGTATTCCATAAGTGTGATTCTTAGCTTACAAAACAACCATTCATTTATTGTTAACCTTTTTCAATTAGCTGTTATTTGAGCTCCATTTTCACAAAAAGGCTAGTGTATATAATTTGTCTAAAAAATTCTATGATTTTGATCTATGCAGGAACGTCAATCCCAACGCTCAATTGGTATCTCAGATCCTTTATTTATTTAGGGGGTCGCGGAGTAGCGAAATATATAGATTTGTCCTATGTAAATATGAAGCTTCTTAGAGTCTTGGTTCTCCAAAAGGTCGAGTTAAGGGACTCAGCAGCTCAAATAGGAAGCTTGGTTCTCTTAAGGTACTTGAGAATCCAATGTTGCACTGGTCCAATTCCAGAATCTATAAGACAATTAAGAAACTTGTTGATATTCATATATAGAGGGGATGGTGCAGAGATGAAGGATAATATGTTTTGTAATATGGATCACCTTAGGCATCTTTGTTTAACTTGTGGTGCAATTACAAGGCCAATCCTAGGGGTGAAACTGATCTAGAAATTTGCATATCTTTGTTTATTGTTCCCTCCAAACCCTTTGAGTTTGCAGTTGTGGTTTACCCATATTGAAAAGGAGGAAGATCTAAAGGGAGCTCTAGCTCAACTAAGGCAGCTCAGGTTTCTAAACCTAAGAGAGGAGTCATACAAGGAAGAAAGATTAACTATCATGGGACTTCCACAATTATAAGAGCTTAGACTACGAGAATTGTCAAAGTTTAGAATAGAACAGGGTGCTTTGCCACAACTCAAGACTTCTCGCACCTTGTACGGAATTTTATAAAATTATTGTATTAAGTATTTGTACTTGTATTTGTTAAATTTTCATCAAAATGATGATATAAGCAAAAATATTTTAGAAAAAATATACATATCTTATATAAAAAAAACTATTATTTCTAAAAATAATCATTAAAAATTGATATAGGAAAGGATATTTTAAGAATTATATATATATCTTATCTAAAAAATAATCATATCCAAAAATAAAACTAATATATTTTTAATATATATAAATATAAATAATTAAAAATAGTTTGATTAAATTTCAACTAATCTGATTGATTTAAAAAAGAGAAATTAGTACTCCATGCCCTACTTTATAAAGTTGTTTGCAAAAATACCTTGTTATTTCCAAAGTTACATCAATGCCCAAAATAATAGCATAAATGCCCAAATATTTAGCAAAAATGCCCAAAATCATGCCCTTTCCTTTTTTGGACAAATATTAAAATAATTCAGTTTTTTGAAACTATAAAATACGAAAATTATTTTTAATCTTAAACTAAAATTGTTTCTCCTATTTAAAAAAATCAAGATTTAAAAATTTAAAATTAAATTAAGAGGCATGAATTAAAAACAGATCAAAGAAAACAAGGCGTCGTTCCTTTCTCACCATTCTTCTTGCTCAATTGTTCTAATATCCGTTATATTTTTCATTTAAAGGAAACAAAATATTTCGTAACAAATCTAATTCGTTTGCAATTTCCTTTTCCTTTTTAAGTCCATGGCAGGATCATATAGAGGTATGACAGTAGAATAGACAAGCATGACAATATAAAATCTAGCCCGAGTAGACTTTGACGGAAATCTCAACCAACTAGTATTTTTGTCATATCTTTGACTTTTCTTTTATCCTTTAATAATTGGTTATTATTGTTTCCATTAAGATTGGTATCTTTTAAGATTGTTATCTTTCTAATATCCGTTATATTTCTCATTTAAAGGAAATAAAATATTTCGTAACAAATCTAATTCGTTTGCAAATTCTTTTTCATTTTTAAGTCCGGGACAGGATCATATAGAGGTATGACAGTAGAATAGACAAGCATGACAGTATAAAAATCTAGCCCGAGTAGACTTTGACGGAAATCTCAACCAACTAGTATCTTTGCCATATCTTTGAGTTTTCTTTTATCCTTTAATAATTGGTTATTATTGTTTCCATTAAGATTGGTATCTTTTAATATTGTTATCTTTCTAATATCCGTTAGATTTCTCATTTAAAGGAAACAAAATATTTCGTAACAAATTTAATTCGTTTGTAATTCTCTTTTCCTTTTTAAGTCTGTGACAAGATCATATAAAGGTATGACAATAGAATAGGCAAGCATGATAGTATAAAATCTAGTCCGAGTAGACTTTGACGAAAATCTTAACCAACTAGTATCTTTGTCATATCTTTGACTTTTCTTTTTTCTTTTTTTACTCCTTATTTTTCGTATACACTTTAAGATCATAACCAATAAATCATTTAAAAATATCTTTTCACATGACTTTTATTTATTTATTTTTTCAATCTTCGTTTTTTATTTTTATTCTTTCAATTTAATAATTCATTTCTAAAAAACATTACAAATTTAAATTCAAACAATTAAACAATAAAATAATCAAAAATAAAATTGCATAAATGCCAAAAATGCATGATTTGTAATTTGCTAGAATATGGGGCACTTTTGCAAACTTTTTTTGTACATGGGGTACCCCTGCAAATCTGCTGGTTCCAATTTAGTATATAGTAATGATTGAAATCATTTTAATGACTTTAGAACTACTTACCATAGTCTCATATAGTCATAAGTCATAGATTACAATATTATTATTCATCACAAAAGATATATTTCTTCAATAAAATGTAAAGATTTTATTTAATTATGTTATGATCTTGAAAATATACGTGACTATAAAATTATTATTTATGAACTGAGATCATTTTAAATTATTGGAGTATAACATCATATAATCATTAGTTGTGACATGTAATTAGTTGATTGCAATATCATAAGAATTTTTTATGAACATCGGGTGACGGGTTAAGTTTATTTTGTTTACGAGTCATCGGGTTGACTCGTTGAACAAATGAACTTAAGTTTTAGCATCTTTTTATAATACCCGAAAAAAAATCTCACAACAAGTCATTTGCAATGAAGGGACTTCTTGCAATCTTCATCCTACTAGCTACTACTATGACTACTCTACTTCCATTGTCTTTTTCAATTCGATCCATTCCCACCAAAAACCCATCTAACCTGCTCATTATACCTACTCCTCCTCCTCTAAAGTACCAAACCACACGAGCCTTGTTCTGCCGTTGTTTCACAGAAGGCATCCAAAAGTAGAGACCTTACTTGGTCCTGTGGTGGAACTCGAACCACTCTCAGTATCACCCATCAACAAAACCTATGCAAACAAGTACATGTTTTTCGTGGAGTTTGGTGTGGGCGATTTCCAAGCGTTGGCGGTTTTCGATACATGAAGCTTTTTCACCTGGCTTCAAATAACCCCAGAGTTCGACCCGACCTTGTCGTCCACATATCAAGTACTCAAATGCGAAACCAAAATGTGTAAAGCCGTACCCGACAATACTTGCTCACCGGACACTAAATGCCTCTACAAGCTAGAATACGCTGACGGAAAAACGTCTCAAGTCGACGTTGGACGTGATACATTCCATTTCTATACAGTTGTTGGCAAAGGCCATGACAACAAGCCCACAATACCTGTGCCAATGGTGTTTGGTACTGGGACTAGTGGAAGCGATAAAGTTCCAGGTGTCTTGGGCGTGAGCACATATTCATTGGGCCTACTAACGGGTCTACATGTGTCCCAATTTTCAGTGTGCTTTCGAAGGTATTAATCTAATACTCATTATATCTTAGCATATCTTTTACTTTGAAATTATTGTTATCTTTGAACAGCATTCACTACATCAATAATGAATAGTTCATTATCATATCTTTACAAGGTACCCAAGGACAGAGAGTTATCTAAGGTTTGGGAAAGATTTGACGATTACTGATGACTATGGGATGTCCACGCCGATGTTTGTGGAGTCTTGGCACACAAATTTCAAGGTCACGTCCATCACCGTTGACGGATACAAACTGACTAGCCTAGGCGGTGGCGGCATCTTCATATTTGACAGTGGAGCGGAGACGACATACCTCCATCCCGATGCAATGCGTGGTGTCGTCCTGCTCGTGAAGCAGTCCCTCGTCGATGCTAAACCTTACACCACTCCCGCTCAAGATTATGAATTATGCTATCCTGCCAAATATAGAAGTGATCTTCGGGAGCTCGAGATTTCATTCGAGTTGGATTAGGGAGGGTCTCTAGTTTTCGACTACGATCACCTTTGGGTGGGTTTGAGGTCTGAGATGTGCCTCGCGTTCAAGCGATCGACAACCTATCGTAATATATTTGGTGTTAAGCAAATTGAGGGATGGAATTTTTGGTTTGACTACCAAAACTACCAGCTTTTCTTTGTTGAAGATCCTTGTTAATCTCAATATTTATATATGTTACGTTATATAAAGATATCGATCAATGGTAAGGTCAATTGGAAAATTATAAACATGTATACGTATTTGAATAAATAAAACTTACTTTTAATAATGAAAACATCTTTTATTATGTGACTATACACACATATGACATATATATGATCTATGGAAAAATTATTGCAGCCTACACATCCGTTGAGATTGGAACCTAATCCAATCATATGCAACGACAACACCAAAGCTCAAACTATGTGGTTGGAGTGGAAACAAGGTCATTGCAGTTTTGATGTTTTCCCACGCCCTATCCTCCTCTTCATATTTCTTAACGAAGTCAGAGAAATCTCGGGACATCATTTCCCTACTAGTATACCTCTTTTCTTTGGGGATAAATGGATAATAATCGATTGCTTGTTTTGTGTTGCTTTGTGCTCTGTTGTCACCCAAATGTTCTCGTCTAAACCCACTTCCACAGTTACATTAACTGTCGTTACCAGCCTGGACACATCATTGCTAATTAGTTTTTGAAAATATGACATACAATCAAGTGGATTTGAAGTTCCTATTATATACCTCGGAGCCGGTGGAAGATTAGATATCTGAAGACTTCCTAGATAGTGCGCGTACTTTGTGAGCAATCAATGTCCTTCAAAGACCTTGATCTCCATTGTAGTTTGTCCATCATAATACACCGTGACATCTCTAGACCTTGCCGAGGGAAGTCTAGTTTCAAATTCTATGAATCTGTTCACGATGCCGCCAAGTGTTTCAATCCCGATGCTCATTGAATTCAACACCACAGGACCTGGCAGTAGATCAACTGCTTTCCAAAAATGCATAAATTGTATATATATATATATTACCATTGAGTATATATAATGTAACACTTTTTTAAAATCAAATTGGTTTGTAAATTTATATATTACCATCGAGTTCGCTGGCTACTTGAGTAGCTGCAAAAGCAAGGGCTTCTTTTGGGTTGACGACATTTAAGGGCTCCTTTCCGAAGTAGTTCTTCACCAGATGTTGAATCATTGGAATTTCGCTACTTCCTCCAATGAGAACTATCTCATCAATCTCTGTCTTTTCAAGCCCTCCTTCTTCCAAGACACCCTCAACCAAGTCGATTGTTTTGTTGAACAAATCCATATTCAACTCCTCAAACATTTCTCGTGTTAAAATCTCCTCAAATATCAAGATTCCATCATCAGCAAGGGCAAATTGTTCCTTATCATAACTCGGTCACTGCTACTCAGAGATATTTTAGCTTTCTCACCTTCACTTCTTAGCTGTGTGAGAGCAACTAAGTTCTTGCTAATATCCTTATTGTACTTGCGCTTGATCAAGCTGACAAAGTAATCCACCAACCTTGTATCAAAAGTTTGGCCTCCCAAGTGCGTGTCTTCATTTGCGGCAGGCTTGAGAAACAAACCCATCTCACCGTGGTCTAGGAGAATTGCACTAAACGCACTACCACCAAGATCGAAGATTAGTACTCTGAAATTTTTTCGAGCCCAATACGAGTTTTCAATAAGTCCAACAACAATTGTAGATGGACCTACATAGGGGTCCTTGAGCCCTGCGATCGCACATGCTTTCTTAACGCTTTGCCTCACCTTACTGATGTCAAGGTGACCTACAATACAAATTGATATGCATGACAAATAAATACAAAATAATTTACTAGGACATAATTTACTAATATATATATATATATATATGCATTAGATTCAACAAGGCAAGATGTATTACTTCCGCTTATTAAGATAGCAACGGCTACGACATCATTCCCCATGTATGTCTCTGCGATTTCCTTCAGCTTCCCTAAGATCATAGCACAAATCTCTTTTGTACTGTATAGTTTAGTTTCACCATTCTTGAACTTAATTTCAATATGAGGTATATTTTCTTTGTTCACAACCTTGTATGGCACAGTCTTTATGTAGCTTTGAACCTCTGGATCGTCAAACCTATCCTTAGAGAAAAAGGCATGTATCATTGTTGGTTTAAACCAAGAGAACCCTCATACATCGTGTCAAAATTAGGCATTATGCAAATTAGATGTATAAACCGGTCAATCCATGAGTTACCTCCTTCCAATAAGCCGATTGACTCCACAAATCGTTCGTGCAGAGTTGAGGGTTTCTTGAGCTTTAGCTGGTTCTCCAATTAAAACTCCAGAGTCATCAGTAAATGAAACACATGATGGCATAGCCGTGTTACCGTGTTCATTCATGACAGCTTCCATGGTGTCATGGAATGGCACTGCATCACAATCGTTGCTCAGTGGCGTACAGAACCGCATCTCAAAGGCTGCAGGGTGCTTATACACCGCCACACTCAAATACGTCGTCCCAAGATGGATCCCAATCACACGGCTCGTGATGGAACGCTGGCGGATACCGGTGTAATTGTTGGGAGAAAAACTAACAATCCCACATTGGACATATAGACCAAAACCCACCAGCAAATAAAGGTGAGTGAAACCCAACCCAATGGCTTAAGTTTTTGTGTAAAAAGGGTGGATCCTGACTTTATATGTTAAGTGGTAAAAACCCCCGACACGTCACCCGTTCTTTCGGTCTCCGGAATCTAACAGTAATTCGGATGGCTTTCTAACCTTTTCTAATCAGTCTGTAAACTTGTGCATAGCAGGAACCCTTCAACATAAATATAATTATACACAAAATCAGTTGACAAAACCTCCTTTTTCATGTATAGATCAGCGACCACTAATTCATACATGAAATTATGAGAATGCTAATCAGAATTAAGCTTTTGTTGAGTGCCATTGTTGTCCTGGTCGGTGTAATTTAAATCTGACCAGTAAAATAGGATTTAAAAGAAGATCAAAACTCCATTAAAAATAGAAAAAGAAAGGAAAATAGATTTAATAATGAGAATCTGCCCCCGAACTCAATTGTCTGTGGTTTTACTTTGACCACAATCTACCCTTTAATATAGGGAAATTAAACTAGCAATGTTCGATCGATCGACTTAACTAGCTAAATCCAATCCAAAATTGGCACGTATCAACACGTCAAATTAAACCAGAGGAAGACATACAATTTATAGACGAAAGGAATTGATCACCAAACAATAGACTACTAGATACTTGAAAATTGAAATATATCTTAGTAGGAAGAAAATTAATTAAGACTCGTGCACAGAAAAAGAACATAAATTAAACAAGTTTAGGAATACCGACGTGGACGGTGGACGGGCGGATAAGGAATACCGACGTCGGCGTCTAAATTAATTAGGTAGTCCAAAAATCCTTACGTAAATTCTTTTTATAATGAGAAAAATCCCACACCTATCCTAGTTTGAAAGATTTATTCCAAAAATACACTTCATCATATCTTGTTTTTTAAAATAGACCTTTATATTAAAAATACCAAAATATACCCTTAATTAATAATTCTAATAGATAATTAATACTATTAGTTTCATCTCATCTATCTATATACTAAAGAAGAAGTCTTTTTGACACATGTCAACCTCTGGTTGAATTCGCCTATGTGTCGGCATGTAGTTCATTTGGCGCATGCCCCACATCATCAAAATTTTTAAAACATATTTAAATTAATTGTTCACGAAAGATAATCATAACAAAATATATCCATCCTTATCTAAATTTGTTTAAAAATAAATAGAACTATATCTACTCAAGTCATTAATTCTTCCTTAACTAATTACATTGTTATTTTAAATGTATTTGCATAATTAGTTAAATTTTATCCTGAACTTTTTTAAAATTTTAAAATAATAGGTCTTGCATTAAAATAATTGACAAATTTTGATCATCTTTACATAAAAAAAAAGAAATAAATATTTTTAAATTAATTTATGTTAAAATATATCACTTATATTTAACCTAATCCGTACATGGTACGGGTACATATGCTAGTGTTAACTATTTTCTTATCCCCCACGATCGCTAATTCTAATAGATGTGCTGGGTTGCTGAAATTTTTTGTTTAACTAGTTTTACCCGTCGTACCATGTACGACTACGATTTGATATTTTATAAACATTATAAATTGGATATTAATAAATAAATAAAATATAATATAAACTTTAATATAAGTTATTTATTGTTTGTAGAATGTATATAATTTTTTAATCAAATATTATTGTTCTTCCTATTTTATTATTTTTCATGTACGTAAATTTAGAGTTAATCAAATATTTCAATATGTATTAAATATTTTATTATCTATTTTTATTAATTTTAAAAAATTTAACTATTTATCATTAATTTTTTTTATAGAAGAAAATCACTATATTTCTATAAATAAATTAGTCAAAATATATATGATAAAATATTTATATTTATTTTAAAACATTTAAATATTTTATCTTTAATTTTAAATACTTTTATAAGGAAGCTTTCAAAAAAATATTTTTATACTAAATAGATATTTTTTTTGATGTTATAGATAAATTTAAATAGTTAAAAAGAATTTAATAGAAAGAAGTTATAATAATAGAAATAAAAATTAATTTTTTAAATATGAGGTGGGCTAGAATCGTTCTAGTGGCTATATAGTTATTATAGATAGATATTACCTATTTTTTTTATTTTGAAAAGTATTTATCATTAATTTTTGTATTATAAAAGAAATATATATATATATAAATAATTTCGTGAAAAGACATCATGCTAAAATGTAAAAGATATTTATACTTATTTAAAAATATTTTAAATTTGTTATCTTTAATTTTAAATATTTGTATAAGGAAGTTTTCAAAAGATATTGTTATACTAAATAGATATTTGTTTGATGTTAAAGATAGATTTAAATAGTTAAAGAAGAATATAATAGGAAAAAGTTAAAATATTAGAAATAAAAATTTATTTTGTAAATATGAGGTGGGGCCAGAATCGTTCTGGTGGCTCGAAAAGTGATAGCTTTAATATATAGTTAAAGATTAGAAATAAAAATTAATTTTTTAAATATGAGGTGGGGCCAGAATCGTTCTGGTGGCTCGAAAAGGAACCGCTTTAATATATAGTTATAGATTTGGTCAGTCTAGTATTGTGTGTCTCTTCTTTCCTAATCGTGACAAATAATTAATTGGTGATTCTAATTTTTATAAGTTCAAGAAGGTTTAATAATTTTTAAATTTTTTTTATATTAGTCTAGAGTTGAGCCTGAAATTCCATTTGCATTGTCCATATACTTAATGAGGGCAAATTTTGATTGATAACCTTTGAAATTCCATTAGCAAATTAAACAAATTAGATTTGATGCTATTTTGAATGGCCACGTAGAATCACCATTAACAAACCAATTCTTCACACAAAAGACGCACGCACGATGAACCGAAGATGGTGTTAGGGCGGAAGAGGATCAGGAGATGCGTATATAGTTTTCTTAAAAAATTATAATAAAGAATATTAACTTAATCCTAACCCTTCAATATAATTAATTAACCTAACTCCAACCATAGAGTTTGTTAACAACTTCATTGGAAAAACACCAACAACCGTAAAAGTAAACCACTTGGCTTAAATATGATTAATATTCCATCAAAACGAAACGGAGGCGACAACGTGAGGGGAGAATGCATTCCTTTCGAACCTTCCCATTGTAGGGGCCAACTATCTTTTTAAAATAACTAACATTTTTTCAATTTTAAAAAATACAAATACTAAAGAATATTTCAACAAAACCTATAAATTCATGTGAATTAGAGTTTAACCAAACATAATTTATCAATTCCCATGAAATACAATTTTCGGGAACCTAATTCCCATGATCTAACTTCATGGAAATTTCACTTCCTGTATTCAACCAAACGAGCACTAATAAATTTAGTTTGTAATTCAAGACATTTCAACCATAACTAATTTTTTCGAAACTCTTGGATTCAATTATACATTATTAAACTATGCAATCTAGCAAATTATAAAAATATTTTAATTAAGTAAATGACTCGTAAAAATAGTTTATGATCGGTCAATTTTTAAATGTTCATAACTTTTTACTCAGGTGTCAGATTAAAGCGTATAATATCTCTCGACAAAAGGAACATATATGCTTCTAAAAAAAGAAACACATATTCTTAAAAAATCGAATTGAGGGGCATGGCCACCTCTGGCCTCACTATAGTTCCGCCTATGCCTGCCACAGGGCGGAGGAGTGGAGATTTAAAGAGAACCACCCCGGGGGCGGGAGTTAGGGCGAGGCGGGGGGCGAGGCCGAATTGTCGGAGAAATGATCGGAGGGGAAAGCAGTGTTGAACTGTCCTAGGCGACACTCTAGTTGGACTTCAGACCTCAAACAGTTTACCAGTGCATTGCATGTGAGGCTATTTGAGTGCCTTTCAGTTTTATATCGGATTGTCCTCGTTTGGAATGAATTGTTTGATTACAAGTAGGAACGAAATGAACGGTGGGCTGGGGTAGGCTCAACCTAAAAATAGGGTAAACTAAATAATAAAAAAAAATAAAAAAATAAGGTAAATTTAGTAGTAAACTCGTTAAATTAAGGTAATTTAGCCCACCCAAAAATTTTTGATGATAATTAGCCCACCCTAATTTGAAATTCTGGTTCCGTCCTTAATTACAAGTGTGGGGATAGTTATTGTTCATATGATAATGATCATATATATATATATATATATATATATTAAGATATCATATAAAAATACACATATTTAGACATTTTTAATGTTTATCTCATTCGTGAGGGTTATATTAGGCATCATATATATATAGAGTCCGGTTCAGGTACGAATGGGCGCTCATGTGCGAAATAAGAAAGAACAAGAGCCGTTGGATCAAGAAAAATCAAAGGCGCTGATCATTGCACTTAAAAAGGGGAAAAAAACGGCACGGGCGAATTTTTGGCGAATTATTCGCGTATTTATGAAAAAAAACAGAAATAGGACACGCACCCAGATTGTTCATCGAAAAAGTGGATTTGTTCATCAGTACTGTGGATTTGTTCATCAATACTACAAATTTGTTCATCAACAATGTGGATTTGTTCATCAACACTTTGGCATATTTGTTCATTGGTTTTGACATATTTGTTCATCGGTTTGTGCATATTTGTTCATTAGTAACATCAATTTGTTCATTGGTTTATGCATATTTGTTCATTGATACATGCATATTTTTTCATTGTTATATTCATATTTGTTCATTGGTTTTGGCATATTTGTTCATCGGTTTATGCATATTTGTTCATTGATTTATGCATATTTGTTCACTGCCTTTTCATATAATTGTTCATTGCTAAATGCATGTTTGTTCATTAGTAACCTCTTAGCATACACCATATTATTGCAAAGTCAGATTCTTTATCTATTATTCTTTGTATTCAAGTTTCTAAATCAAGCTTATCTTGTTTAGGTACTACATTGAGCACTTCATTCGTATTGACAAGTTAGCCTTAAAGCACTTCATTTGTATTATCCTTTGCATTCAAGATAGCCTTAAAAGCACAAAATAAATACAAAAAATGCACAAATAGATAGTCCTAAATGTATATGTTGATGATATTAATAGTCCTAAATGTACAAATTTATGGTATTGACACATAAACATAAGTATATTTCTATTCACAAATAGGATCTATCAATGAACAAATAAGGTTATATCAATGAACAAATAATGGTTTATCAATGAACAAATAATGGTTTATCAATGAACAAACAAGGTTATATCAATGAACAAATAGTAGTATATCCATGAACAAATATTGGTATATCGAAACTAATTATATGTGCATCAAAAACTATATAATATTGTATTCATACACCTAAATAAGGTTAAAAAATAAAAATAAAAATAAAAAAAGTTCCAAATCGATGAACATTGCAATTAAAAACTCGATGCACAAATAGTTAGTATCGATGAACAATTGGTCAATATTGATGAACAAATCGCTAGTTTTGATGAACAAATTGGGCGCGTCTCATAAAAACGTATTTTTCGAAAAATTCGTGAATAATACGGGAAAAATTCGTACGTTCCGTATTTTATTGAAAAATACATGAATAATACGGAAAAAATTCGCCCGTGCCGTATTTTATTTTCTTAATGAATGTTTAATCAGGGACGTTGATTTTTTGGAAGGAACGAACGGGATTTATTCTCAATTCTCACCTGGGCGCCCATTCGCACGGAACTCTTCCCCATATATATATATATATTTGTACATTTTAAATTAACTTAAAACAATTATTGGTCGGAATTCAAATAAAAGATATATAAAGGTCTATAAAATATATTGATCATAAATTTGAGAAAATGTTTATGTTATGTTTACATTTTCTTTGGCCTTGTTTAATTCAACGCGAGAATTCAATTTCCGAAAATATAATTTCTATAAAGTAACTTGCATAGAAATTGAAATTCATGAGAAGTAGACAATCTTATTTCCCGAAATTGAAACACATGAAGTGTAATTTACCTACTCTACCATGAAATTAAAATTCATAGAAATTAAAACACATGAAGTATAGTTTACCTACTCTACCATGAAATTAAAATGAAATTAAAACACATGAAGTATAGTTTACCTACTCTCCATGAAATTAAAACACATGAAGTATAGTTTACCTACTCTACCATGATAAGATACAATTTGGATGAAGTTCAAATTTATATGAGTAGAATTCTCACACAATCCAATAAATGATTTTAAAAAAACTTTATGGAAAAATTGTACTTTTTGAAAACTGTCCCTCAATCATCAAGATTAGAATTGACCTTTTGAAATAAGCATTTATAAAAAAAAATTGTACTTTTGGGAAAAACACCACATAGTTACATTTTATAAAAGATTAGGGATTGAAATAAGCATTTATAAATTAGGGGTCATAGAGAAAATTCACTCGGTCCCAAATTGGAAATATGTCCCAAATTTGTCTAATATAAAGGTGGGGAAGGGAAGAGAGGTGAGAGGGAATTGAGATTTGAGAGGGTTTTTGGCTCCGAAGAAAGGGCTTCAAATTTCAAAATCAAACGAAATCTCCCTCGGATTCGTCCTATCAAATCCCTACCATTAAACGGGAAGCTCCTGATATTTCTCTCTCCGTCATGCCTAGAACAAATCACCGCAGCTTGATTGTGATTCTGTTGAAATCCATGGCTTGTTTCTTTCGCTGTTTTGGAGTCTGATACACTGCTCGTCGGCATGTTGTTTCAACTTCCGATTCTACGCTTACCAATCCCGTTGTAATCTTCCATTTCCTTCCTAGATTCCGAAATTCTTGTGTTTCGTTCTTTTAATCTGTAGTCTAGATTGTTGATGTTTGACATTATCTGATCTGATTTATTTTTTTTATGTTTGCGATTATCTATCTGGAGCCCGTAGCTTCAAGGAACCAGAAAGTATCTTCACTTTTTTCACCAGAAGGTACAGTTTGTCAATTCTACTCTCTTTGCTTTTCAAATCTGAAATACAAACTTGTGTGCGTCATTTGAATTGAAGAGAGATGAACTGTAGCTATCGAAGAGAGAGATGGCTATGGCTGTCTCTCTCTTCACTCGATGTTCATGGCTGCCATGAACATCGAGTGAATTTGACGATTGGGAGCTCAGGGATCGATGAAGTAAGTCGAAAGTTTCTCTCAACTTTAATTGGCTGAGGATTGATATAGATGGAATACTGCTCTATGTTTCATGTGTATGATTCTGTATGTATACTTCCAAATGTTTTGTGTATAGGTAAGTATTCGTGCATTAGTTCATCTAGTGATTCTGGGAAAATTAATCCACTCCTCTGTCGGTCTATCTATGATGGATCGATGGCGAATTTAATTTTTAAACTTTAAGTAGAACATGAAAAATAGATCATCATAATGTGTATATAGGAATATAAATATAATTTTAATTTTTTAATACTTATTTAATATTTAAATTTTAAGTAGAACATAGAAAGTAAATCATGATAATGTGTATATAGGTATTCACAAAATAAAATATAATTTTAAAAATTTTTAATACTTAATTGATATTTTAAATTTAAGTAGAACATGGAAAGTAGACATGGAAATTAGATCATTTTTTTTTCATTCAATAATATTTAGGATAGCACAAGTACTACTTGGACTAGCCTAGAGCGCCCATAAATGGGTGAGAATTGTGAACAGTTCTTGAGAAATTAATATTGTGGCTTCGTCACCCATGAATGGAAAGTAGATCATGATAATGTGTATATAAGTGTTCACAATATAAATATAATTTTTATTTTTTAAATACTGAACATAGAAATCAAATCATGATAATCATACTTAACCCGTTTTCAATTTCAAATTTGGAAAATGTATAATTAATGTCTAAAAATCGTATTCTAAAAGTATGATTTGTACCCGTCGTGCCATGCACAACTATGGTTCGATATTTTATAGATATTAAATAAAAATATAACATAAAAATAAATGTAAGTAATTTATTGCTTGTACATTGTACAAATTTTATATTTTTTGGAATAAAAATAAAACAAATTAAATATAAATTATTAAGTTTAATGTTGAGAATAAAAAAAATTATTAATGTAAAATGATGTACATTTCTCTTTTTTCTTGATGATATTTCATAGATATTTAATTTAAAAAAGATAAAATATAAATAAAAAAATATTTATATATTAGAATATGGAAAAGATAATATTTACATAAAATAATAATTAATTAATAAATAATATACAATAAAATATGAAAGATAAAGATAAAAATAATTTATTTATAGAAAATAATTTATTTTTATTTAAGGTGGCGCCAAACTCATATTGTGGCTCGATAAAGTAAAGATTAAACATTTTATTTTTTTTATTACTTTCTATGTACCTTAATTTAGAGATTATCAAATATTTATATATATATATTAATAGTTTATTACCTATTTTTATAATTTTTAAAAATTATAAGTATTTATCATTAAATTTTTTATTTTAAAATATATATATAAATTCGTGAAAAGATACCATGTTAAAATATAAAAGATATTTATACTTATTTTAAAATATTTTAAATTTATTATCTTTAATTTTAAATATTTGTACAAGGAAGTTTTCAAAAGATATTGTTACACTAAATAGATATTTGTTTGATGTTGAAGATAGATTGAAATAGTTAAAGAAGAATTTAATAGGAAAAAGTTAAAATATTAGGAATAAAAATTAATTTTGTAAATATAAAGTGGGGCCAGAATTATTCCGGTGGCTCGAAAAAGTACAACTTTAATATATAGTTATAGATTGGTGCGCATGCTATAAGTGGAACATATAAATTTAACTTTTCTTACTACTTATTTAAAATTTAAGTGGAACATAAAAAGATTTTAAGTGGAACATAAAAAGTAAATCATGATGACCTACTTAACCCTTTTTCAATTTCAAATTTGAAAAATGTCTAAATATCGTGTTCTGAATATATATGTGCGCACTCTATAAGGGGGTGTTTGGTTACTGGGTATGGGGAATGAGGTATCGGGTTCTGGAATGAAAACCCAATACTTAATGTTTGGTATGCTGATTTTTGGTTTTCAAACCCATACTTCAAACCTGATAGGTATAGGGTTCTCATACCACTCATTTACCTAAGGTATGAAATCTCATTCCCACTTGGAATGAAATATAATTTGACTACTTTGTTCTTGCACTCTTCTCTGCCGCTATTTCAACTTTCCTGTCTTCCATAATATTTATTCGCCGATCGAATTGAACAACCCAACAAATTCTTTGTAAATTTTATAATTTGAATTCTGTACACTGCAAATCGAAATCAACTTTTATCATAAGTCGGCCTTCTTACTGTCTAAACAATCTCAACCCAATTTGAATTCTCTACACTTCATGAAAATAAATCCCGACCACTGCATATGAAATCAATCGTCGGTCATATATGACGATTTCATCTTTTGACAATCTTGGAATTAATATATTATATTTATATATAATACTATATTATAATAGATTGTATAAGTAGTAAACCCTAATTTTGTTCCCAAAATTTGTATAAATAGTTAACCCTAAATTTATCCCAAAATTGTACCAAACACATGAAATTAAATATGGGTTTCCAAGCCCATACCAGCCCAACCCGATACTTTGTCTCATTCCCAAACCCGAATTTATACCAAACGCCCCCTAAGTAGATTGACTCGATGTGTGTAATTTGTACTTTTAGAAAAGAAACCTCACAAAAATCAATTACAATGAAGGTACTTCTTACATTCTTCATCATACTAGCTACTACTATTTCTACCTTGCTTCCATTAACTTGATCAATTCGAACAAACCCTCAAAAAATCGCATCTAACCTGCTGACTTATTATACTTACTCCTCTAAATTTTCAAACCACACAAGCCATGTTTTGCCTCAGTTGCACAGAAGGCATCCAAAAGTAGAGACCTTACTTGGTCTCGTGGAAAGCAGATTGAGAAGTGGGCACATGTAGGCATGTTAGTAGGATCAACGAATATGTGCTCACGCTCATGGCGTTTGCAACTTTACCAGTTATAGTAAGTGGTGCACACCATTGGCACTGGTATCGTGGACTTGGAGTCATGACCTTTATCAGCCGTCATGTAGACATGAAACAAATCAAGTCCAAAGTCGCCATCAAAGGTCGTTGCGTCGACATATCTTAGCTTGTAGAGCCATTGAGAGTCCCGTGTGCAAGTGTTGTCGGACACATCATCATATTCCTCAATTTCGTATTTTATTACTTGATATGTTGACGATAAGGTTGGATCAAACGTTCGATTACTTGGCTTCAAGTAACCCCAACATTTGATCAGACCTTATTATCCATATATCAAGTAATAAAATGCGAAATTGATGAATGTGATGATGTGTCCGACAACACTTGCACATTGGACTTTCAGTGCCTCTACAAGCTAACATATTTCGATAGAACAACTTATGAAGGCAACGTTGGACGTGATATGTTCCATGTCTACACAGTGGTTGGTAAAGGCCATGACCCTAAGTCTGCGATAATCGTGCCAATGGTGTGCACAGTGTTTGGTATTGGAACTGATAAAGTTCCAAATGTAATAGGCGTAAGCACATTCGTGGTCCTACTAAGGTGCCTAAATGTGGCCCACTTATTAGTATGCTTTCCACGGGACCAAGTAAGGTCCCTACTTTTGGATGCCTTCTGTGCAATAGAGGCAAAACAAGGTTCGTGTGGTTTGAAACTTTAGTGGCATTGGTATAATAAACCAACAAGTTAGATGAGTTTTTTTTTTGGAATTTGATCGAATTGAACAAGATAATGGAAGCATAGTAGAAATATTAGTAGCTAGTAGGATGAAGAATGCAAGGAGTCCCTTCATTGCAATCTACTTATAGCTTGTGTACCTATATATTCAGAACACGATTTTTAGACATTAATTTTTGTATACATTTTCCAAATTTGAAATTGAAAAAGGGTTAAGTGGAGCGGAGAAGACTCACCTCCATTTTGATGTAATCAATGGTGTCATCCTTCTGTTGGAGTCCCTCGTCGAACTTGAACCTAAAACTATCCCCACTAAAAATTATGAAACATGTTATCTTTCTAATTCAAATATACAAATGACTTTGTGCCCGAGCTAGATTTCATTCGAGTTGGATGGGGGAGGATCTCTAGTTTTGGACTTCGATAACCTTTCAATGGGTTTCAGATCTAAGCTTTGCCTCGTCATTAAGTGATCATCAACCTATTGAAGTGTATTTGGTGTTAAGCAAATAGATGGATGGAATTTTTGGTATGACTACCAACAACACAAGCCTTTCTTTGCTAAAGATCCTTATTAATCTCCTCAATCATCAAGATTTCATCGTCAACAAGGATCTTCAATAAATAAAAGCTCGTGCTTTTGGTAGTCAAACCCAAAATTCCATCCCTTTATTTGCTTAACACCAAATATACTTCGATAGGTTGTCGATCGCTTAATCGCAAGGCAGATCTCAGACCCCAAACCCACCCAAGGGTGATCGTAGTAAAAAAGTAGAGACCCACCCTCATTCAAATCAAATGAAATCTCGAGCTCTAGAAGATCTCTTTTAGATATGGAAGGATAGCATAATTCATAATTTTTCACAAGAATAATTTTAGGTTCAACTTCAATGAGAGACTCTTTAACCAGTAAGACGGCACCATTCATTGCATCGGGATGGAGGTATGTCGTCTGCGCTCCATTGTTGAAGATGAAGATGTCGTCGCCGCCTAGGCTGGTCAGTTTGGATATGTCAACGATGATGGACATGACCTGGAAATATGTGTGCCAAGATTCCACAAACGTCCGCGTGGACATCCCAAAGTCAAATGAAAATGTCCCAAACCTTGGATAAATCTCTAGCTTTGGCTAACTTGGAAAGCACACTGGGAATTGGGTCACATGTAGGGTCATTAATAGGCCAAACGATTTCACGTTTGGGGACTTACAAGAAGTGAAACAACGACAAAAGGAGCACTTCAAACACCTAACTATAAACGCCTACATAAAGAGCATTTCCGAGAAATTTATGTTGTAGTCAGTGTGTAAGAAGTGTAGAGTCGTAATGCATGTATTTTTTTGTTCATTTTATAACATAGAGTTGTTCATTTGATCATGCTACTTGTTCATTCCATTATATCAGCCTACCTCTATAAATCTAGAGTATTGCATATATCCCTTTTGTTAATTAAAAAATATGTACTTGTTCATTAGTTCGTAGAGGTTGTTTATTGTAATATGTGAGGGTGGCAAATTCGGATCCGACCCGAAATAACCGACCGAACAACCCGATTCGAGAACTGACCGTTATCCGAAAAAAATTAAAAAATGAAATCTAAAAACCGACCCGATTTGGCCGATTCTAACCCGAAACCGAAAGCAACCCGTTTAAAAAGCAATCCAAAACCGATTACATCCAAAAAGACCAGCCCAATACATACCCGAATCCGAGCAACCCGAACCCGATTGTATCCGAACCGGTTGTACCCGAAAACCGAAACAATCTGAATGTGATTACACCCGAAACAACCCGAACCCGATTATACCCGAGACCTAGAATAAGAGATCGGATAATTATTTGGATATTGGATTGAAATCATTTTAATATCTTATTTGTTATTAATATATAATATCATATGAATATAAGAGATTGTAAAATCATTTAGTTATGAAATAGTCTTAGTTCTCAGTCAAGAGGTTGGAAATCTTGTGTTGCAGTAAATTGGAAAGGATTCCAATGGGAATAAGTCGGGTCCAATCTCTTCAATGTTTCAAAGCTCTAGCTATGTCCAAGAGCTTTTGGAACAGAATTCGACGACCATCCAAAGAGAAAAATGGCAATGGAAATGATGGTCTGGGAGAAGATTTTCATCTCATTCAACTCATCCCTTCTATCACTGTCTCCGAGCCTTATGAAGTGTAGCTTTTAAACTTGGGCTTGTTATTCTTTTATAACAGTTTCTCTTTTTACTTCTTTGGTTCAATCCCTGTGGAGATCAGATACATGATTTACCACAATTGAATCTGAGTAAACATTATAACAGATGACTCTTTTTTACTTCTTTGGTTCAGTTCCTGTTGAATCTGAGTAAACATTAGAAGCTGATCAAATGCACTTGTTATGTTAAGTTTTAGTCTGACTATGATGATTAAAATTGTCTGATAATGAAGGCATTCTTAGTTATATAAGTTACACTACAAGAATCCACATAAAACTTCGTCCTTGTAGAAACAAGGAAGAAAAACTCACTATTGGAGAACAACATACAATGCTACAATTTACAAGCATGCTCATTAAGAGGTCCTAGTATAAGGATGTGTTCACAGTTTAATGATGATAACAACCCTGACATGTTCATGGATTAAGACAGCGAGAAACAATTACACTTTGGTTTTTGCCTTCAAGCTGCTTTCTGGGAGGAATCCATGCTCCTGCACCATCCAACTAATATTTTCTTATTTTGTTTTCCATTTCATTTTTTGAACTTCTCCCACTCTAACACGAGCCAAGAAAAAAATATATCAAACAACAAAATCATATGACAAGCTCCACTCTCAATTCTTAGATTGCTGAGAAGATGTCAAGGCGGCAGGATCATCAACCTTTACGCGCTTTGATGGTTGATCTTCAGATGGGTCATTGTCTGTACGAGGGTTTTGGTCCTTGGTTCTCACATTGATGGGAGTTTCCTTGGCATCATCTGGTTTCTGGGAACTTGGATCTGGTTTTGAGCTGCCATTTTCGAGCCCTTTGTTGTCACTAGATTTTTCATCTTGGCATGATGAGGTGTCTTTTTCATTTTCGGTAGGTAAACTCTGCAATGTTTCATCAGGTGTCTTGGTAGAAGGCTCTTCCTCCATTTTAGGCTTGTCATTGCTTGATTTGCACTGTTTCTCGAACATCATCTGGAGATATTTTCCTTGTTCTTCTAACCGAAGCTGCAGGCTCCTTTGTATCTGCAAGAATAATTAAAATTCCGTTGGTATAGCAATGAAGATAACAATAGTTTCTTCATTCTTGCAACTTTACAATTGATAGATATAGCCATGTAAAGCTCAAGACTCAAGATTGGTGGGTTCTAATATAGTGATTGCCATTCATACTATGTCTAAGCAACATTACTTAATTTCTCTGCATAGAGACAAAGGCAAGATGAAAACCAAAATTTTCTCGCCTAAATCAAGACATAGGCATAACTAGAAGTAACTTCGATCAACTACTACTTCAAAATATGAGAATTAAAGAAATAATCTCAAAACATTTAACTTGCTATCCCCAATTGAACTCACCAGTTTTTATATTATGCATATAAAGGTAAACAAAACAAGCCTATTGGCAGTTGGGTGAGAGGAGGAAAATAAACATCAGCAGTTCCTTATTTGGGATATATTCAAGCACAGGGAAGCTAATGATGTGGCAGTTCAACCAACTCCCACAATTGTTCAGGCCAAATTCTGCTAGCAAGCATTGGAAGCCAATTTAGGAAAAGAAAATGACCAAAATAATTCAACTCGCACATATATCATGTCAATGGGGGTGCAAATTAAATGAATATATGTGCATAAATACAAATGAATCCACCATTTCCTCCAGCAAGACACATCAAATTTGGCCAAAGCTCCAAAAAAAGTCATACCTCAAGCTGTTCATGAAGACGCTTTTGAACTTCCATCTGCATTCGTAATGCTTCTGTGATATCCATACCCCTGTTATATACAGAAACACAGTTTGATTTCAATCTAGTGCTCCTAAAAAAGTCGGGAAATATGGATCATCAGTATGGCCTCAATGTAAGAGACATGTATACAGGTTACATTCAACTTCCCAAAGAAACATGTGAACATCTTATTTCACATTCCCGCAAACTCCTAGCCTGTCAAACTCATCCACAAACAGCTGGCTTCTTTCTATTTGCTCTTGCAATCTAGATCACAAAAGTTCTAGCCCAACAAATCTCTATCTACATGAAGACCCTGGCGAATGAACCTAACCCAAGCTCATCATATCCTTACTATGTCTAATTGCCAATACGTCCTGATGGAAGATGAAACGTACTAGGAAGAAGGATGCTAATGACTTACGCTTTGAAATCCAAGGATGACAAGTCCGGGTTGGGAGATGACTTTTTCTCTGATGATCCTGCAAAGAAAGAAGGTCAAATCACTAGAAAATACAATTTATCCAAAAAACTACCGTTCTATGAAATGAAAGGAAACATTGGCAATGAAATATCAACTATATGACATTGAAAATCAAGGATAGAAAACAGAAAAAATCAGCTCAAGGATATACCACAGTTTTTGGTAATAAATAGGCTTGAAAAGGTTGAACAGAATGACTAGGGTATGCACCTAAAAAAAATCATTACTGTTGAAATATGAAAAGCTTTTGAGTAATTTACAGTAACCCATGTAAGATCAGTTCAAACCAGCTCACAATGAGAGTATCATGAAAGACACTTTAGATAAAGGCATGACTTGGAGGATAACTATTTGGACTCAGAAATGAAAAACAATTAATGAATGCCAGCAAGAAAAGAATCATGAAAATGCATATTTATCTAGAAAATATCTTGTCACTTTTATCCACTCTGTCTGCATGCAACAGAGAGAGAGAAGATAGATCCAGCGAGCAATTGTTGTGTTAATAATCTTTTCCCAAAAGATACCAAATCTAAGAGAAAAGTGGAAAAGTTTTCAACCCACCGTATAGGTCATATGCATACCAATGAGGCAATGATTCTAAAAAGCAAGATAAATGAAGCAATTTCCCTCGTGAAAGGAACTCTTTAATCAATTTTATAATGCATTTTCTCATCTCAGTTGCAACAAAAAACAGAATCCTTCTATAAAACTTAGTGCTAACATTTCAGACACAATGTGAATGGTAATCTTAGAGAAATTGGCAGGAAGATCAATATGTCTAGAGAGTTCATACCTTCAGTTGACTCTGGCCTGTATCTAGCAGTTCTATATTTCTGCAGTAAGAAGACACATTTATGCTCAGAATAGAGTAAAATAAAATCAAACAAACTTGAAGCAATAAAAAGGTCCAGGGTAAAAATTAATCTGAGAAACGTGTTGACAGAATGCTATAGTATACATGCCTGGAGATGGCTTTTAACATGGTAGATAGTCAACCCTTCAACTTTCATTAGCTTCAGAACACCTTTAGGAGTAGCTCCTGTAGGTCAGAGTTTAAAAAAATAAAGATGAGATGAAATCTATTGCATTTCTAGATTAGAAGAGCATGAAAACAATTGAGAAGTACACACTTTCACTACCACCAAGCTTGGTAACTGCTTCCACGAAAGCTTCATGTAGTTCTGGTGTCCATCGCATGCGTGGCTTGCTTGGAGCACCAGCTGAGGAAGAAGAGGGGCTAACAACAGCATTAGCTTCAGAACAGGACAGAGAAAGCTGCTGAGGACTTTGCATTTGCTGGGTTCCACTATTTGTGGACTCTTTAGGAACCTCAGTTGACATCTGGTGTAAAACAAACCAAGGGCACATTAATTATTAGAAAGAATAAACAAGGTAAATAGAAAATCTTCCATAAGCACTTTCACTTATCAGATAAATGAACAAAATCGCACCTTTGATTCCGGGTCAGCAATACTGACATCAACAAACAGGTCATTCCAACTAGAACTCGAAGCTTCATCATCAGTGATCAACTGATCTGCCCAATCATGCAAATCATTTCTTTTCGTATAATCCTCTTGTGGAATAGCAACACTAGTGCTACCATTACTGCATCTTAATTGGCTATTTCGTATAATCGATTGGGTAGGAAAATCATGAAAATCTGACAGTGTGCCAGCAGACCAGGAAAAACTGTTGTTTCCTTGAGTACAATGACTCGATGCTGTAGACCGAAGAAACTCTGAACATGATAGATGTGATGCTGGCAAGGATGATCTGTGACTTGATGGTGGCGTGATACTAGCAAGCTTCTCCCGAGAGGTGGAAGAGAAGTGAAGATCAGCAGAGTAACCTGATGATGATGAGAACATGTGACCAACAATTCCACTGTTGGATGGACATGGATTTGGGTGCAAAATCATAGGATCACGAACAACTTCCTTTTCTGATGAAACTATCTGGGTGTCTGTAAGATTTGGGTATTTTCCTTCAAGAGAGCTAGAGAGGACTGGAAATGATGAGGACAAAGCTCCTGAGGAACCCATATTAGCAAGTTGACTAGCACCTGACCTTTGAATGGATAAAGCAGGTCGTCCATCCATATTTTGTAGTACCAATGCAAACAGTATTGGCCCTTTGCTTTTTTAGTCAACTGACAATAGAAAATCTATTGACCACGACTTAGGTAGCGACTCTCATCAATGACATTATGATAACAACGTCTTCAATATCAGCTCTACAGCAAGAAGAAAGAGTGCATTTATATTTGACCACATAGATTCAAAAAATAAGCTGGCAACAGTACAAAGTATAAACTCTACTAAACTTTAAAGGAAGAACTCTTAAATGGGGGAAAGCTATTTCCCTACACTGCTACATGAATTGTTCATAGTAAAAGGAGGATAGTTCTAAACAACATGTCTAATGCAGTACAGATAAAAATGAACTTCATCTACTTAGCAATACTGAGGCATTTGAGATAAAACACCTGACTTGACTAGCTTATCATACAAAAACTGTAAGGGGGTGTTTATCAATCTACAACCACCCATCAACCTGGCCAAGAGGAGAAGGTTGCAGAGTTCTGTAAAGCAAACATAAAAACAACCAGGAATCTCTATCCCCCCTTCTCAAATGTTGGCCACAATACGTGAATAAACAAACAAAAAAATGTCTTCAGCTAATTCATAAAGCCCCAAATAAATGAGGAAAACCCATAGTTACACTCTAATTTGCCAATCTATCAATTAAGATGCAATATACTCTCAACCGAACCGCCAAAGGTGCAGAAATTGGTCACCAAGTTGCTCCCGCAACCCCATCTGTCTGACCAATTCCAGCAACCTTATCCTTTTAACCAATTGGCATTATACAACTATGATGAGCCAGATTTACACCTTCGTCATTCGAAAGTGTAAATGAAGTGCATTAAATTTTCAAAAACGAGGAGCAGCAAATTCATCAGAATTATAAAATTACCGACACCAAATATATGAAGTAAGAAATATGGATATACCAATTTGACAACAGAAATCGCCCTGGCTTCATCAACGGAAGCCAAAAGCATGTACTTCAACCTTAACAATGAACCAATTCATATACCACATGCTATAAATCAACAAAATAAAGGAAATCGAAAAGATCCCTACCTGCAATCAAGGCAATCTCATCAATCGAAATAAACATAGAACCGCAAATCGAGCCGTTAATGCGGAGAAGGTAAAAGAAGAAAGACAAATTTCCCGCATCCAAATTGAAAGTGTTCAAGTTTCGCCGGCGTCAGGGAGGGAGAAAGAAGTGAACGGTCGGAATGCAGCGAGTGTCGTCGGTTGGAGTCTCTCTCTCCCATCTTTCGGGTTCTTCTATGATTACGCCTGCTATCGGGTTTTGCCCCACCATTCAACCACGCGCCTTGTCCAGAGCGTGGTTTAAAGCCCTTCATAGCTTTGGTGCGCGCCACGTGTCTGGATGCTATATGCGAGTGGGAGCCACTTTAGATCGGGCGCGTGAGATTTGTGAGCGAGGGAGAAAAGAGCTCTTTGAGTTGGCAGAGAGCCAGTGGGTGGGAAGAGGAGTTTCGTATCGAATTGAATAATACCACGTCAGCTTGTCACTTATCTTTGCAATTTGCTTTTTTTTTTAAAATTTGTAGTACTATACGGAGTATTTTATGTATCCTAGTATCCTACGCGCGTAAGCACTGTGGTCCATGAGTACGGGCACGTGTCAGGTTATCTGTGACGTGTGTACCAGATTTTTGATAAGTAATTTTTATTTGTCTTCAATAGGTAAAAAACTAAAAAAATTACATTATTACTCGGTATTATTTATATTGTTATACAGTGATTATTAGAGGAAGAACAAGAGAAGAAGAGAAGCGTAGAATTTTCAGTAGTCTATTAGGTCATTTATATCGTTTTTTATATAGAGAATACAGGTCTTAATGGATAAACCCAAAACTAGTAGAAACCCAGTCCGAAGCAGAACCACAAGAAGAACCAAGAAAACCTGACCGAAGACGTTCTCGTAGCGGCTGAAATCAACATGGTGGACTTGATTAAATGGGTGGTCGATACCGGGGACACAAGACACTTCTGTTCAAACCGAGATCTTATATCAGATTTCGAGCCAGGTGAAAAGGGAGAACAAGTCTTTATGGATAACTCTAGCATCTCAGAGGTGCTCGGTAAAGGAAAAATTCTCCTTAAGTTAAATTCCGGCAAAAATCTATGATTGATTAATGTTTTATATGTGCCTTCCTTGCATAAAAATCTGATTTCTGGGAGTCTTTTGATTGAGGCTGGTTTTAGACTTCTGTTTGATGGAGGAAAATTTGTTATTAGCAAAAATGGAGAATTTGTGGGAAAGGGTTACATGTCTGCTAATGGTCTGATCATGTTTGAGTGTGCTAGCTTTGATATTGAAAATAAAGCTTCTAGTTCTGCTTATATTGTTGAATCTTTAAATTTACTACATGCTAGATTTGGGCTTTGTTCGGTGCAATGTACATTCTTTTTCATAATGCATTATTTTTGTGAAGAATATTCTAGACCAAACACTCACCCTTAAAATACACAAGGAGGCCCCACCTTTTTTTCTAATCATTACGTATTCTCATGTGTATTGTTTGGTTCAGACAATCTCTTTTTGAAAATAATATATTCT
The DNA here is from genome assembly GCA_964016875.1 of Fallopia convolvulus. Lineage (NCBI taxonomy): Eukaryota > Viridiplantae > Streptophyta > Magnoliopsida > Caryophyllales > Polygonaceae > Fallopia > Fallopia convolvulus. The sequence goes on from OZ024733.1 coordinate 21,572,275, forward strand.
ACTCCATAATCTGTCAATTAATGAACGAGCCCTTGGACGGATTTAGTTTCGGTGAATTTGTGAAAAAAAAATTATGAATAGAGTTGAACAAATCTTAAATAAAAACTTAACGATTGAGATTGAATTTTTCTCTCTCCATATCAACTTATTACTTTCTTCTTTTTTATTTTTTACGGCGGGTTCACCAATTTCCTATAGGTTTTTAGTAGCTTCACTCATAGAGTTTTTTACAAACTCCATGGGAACAAGACCGAGATTTGGACATGTAAATGTGAATGCTATTGATCAACTGCACAAAATGGGAATAATCCCAAATCTGCAAAATTCAAAACGTGAAAATGTAATATGTGTGCAGAAGTGAAATACACCAAAAAAACCCTTTAAAAATATAGTTGAAAGAAATATCGAGTTGCTTGAATTGATACACTCGGATTTGGTTGGTTTCAAAAATTGTGAAAGTAGATGTAGCAAAAAATATTATATCACTTTTGTAGATGATTTTTCGAGATATGCAAAAGTCTATCTACTTAGATAAAAAATGAAGCTAAACAAATGTTTGTGGATTATAAACTGAGGTAGAAAACCAATTAAGTAGAAAACTCAAAAGACTAAGGTCTGATAGAGGAGGAGAGTATGGAACTGAATCTCTACAAAACTTTTGCAAAGCAAATAGTATCATACATGAGATGGCAGCTCCATACTCGTCCCAACAAAACGGTATAGTTGAAAGGAAAAATCGCACCCTTAAAGAGATGATGAATGCCATGCTTATTAGCTCAGGACTCCCTGGTAATATGTGGAGTGAAGTAGTTTCTGCTAATCATATTTTAAATAGAATGCCCAATAAAAAAAACTAGATAAAGCTCCTTATGGGTTGTGGAAAGACCATACTCCTAATTTGGCATATGTCAAAATGTGAGGTGTCTAGCTAAGGTAGCTATTCCCACTTTTAAACGAGAATGTGTTGGACCAAAGACTTTTGATGCTATTTTTATTGGTTATGCTAATTACAATTCAACTTATAGATTCATGTGTTTGAATGATAAGACTATTTGTGAATATCGTGATGCTGAATTCATTGAGAATGTGTTTCCTCTTAAAAAAAGTCATTTGTCTTGCTCTGATGTGTCTGTGTGTGTAATACTTCTATCTCTATACCTACGAAAATTCCTAGTAATACTATTGCATGTGATCAACCAAACATGAAGTGAGGCTAGTAATCAAGGGCTTCACTCAAAAGCATGGACTTGATTACTTTGATACATATTCGCTTGTGAATAAAATTGCTACCGTACGTACTCTAATTGCATTAGCTTCTTCTTATGACTTGCTTGTACATCATATGGATGTTAAAACAACATTCATTAATGGTGATATGGAAGAAAAAATATATATGCAACAACCTCCTGGATTCATAGTTCTTGGAAAAGAGAACAAAGTGTGTAAGATTAAAAAGTCTTTATACAGTCTGAAGCAAGATCCAAATCAATGGTATGAAAATTTTCATAACTATACTTAGTTTTGGCTACTCTGTGAATGACTCTAATGCATGTGTGTACTCTAAGATGATTCAGAAAAAATGTGCTATAATATGCTTGTATGTAGATGACATGATTATTCTGGGTACACACTTAGATGTCATAATTCAGACTAAAGACTTCATGATGAAGGATCTAGTCATTGAAGCGGCGCAAGGCAATCTGAGGTTAACCCGAGCGAAAACTTCAAGAGAGGGTGCAATTCGGTGGTTGAACTTCTACTGGGATCACAAGGGAAGATATCCCTCGCTCGAACTTGGAATTGGGTGATTCCAAATTCCAGAATTAGATATACGAGTCGAGTTGTATCCCTCAAAATTTGAGAGCCATATGAAGAGTGGATTGAAAGTCATAGTGATTTTACTAAGATGTCGCAGGAACCACTTAGATGGAATTTCGACTTGTTTTGATGGAGTTTTTGAAGGGGATTATGGATCCGAGTTTGATGGAGGATGAGATGGTGATTTTCGACAAAATTGTGTGATAAAATGGAGAATGAAATTCGAGTAATGAGGCTGGATATGAACGTACCCCCAAGAGGATGTGACTCACCTCGATCTCGAAAATACGAACTAGGAGGTTCATTCTAGGATATGATGCACCTAGATGAATCTCCGGGTTTGGATTCGATATGACTCACGAATCCAAGGATCTAAACTGAAAATCAATGCAAAAACAAGGGAAATTTTGATTGAAATCAAAGGGGAGACAAGGGTTCAAGCTTTCGTGTTCATTCTTGTCTAAGGAAGAAAGATAGGCGTCAAACAAGACTAATACCTAGCCAAAAGAGACGCCTCCCACGAGACAACCCACACTATAAAAAATTGACAAAAATATCCAAGAGAAAATTACATAAAAGGCCCAAACTTTGAGCTAAGCACAAATATGGCTCATGGTTTCGACGGTGAAACCAACAAGAGACTCCATGCCTCACAAGTGTCTTTGGCCGATGCTCCAAGGGTCATTAGGCCTCTCTTGAGCTCCTCTTGCAATGCTCGAGCTCTAGTGATACGTGACTGCCTCAGAATGCTCCTTAGTAATCTCGTATATGACCCACACGATCCCGATCTTGCCTAGTAATCTTGTTTCAACCTACAAAAGCTTTCAAAATCAGATTGCTTGGCGTGCAGGTAAGGACGAAACTGAATTGATCGAATGATGAGAAGAACGAGATTGATAAATTGAAAGACTCAATTTTGATAGTTCAATCAGATTGGCTCTAACGCTAAATCTGATTGATTAACTAGAATGATCTTTAACAATCAATTCTAGAACAATCTCTATTGAACAATTCAATCAACCAAACTTTAAACAACAAGAGAAGAGATCGAGAATGGAGTTCGAATGGTGTTTGAATGGTGATCGATCGTGGCTGCAAATATGAAGCTTCACACGTGTGTTTATTGGCCCAAGAGATAGATTAAACCAATTGGGTTTAATCTCTCTCAAGCTGATTTTTATCAAATGAAATTGCAAAGTATAAATAGTAGAATACAAGAGTCTTCCTTGGATAGCAAGCAAGAGGCATGGCCGGCCCTAGAGGGGTAGGTTTGACCTTTACTTGCTTCTCAAGATATAATAAAATATCTATAACTATATCTATCTAGATTTCCCTTAAATAAAATAAATCATGGCTGATTTATTTATTTAAGGAAAATATCCTAACAAACTCAAAATATCTATAACGAACAGGAGAGAGAATATTTAACCAACTAACATCAGCCTATTGATTGAATTCTCTACATTATTTAAAATAAAAACATGCCTATATTAAAATAATAAAGCTGATATTTTCTCTACTTAGATTGCTCAAGTCAAAAGGCACTCGAATCCTTGTGATTGGTCCGTCAGAAGGCACTCGAATCAACTCATCGACGTCGGTTGGAGACATTGATGGCTTCACTGCATCGTTCTCCTCTACTTGAGCTCGAATCGTCTCTGATTCGACGTCGGAATCAAAATTTGGCACATAAAGTGAAAGATCAGCCACATTAAACGTCGGATGGACATTATACTCACCAAGCATGTCAACTTGATATGCATTTGGGCCGATTCTCCTGATGACTCGAAATGGACCATCTCCGCGCTGATCTAGCTTATTCTTCCTTTGATGTGGGAACCTCTCCTTCCTAAGATGCACCCAAACAAGATCACCTTCTTCAAAGATCACTTGTTTTCGCCCCTTGTCAGCACGGGCCTTGTACTTCATTGATTTCCTCTCTAAGTGCATCTTGGTTCTCTCATGTAGCTTCTTCACAAACTCAGCCCTCTTGTCAGCTTCAAAACTCTCTTTTCCCTTGTATGGCTAAGGCGTCATGTCTACTGGTGTCCTTGGATTCAGCCCATAAACAACCTCAAAAGGGGTCATTTTTGTAGCTGAATGGATTGAACTGTTATAAGCAAACTCCACAAAAGGCAAAACATCTTCCCAACGTTTGAGTTTAGCTTTAAGCATAGTTCTAAGTAAAACCCCTAACGTTCTATTAGTAACTTCAGTTTGCCCATCAGTTTGTGGATGACATGAGGTAGAAAATAACAACTTAGTTCCCAATTTAGACCACAAACTTTTCCAAAAATAACTCAAAAACTTAGCATCACGATCTAAATCAATAGAACAAGGAATGACATGCAATCTAACAACTTCTCTAAAGAACAAATCAGCAATATGCACAGCATCATCAGTCGTGTGACATGGAATAAAATGAGCCATCTTGGAAAAACGGTCTACTACCACAAAAATAGAATCTCTACCTTTCCTAGTTCTAGGCAATCCAACAATGAAGTCCATAGAAATGTCCTCCCAAGGTGAATTAGGAATAGGCAAGGGCCGGTACAAGCCATGAGGGTTAAGTCTAGACTTAGCTTTAGCACACACAACACAACTTTTGACAAATCTAAGCACATAATTACTCATTTTTGGCCAATAGTATTGTTCTTTTAAACCTTCTAAAGTCTTTTCTAGCCCTTTATGTCCTCTTGATTCATGAACCTCTTTAGTTAGAAGCCTACATATACTAGATGAAGGTATGCATAATTTTCCAGCTTTGAACAAATAACCATCATCAATAAAGTAGGAATCTATTTCTCCCCTAGACATGCAATTCTTGTAAATTTCAGCAAAGTGAGGATCGCTAGCATATAACTCTTTAATCATTGCAAATCCAAGGATTTTCACATCATATTGGTTCAAGAGAACGTACCTGCAAGAAAGGGCGTCAGCTACCACATTCTCCTTGACTTTCTTATGCTTTACAACATAAGGAAAGGTCTCCATAAATTCAGCCCATCTTGCATGTCGCCTACTAAGTCTGGATTGGCCTTTCAAATACTTCAAGGCCTCATGATTAGAATGTATAACGAACTCCTTAGGCCACAAATAATGAGACCAAGTCTTCAAAACCCTAATTAAAGCATACAGTTCTTTATCGTATGTAGGGTAATTCAACTCAGCCCCACTAAGCTTTTCACTGAAATAAGCTATGGGTTTCTTGTCTTGCAAGAGGACGCCTCCTATGACATGGCCTGATGCATCCACCTCAATCTCGAATGCTTTGGAGAAGTCAGGGAGCTGGAGCACTGGGGCGTTGCACAACCTGTCCTTCAAAGTGTTGAAGGCGTTCTCTTGTTGCTCTCTCCGTTTAAATGTTGTATCCTTCTTTGTAAGCTCATGGAGAGGGGCTGCAATTGTGCTGAAATCACGCACAAACCTTCTGTAGAAGCCAGCAAAGCCAAGAAACGAGCGCACCATGGTTGGGGTAGTCGGTTGTGGCCACTCCTTGATTGCCTTGATTTTGTCTTCATCTACCTTCAATCCACCTTTAGACACAACAAAACCAAGAAAAACAGTAGATTCCGAGCAAAAAGAACACTTCTTCAAATTAACATAAAGCTTTTCTTGTGACACCCTTATACCCCATGACGTATACTTAGAAAAACTTATTTCTTATATAAACAGATAATTCGGATATAACAACTATCCACATAAGCACATAGCTGACATTAACAACCATATAAGGTTGCGCACACACATATAGGTAGTTACTTCTTATGCTAAAACATCTATTACTCTAACTTCTATTACAACCCATATATCTATTATGCAAAATGAGGAGGAGAAGGTTGCATTGAGCTTCACCCGGCCGACTTGTATGAATGTGACCTCTAAACGGACACACGTCAGAAAGTTCTAGTTGAACCTGAAAAATTGTTTTGCGATTTACGTGAGTCGCATACTCAATGAATATAAACCATCATCAATTATTTCACACAGAGTCAAACATTTAGTCCATATACATATACATACATATCATATATATGTCATATTTGAATTTACTATGCGAATGCAAATGTTGATGGATCCAATTCATTATTCTGTGAACTGTTCAAGCCAGAATCTGCCTCGGGTTTACTATATGTGGACTCTTATGGTCCCTTTAGCAAAGAAATCCGAAGATTTCCTGAATATTGACTCTTATGGTTCTGTATGATCCGTAGATCCTGTATGACCCGTAGGTCGCTTTAACAAAGAAATTCGTAGATTTCCTGAATTACAGTTCAGGGCAAGACAGTCACAGGTCCTTTTAATCTCATTGCAATATGCTATGTAATCAAGTGCATCATGTAACCATACATCATATGTCATCTGTTAACATACTTTTTGTGCAAACAACTCTGGAAATTTCAGAGCTATCACATCTATCTATATAACTCATATAGCACATATATCCATATAGCTCATATAGCACATATATCACATATATCCATATACCATATATAGAGCATATATCCATATATTCATATTTCACATATAGCACATAGGGTTGAATCTCCGGTCTATACTCACCTGTTTAGGATAGATACTATATTTCTTCCCTTTCTCTTTGACCACGATCTATGACTTGTACTCCTATATATAACCCAATGCAAATTAGGCTATTTACTCTTATAAACTCTAACCCCAAATGCAATGAAATGCCAGAATGCATTATAACTTCTTGGGCATCTTTCCAAATCCTTTAAAACTTAATAACGATAAACTATATATATATATATAGAAGAACATTTTTCTAGTTCAAACCTTTCTGAAAAACTTGATCAAAGGGCTCCCTAATATCATTACAAAGCAAAACCCTAAAATTACTCTGAAATCTTTTACCGAATATAAATCTGATATCGAAAACACCATCTGAGAACTATAAATCGACTAATTTTCGAATCAAAAGAAATTGTAGATCTAGATCTGGAAAAATTAGAAAAATCCAGATAAACCATTAACTAATTAAAAACTTACCAAATCACGCTTGTACTTCGAGATTAAAACCCGATATAACTGATCTTGTACCAGATCCAGTAAAAACAACCGAATCCTCTTCCTCTTCAATTCTTTCTCACGAGCCTCCTCTCTTTTTTTTTTTAATCTTTCTCCAAACTTCCCATGGAAGGAAATCAGAGAACAATCGAGTATATATAAAGCTCAAAGTCGGCTAAACTTTTCAAATACTGCAGTTTTCACCCTCAAATCTTCTTTACTACAAACTTTACCCTAAAATAATTATTAATTAATTTTTACTTAAAAACTTTTTAAAATATAATAAATTTAAATAGAAAATAAATATTACTTTTAAAAATTCACTATATATCATGAATGCATATGCTCTTAATCTTATATGAATGCCGAATGACGTATGCACTTTGGTCGGGGATGTTACATTTCTCCCCCTCTATAAGAATTTTGTCCTCAAAATTCGATCTCTCTTCATATGACTTTCTCATCTTATCCTCGGTTTCACAAGTTGTTTCCTCTAAACCATGATTCTTCTGAATTACTTTCAGAATCTCCCTCTGTAACTGTTTGATTATGAAATCTGCTATCATGATCAGTCCTTTATGAAGCTCAGATTTTCTGCAAGCTATACTTCTTAATCTTTTAACACATATGACGATCCAATCGATATCATCGTAACATACTAACATGGAAAACATTATGAATCTGAGCCAAACATTAAGGTGTCATCCTGAATGCCAAATGGCATATCACTACCTTATCGAACATGTTCTATAATTTCTGTCAGTTTTTCATCTCTTACTTATGCATCTTCAGTTTTCTGTCTCAGCACTGGCTAAATCTCAAAAGTAGCAATCAGTACTCTATCTATGTCAAACTGCAGTCTAACATTTAGACCTCGCAAAGCAATCAAATCTAACACTGAAGTCATGTGCATATCTGCCATCATACCATTAGACTTTCGACTCAAAGCATCTGCTACAACATTGGCCTTTCCCAGATGATACTCAATTGTACAATCATAATCTTTCTGTAGTTCCATCCAGCGCCGTGGTCTCATGTTCAACTGCTTTTGGCTCATCAAATACATAAAATTCTTATGATCTGTAAATATTTGAAATGTTTCTCCATATAGATAATATTTGCTTAATCTTTAGGGCAAATACTACTGCTGCCAACTCTAAAACATGTACAAGATGAGAAACTTCATGTGATCGATACTGTCATGATGCATAGGCAGTTACTTTTCCATCCAGCATTAAGACACAGTCAAGACTCTGATATGAAGCATCAATGTAAATACCAAATCCTCTTGTACCTGTAAGAATTCTCAGTATTGCTGTTGTAACCAGACAGTGCTTTAACTTATCAAAGCTCTATTGGCACGCAGAATTTCAATGGAATTGAGCATTCCTCCGCAACAATTTAGTGAGTGGTGTAGCTATAATAGAGAATCCTTCCACTAATAGTTTTTAGTATCCAGTCATAATAAGAAAGATACGAACTTCTGTAACTGTAGTTGATGCTTTCTAGTTTACCACTGCTTCAAGCTTTTTTAGAATCAATCCTCTATACCTCTTCCAGATACTATATGTCCTAAGAAATACCATATGATCCAATCAGAATTCATACTTTCTCAGTTTAGCAAACAACTGTTTTTCCCTCAAGACTTGTAGCACAGTACGCAAATGATCAACATGCTCATCTGTACTCCACGAATATACCAATATATAATGAATAATGATAATCCCAAATCTGTCTAGAAAAGATTGAAATACCTTGTTCATCAAAGTCATAAATTCTGCTGGTGCATTAGTCGAACCAAATAGAATTACCAGAAACTCATAATACCCATATCGAGTTCTGAATACTGTCTTGATAATGTCATCTTTAGCTATCTTTAGCTGATGATATTCTGATCGAATGTCTATCTTCGAAAATACCTTTGCACACTGAAGCTGATCAAATAAATCATCTATTCTTGGCGATGGATACTTGTTCTTCACGGTCACCTGATTCAACTTTCTGTAATCTGTTCACAACCGTAAGGTACCATCTTTCTTTTTAACAAATAAAACTAGTGCACTCTAAGGTGATACACTAGTCCTAATAAACCCTTTATCTAACAGCTCATGTAACTGTTTCTTCAGTTCATGTAACTCTAGTGGATTCAACCGATATGAAGGAATAGAAATTGGTGCAGTACCTGGCATTAATTGCACAATAAACTCTATCTCCCTATTAGGTGGCAATCCCGGAAGATCCTTTGGAAATACATCAGGAAAATCTATAATAACTGAATATCTACAACCTCATCACATTCAACTGTATTGTCTATAACATGGGCCAAATATGTCTCACATACCTCTCTAATCATGCAAAAAGCCGCTATTGCAGATATTAGGCAAGTGGATACCATTTGTCTATCACTATAGAAAATCACTCTAGATTTCCCAAACGAGTCTATCACTACCTCTTTGTAAAACAATCCACTTTAACATGGTATCTTGACAACGAAGCATATCCAATATAACATCAAACTCATACAAGAATAACAAGATCAGATCAACTGGTAACTCTACTATATTCCCTCATATTATACAATCCCAATATATTGGATGTACTTAGCTTTACCATTTCCTCTGTACTTCCTCTTCTAATGGTCCATGTGTATGAAATGTATGTTCATGTAATGCTGTATGAGACGCTCTTATAAACTGATGTGGCACGGCTGAACCTTCTCTCCTTTATGCATCATGCTCATGAATTCAATTCTATTGTCAATTACATATGCTTATGAATGCATGCCCTTAAAGAATCATATCCATACTCTGATACCAAAAACTAGCTGTGACACCCTTATACCCCATGACGTATACTTAGAAAAACTTATTTCTTATATAAACAGATAATGCACATATAACAACTATCCACATAAGCACATAGCAGACATTAACAACCATATAAGGTTGCGCGCGCACACGCACACACATATAGGTAGTTACTTCTTATGCTAAAACATCTATTACTCTAACTTCTATTACAACTCATATGTCTATTATGCAAAATGAGGGGGAGAAGATTGCATTGAGCTTCAACTGACCGACTTGTATGAATGTGACCTCTAAACGGACACACGTCAGAAAGTTCTAGCTGAACCTGAAAAATTGTTTTGCGATTTACGTGACTCGCATACTCAGTGAATATAAACCATCATCAATTATTTCACACAGAGTCAAACATTTAGTCCATATATATATACATACATATCATGTATATGTCATATTTGAATTTACTATGCGAATGCAAATGCTGATGGATCCGATTCATTATTCTGTGAACTGTTCAAGCCTGAATCTGCCCCGGGTTTACTATATATGGACTCTTATGGTCCCTTTAGCAAAGAAATCCGAAGATTTCCTGAATATTGACTCTTATGGTCCTGTATGATCCGTAGATCCTGTATGACCCGTAGGTCGCTTTAACAAAGAAATCCGTAGATTTTCTGAATTACAATTCAGGGCAAGACAGTCACATGTCTTTTTAATTTCATTGCAATATGCTATGCAATCAAGTGCATCATGTAACCATATATCATATGTCATCTGTTAACATACTTTCTGTGCAAACAACTCTGGAAATTTCGGAGCTATCACATCTATCTATATAACTCATATAGCACATATATCCATATAGCTCATATAGCACATATATCACATATATCCATATACCACATATAGAGCATATATCCATATATTCATATTTCACATATAGCACATAGGGTTGAATCTCCGGCCTATACTCACCTGTTTAGGATAGATACTATATTTCTTCCCTTTCTCTTTGACCACGATCTATGACTTGTACTCCTATATATAACCCAATGCAAATTAGGCTATTTACTCTTATAAACTCTAACCCCAAATGCAATGAAATGCCAGAATGCATTATAACTTCTTGGGCATCTTTCCAAATCCTTTAAAACTTAATAACGATAAACTATATATATATATATAGAAGAACATTTTTCTAGTTCAAACCTTTCTGAAAAACTTGATCAAAGGGCTCCCTAATATCATTACAAAGCAAAACCCTAAAATTACTCTGAAATCTTTTACCGAATATAAATCTGATATCGAAAACACCATCTGAGAACTATAAATCGACTAATTTTCGAATCAAAAGAAATTGTAGATCTAGATCTGGAAAAATTAGAAAAATCCAGATAAACCATTAACTAATTAAAAACTTACCAAATCACGCTTGTACTTCGAGATTAAAACCCGATATAACTGATCTTGTACCAGATCCAGTAAAAACAACCGAATCCTCTTCCTCTTCAATTCTTTCTCACGAGCCTCCTCTCTTTTTTTTAATCTTTCTCCAAACTTCCCATGGAAGGAAATCAGAGAACAATCGAGTATATATAAAGCTCAAAGTCGGCTAAACTTTTCAAATACTGCAGTTTTCACCCTCAAATCTTCTTTACTACAAACTTTACCCTAAAATAATTATTAATTAATTTTTACTTAAAAACTTTTTAAAATATAATAAATTTAATTAGAAAATAAATATTACTTTTAAAAATTCACTATATATCATGTCAATATGCTATGCATATGCTCTTAATCTTATATGAATGTCGAATGACGTATGCACTTTGGTCGGGGATGTTACATTTCTAATCTCAAAGTGTCCAAAACAACCCTAAGATGCTCTACATGTTCATGCAAAGTTTTGCTACAGACTAAGATATCATCAAAGTAGACTACAACAAACTTTCCTAAGTATCTTCTTAAAACATGGTTCATAAGCCTCATGAAAGTACTAGGTGCATTAGTTAATCCAAAAGGCATCACTAACCATTCATATAAGCCATACTTAGTCTTAAAAGCAGTTTTCCATTCATCCCCTTCCCTCATTCTAATTTGATGGTACCCACTTCGTAAATCACTTTTTGAAAAGAAATTAGCACCATGCAATTCATCAAGCATATCATCTAATCTAGGAATGGGATGACGGTACTTAACTGTTATTTGGTTAATCGCCCTGCAATCAACACACATTCTCCATGTGCCATCCTTCTTTGGCACCAAAATCACCGAAACCGCGCATGGACTGAGGGATTCATGCACATAGCCTTTGTCCATGAGGTCTTGTACTTGTCTTTGAAGCTCAACAGTTTCCTCTGGACTTGCTCTATAAGTTGCACGGTTTGGTAAAGAAGCTCCGGGCACCAACTCAATTTGATGCTCAATGCCTCGAATTGGTGGGAGGCCTTGTGGCAACTCTTCAGTCTTCACATCTTCAAACTCTTGTAATAGATCCTGAATACACTTTGGAAGATGTGAAATATCTTGATTAAGAATTAGTATCTCTTTCCTCATAAGAAGTAGGGAAAGAAACACTAGACTGTGCTACTAGAGAGCGCTTTTCTACACTGTCTTTTAAGACATTTTTTGCTCCTTTTGCAAGAGTTCTTCTTTCTGATTTGTAGCTCTCTGAGTCTCTGAATTGATCCCAAAATTTGAGCCAAAACGCTCGAGTGGTTTGGGAGATAGCCCCGTTTTTGTCTTAGGTGCACTGCTAGAAGTGTTGCTCGACACTTTTGACGAATTTGGCACTTTCTCTCGGCGTTTTTCATCCCAACCAGTAGCTCCACTTGTGTTTGATGTTGCCCTAAAATTTGAGCCAGAACGCGCCGGGCGCCGAGCGATGCGACGCCGCCTTGGCCGCAGCTTCGGCCTCTTCCTTCTCTTCCTTGGCACGCCTAAGTGCCCTAGCTTGATCTCATCGTACCTAGTTCTATAAAACTTGTTGGGGCGACAATGGTAGAAGAGACACTCTCCTCCCGTCATAGTTAAACGAATAGGTATTAAGCATGCCATCATAAATAACTCTCCTATCGAATAACCATGGTCTACCTAACAAGATATGAGTGCATTCCATATTTACCACATCACACATGATATCATCAACATAATTACCAATGGAAACACGGACTAAACACAGATGAGTAACAAGATTAGAACCATTTGTATCATTAATATCATTGAGACCATAATAGTAGCCCTAGGTTGAGTTTTTAATTGCAAGTGATCAACTACTTTGACATTAATAATGTTACAACAGCTACCACTATCAATTATCATGCATAACACTTGATTCTTCACAGTGCACCTAGTATAAAAAATATTTTCCCTTTGATCTAGCCTAGGTGTTTCTTGTAAAGTAAGAGTACGCATAGTTACCAAGGTTAAAGGTTGTTCGGTGCAGTCCGGTTCAATGGCCTCCACGTCCTCTTCTTCTTGTCCATTGTTCTCCTCCTCCACTTGATTTGGAGGTATTTCTTCATCACTCACATATCCTCCATTAGTGGTAAGGAGCACTTGTTTCTGATTTGGACAATCCTTCGCATAATGACCTCTTCCTTGGCATTTGTAACACACTATGTGATAAGCTCTATTTAGTATAGGTTAACTCTTGTATTTTAGGTATGATTTGAGTGTATTTAGGTTAGTTTTGAGCATAATTGTCATATGAAGACCGGAGACACGATTTGAAGAATTGCAAGAGTTTTGAAGACAAGTGTTGATTTGGAGTTGTTTTGACTCCACTTTCTTGTAACGCTTATTCCGGGAGCTACGGTGATCGGATGAAGCTGAATTTGGTATCGTTGGAAAGCTAACTCGAAGAACTACAATTCATCTTTGTACGGAGAGTTCAAATTCCAACTCTAAGTGGGTCAAAACCACCTCCGAAGTTGACACCAGAATGCTGAAACGCAGGATCCGCGCCCGCGGAAAATTTCCGCGCTCGCGGATCGTTGAGCATCCGCGGCCGAGGGTAGAGGATTGATCCGCGCTCGCGGATCGAGGATTTTCAGCGCCGCCTCTGCTTCGTTATTTTCTATCTTTTAGTATTTTTATATCTTAGGGTTTCAGACTTATTTCTACTATTTAAGCTTTGTTTCGAGTTTCACTTTAATGGGACACAATTATAGCATACTTTTACTTTTAGGTTTTTATTTCAGTATTATGGAGAACTAATTTCCCTTTGGAGTTTGTTTAATCAAGGAAGCCTTTTTATGTATTTCGTGAGATTCTGGTAACTTTTCTATCCCTTGGTTAATATCAAAACTCTTGTTTTTATTTATATGATCTATGTTTGATTTGATAAGCCAGATCAACTTGTTTGATTGACTTAGATCTACTGTTTGGATTAGATTTGATTGTTGTTTGTGCAATCTTATTTATCCTTGAAACAACTCTTTTCTAGGACCGTGGACTAGAATTGAGAAAGAGTGTTTGATTATTATTTTATGCATGAGACTCGTAGCTTGATTGCATGAATTAATATCCTTCTATCCTTAATATTTTGCATGATTTGAATTAAGCGTTCTTGTTCATATCATAATTCTGCTTGGACCGTGGACAAGCGGAAATCTTTTATGAGGATTGGAATTAGCCTGGGAACTACTATAAAAGTGGATGAATCAATGATCGGATGATTAAAAAGGTGGAATTGATTGAATGAACTCTACTTTCTTCCAATTGATTTAATCCCAACAATATTTGCTTGTTTGTTTGTTTGCCTGAACTTCCAAAAACCCTTGTCTTTGCTCTTTGCTGATTGATCAGAATCCCGATTCTCTTGGATTCGACCCCTTGCTTGCTTGCTATACTAGTTAGTAGTTTAGGGTTATTTATCTTTGATCTTGGCAACAACGATTTTAGCCGAGTCACTATGTCACGTGCCCTTGCTTGTGTTTGAGGTGCATTTGTAGGACGTCTTTGGCCTTGAGAACCTGCTAGTTTAGGTGAGCTAAAAGCTCCCTTTTGCTGCATAGAAGGGTTAGAAGAATAAGAAGTGGAATTTGAACTAGGATTAGAATAATACCTCTTTGATGCGTTCCAAGCTTCCTTCTTCTTCCTTTGTTGCTGCTCATAAAGTAGTTGGGCTGAATGTACTAATGCATTGAGATCCTTTATTTGTTGAATCTCAAGTGTGTCTTTGATGGATTGATTCAGTCCATCCATGAATTGGGTCCTTAGAGACCTTTGGGAATGGTGAATTCCAGCCTTGAAGCTCAAATCTTCAAGCTCATTGAAGTACTCGGTTGGAGACTTGGTACCTTGTTTGCATGTGACAACTTTAAGCCTCATGTGCTCGGTGAGTTCTTCTGGCACATACTTCTTTCTCATGACAAACTTCAACTGGCCCCAAGTTTCAATAGGTGGCAAGGCCTTTCTAATTCTATCCTCCTTCATTCTAAACCACCAATTTCTAGCGGTCCCAACAAAGTGGATAACAACAACAACAACTTTCTCCCATTCTTCATAGCCCATGTGATCTATAATGAAGTTTGTAGCTTGTTCCCACTCTAGATACTTCTCCGGATTGAGCTCTCCGCTGAATGGCTCTATCTTGATCTTTATATCACGCTTACCAATTTGGTTCACGTTTTGATTGGCGTTGTTGTTAATGGATGGCCGTTGTACTCCATAAGCCGGTGGAATATCTTCTACAACCTCAGCTTGGTTGTAAAAATCATCAAGGGGAGGATGCCATGGGCGCCTTTCTTCCCCGGGATAGCCATAAGTCACATCATCAAAAGGATTGTTGTATTGTTGTTGTTGATGATGAGTAGCTTAAGGAAACCGAGCCGATTGCTGAGTATAGAACTGCTGGTGTGTAACCGGTGGTTGCCTCATCCCAATGCCTCTTCCTCTACCTCGGCTGCCCGTGGGTGAATATTGGCCTGGTAGCTCTTGTTCTTTGTTGTAGCTAGCAAGCACATCATGCTCTTCATTTACCACCTGTTGTTTGCCTTTGTTGCTAGCTGAGGCATTATTCGGGTCACTAGAAAGCTCGACTGCAGAAGCAACTTTTCGACTTGCTTGATATGATTCAATTAACGTTGCAAGTTGCTCCTCAATACGCTGCATTCTTGGATTCATGGCTGCAGTTGCAACCTCTGTGGCACGTTGCTGCCCTTCCCTTATGCTCTCACTAATGGACAACCTAATGAAGTCGATTGCCTCCTTAGTAAGATTCAATTCAGCCGGGTTAGGCTCAGTTGGGATCACCATTGTTCCTGAAACAAGCAAGAAACGAGAGAGAGTAGTGTGTTCTAAAGCAAATCACAACAAGCAATACCACACCTAAATCAAGCCAAAACTTGCCTCAAAGCAATCCAATCAACTAATTCACTTTTTGGGTTGAAATGAGGGAGTAAAGGTATAGATATGGTGTAGATATGGTATACTGATGATAAATAAAGGAAATATGCAGTTCAAGCAAATAGCGAGTATGCAATAAGACAAGCAATGCAAGATATTCCTTTATAAGCTTTTAAACACATGCAATCTCTCAATTGACTCTATGCAAGTTAATAAAGCCAAATTTAAACATGCAAGGACAGAAATATGGTGGGCTAAAGTGACTTTTATTTCGTCACTACTTTTTCTTCAAAGTGATTTTTACTTAGCTATTTTTCTAGCAAGCAATCACTAGGGGTGAAAGTGGCTTGAAACTAGCTGGGGTAGATCACTTCTTTTTCTGATTTTTTTTTTGACTTTATGCACAAACTACTCTTGTGCTAGAATGAACAAGCAAAGCAAGCAACTAATGCAAAACAAAACTAGGACAGAACGAAACTGATTTTTTTATCTAAGTGACTTTAAGCTACCAATGAAACCAACTAGAAGCCAAATTAACAAAGAAGAAATAGGGTTGGTCGAATTGATAGGATGCAATAGCAAAAATTAGCAAATATCAAACAAGCAATATGAGTCTCTATTGATCATGCAACATGAATGAAAAACTCATAAAAATTGTAGGAAAGTAATTTCTAATCTATATTGCAACTAAACTCAACCAATTCAGCCAAAAACATGCAACAATCCCTTAAAAATCTTCTAATTGGTTAATTACTTGGGGGGCAAGTAACAACAAGGGAAATAGGGTTTGGGAGATCTCGGCTGAAACTAGGGTTTGGGTTGGGGTTTCGGGTTTGGCTCTAGGGTTGGTGAAAAGGAGGGTTAGTGTTTCAGTTTAGGGTTTTCGAAATTAAGGTTAGGGTTTGGGTGGGGTTTTTCTCGAAATTAAGGTTAGGGTTTCGAGAATGGGGGTGGCGATCTAGGGTTTAGGGTAGTCCGATTGGGGTGGGGTTGGTGGGGTTAGGTTCGAACCGTGGTGGAGGGAGGTGCGGCTGTAGGGAGCGACACCAGTTCGGTGTTTGCCGGCGGTGAATGGTGGTGGTGGTGGCGGAATTTGGGGGTATGATGGAGAAAAATTCAGCCTTTAGTCTCTAAATGTATAAGATATGGAAAAGGTATGAACTTTAGGGCTAAAAACTGAATTAATCAACTAGAAAGCAAATTGAGGGAAGAAAATATTACTTGGCGAGACGTTGGAATATGATACCACTTTATACGTGACTGCCTCGGAATGCTCCTTAGTAATCTCGTATATGACCCACACCGATCTTGCCTAGTAATCTTGTTTCAACCTACAAAAGCTTTCAAAATCAGATTGCTTGGCGTGCAGGTAAGGACGAAACTGAATTGATCGAATGATGAGAAGAACGAGATTGATAAATTGAAAGACTAAATTTTGATAGTTCAATCAGATTGGCTCTAACGCTAAATCTGATTGATTAACTAGAATGATCTTTAACAATCAATTCTAGAACAATCTCTATTGAACAATTCAATCAACCAAACTTTAAACAACAAGAGAAGAGATCGAGAATGGAGTTCGAATGGTGTTTGAATGGTGATCGATCGTGGCTGCAAATATGAAGCTTCACACGTGTGTTGATTGGCCCAAGAGATAGATTAAACCAATTGGGTTTAATCTCTTTCAAGCTGATTTTTATCAAATGAAATTGCAAAGTATAAATAGTAGAATACAAGAGTCTTCCTTGGAAAGCAAGCAAGAGGCATGGCCGGCCCTAGAGGGGTAGGTTTGACTTTTACTTGCTTCTCAAGATATAATAAAATATCTATAACTATATCTATCTAGATTTCCCTTAAATAAAATAAACCATGGCTGATTTATTTATTTAAGGAAAATATCCTAACAAACTCAAAATATCTATAACAAACAGGAGAGAGAATATTCAACCAACTAACATCAGCCTATTGATTGAATTCTCTACATTATTTAAAATAAAAACACGCCTATATTAAAATAATAAAGTTGATATTTTCTCTACTTAGATTGCTCAAGTCAAAGGGTTGACTTTGACCCATGTAGCAACTTATCTCACCCGGTCACTTACTAAATTCAGCCCTAAAGTGAGACAAGCTAATACATGTTTCTAAATAAAGAAATAGTGAATTTTTGGCCCCTATTGTTAATCCATTGAATTCGGGCTTAGTTGATGACGAATGCATGAGACCCATCTCATCTTGCTTGGCTCTTCAAGAACAGCTGCCAATCGAACCAAGATTGTTGTTGTGCCTTGAGCAATCTTCTTAGCTCGACTCCTTGTGATTGGTCCGTCAGAAGGCACTCGAATCAACTCATCGATGTCGGTAGGAGACATGGTTGGCTTCACTGCATCATCTGGCATGGGTGATTCAACCCAAAAATGGTGAAGCGTCGGTCTTGGAACTTGGCACCGTGCCGGGATCATCAAGGAGGGGCTCTTGGTGCTTGGTCGAGTCATGACACCTTCCATGGGCGTTCTCGATGTCGTTGGCCCTTATTTGAGGAATAAAAGAGCCTCCCAAAGTATGGTCCGAGGCAACTTGAGAGGTTCCCAACGGACTTGACTTCAAAGCCCCATTCGACTCGGCATGGCACTTCCCGCGGCACTCGGCGTGTCATGGCAAGGCGTTGGCGCATCCATGGCATGCTCATGATGTGGTAGAATCACATCACTTCATATCTTCAAAATTTGAGATAAAGGATCTAGGGTAAGTTGGTGTGATTTTGGGTGTTGAAGTGACTAAATCAAAAGATGGCTTTGTCTTATCACAAGCACATTATGTTGAAAAAATTCTAAGGAAATTTGGATCTTTTGATGTGACACCTGTGAGAACACCTTATGATCCTAGCATATTTTTAAAGAAAATTAATGGGAATAGTGTTTCTCAAAGTGAGTATGCTAAATTATTGGTAGCTTGATGTTTTTAATGAACTATACTAGACCTGATATAGCTTATGCAGTGAGTAGACTAAGTCGATACACTCATAACCCAAATAATGATCATTAGAATACCTTGAAACGGTTGTTGAAGTACCTAAAGGGTAAGGTTGATTGGGGTTTGCATTATAAAAGATTTCCTGATGTGTTAGAAGGTTATTGTGATACAAATTGGGTGTCTGATAATGATGAAGTTAGCTCTAGTAGTGGTTATGTATTTACACTTTGTGGTGCAGCTATATCTTGAAAGTATGCAAGAAAACTGTAATAGCACGCTCTACAATGGAGTCAGAGTTTATAGCTCTAGACTTAGCTGAGCAAGAATCAGAGTGGCTTAGGAGTTTGTTGGTAGATATCCCAATGTGGGGAGACCCACGACTCCTATTCCACTTTACTGTGATTCACATGCAGTCGTAGAAGTGGCAAAGAATAGGAAACTAGTCCTGGAGTCGTCAAGGGGAATGGGCCTAAAGCCTGTATGAAAGTTGAGACTTTCTATTCCTATGGCGCTAAAATATGAAAATTGAGAGGCTGATCAATTTGGCTCTTAATGACTTCATAGCCTTATAAAAGATGGTTTGTAATAAGACGGATTTGATGAAGTCACCTACTTGAGTGTAGAAGATTTATCTTCAAATGAAGTTGAGAGAGTTCTCAAAATACACACATGAGCAACCTAAGAACTTGAGTCTTATGAAGAAGACTCAACTGTGGGGTCGAAGAATCCTAGGCAAGATGTGTTTGAATTCGTTCTTAATAAGTCAATGAGTTCAAGAAATTTTTACTCGTTCGACTATGAGAATATTTTCAAGTTCACTAAGGCACATGTTCAAATCGAAAGATATCAGCTACTTAAACATTGCGCCTATACCAAACTCAGAACGGCATGTACCGTGCATTTATGGGGGATTGTTGGAGCAATCTCCAAGTGGAATGCACAGTAGGAGCGCAGTAGGTTGATTTAGCCTTTTTGTTTCATTCCCACATCGGAAGAGTGGGTGTTACAAAAGCTAATATATAATAAACTACTTATTTGCACATGATAAAGTGTGAGCTAGAGCAAGGACTCCCGTGTGTGCGCCGCCACGGCCATTCGGCTCGGCTCGTGGCAAACGCGTCGTGCTATGGTGTCCGAGTTTTTTTTATTATCTCCTTTAATTTTTTTGGGCCATCAAATTTTACAGATTAGTATTTATCCGATTACTTCTCTATAATTACTCTGCAAAAGATAAAATTATTTTGATGAAACCTTCTGATCTTATCCCTGTTTTTATGGAAACTGAATTGACCAAGTAATCTGGTGATTTCTCCTTTAATTTTTTTGGGCCATCAAGTTTTACAGATTAGTATTTATCCGATTACTTCTCTGTAATTACTCTGCAAAAGATAAAATTATTTTGATGAAACCTTCTGAATTGACCAAGTAATCTGGTGATTTTTTCCGCCAAGAGACTTCATCAGACTGGGGGAGATTTTCTCTAATTTATAGTTAGTGATTTCTTCTTTAAAACAGGACGTGCTTTTAGAAAGATTCATGAATAACTTTCTTCTTTTATCTGTTTTACAAAACACGCAACGCTCTAGTTTTTAAGATGTTCTTGAGTTCTGAGATCCCTTCTCTTCTTACTGGTGTGCACCAATTCGAGTGAAGGTTGTACTAATCTTGAGGGACGAACGCCTATTACTGATTTACACCGAAATCAGGGCGTTTTCGTTTGTAAGGCACTGGACTTCCACTGCCTATTAATTTATGTGTCTTGATATTGTAATTGAACGACTAGTTTTATTGTTAAATGCAGCTGTACCTTTTCTATGAATCAGTTTGTAATTAATTCAAAAGTAAATATTCTGGTAAAGATGATTTAGACTGACTTTGGGATTCGCCTCATTGTTTCCTCTTCCAAAAAACAACAGCAGATACCTTTTACTAGTAGAAGACAAAAATACGCCAAAATTACAACAACACTGTAACTTGGAGAAATGATACCAGATCCGCCTATATCTTTTCTTAAGGAGCAAGAGGGGAGCGGCGATCGTGTAGGGTGCGGCGGCCGTCATCGAAGTTGAGAGCATAACTACGGAGATCGTAGTTGAGGCGGATGCATCTGCGCCGTCGGATGAGGAACTGGCGCCATCTGGATCGCACCCTCCAGCCCAGCTGCTTCAGCAGGAGCAGGTACGGCACCTCACAGCATTGAGGGAACGACGTCGTTCCATCGGATTTGATGATCAGACGCGTGGAAGGAGATTCTTCGGCGGCGTCGCTGCATCCCATCTTCTTGTCCCGTTTCAAGCTCCCCATCTTCGATCAGATCTAATCTATTATCTATCTATGAATCTCGATCTGTCACTCACTCACTCTGTGTGTGGTGAGGGCAATGGAGCCCAGGAGACAGGAGTGCTTTTTTTTTCAATTTATATTTTGGTGGACTGGTGGAGAGGGGACTAGCTATATAGAGAGAGTGGGGCTGGGGACGCTGCCATGTGAATGTGAGAATAATACAAAGGCCACTGGTCAATTACAGTTCCAATATGTTTTCATTACCAACCGGAATTAATTCTTTTCTTTTTTGGTGAAGGAAAATTAATTCCATTATACGTTGTTGTTTGAATAATTTGTAGCATAAGGTACGGACGTGGATTACAAAAGATAAAGATTTCATAGGTGATAGATGGATCCAACAGTGACTACAAATTAGGCAAGTGAACCAACACGTCGTCACATACAGACCGAATTCAAGATTAAAAAAAAAACAGGTTAAGTTAGGCATGGATGTTAATTACGGTCCATTTATACGTAAAATACAATAAAATAAATCACATGGTCATTATAGCATACTCCCTCCGTCCCAATATGTATGGGGTTTTAACCCAAAACATTTGTCCCACATTATATGGGGTTTTATTTTTTCTATACCCACATTCAATATCTTGTCATTCTTGAAATTGGGATAACATTCAATTCAATTCAATTCATCCTCTCCATAAAAGGCCAGCCTTAACTTGAAAAAAGAATAAAGTATGTAGAATTAAATAGGATTAATTATGGAGTCATTCACTTTGCACGTAACCAAAGGATAATTTGTGTTTTAAGGCAAAATTAAGTGCATATCTTAATAAGTGTGCATATGACCCTAACCCCATACATATTGGGACGGAGGGAGTAGCATATATTATACATTGTCCATGTCTCTGTATTTTAATCGGGTTGGGCTTACTTCAGGCCTATGCTCATTTTTTCTAGAAGACAACGTTTTGGGCCCGGTAACCTTTCCATTTTCAGGCACCTGTTGTACTAGTCTAGTTCAACTGTTCAAGAATGATTTGCGTTTGTGCCCACCTACTCTTCTTCTATCTGTCACTTGTGTCGTGTTCATGCACACAATTTTATTGGTATGTGAATGATACTAGAATATTTCACATACTGTGTGTCGTGTACATGGATATCATATTACACCCAAGCAACTTGCCCAAAAAAAAACAACTGTCAAAACTTGCTCTTTCTACACAAGGGACATATACATACACTTGGTACATATGAAAACATACTCAAATTGCCGAAGATCATCAGGTGTTAGTTTTCTGCATTTTGTCAAACCCGCGAGCGTGGAATATGTACAGACACCATATCCTCTCAGAAAGCTCACCTTCCAATGAGGAAAACAAAATGTTTCAATGGGGAAGCTAAAGCAGTTGGAAATGAGATCCACTTCATATTATTAGCATGTACAGCAGCAACGGAGAATTTATCAACTTAAGAGTGAATTTGGGTTTCTTACCATCAATGTTGTCCTGGTTAGCCTGCATAGAGTTGTAGTTTCTGGGAGGAGGATCGAAGGAGCAATAAGATTTTCAGCTGAAAAATGCTACAAGATCGGTTATAGTAAAAACAAGAACGAAATAGATTCAAGAGACGATACCTGTTTGTCATTTGTTCTCCTTTGAGTTGAGAATCCACTTCACTCAAATATGATCTCAGCAATGGGGAACTATCAAGCATTTCTAAGGCGTTATAACAAGTAATTATTAACAAATATTCATTATTATCACATATATTGAGAAAACAAAATAAGTGCGTATAAGACATTATCAAACAAAGGACTAATAGTGAAAAAAGATTACCAAGATGGAATCGCAGCGGCCAAGAGGACAGGAGGTAGCTTCCACAGTTGATTCAGTTGAGCATCACCAACCAACTCTGTGAGATACGTAAGAATATCTTTTACCTAGACCAAACCACTACATCAGAACAGCTGTAGAAGGCATTGTAACGCATCTTGACTAGCAAAAAAGAACATGAAGCAGAAACATTTACTCCAGCTAAATTTTTATATAGAAATAGAACATTTTGTGGTGCCTGCCACATTATAAAGTGATCGGAACGTATTTTTTGCTTGGCGTTTTTTTGTTTTTTTTTTTTTTGCATTTTTCGGGTATATAATCACTTCTGACAGATGAATAAAGTGGTAACAATGTCACGAATATGTTGCGGCCCATCAAGAAGTCACAATTTGAAGACACACCTTGGAATCCACTGTTTCCATCTCATTGTGGAAATTTCTAGACCTTCCTTGCAGTGAGTTGCAGAGCTCAAGGTATTGTTTCGAGGTGGTGAGAGAGTCATATGTAACTGAAGTAAGATACTGAATGATGCAATCCCATTCACTTGAAATACATCCTAGGAGCAGGATTTCCTGAAGACAGTCAGAGATGAACTCAATTACTGCCTCAAGCCCAAATTCAATGTGTTGAGTGAAATTTTTACCACGGTTGAAGAACGATTCAGGAAGTTTTGACAACCCGTAAAAGTTATGACCATATTAAAATATCATCCAATTCCATGTGTCATGGCAGACTCAACACAAGAGAAAAATCAAAAAAAAATTAACATAACAAATACAACTTACCAAGATTTCAAGAAGATTTGAATCACCAGCTTCTGGACACGAAGTAAGTTGTTTGAAAACTTGAACCCACTGTGTCTTAGGAGCAGAAAAAATCAAGCTAGCACCTGATACCAACTGAACCGTTCTCGTGTCAATAAAGTACGAGAGAATCTGACATCTCTGTTTATTCCATTGGATAAGCTCATTTGGCCCTTTTTCATTCCTGCAGCAAATCTGCAAAGTTGCTTAAATCCAAAATTGAAGACCATCACAATTGCCAGTGTCTTACTCATCATGCAAGGAGATGAAAACTAAGGGAAAATAGTATAACATGTGACATCTAGCTTCCTCATGAGAAAAAAAAAATAGGGTGTATGCTGCTTATTCTAATACTAGACAGAAATTGTCTACTAATGAATAGCATTGGAAAAATTCCATCATTTTTATATATCCATACACCACAAGCATCAGAGCAAACATCCTGTAATGTAAGATTATTAAGGCAATTCAATAACATTAATCATTTAAAAAATAAAAAAGTCAATCCTGATATACTTACGGAGTTGCATTGGCATGCTGTGGGTCCTTCCTGCTTAAATTATGATTATATACATCAAAAGTATTTAAGAGAATAAGCAAGCTCTTCTCAGCTGATGACAAACATGAAACTGCAGATTTCCTCTTTAGCAGTACTTGAACAGTTAGTTTTGTGTGATCAATAGTGCCACTATCAATATCCATATCTTGAACAGATTGTTGCAATGATGAAACTTTGTTTGTAATGCTTCTTGGAGAGGCTGGAGCAAGTGAAGTGTTAAGAAGCATTAACTTGTCAAGAAAAACATTAAGGTTATCAAATTTATTTCCTTTGAGCTCATCTAAATCCAGCTCAGTAGATACCACTAGCAATGCTTTGAGGTGCTCGTCCCTGAGTGGCAAGGCATGAATGACGTTCTCCATCAGAAAATTTCTTGATCTAGATAGAGTAGCAGCTGAAATACAAGTGAGACCCTGCTTCATTGAAAAGTTAAGAAAAATTATGCATCTTTATGATAAGATCAAAACTGATGAAGGGTGCGAAAAAAGAAGTGAGAACCTGAGGGAAAACTGTATTGGATCTCAATTCAGACAAAGATGAATCAAGCTTCTTCAGAAAGCCATCAGAGTTGCTAGATGTAACCAAGTGCCTGAACACCTAAGCAATTATAAACCAGCTAATCACTATGACAATGTTTGATCGTGCTTGCATATAATCTTCTTAAACAATATGACGATTCTTCAATATCTGTAGTAGAATCAGATTTAATTATGCATCAAAGGAGAACAGCAGACAAGAGTTGAAGATGGTCTCCAGAGAAAACCTAACTTGCCAAGAAAACAGCAAAAGCAGGTGTGATATGAATAACCACAACTCAAATGACCTCGGTGTGAAGTATAGAGGTTAATAAGATAGAAAACATCTTAAAACAAATTTCAAAACCCAAAAATCTGCTCTAAGTAGCTGTTTGCAAAGGCTTCAATTCTTACAAAAAAAAGATTTAACTAGATCAATAAGCATATTTGGTTAGTGCAGCACATATCTACTCGGAAAAATAAGGATTTATAATCAAACAAAGCAATAGAATTCATCCAG
The DNA here is from genome assembly GCA_964016875.1 of Fallopia convolvulus. Classification (NCBI taxonomy): domain Eukaryota; kingdom Viridiplantae; phylum Streptophyta; class Magnoliopsida; order Caryophyllales; family Polygonaceae; genus Fallopia; species Fallopia convolvulus. The sequence continues at coordinate 21,597,773 of OZ024733.1, forward strand.
CAACCTCCATTGGATTTATACCATAAGCAAACAAAAGTTTCATCAGAAGAATGACCCAGCATGTGATAAGTTGATAGCATCAACATCAGCTATAAGAACTTTTCAGTGGAATGGCAATATGAAAATACAAGAAAACCACCGGAGATTTCTCCACTGCCACCACAGATGTGTACCAGATAATTCTAAATCGGATATCCTGTAATCTGCATAGTCAATATTATCTAGCCCTAGTTAAAGCATAATTGAACAGCTCAGTAAGCAATTGTTCAGATAACTTCTCGTTGAGGACTTTTCAGATTCTAGAACAGCTCAGTAAGCAATTGTTCAGATATTGCTGCAAAATTCAAGTTCCATCATATCGATAAGCATATAGATGTGTATTAACGTTTTAATTAAGCAACAATCCCGTCCACCTTCCCGAAGAGAGAGCAAACTCTCAAAACAAATCCACACAAAAAGAGAAACTTTGCAAATTCTAGCGATGAATTGATTTATCTAGTGCAATAAGTAAATAAGTAAAGCAGGGAGGAAGAAAGTTACATTCTCGAAGAAGATTGCCCATTTGAAGGCGTTTTTGAGATTAGAAGAATCCCAGTGAGCAAAAAGGCCGGAGGATTGGTACCCAGAAGCCAGAATCAACATATCTACAAACCCTTTTATTAGCTTCATCAGATCGCCTACAGTTAACTCTTGATGTCTCGATGACTCCATTTCGAGGCTTACTCAAACTTCAATCTTTAGCAGAGCGCCAGAGGGGAAGAGAAACTATGAGAGAAAAAGGGAACGCTCTTTACCTCTCTCATTCGTCTTCAATTTATCTTCCCGCCTTCAAGCGTGGCCTTTTCCAGTTTTCCCCCAACAAGTGTGTGACATTTCATTTTGTAAAATCGGAATTTAGTAACTTGTTTTACTCGTATAAAATGAAAAATGATTTTTAAAGTTTTGAAAAACGTAAAAAGTAGTATTAAAAGAAGTTTTTGAGTAGAAAGGAGTTTTGTGGAGAAAGTGAAATAAGGCCACGCGTATTATTTTGCTCTGAGCAGTATGCCATATCTTTTCACAAAATCACTCTTAAATTTAGGGTTATTTTCACCGGACCATCCTTAAAAATATTCTCTCCGTCTCAATATTTATGGGATTTTAGCCTTGTGCACAAGAAAAACTTTATTTTTCTTTAAAACAAATAATTATCCCTCTTTTTACTTAAAAAAAGTAAATTTTAATTACTTGAAAGAGTGTCATCCTCATTTTCATTGGATAGAATTTGATTAGAATGACAATTACAAAAAAAGACAAGCATAAATAAACTCAAAACCCTTTGGGACAAAGAATTTGGGCTAAAAACCGATAAAATATAGAACGGAGGGAATATAAATTACATAAAACCACCCATAAAAAAAAAGGTTTAGGTTTTGTTAGTACAAGACCACTCCCAAGTTTATCTTTTGTTAGACTCTTGTTAAAAACAAAATTAAAATTGGTGCCTTCAAATATCCTAAATCACACCATGATATAATTCGGATTATGAAGAGCGACTCTTACAACGAAGAATAAGGAGAGGCGTCACCGACAATGGCGGTTAATCAGTGCTTTATCAAATTCAATCACAATTGGAACATGCATCATTTAGCATATTGACAACTTGATGAACCGCACATCATAGTCTATAATTTGAGAAACCATGGAAGCAGAAGAGAGGGTGAAATTTTTTGTACTCCTTTCAATTCTGGGTTTGATTTGTTTTTTAGTTTGTTTGAATTTATGCTTATATGGTTCTTCATTTTAGGATCGATATCATCAGAACTGATTTTACAATAATTGACTCAAGATAGATTAGCAGATAAACAAAGAAAAAGGCAGCTTTAGATGCAACGAAATATTACGTCAAAACAAAATCTCTAGTCAACAAGCCGGCTCAGGTAATGGCATAAACTAGTCTGAGAAAATGTCTACAACACTTTGACAAAACCTACAAACAACCAAGAAACACCAGTAAAAAGATGCTCTAAACAATAGCATTAGCAGCACTAGCAATTCTTGGCCAGAGATCAGCACACTCCTTTCCGATGGGGCCTGTGATAGCAGAACCTACAACAAGATAAAAGATAATTCAGACCCTAAGAGTTTTTTTTTTGTATCACGTAGGTTCATATCTCCCTAGAGAGGAGGAGCATGAACAGCTGTAATCGAAATCCAAACAAAATTAAATACCTTTCATTTCTCCCTTTGGGTTCACAATGACACCAGCATTATCTGTCAGCAAAAGCAGGTTCAGAAGATCAATATGGGGAAAGATTTATAAACTATCTTTCAATCGATACTCTGCAGGCAATAAAAAACATATGGCTGCAAGCTATATTTCAGAAAACCATAGCACTGAAGAAAGATGTATGCTAGATGAAAGTAAAATGATGCATATGATTCAGAGCCGATAAGAATCTACTATTCCCAAATTAAAAAACAGCTCAAGTAGGTTACTTGATTAGCTAACAATAAAAACAGCCGCTCATATTCATATAAGTAAGGAATGTTCATGGAAATTCTACTTCACCAATCATCAATTAGACTCTATAATATCCAGGATGATCAAAAGCAACTACAACAAATCCCAATTGGTCAATCAGCATAACATGGGAGACTCGTGTTCATATACAAATCTAGATACGACAGGAAGTTTTACACAATTACACTCGGCACCAAATCGCGTAAAGCAAATCAAAAACTAAATGCTATTCACAAATTACGACCACTCTCCAGTCACTGGTAAAAAAAAAGGCTAGAGACAAAAATGAACAATCACATAGCAGAAGAAACCCTAACCTTCGAAGTACATGTAGACACCGTCCTTTCGGCGCCACGGCTTACGCTGCCTGACGATAACGGCGGGCATGACCTTCTTACGGAGATCGGGCTTTCCTTTCTTCACAGTGGCCATAACCATGTCTCCCACGCAAGCTGAAGGCAGCCTGTTGAGCCTCCCCTTGATCCCCTTAACGGAGATGATGTAGAGGTTCTTTGCTCCCGTGTTGTCGGCGCAGTTGACGACCGCCGCCACCGGAAGACCCAGCGACATCCGGAACTTGTTTCCGGCGGAACCTCCACGCCCTGCATAAACAGAAGAGAAATTTGGGGATTAATAGATCGGAAAATGAAGATGAGTTCGAAATTTGAGTCTTTCAATTCAGTGGGGAATGGGATTACCTCTCTTCGACATCGTTGCAACTCTCTCTCTCTCTGATGTGGTGCTGGAAAAGAAAAGGCGAAATGATGGATTTTATAGTAGGGTTTTGGGCTGAGCCGGAAGCAGGCCCTACCTTATTCAATACGCTGCGTTCCGATATTGAGAGTTACGGTCGAAACTTCGTCCAGAACCCGGTCCAAGCCGGACCAATACCATACTGGACAGAAACCGGTTTTTATCCAAAGATCGACCCAAACAAATCAAATAAACTCATGCTCACTTGTTTTTACGCGGGGTACATACGCACAGATTTTTTTAAAAGTGCACAGAATATCCGCGCAACGCCATTTCGCGCGAAATGGCGTTGCGCGGAAGGGCAAAACCGTAAACTGGAAGATGGGACTCGGGAAATGAATTTGGGCCGCGCGAAATGGGCCTGCGCGCATAATGGACCGCGCGCAATGGGTTTCGCGCATATTTAGGGTTTCAAAACAAATGGAGCTGCCGCAGCATTTGGGCCACGCGAAATGGGCTTGTGCGGTCCCGCGCAAGCCCGTTTCGAGGGTTGTTGAAGGGTTTCTTGAACAAATAAATTTATATCAAGACCCCGCTGAGTATAGCGGAGTCAGGTTCGTCCACGGGAATGAGAATAGTGCTAAAGATTAGTTGATAAACTACGAAAAACAAATAAATCACGAGCAAAAAAACGCCAGGACCGAACCGAAGGGGGTCGTGCACGACCCTATGAGGGTCGGTCCTGAGCACACAAACACACGAACGAGCACAAATAAAAGCAAAGGATCGAGCACGACTTTATGGGGTCGAGATCGAATCAAAGTCAAGAATTCTAATCAATATAAAAGACAAATCCTAGGGCTAGGGCTACCACAACAACAATCACACATTCTTCCAACAAGAATTCACAATTATCATGCAGCTTAGATCATAGAAGAGTCAACTTTCGCAAACAATTATCATGCTCATGTTGGCTCGTACACGACCCGTCTGGCTCGATCTTGGCTTGTTCTTGCTCGTGCACGACCTCCTTTGGCTCGATTTCACTCCTATTTTTGCCTTTCTTCCTTAGCTTCTCCACTTATAGCTCGTCCACCTCCTCTTGCAATGCTCCAAATTCTTCTTTTGAACTCCAAAACGCCTACAAAAAGATATAAAAGATGCGTAGTTTCCGAATCTCAAGGAAATACGAAAACTAAAGCAAAAAGACTCAAAAACATAAAACTCAAGTACGAAAACCACTCAATCTAATCTATCTAGACACTAAAAACACTACCTAAAAAGCGGATATCAAGGGTCTTTAGGGTTAAAAACGCGAGCACGCCGCCATCGTCGTCAACCTCAGCCCCCGAAACGCCATCTCGCGGAAACCAAATCTCGAACCAAAAAAAACCCCCAGCCTGTCGACAACCATGGACACCGATCGAGCCACCGACCCATCGCCATCGACCGAACCTGAGCCCGTCACGACGGACCCCACTGAGTCCGCACCCAAGCCCGTCGCAACGGACCCCACCGAACCCGCCTCCACCGCGGCTGTTTCGGTGGAACCATTGGCCATCGCGTCGCCATAGGCCACCGAGGGCGTCGCCACCGGCCACCGAGCCCGTCGCCACCACCGTCCACCGAGCCGATCCGGTTCGTAGTCGGATCCGCACCCGAGCGACATTTACGGCTGAGGTACGTTTTAAATTCATTACGAAATTTTATATTATTTAAATTTTGTAAAATTTCGTATTGAATTTTAGGTATTAAATTTCGTTTATATAATTGAGTGAATCAATTTGAATATATTGAGTAAATTAATTTCGCTTATTTAGTAAGATATTTAATTTCATAATTTGTTTAGTATTCAAATTCCTAGTTATATTTAGTTTTTGTTGTTGTTATTAGTTGTTTTATTTAATTTATTTGTATTAATTTAGGAAAATCTTTAAATTAAATTTAGTGAATATTATCTTAAGTTATCTTAAAAACTCTTAACAAAATTGTAACTTATTTTTGTTAAGGTTGAGATTTCTTGTCAAGGTTAGAAAATCGTAAATAATTGGTCAAAATTATCTTAAGTTAAAGATTATATAAACCTAATTTCAATTGATTTTTGTTAAGGTTAGAAAATCATTATTTTTTTTTTATCAATGTTAGAGTTAAAGTAATCGTAACAAAGTTGTAACTAATTTTTGTTAGAAAAAATTCAAATAGAGGAAAAAGTGAGATTTTATAAAATAATTAGAGTTATATTGAGTAAATCAATTTCGCTTATTTAGTAAGATATTTAATTTCATAATTTGTTTACTATTCAAATTCCTAGTTATATTTAGTTTTTGTTGTTGTTATTAGTTGTTTTATTTAATTTATTTGTATTAATTTAGAGTTATATTTAGATTTTGAATTATTAGTTATGAACTTGTAATTAATATGAATTCATAGTCGTAGGTTGAATTCTTGCTTTAAAAAAAATAATTAGAGTTATATTTAGAGTTTGAATTATTGTTTTATTCATTTTTCATTACAAACGTAATTAAAACTGAAAAAAAAATTAGTAATGATAAATGAGTTTTTGGGTCGGATTTTGAATTCCGACAAAAACGACGAATTCATTAGTTGAATTCATATTCATAGGGTGAATTTCTAATTTTACATAAATAAAAGAAAAAAATAATAGAAAACTTACTAATTTAATTGAACTTGTCGCCTAAAGGACGCACACACTAGCTTGAGCGTCGTCCTCCTCGATAAGAGGAGGAAAAAGGAGGCGCCCAAGCTCACGGTCGCCGAGATTGCACGTGCGGTACTTGCCGGAGTGCCACCTACCGAGCAGCAGCGGATAGCTCGTGATCCAAAGTTGACGCATGCACCGGAGATAGATGTAGACCCATCCGTCGAGGTGGAGGTGGATTTTATAGAGGAGCTCCTGCAGGACGACTTGCCAAATGACGTCGTAGGGGACGACCGTTTCTTCACGGAGCAGGACATACAGTTTGATGCTCCCTTGGGTACAGCGGAGGATTTGTCGGTTGACGATTACCACATATCCGAGGCCACCATCTCTATTTCACCTCCCACCACGACCCATGTCCCGCCACCGCCACCGGTCTTTTCTAGTCCTCCACCTACTTCACCGACCGATCCTACTACACCCGTGGCGGGACCCTCAGCTCCTCCGCTTACATCCACATTTTCGTCTCCCCCTCCTCCCGTTCCAGCAGCACCCATCCCTCCTCCCGTTCCAGCATCCCACATACCTCCTCCCGTTCCAGCAACACCCATCCCTCCTCCCGTTCTAGCATCCCACATACCTCCTCCCGTTCCAGCAACACCCATCCCTCCTCACGTTCCAGCTGGGTCTGCCCCTCCCCCCGTTGTGGAGGGACCCCCGCCCCCTGCAGCAGCAACAGGGGCCGCTCCTGAGGACCCTCCTGCTGCGGAGGGCGAACCGGGAGGTCCTATTGACGGCAGCCTGTTGACGACGTATTCCACACACGTGGCAGGCAAGATTTGGATCGACCGTACCGTACGTAGACTTTTCCAAACTACGAGTATTTAATTTTTTTCGAAAGCAATGCTTAGTTTTTCTAACTCACGTTTATTTTCCTCTATTTAGTATCTTAGAGTCATTAGAGTGCGGTCTAGGAACTTGGATCCTTTACGCTCGTTTCGACAGTATATGCATGGAGGACCCGATTCTTGGTAGGGCCTCGCCCAGCAGAGCGGTCTCACCGGGCTAATCGGCTTGGAGTTTGGCGCAACAGACCATATTCTCATCTCTGTATTTCGGGAGCATTGGTACCCAGAGACTAACACCTTCCACTTCTCGTGGGGCGAGATGACCATCACCCTCCATGACATGCACCGCATTTTCGGGGTGTCTATAGATGGAGACGCTCTGGTACCCCAGATGGATCCGTTGGAGCTCGAGGCTCGTTTAGGGGATTTGCTCGGCCTCGATCCACAGACAGCACACGCGTGGAAGACACGGGCCCCGAAAGGGGCCATCACATCTATTCTGTCGTACATGTTTAGGGGGAGGCGACCCGCACCCCCACAGACCATTGCCATTGTGTTTCTATGGTACTTTCTCGGGATGACGTTATTCGTCAACAAGTCCGGGAATTGTATCAAGACGTGGATATTGGGGTTCCTATTCGACCACGACAGGATGGGTCGATATGCTTGGGGGGCGGGTTTAGTGGCGGGGCTGTATCGTGAGCTCGGCATGACGTCGCGCGCCGATGCTAGGGGATGCTCGGGTTACGCTCTTATTATGAGGGTACGTGCTTCACCCTAAATATTTCATTCTTCGAATTTGGTTGGATTCAATATCTTATGAGTATTGTTTCAGACATGGATCATGAGTTATTTCAAGCACACCCAAGGTCGGATCGAGTTGGCTGGATGCGCTGCGGAGGCTTCTAGACACGATCCGTGCAGAGGAGGTTAGACTTCGAAATCAACCTGATGTACATTCTATAGTGTGAGTGCGACAATTAATGATTTGTATTCCGCTTTGCAGATTCATTGGATGTCGTGGGGCAACGAGCTGGATTTTGATGGCGCCTACCGGGTGTCTCGCTATAGGGGCGTCTTGGTACTTGATAGGGTACATGAGGCGTACCATCTAGAGAGGGCGTTGCGCCAGTTTAGTCGCATCCAGACCGTCCCTCCTCCACCATTGCAGCCTACGCTTGTGGTCCGACATGAGGCGATTCAGAACCGCCCATACATTGTTTCATATGATCCGGTGGACCTTCACTGGGCACAGCGTATGGAGCACCTGATCGAGTTGGGTGTGCAACGTGCCGAGTATGCATGGCAGGTGGAGGAGGGCTACTTGGCATGGTTTAGGGCCCGATCTCACGTGTACGTCAACCCGACTTCGGCGCACCAGGATGACCCCCGTCCTCCTGTGCCTCACCCGATACCGGTAGTTTCTGACAGGATGGTAAGAACATGTTATTTTTAGTTGCATGTTTAAGTTGATATTTGAGTGTACAAACTAATATGATTTGATTTTATTTGCGCAGAGGGTACAACACACAGTGGGATATGCTCGGAGCCAACTACTACAGATGCCGCCTGATCATCCGGTTGCGCAGCATCTCAGGCACGTGCTCAGTATCCTAGATTCGACGTACCGCCTCCCCCACCGATGCCCACCCGGCACTTTCCGGATTCAGTGCATGAGCGCGGTAGTGGCAGCGGCACCTCGCATGAGCGCCAGACTTAGATGCTTTCATATTACACATACATTAGTACTTTATGTATCTATTTTTGGTGGTTTTGGATTGTTGATTTCATTTCACATTGCTACTCTTGATTTCGGATGTTTTGGATGGTTTGGATGACATACATTAGTACTTTATGTATTTATTTTTGTTGTTTTTGGATTATCTCCATAATTTTATTATTGATCCAACCGATACCTTAACTTCATCTTGTTACAAGATGTGATTAATGCATACAATTATTTTTTATAATGTGTAGGCTTTAGGGTTTAGGGTTTAACATTTAGGGTTTAGGGTTTAGGGTTTAGGGTAGCGTCAATTTACCTCTAGACATCTTGATCAAAATGGAAAACTCTCCAAATTTCTTCAAGATCATCCTCAAATTCATCTTTAAGAATGGAACCCTGGAAAGTTATCTCCCTTGGTTTTCTTCTTCTTGTTTTTTCTAGCTATGTGGTTAAGATTTTTGAAATTTGTACAAAATGGAGTTGAAGATGAGCGATGGAATTACTTATAACACTTGGATCCACATATCAACGACGCTTACAACCAACTTACCAAAAAAACCGTAAACAACAATTATGACTTATACCACTAAACAAGTGTCACTTGAAAAAACCATAAACAACTAACTGAAAAAACCATAAACAACTTACACCCTACACCATAAACAACTTACTGAAAAAACACTTGGATCCATAAAAAGTGACTTATAATAGTACACCACATCATTAATTCTCTGGCGAAATATCATCAATCGCCCGAATCTCGGCACCTTCAGTCAAGCAAAGATGCATCGTCGTTTCTTTGGCGTAGATGCGATGTGTTATATCGTTGTCGTTCAAGAAGAAGCGACAATATCCTGGTGGTGCTCCATAGCCAGCTTCGCTCCAGTTCATGATGGTGTTTTTTATTGATGCGCCTTGTATCACAGACCATTCCGTCTTTGTCTCCCTCACCCCACGGACGTGGACGATGGAGAAGTTTATGATGGGTGGAGCAAAGGGGTAGGTTCGCGATGAACACGCTTTCCTTTTAGCCATTGGTGTGCCGATAATGAAATTCTGGTTCCGATTTAGAGTTTAGGGTTGATAGAGAGTGGAGCATCAATGGAGAAGGTTTAGGTCTCATTTTATACTTGGAATTTGCTCGAAGGGAGAGATGTGCATGCATAAGTCTTGTCACCAGAAAAGCTGCTGGTATACTGTTTTCAGAAGCATGCGCGGAACTGGTAAAAATGGAATTACCCAGTTGGGTGAAAGGGGTAACAGAAGGCGCGCAATGGGCCTTCGTGGCTCCATGCAATGGGCCTTTAAAAAAATAGGTTATTTGATAAAAACTAATTTATTTGGTCAGAAAAAAGTAGATTAATTTTTTATATGTATAAAATATATTGTAATTGTTTTTTATACATAAAAATACAAAATTTTCTATATAGTTTTTTTATATACAGAAAAATACAATTTTTTTTACTATATTTTATTTCAAAATACAAAAAAAAAAGAAATTCCTGGCTTCGCTAGGAATATTTCTGTAGCCAAAAAAATTACCAAAGGAATTTAGCCCCACTGGCACAAATTCCTGGCTACACCACTGAATACAACCATTCCTTCCTCTACAAAAGCGCTCAATTATTTTTGGGGTTTTCAATCAAGAAGTCCCTCCATTTTCATGACCTAGGTCGAAAAATGCACTTCCGAGTAAATGGGGATTCTTGCTCAATTTAGATGCATTCTTGATGAAATAAAAAAAAGATATTTTTATGGATTTTGGATAAGAAGATTTGGTTAAAGGATAAGCACAAATAATTTCCGTTTTAGAGCATTTGAATTGATGAAATTTTCGGGATTTGATTCCGAGTTGGTTTCATCGGTTACAATCCCGGAATTTGCTCAAATTGATACGATTGAGATCGGTTTTTGGCCCTATAAAAGTCCCTGAGTCTTCTCCTTTCATTCATACACAAAACCCAACAAGAATCCTCCAAAATGGTGGCTTAATTCGATCGTATTACACTCAAGAAGTTAGACCGAGTTCAGTACTCTATTTTTGGGTACAGCCGACTTCAGCAGGTTTCTGCCTCCATATCCAGCTTCTTCAGCCGCAGCTACTGCCAACAGTTGGTATCCCTTTCCGTCCCGAGTCCAACGCCACCTCACACGCCTCGAACCGATTCCAAACGAAGGAGAACGAGCCATCCAAACCCTGTTGCGCTGAACCTCTGTTTCGGAAAATAGTGTTGTAAGTTTCAGCTATGAATAGTAACTGCGGGTCCCTCTTCTTATTTGTTTTATGTATTTTCATATGTTAAAAATATGATTTTTAATGGGTATTTTTGTATCATTAAAATGGGTTGTTTTACATATTTAATATGGGTATTTTGTTCAACTTATAAGAAAGTATTTTTACATGAAATAAATAAATTTGTTAGTATAAAAATACACATGTTTTTATACAAATTTCTTCTATGACTATGTTATTTGGTTATCTAATACGAAATACTATTTTGTATAGCCTAATATTCATATACTAATAAATTGGGATTTTATTAATGCTAATACCTTAAGTTTATAAAAATATAAAGTTAGACATGATATTAAGGATAAAAAGATTTGATTATTATCAAAATAAATTAATGATAATTTATTTTGATATTATTTTCGATATTGCTTTGGATCGACGCAAGAAGGAGCGCCCGACGTTGGATCCGTATCTCGTCGACTTTTCCGTTCGCCTTCGAATTAAGGCAAGTGGCTGGTTCGCTTGCATTTTTGTTTAAGCATGACTTTTCATATCATGTTTAAAACCTTGTTAGGAACACTTGTTTGGTAATAATGAACTTAGGTTTATTTACCGTTATAGAATTAATGACCTTGTTATTACCATTTAGATATTATTGCTAGGTTGTGCTAGATATTGATTAGGTCTCGATGATTGTGGCCTTGTGTGTTTATTATCTCGATTGAGACTTGTTTTGGATTAGCGTAGTACCTAGGGATGAGCCATAGTTGCTTTGGACTCCTCTTTATAACATTTTCGCACTAGATGGTATTAAAATCCTAGTGCTTGGTCATGACCCGACCCGCTCTGCCGCATTGAGGGGTGTTGCACCTTAGCTAAGTGCCTTTTTATTAGGGACATATGAGCCCGTGATTTTCTTTGGGACGAATGAGCCCATGATCTTCGACAAATATGTGATGTCGACTAAAAGCTATCAACTTCGAGTGTATTGTTTTGACATTAAAGTAAGACAAGTACCCAATGCACATAATTAATGAACCAGGGTGGTGACTACAACTTGGAAAACCGCTCTTACTCCCAACTATGAAAAGTCTTCTTTCCAATCTGAATTCGGACAACACGTATTCGGTGAGGTTGGTCGTAGACTCGATTAGTCGACGGAGGCTTCTCAAAACTTTTGTGTGTAATAATTAAACGTTCCCAACAAACCTCATACTTCCTTTTGGAACCATGGTCCCGTGGTGTCCTGTCTCTTCATATGCATTCCTTTTTCCTTTCCGTGGAAGTATTTTGGTGCTAAATCATTGACCGTGTTTCATGCGGATTTCAATGTTAGTATTTTAATACAACCACAAGAACCACTCACAAAATTCCACTTGCTTAGTCTGTCATAAGACTAACCCGGCCACTTTCTTTCTTTTGCATGGCCGGCTGGTGTCACCCGTCCCTATACGGAACATCAGAGTTCAAAGGATCGGAGTTGAAAGACAAGAGTGAAGAGTTGAAGAGTTACAAGTTGAAGAAGGTTACAAGTTTTATCCTTACCTAAAATAAGTATTTCTTTAATAGTTTAAATCTTTGGTTTGTAAGGATCGTTCTATTTTCGCATTTGCTATAGTACACTTACGCATTTATTAAGTTTTGTTCACTAATGTAAACAATGGATTACTATCATATTTATAACATATCTTCATTTCTTATTAATTTTGTATTCAAGTTTTGTTACTGTAAAGCCTTGGGTGACTTTGGAAGATAATTTTGAGGTCACTGGCGTGTAACATCTCTGAGGAAAATTTGGGGTGTTACAAAAATCCACCCTAGGACATCATCGCGAATGAGGCCACGAAGGCTAAGGTCATCTATCAGGTCGAGAGGAGATTTTAAGAACGATTTGGCTATGTAATTTGTTGCAGAGTTGGTCTCCCTGAACTTGTGGAAATGGTCAAGGAGTGGAAGTTGCAGAGCTCACAAAGAATATCTAAAACCACCAACTCGATCTTCCACATGCAGGTCCTCACGCCCATAATGGCGTTGATCAGGCACATGCTATCTCCGTCGATCTCGATATGGGAGATACCATGGCGAATGGCTTCTTGGATGCCCTTGTTCAAAGTGATAGTGTCTACCATTGGAATGGAATGAGTCCAGACATATTGTCGTCAAAGCAAATAGCGATGTCGAATTGGTCACGAAGAATGTAACCATAGATTGATTTTCTAGCATCATTTTTGGAACCATCAAAGTTGAGTTTGATGAAATTGAGTTTGGTTTTTTCCATTTGATGGTTTTTCCTTTTTCTTCTTGTTCATTCCGCTCCCTTGGATTGGTCTTTTTCTTCCTTGCTTGTTTCATCCTATTCATTTTTTTGTTTTCTAATGAAGAAACAAATGTTCTCTATATTGGGAGAGTCAAATGTTCCGTCATTGTTGAAGATCTTTTGGTTTTTGAAGTACCAGATACCCCCATCAAGAATATGCTAGTGATTCAAAGTCCTCTTTTGTTGTTTTTTGCCTGATCTCATGTATCCATTAGACTAGTTTTTATTGTCTAGATTTAGCTACGACAATGTTTGGGTTATCCCAGAGTTTATGTTTTCCAAGATTCGTTTTGTATGGTAGCAATTAATTAGTAGATGGCTAAGATCCTTCGTGGTATAGTTGCATTGGTCGCATTAGAGTGGTACTGCCACATGGTTTTGATAGAGTTTGGTCTTTGTATGAATTCAATCATGAATGATTTTCCATATGAAGTTATGAAATTTTTTTTTTTTTTTTTGGGGGGGGGGGGGTTGAGTTTCCAAATCTAGTCAATATTTTCTTCCTTAATTCCTTTGTTTTGTAGGATTAGTTGGAGACTTGAGTTAGTAGAAAACCAATCGTTTTTACTTGGTTTCCAATACAAGCGATCTTGTATATTGTTGCTAGGGATGATTACTTCTGATATGGCATCAACGTTTTTTTGATTGAGATTGCTTTTTAACTTTTTGGTGTTCCACGATTTGTCAAGTTTTAGGTAATCGGCCACTTTCTCGTTTTCATCTATGCTCCTACCTAATTGTCTTTGTTGTAGGGTTTTTAGTACCTATCCAATGGTGTTTCCAAAAATGAATATGTTTTCCGTCTCTGAATGGCTAGATAGGGCTTCTTTTGAATGGACCTCTAAGACTCATAAGTTTGCTCCATCGTCAAGATGTGTTGGCTTTCTTTTTGTAGTTAAGGAGATCCTCTATTTTTAGGTATTTTTCATTGACTAATTTTACCCATATGTTATCTGGTTCTACTAGAATTTTCTATATTAGTTTCATGTGGAGAGCTTTATTCATATCTTCTGCTTTCGAAAAGCTAAGACCGCCATATTTTATGGGTTTGTAGATTATACTCCATTTTACCAATGGCTTGTATTTTTTTGTCTTTGTTCCAGAAGAAGTTCTTGTTAGTTTTGTCAAGTTTCCCATGAATTCTAGAGGGAAGGAGGAATGACTGCATGAGATAGTTTGGCTGGGATGATAGGTTACTTTGAATAAGGATTTTCCTACCTTCTTAGGAGAGAGTGTTTGCTTTCCACTTGGATAGTTGGGTTTATGTTTTGTTTATTATGTGGTCAAAGGTTTGATTTGTTACCCTTCCCTTTATAATCGAGCATCTAAGGAATTTTTCTAGTGGTACGGTGTTTGTAATATTAGGAATTTGTTGAATTAGGTTTTTGGTATTGTTTGTTGTATTTTTAGAAGTTTGGAATGTCGATTTGTGGAAGTTAAGCTTTTGCCTAGAAATCTCACAACAATCGTATAGGATTCATTTTGTTTTCGTACGTGTTTTTTCATTTGCTTTCGCAAATATGGTAATGTCATCAACAAAAGATAAGAATGGAATCTTTGTTCCACCGTAGGAAATTTGAATGCCAATGGGGTTTTTTCGGTCATCGTTGTGGTTTTGTAAGTGTCTAGCAAGGATTTCTGCTCCTATGAGGAATAAGAAGGGGGAAAGGGGGTCTCCTTGTCTTTGAACCTTTGAAGGGTAAAATTGGTCAGTCGGTCCATTGTTGACAAGGACGAAGAAGGATATAATGGTTCTACACTCTTTGACCCAACCAATGAATTTCTGGCCGAATATGAATTTATCCAGTACATGAAGTCTGAATTCTCACTTAACCTTATCGTAGGTTTTTTCCATGTCAAGTTTGATCGCAAACTACCCTCCTTTCTTCTTATTTCTGAATGAGTGGAAGATCTCGTGTGCTATGAGGATATTGTCATGTGTGCTTCTTTAGGCAACGAAAGATGATTTTTTGTTCATAACCTATTTAAGTCTTTTCTATAATGATTTTAGGGATAATTTTGTAGATGGTGTTACATAGACTAATCGGTCTATAGTGGTTGGGCGTGACTATTCGGGCCATGGCCCAACTCTGGGCGAGGCCACCATTGATTCCTCACACCTTTCCCGAGCCATATTTTGGGTGAAGACTTGGTGGATCCCATGGGACAAGATGACCTCGAAGATGCCACTCAAAAAGCTACAAAAGAGGTTGAATGTCGGTCACCCTTGATGCGGCCGACACCACCTCTGCAGCCAAGCAAGCGCTAGAAACTTCACCATTTTTGGGTCGAATCACTCGGGCACGTTCTCGCACCTTATAAGAGGAGCTCAAAACTAGCCTCATGACCCAAGGAGCTACAAGCAAGTATGATGGTGGCCTTGTGTGCGTGTTGGTGGCCACTGGGCGCGCCACAACCGGGCCAAGCGCCTACGCCGGTCCTAGTTTCCCTTGTCTTCATGGCATGCACTAAATGCAGAATTTCCTTGAGTGTTTTGGCTTCCAAGCCTGATATTAAATAAGAACTTGAAGGGTTTCAAGTAGGCCATGTGTTTGGGCCTAGTTTATTTTAAAAGAGGACGAGTTCTCCTTAGAAAGACACATTAGATTGACACATGGGTTTCTTGTTGGTTTTTATGTCTTGTAATGTCATCTTTTTCCTTCAATAAAACATCTTTGGTTGCCTTCCCAAACTGATTCGTGAGTCATATCGAACCTCCTTTCAAGATTCGATTCAAAGTGAGTCATATCTTTGAGTTGGTTTCTTAGTTTGTGTTTGTGAGGTGAGTTGTATCCAAAGCAAACACATCCATATCCAACCACTCCTCGTCTCCACTCGTGGGTCTTACCATTCCATCATCATCTCGTCCACAAAGTTCAGCCAAGGCGCCACCAACTCCTCTTTTGGCTCAAGAAACAAGCTTCAAGGTCTACCTTGCACTGCTCCTCGTCCAATGATCTGTATCAGTGTGTATGTGATAATTGTGTGTATATATGTAAACTGAATAGTATTTCACAAAATTTTCTTGGAGAAACATTTTTTTATAAATCCAAACATTCAACCTTTTGTATGGTCAAAACTTCAAAGTTGCTCAGAGATGCTAAACATTTTAAAGTTTCTAATCTCTAAAAAAACTCAAAATATATTAATAGTGAAGCTAAGATATCTTTTTTTTTGAAAATGAGCTACTAGCTCATTACAAGGCAAACATTAGGCTGCCCCTAAATTACAAGGCCAACCTAAATCATCACTGCAGATGATCTTGAAAAAATAAAAAGCTAAAGGTTAAAGACGAAACAATAGTCTTAACCTTTCTAACGAAACCTCTTGAGAACACAAATATTGGCATGAGGAAGTAATGGCAAGACGAAGATGAGGAATACTGACATGCCTTCTAGCTAAGAAGTCAGCGGCCGAATTAGCCTCCCTAAAACAATGAAAATAAATCACCTCGGGAAAACCCGGCACCAACTTTCGGATATCTTGAATAATTCAGTATATCTCCCATGGCACTTTCCAAGTGTTTTTTAAAGAATTTATAAGCACCAATTGTCTCCTTCAATGATTAATTTAGTAATAGGCATGTTTTTTGCGACTTTCAAACCTTCGAGAAGTGCGAGCGCCTCTGCTTTTAAGACTGTCATTGATTGTAAAGAAATTCTATCACAGCCAAGAATAGAGCTTGCATGGTTTCTAAGAATAAAACTTGCAAACGTAGAAGAATTTTTCTGTTTAGAGGCATCAAAATTAAGCTTTACCCATAAAGGTGGTTTAATCCAAGATACACCATTTTTCCTTTTCGGTCTATTAACACACTTTTGTCTGGGTTTAGAATTTGTCGATTCCCATTGAAGAAACTGAGGAAAAGCCAAGTCACATGGCAAGTGATTTGGGATTATTCTAGAAGGGTTAAAAATAAGAGAGTTTCTATGACTCCAGATGAGCTTCCAAAGGAAACATAGAATTTCTTTATTTTTATTAAGATTTAAGGTTGAAATTAGGTTATTATTAAAATTTCTCGAGGAAACGAGCTCGAAAGAACAACGCATATTTAGCTCTAGGGATGCAATCATTTTATTTGTAAACGAACAATGAAAAAAAAATTATTTAAATTCTCATTTTCAATGTCACACAAAGAACAACAATTAGGAACACAATTATAAAAAAGATTTAATCTATCAGTAGTAGGAAGGCAATCAGAGCAAGCTTTCCATATAAAATTTTGAATTTTAGGAGGTAATTTCAACTTCCAAATCCAAGAGAACCAGACCAATCCAATATTTCGGCTATCATTTATTAAAGTCGAAGCCGAGTAAACCGAGAAACATCCATCAGGAGAAGGCACCCAGATCATACGATCTTCGAAATTCGAAATAGGAATCCGAATTAAATTAATCTTGTTAGCCACTTCCAAAGGCAAAAAATTTGACAAGGCATGAAGATCCCATGTTTTAGATAGAGTAATGAACGATGCAATCTTTAAAGCCGGATTTTGGTTGTCAAAATAGCAAAGGAGATTTGAATCTCCAACCCATCTGTCAGACCAAAAAATGATAGAGTGACCATTTCCGACAATCCATTAAATACCTTTAGAGAAAATATCTCTAATGTTCAGCAGACGGCCAAACTGCCAAGAGCTTGATTTTTTCTGAAATTGGAATAAATCCTGAGTACCTAAGTATTTATCTTTGATTATCCGTACCCAAGTATTGTGTGGTTCCGTTAATATTTTCCAGAGCAACTTCATTTGGAGTGAAATATTCATATTTTGAGCCGTACGAAGGCCTACACCCTCATTTTCTTTCAGAGTGCAGATCTTATCCTAGCTACAAAGAGGATGATGATTAGGAGTAAATTTATTCCAAAAGAAAGACTTATTAATCACTTCAATCTCATCCCATACTCCTTTCGGAAGCAGGAAACTTTGCATCAAATAGCTGAACTGTCCTAGCAAATTTGATTGGATTAATACTGACCTACCAGCTTGTGAGATAGAATTTTCTTTCCATTTCGATAATTGAGATTTCAATTTTGCTGTTGTTTCTGCAAACATCGAATTCTGGACTCTACCTTTAAGGATAGGAATACCCAGATACTTTTCCATAGAAGAAGTAACGTGGATATTGAGAATACTTGCTAGAGAGGTAATAGTGGGTCTGGGAATATTTGCAGAGGTTTGAAAAGAGCTTTTATGATAGTTAATAGAAAGACCCAAAACGCGGGAAAAAGAAGATAGGAAATCTCTAATAAAAAAACATATTATCCTGAGACGCATTTGCAAAGATTATAGTATCATCCGCAAAACTTAGGAAAGAGATCTGAGTCCCATTTTTAACAAGCTGAATACCTACATGATGATTAGGTTCTAAGGACTCATTATGTAAAGATCTCGCAAGATATTCCATTTCTATTACGAAAATAAAAGGGGACAAAGGATCACCCTGACGGATTCCACAGGAAGGAGAAAATTCAGGGCCCAGTTCATTGTTAACAAGAACCGAAGAGGAGGTAGTAGAAATACAATTCATAACTAAATTAACCCAATGAATATTAAAACCAAATTTAATAAGAATTTGTCTAATGAAATCCCAATCAAGTTTATCATATGCTTTTTCCATGTCAATTTTTATAGCCATCCATGCTTTAGCTTTAGATTTATTTTTATGGAAGGAATGAAAAATTTCGTGTGCTATAAGAATATTGTCCTAAATTAATCTTCCTTTAACAAACACTCCCTGCAAAGGATGAATGATTCTTTGCAAAATATCAGAGATTCGATTTGCTAGGATTTTTGTTATTACTTTGTAGATTGTATTACAGAGACTTATAGGTCTAAAATGCCCTATTTTTTGCGGATTTTCAACTTTCGGAATTAAAGTAATAAAAGTTTTGTTAATAGATCGTAACATATGTCTTGAGTGAAAGAAAGCATTAATCGCTAAAATGACAGAGGAACCAACAGTCGACCAATAATGTTGAAAGAACTCAGCAGTATACCCATCAGGCCCCGACGTTTTATCCGCAGGCATATCAAAGATTGCATTTTTAATTTCAGCTAGGGTCGGCGATTTATAGAGGGCTAACTTTTCCTGCTCAGTTACTAGTTCCGGAATAAAATCCAAATCATGCGCTCTTATTTCACATACTGGATTTTTTTTGAAACCTGGATTTCATTTCTTCAAAAATTTGATTTGAAATCAACTCATGATCATAAAGTACCGTGCCAGAGTTTGTTTCGAAGCTTAAGATGCGTTGCTTAGAGGATCGAATTTTGGAGACCGATTGGAAATACTTGGTATTTTTATCTACGTTTTGCAAGTGCTTGACTTTCGCGCGTTGTTTCCAGAAATCATTTTGAAATAGAAGAAGCATATTATATTTATTCAAGTTCTTTGCAATTTTTCCAAAATGACGGCATTTGTCGGATCAAATAAAAGATCATTCTATAGCGATTGTAAATATCGTTCCGATATTTTAAGTTGTTCATAATTATTATTGATATGATGTTTAGCCCATACTTTAGAATATTTTTTTTAAGAGTTGCATTTTCATGAACACCCGAAACATGGCAGAACCATCAAGACTATAATGCCAAACTTTTTTAACTAACTTTTCATAGGAAGGGTTTTGAATCCAAGCATTTTCAAATCTGAATGGAAATTTACGAAATGCTCTCTCTTTAGAGAGACTAAAAGTTATAAGACAATGGTCCGATGTCGTGAAAGGATGGTGTTGAACAGTAATATTCGGGAAATTTTGCAGTAAAGATTGATGAATAAGGATCCTATCAAGTTTTTCAAAGGTATTTACCGAAGTGCTTGAACTTTTTCGCCAAGTAAAAGGGAACCCCGAGCAAAAAACTTAACATAAGTCAAAATCAGATTTGAATTTTAAAAGTCTAAAAAATCTAGGATGTGATGGCACTAAGCCACCTAATTTATCTGAATTTTGACATATTTTATTTAAATCACCGACTAAAATAAATGGCAAATTTGAGTTTTCAATTATTTGAGACAAAGAATTCCAAAAGCAATCCTTAAATTCTTCCCGAGAAGGGGCATAAATAAAGATAATTAAAAAAAATAAGATTATTTTTGTCGTATTTAAGAATGATAACATTTGTTCGTTTAAGAAAAAGCTGACATGAGTTGGTAAAAGAATTCTGGCAAATAAGCAACCAAAGGCCACCCTCAGTGCCAATACTTGGGCAACAAATGCTATCTTGAAAGCCACATTTTCTTAACAAACCTACTGAAGGTTCAAGTTCAGTCTTAGTTTCAGCTAGACAAAGGAAGTTTAATTTGTTTAGTTTTCTAATAAATCCAATTTCTTCCCAGAAATTGGATCTCCACACACCCCTTACATACACCCCTTACATTCCAATAGGCGATACTCATAAAAAACCTTGTGAGAGAAACACACTTGTAGAAATAAAGCAATCAGTAGAGTAATATAAGTTCAGACGCACAAAGTTTATACAAATAAAAACTAAAAGATGATAACAAGGGGTGAACAAAGATGTGTCATTCGAATACAACCATATCCTTTTATCACATATACAAACCATAGTAAACATAATTAAGAACATGATAATTATATTCGATACACAAGGAGTCCAAACAACAAAGTAAAGCCACTGGCGCCACAAAGCATTAAGAGGCTGACCCACAACAAGCAAGCAACCCCATAACCTGAGACACGCATCTGCAAAATCACAAGTGAGTGATATGTAGTAAGTCAAAACCTTGAATCGATAAGAATCGAAAGGTTTGGACTTAAGTATATTGTTATGAGTACTAAAAATAAACATAAAAGTAAACCTGTAGATTAACCATTGAGTAGTCAAAATAGGATTTAATTTAGTAAAAAAAAACCAAGAGGAGGGGATTTCCACTTGAGCATTCAGGCAAAACCTTAACACTTTCATAACAAAAGTAACCAAAGTTGTAGCACCAAAGTGTTCATCACAAAGTGTATGAAAATTCCAACTCAATCGGACCAACAGTATCTCAACTAAGTCTACCAGCTCAACCGAGGGCAAACAAAGGAGTCTATGTCCTGAACCAACAGCCAGAGAAAAATAAGTTAGCATATAAGCTATTGTACTTATGTTCAATACCATTTTCTTACACAAAAGCTGACAAACAGATTCCTCAAGAAAATTTGATATACATTGGAGTTTTATTAAGAACAACACTTCACTCAAAAAGAGAAGTGGAAGATACCAACCTTTATTAATGATACTCGACATTTGTGAAAGAGAAGTTTCAAGATTAAGTTTCATGCCTCTCCTGATGAAAAGCATGGTGAAGAGCTCAACCAATAGTGTGAAAATCAAATCACACACCCATAGGAACTCTTGCACCAGACCAAGGACCAGGGCAGGAAGGTTTGAAGATATAGACAAGAAGACCATACCTGAAGGGGGAAGGCACAACTTGGAGGAGCAGCAAAACAAGCAACCTAGTAGAAGCAAAACACATACGGTAGAACAAAGAAGCATACACAAGCTATCAAAGATAGAGAACTTGATAAAGAGAAGACTACAAACAACCTTAACAACAAAACCAAGATATAAACCAGTAAAGTTTGTGAAAAAGATAGATAAAAGCTTCAGGAATTGAACAATAACACAGAGACAATACAAGTAAAAAGTTGAACACATAAGATAATAGTAAAACATTATATTATATATCACATGACTGCATACATTAAGGAAGTCTATTAAACAAGGGCTACCAAGGTTACAACCATTCCAAAAACCAACTAGTGAAATCAACAGAACCTGGGGAAAATTACCATGGAACTTCCATGGGTTTAACACAAAGATCACACACCTTCTGAAACTTGAAACAAAGCAAAGGAAAGCACAACAAACAAGGACATAAGATGGTATTTTACAAAGGCTAGCACATAAAGGCTGGGGAGCACTAATCATTAACAGGCTGGTTCTTCCTACCACGGGTCCTTTTAGGCTTCTTTGAGGAGGTAGAAGCACCAACATTTTTATCATTTATTACTTCAACCTCCTTGCGCTTAGGAGAGTCAAAAGAACTCTCCTCAACAGCCTTAATCTGAACATCAATTAATTGCCTTCTTAGTTATGAATGAGCAGACTCAGTCCCAATGTCCATACCAATCGTCCCATATAAGCCAGCTGAGGGATTAAAGGGTTTGAACCATGGCCAAGCCCCAAACCGACATGGCCAAGAGGAGAGGCACAAATATAAGGAAGGATCATCATTGTCTCATGGCAGGGCATATTCATGGCAGATAAAGCATAAGCCATCTGTTCTCTAGCATGCATGGCCATGACTGGATCAGGAAAAGCAGTAGGATCCATTGAGGAAAGCATATCATAAGCCATGACAGGAGTCAAAGAACTCACAACAGGTAAGGGACCAGCCTGCAGCACACTCTCCAAAGGAGGATGCACTACAGTGTTTCCAGGGACAGGTGGAACCATATTAAGAGGCTGCATAGGGTTCAAGACATTTGATCTTACAAAAGTAATACCAGCAGGAGCTTTAGAAGTGACAGATCTACCCACCAGGTTGTCATGCAGCTTCAATCTAGTTTACTGAATAAGTTCAGCATCAGAAGAGTTGTCAGCCACAGTCAGCTTAAGCTTCCTTGGCTGAATATTATTGAGGGGACACTCATCAAAGGAATGATTAGGCTACGCACAACAACCACACCCTTGAGAAACAGATTCATACCAAACCTTCAAAGTGATCTCAAAATTCTCATAAGCCAAAACTTTAAGGCTGCGCTTAAGAGGAACCGAGACATCAGTGTTTACCAAGACTCTACAGAACTTCATTTTGTTTTTGGAGTTAGAAACCTCATCAAGCCTGATGAAGTCTCCAATAAGATTATCTCTTAGGATGAGGTCAAGAGCAGAAGGGGTGAACAGATAATAAGGCATGGAAGGGATCTTTGCCAAAACATCAGCCCTAGAAACCTCATCATTGAAGGGTTGAACTCAGGATAGAAAGGGTAAAGAGCTACAAGTTTTCCTTGGACATGATAAGGCCTCTTGCTAAACACTAAATCTCTAGATTCTCTATTGGAAAACTTGAAAAGGACCAAGAAATTAGAAAATTCTTGAAACAAGATTTCTCACTTAGCCAACTCTTTCTAAGCCTCTTTCATTTTCCCAATAATAAGAGTGGTAGAGACAGGTTCTTCAACCATTTTCAAAAGGAGGGTGAAGTGCATGAGTTCATGCAGGTACTTCTGCACAAAGGGGATAACAGTAGGGTTTGGCAGAGGTAAAGCACCAAGGATTGTGTTTGGTTGAAGAATATTGTTCGAAGGAGTAAAAACCATATCAGGTGTTTGAGGAGCCTGCTCATCAGAAGAATGAGACATAACCTCATGAGCAGATAAAGGGCTAGAGGGACTCACAACAAGGTTTACAGAAGCAACATGAATTGGGTTATTTTTAGAGAAGAGAACCTCCACAAGAATATTCTCAACTTCCATGGAAGAAGGAAGAGCAGGAAGGACATGGAAGTTGACAAGGGCATCTTGATCAGAGAAAGTATCAGACATGATTTGGACTTTCTTTAAGCAATTGAGGAAATGAAGCTTTTGGAAGACAGAAAGGGACAAGAGATGATTATTGAGGAGAGGAAGTGGTCTTTTAAAAAGAAGGAACACAGAAAGAATGATGCCTAGATATGAAAGTAACAACTGAGTAAAGGAAATTAAAGAATTGAGAGAATAAAAGAATAACATTAAATGAAGTAACAGATAGCAAAATGTTAAAGCAGAGAGGAGACAAAATCTGTGGCAACAGAAGAAGATATTTGAGTAATAAATGAGTAAATAAGTAAACTTTGAAAAGTAACTTATCATGATGAGAAAATTTAATGCAAGATGGTTAGCAAGAGGTAGTGGAAACACCTCTAAATGAACCACTAAAACACTGCCAGCATAACATATATAAGCATAAATTTTTAAATCCAAATGGTAGAGCTCATTAAAGATTACAGGGATACCCATCAACCATGATAAGTAAAAGATTTTCCATAGCACAAAATCATAATAGATAAGGGGAGGCTAAGAACAACAAACACCAACCTGAGAAATGCACCTTTTCAAAGCAACTTTGTAAACAATAATATATGATTTTTCCAGAAAAGTCCCAAAAAAAGAGCATAAGATAACACAGGAGGAATCAACATTGAGAAGCTCAAAGCTAATTACATTTAGAATATGAAGTAATAAGATAATCAAAATAAGGTATGAATGAAAGATATAAGTTTTGATCAGGTTTATAAACAGTAAATTCAGAAATTGGTCATCATGGAAGATAATGATACGAAAATGTTATAGTTCATCATTTCTTAGAGGATGTTCATCAAAACAATGAAGCATCCAATTATCCTCATAGAAAGTTGATAATTCCTCAATCAGAAGGAGAAACCAAGCTACAACTATACCCAGGAGGTACAGGAGCCAAAGCCAACCCCCTAATGAAAGAAGAATAAATTTGCTAGTAACAAGGTTCATGCAAATCTGAAGCAATGAAGTCAACAACTCCTCAACCACAACATAACTTAAAAAAAAGCCATAAAAGTGGGAGCACTCGCTGCCAATTCAAGATCAGAAATGAACCATTATCAAGCACCCATACTATCACAGATAAGGCAAAGACAAAATTGATTTTAGGTAGCTCCCTGTTGAAGGAGAGAGATGATGAGAAACCAATGAGATTCACGACTATAAAATAAAAATTTGCAGGCAATTTGAGAACAATCAAACCTGAATAACTTGCAAGCAAACTAACCATAAAAAATTGCACATTACAGCACATAAACAATATCTTAGGAAGCCAGATCAACATGCTAAGGTTTAGAGAGAGGTCACCTGAGAGCTTAAAACCAGTCTCCATAAACCAAAGAGGCCAATGAAGAACTCTGCAAATCCTTCGTTCATATAAAGGAAAGAAGAAGATGAACATGCAGTAGCTCAGAAACTGCACCAAACTCGCACCAAAAATTAATATAATCGAACAAGAGCAATCACATGTAACAATTTTAACCAGAATATGATAAAATCTATGATTCAAGATCATATTCGAAGCAAATTTCATAATAATTGGGAGATAAAGGTTCATAAAGGTTTCAGCAAAATAGTGTTCATTCTCTAAAGGCAACTGAATAGACGGGTTCTCAATCTTGATGGAAACAAAGCCCACATAAGAGAGAAGAGATCCAAACCGTAGCCAGCAGAGAAAAGTTTGAAACATAAACAACACCATACCAAGAAAAACAAGAGAAAAAGAAGAAGTAATGGCATAACCTGGAGATAATGAGCTCCCAAAGCAAGAAAGGAAAGAGCAAGTCTTTCCCTTCCATAGAAGCCAAAGAGCCGCATGCCACAAAGCCATGAATCCCTCAAATAAAAGAGAGATCCATCGCACAAAGCAACAACCACCAGCAGCCATGCCCATCGAGCACCAAAAAACGAAAGATCAAAGCTAGATCCCATAGAGGAAAGTCGCAAGAACAGTCCAACCAAATGAGGCCTCTTCGAAGAAGATTAAGGCAAGTTTCAAATTAGCACCAGGACCGACAAGGGTTAAGGGAGAACAAGACTATCTCAGATCCACAACACAGATAAAGAAAGCCAAGAAATCCTAAAGTTTCACAAGTGAGGAGGAGAGCATGATGGAGAAGACTACCAACCAGGGGGGAGACGCCACAAAAAGCACAAGAATCACATAGAAGAAGGCGAATTTACAGAAGGGGGAGAAGAAGAACAAGCGAGGAATCGAAGAGGAACGGCGAAGAACACCCCTAAAGGGGCAACTAGGGCCGACTCAAGCAAAGGAGAAAGGGGAAAAGAAAGGGGCGCGTTAGGGCGCATTCTTTTTGACGCTTACAGTTACTCCTCCAAAAAAAGGGCTCTATAGACGTGAGTAAGATAAGATATCTTAAATCATAGAAATAATCAAAAAACCTATAAGGGCATGTTTGTTTGTATACCAGGGGGATAGGGAATCGGGTTGGGAATGGATCATACCTATTTTAACGTTTGGTAAAAACTGGATTGGGAATGAAAGTCATTCCCTGGAATGGGCTATACCAGCTCATTGTACAACTCCCATACCCACCTAAAATGTAAGGAATCACCCAAACCTAATTTCTTTTCACGTTATTCTCACCTCTCTTCTTATCTGGCCTATGTCATCTCTCTCATTCTCTGGTCTGTCCATGCTCTCTCTCTCATCTTGCCATTCTCAGGTCCAAGTTTGTGTTTCTTCTATCCCTCTCTATTTCTTCTATGCTCTTTCAAAGTGAGGTATCTTGTTCTAGTTAATTAGGGTTTTAAGCACAATTTTTGGTGCTTTTTGTGTGTTTTGGGATAAATCTGATGTTTGGGGGCTAAATTTGATTTTTTAGGGTTAAATCTGAATTTTTGAATTTTTTGGAATGACTGATTCCACGGCATACCAAACACTAGTTCCAGGAATGACACAACCCCATTCCTCATTCCAACCCGATTCTTGATTCCAGCCCGATTCCTGGTATAGAAACAAACAGGGCCTAAATGCGTTTCAATTCTCTTGTGAACAGTACCGTGGTTTTTTTTCCAATACAGGGCATACAGCTACTCGCACCTCCTTTTATTTTTTTCATTTACTATTTTAAAATCGGAGAATCTTTAGGCACACAAAAAAATGTCTCGCGCACACGGGATTGCACGCATCATGAAGTGTGCGCTTCATGAAGCGTACGAATCAAAGGGTACCCTTCCAGCGGGTCATACCCCGGAGTGTACGCTTCGTAAAGCGTGAAGAAGGGTTACGCTTCATAAAGCGTACCGATAGTGTTATTTTAAACGCTTTTGAAAGCGTTAGGTCATTGTCTTCATCCTCTCTATCGTCTTCCTCCCGATTAAGAAACCAAAAACCAAAGGCGAAATCCATATTTGGAACACATTTTAGTCCCAATCATTCAGAAATGGTTCGTGTTCGTGGTGGTGGCAGCGGACGTGCTTCGACGGAGCATTACGCCGATGACGATGTGAAGGTGGCTTCTGTGGAGACCGACGGAGAGAGAGACGGCCATTCACCAGGTAAATGTCAAAATCAGATTATTTTGCACTTTGATTTGATGAAATTTGGGGATTGTTTCGATCATGCCTTGTGATTAGTATACATATGAAACAGGAATCAAGAACTGATCCCCAACCACACTGAATGATAGAAATCCAAGATTCAATTCCTTTTCAATTATAAATGTTATAAATATATCCTCTTCTGTTTGCTTAATTGTGCTTGAGAAGCCAAATGTATAAGCCTCACAAAACTCTAATAGGACACTTTAAGCATGGTCCATTTTAATTTTGTAAGGATTTGCATAAGATGTTGAAGTTGTTATGTCCTGTTAGCCTTAGAAATTGCTCTCTATGTTTGGTACACCAACCTTTCCTTTAGTAGGTCAATTGTGGAAGCGACATTTGGTTCATTGACAACCTTTGAAAGAGAACATTTAGTACTCAACTTCAAATCAAAGATAGTGATAACTGTAAACATAATCTTCTCTCAAAGAATGTTGGAATAAGCTTGGTTTATAAAGTTATAATATGTTATTTATATTCTGTATTTAGCATTAGAAGTTAATTAATGTTAGTTAGTGGCATTAGAAGTTAATTAATGTTAATCAGTGGTGTTTAATGTAAGACAAGTCAGAATTAGTTGCTCTGATCTGGCGCCTAGTTAACTGTCATTCAGGGTAGTTATTTGACAGTTGGTTTGTGTTTGTATTTAAGTGTGTCTTGTAAGAAAAACATATTACTCACTGTTGCAGAAAAACGTTCAATACTAAAAGGAACTGTGTTGAACAAAAGTCTCTTGTGTGTGTCCATTTTTAATTCTTTTGATCTGTGTTTAAGAATCCAGTAAAGACTAAGAGGCATATTTCTACATTTGGTATCAGAGCGTGGAAGTAGAAAAATGTCTACTGGAAGTAACACAGGCAATGATGGCACCAACAACACTGGAATTGTGGATGGTGGAAGTTCACAAATTTCTGGAAACAGAATGATCACGTTCCAGTACCCCATGTTGAACAAGACCAACTATGGCGCATGGGCAATCAAGATGCAGATCTTCATGACTGCACAGGGGGTCTTCGAGGCAATTGATGGAGAAGCACCAGTTGATGAAAAGAAAGATAAACTGGCTCTAGCCGCCATCTACCAAGCCATAAGCGAGGAGATTTTGTTGCAATTGGGAGTCAAGAAGACTGCAAAGGAGGCCTGGAATATGATCAAGAACATGAATGAAGGGGCTGATCGAATCAAGGAAGTAAGAAGTCAGACCCTGTTAAGAGAATTTGATGGACTAAAGATGAAAGAAAATGAAAGTGTAGATGATTTCTCAAGCAAACTGAACATCATTGTCAGTAAATTGAGAAGTTTGGGGAATCAAGTTGATGAGGAACGTGTTGTGAAGAAGTTCCTTCGATCTACATCTTCAAAGTTCATTCAAATAGCTTCTACAATAGAAGAGTTTTGTGATCTCAAGACCAAGACCTTCGACGAGTTGATTGGTTCATTCAAGGCGCATGAAGAGAGATTGAACGACCTTGGTGAGAAAAATCTGGAAACTGTTCTGTTCACTCGTGCAGAGTGGAAAGAGAGGGAGAAGAAAAACTCCAAAGAGAAGAATGTGAAAGAGTACTCCAACAAGCCTAAAGGTACTGGAAGAAATCAGTATAAGAATAAGGGCAAGGGAGACTCAAGTTCTGAGTCGGATGAAGAAACTGATGAAGGAAAGCAGACTAAAAGGAAATTTGACAAGAGAAAGATAAGATGTTACTCTTGTGGAATTTTGGGTCATTTTGCTTCAGAATGCGACTCAAAAGAGAAAGAAGAACAGGCCAATCTTATGATGAGAAGGAATGATAATGAAGAACCTGCATTACTAATGATCAAGAGTCAAGAAATTGAAGAAGAAACAGGTTTCTGTTTTTAACCAGTGTTAAACCAAGCTTAGGGGGTTGAATGTTGGAATAAGCTTGGTTTATAAAGTTATAATATGTTATTTATATTCTGTATTTAGCATTAGAAGTTAATTAATGTTAGTTAGTGGCATTAGAAGTTAATTAATGTTAATCAGTGGTGTTTAATGTAAGACAAGTCAGAATTAGTTGCTCTGATCTGGCGCCTAGTTAACTGTCATTCAGGGTAGTTATTTGACAGTTGGTTTGTGTTTGTATTTAAGTGTGTCTTGTAAGAAAAACATATTACTCTCTGTTGCAGAAAAACGTTCAATACTAAAAGGAATTGTGTTGAACAAAAGTCTCTTGTGTGTGTCCATTTTTAATTCTTTTGATCTGTGTTTAAGAATCCAGTAAAGACTAAGAGGCATATTTCTACAAAGAAGAAAAAATTAGATGCCAAAAGGACAAAAAAGAAAAGATCATTAAACACTTTGATGTTTGACTGAATCAATTGAAGAGGAATCTTCTGATGTCTCCTGTTTTTTTTTTGAGATTCTCTGAAGTGATGTTCTACCAAGAAGAGACTCTACTCAAGGTTCTAAGATTGAAAAAAGGAAATTGCAGGCTCTTGTGCAGCCTTTAACTGGTGTATTTAGATGCTTTTATCTTGGCTTCAATACCCAATTCCCAATTCCTTCCAATTATGAATGTTTTCAATTTACCCACTTCTGTTTGGCAGATTTATGGGACTTCTGATTCTTGAACAATACCAAGATAAGATTAAGAAAAAGACGTGTGCTTTATGGTTATGGCTTAATTATGCTTGAGAAGTCAAATGTATAAGCATCCCAGAGCTTTGATAGGACACTTTAAGTATGGTCCATTTTAATTTTGTAAGGATTTGCATAAGATGCTGAAGTTGTTATTTCCTATTAGCCTTAGAAATTGCTCTATGTTTGGTACAACAACCTTTCCTTTACTATGCCAATCATGCAAACATTTGGCTCCATTACAGCCTTTGAAAGGGAACATTTGGAACTTAAATGGTAATCAACTCAAAGATAGCTTTAATTTGTAATCTTCTCCTTCAATTTTCCTGAAGAAGAAAAATTTAGATGCTAAACACTTCGTGTTTTTTTTTGGTCAAAGATGCTAAACACTTTGATGATAGACTAAAACAATTAGCAAGGAATCTTCTGATATCTCCTGCTTTTTGGAGATTCTCTGAAGTGATGTTCTACCAAGAAGAGACTAAACTCATGTTTCTAAGATTGAATAAAAGGTAAATGCAGGCTCTTGTGCTGCCTTCAGCTGGTATATTCTTTCCAAAACCTCGCCGGTATACTCAACTTCAAACCAAAGATAGTGATATGCTTGCTATAATTGCTTTCAATTACTGAGGATATCGGGGAAACTTGCAGCTGCAAAGAATCAATCAGAAGTTTTACACTGACTTTAAATCCTATTACTTCCCTTTTTGCACTCTTTATAGCACATAAAAATACATAAATAATCCACATCTAGAAAATGAACACAACCCTATAAATAAAGCTACCCAATTCCAGTTTCATGAAAGTTTGCAAGAGACAACGCACAAGGAGGATAAAAGTTCAGTTGGGTAAAAACATTCAGTACCTCAAAAATGTTAGTTGCAATCAGTTGTTGTTTGAAATGTTGTGGTTTATGCTTACTGTTGCTTGCATTAATCTTGTTTTTGTAGCTTAATCTCAGTATCCAATTCGTGTCTCATGCTGCACACTGCTCACATCACTGTGTTGGTTTATGCGCCTATAAGACATTTTGTTGATTCTGTATTATTGGATGCAACCATGTTGTCTAATTGGGTGCAAAAGCCAGTGATTTGAAAGAGTAAAGTGATCTTAATTGTGGTTGTAGCATTGACATTTGGAGTATTAGATTAGTGAATTAATTGAAAGTGATCTGATGTTTATACATACCCAAAATTTGAGCTTTAGTGGTTTGAAAATTCATGTGATTTTTAATTTGTTTTATTGGACAATGGTTGACGTTGGTAGGGGGACGAGGCGATTGATGTAGATTTAGGTGTGGTTGCTGAGCCTAGTGATAGTGCTAGGAATGACGTGTTGAGGACTGTTGGCGGGGGTTCTCCAGCTCATGTTGATACGAGCAAGGGCGATGCGAGGGATGGTTGGGGCGAGGCAACGATGTTGGTATGTATTTCGTAATTTAGTATGCATATTATGAAATTTGTATTTGTCAACATTCCATATATTTTTTTTTTGTATTAGTTTGAATATATGATTGAAGTCTACGAATTTGCTTTTGCTATAGTAATATAGTTATTGGCTTTTAGTTATAGAAGTTATACGAATATTATGTAAATAAACACTTATTTATAAAAACATATATGAATTGAATGTAATACAGAAAGTACAAATTTGATATAAAGGAGTATGTAAAACAAATAATAAAAATCATAAACAGGCGTTTTAGGAGTTGAGTCGGGAGTTGCGTACTCCCGACGCGACTACACCTCTTGTGCCGAAGAAGAAGAGGACTAGGAACGTGAAGGCACGAGGTATATTGCAGTCTGATCATGCTGAGGCCCCTCTGCCGAAAAAGAGGCAGTGCATGATGGTGCAAATATTCAAATAGAGCAGGACGTTGGTCCGTCTGCTCAGGTTGAGACTGCTGAGGAGATTCCGAGGGACGTCGTTGTGACTGATTAGTCAAAGGAAGTTGGTTCGTCTTCCCCTACCCAGCAACCCACCCCTCGACGAGAGTCCGAGCAGATCGATTCAGTTAGTTTAGAGACCCCGATTGGCACCGGAGAGGATCTTTCTAAGGACATTGATATGACTCCTCCACTTGCCTCGGTTTCACCTTCTCAGACCCCTCATATCCCGTCCCCTCCCATCATACAAACTACACTTTTTGAGCCTCCACTTCCTCCGGCTGCTGTTGTTCAGCCTCTAGTTGCCTCGGATCCTCCCATTGTTGACCCTCCACCCTCTCCGGTCCCTCTTGTTGCTGACGTACCCATGTGGCAGCCAGGGGGACCACGTTTGGCCGTCCTCCTTCGACACTACCCCACTCATACTGCGAATTCGATATGGAGGAGGACTCCTCGAGCTCCGGCCCCTCCTGCCGCCGTCGAGCCTCCAGCTGCTCCAGCCCCTCTTGCCGCCATCGAGCCTGCAGCTGCTCCGGCCCCTCCTGCCGCAGTCGATCCTCCTGCCCCAGCTGTTGACGACGTATTGGTGAGCTTATTTATGAATTTTTTTGTAATTTTTCTGTGTATGGACATAAATGAACTAATCTAAATTATTTTCTTAATTGTGACAGTGGAGGAAGCTGTATAAGGCATACTCACGGCTGTTGGATTAGACTGATATTGAGCATCACAGAGTTGATGCGCCAGGTACATGGTGGGAGATTGCAGGGCGCAGCGGGTTGAGGCATGTTGGGGCTCTTGATTACCGTGGATCGGTCCACGCCATCATTTCGGCCTTTATAGAGCATTGATACCCCGAGACCAACAACTTTCATTTTCCATGGGATGAGATTTCGATCACGTTGCATGATGTGGAGCGTATTTTAGGGTTTCCGATTGACGGGGAGCGTGTCGACAAGCAGCTTGATGACACGGAGTTTCAGGCACGGGTCATGGATATGTTCTCGATTGATGCCCTGACCTTTCGCAGATATACATCCGGTGGCATTCCGTCTGACGAGCTTAAGGCACATGTGATGAGGATGATCGCATCTAGGGTGGCCAGTCATTTGATAGTTGTTGTGGGTCATCGGTTTAGGGCTTTTTTGCAACAATAGCACGAACTGGTCAGCATACAGTACTTGCACTGTCTCCTAGACCCCGACCGCACGAGTGGATATGCATGGGGTGTTGCGGTTTTGGAGAACCTCTTCCGCGAGATGGGCGTTGCGTCCCGACGAGATAGCAAGGGCGTTGCTGGTTGTATTCTCCTTCTCAGGGTAAGAAAATTATTTTAGATGTACTTGTGTATGTTTAGGATTTTTTCTCTATGTAATCAACTAAGTATAATTTTTTTATAGACTTGGATATGGAAGTACCTGCAACATTTCAAAGGGCATCCGACACTGAGGGTAGATCTTTTGGTCGATCCTCGCGCGGGTGCCCGAGCTAGAGTGGAGATGCGCTCGCCTCCGAAGAAGCCAGAGCGACTGGAGGAGATTCGTAAAGTATTAGACATGGTCCGCGCTGATGAGGTAAAAAATAGAGTCCAACAATATTTGGATGGTAGGAAATGTACAAAATGTAGAGCTTGTTGTTATACTTTATTGTTTTTTTTTTGCAGATAAAGTGGCATCCGTGGAGAGGAATTGATCTCGATTCAGAGCGTTACCAGATTTCCAAGTTTCTAGGGGTGCTTGAGTGCTTTGGCACTCAAGAGGTTTACATGCCCGATAGGTGGCTACGTCAGTACTTCCGGGTCCAGTGCATACCTGTTGAGCCCACTATGCCGGATATAGAGGTTCGTGGCACGTCTTGGCGCAAGTATGAGGTGGGTTTTACCAACGAGCAACTCTACTAGAACCGGCGGTACGACCACCTAATTGACCTTGAGCAGTACCCTTTGGCTTGGTATGCTTATCAGGCGAACCTCGCCTACTAGGATTGGTTCGATGGAGTCACACATCCATACGTCGATCCTAGGTCAGAGTGTCAGGACTGTCCGCGCGAGCCACACACCCACCCATCAGTTGTAGTGGATTCTATCATGGTAATATAAAGTTTCGACAATAATTTCATTCAATTATTAATCGTTTTTTATGTTATTATAGCTAAAAAGTGTCATAAATTATGCAGCGACAGCAGCAGGCCGTGGGATACGCGTTGGACACTTTGGGAGCGATGCCCGTTGATCATCTGGCTAGGCTGTACTTGCAGGACATGCTGAGCATATTAGGGGACGACCGTCCACCACTTCCACCTCCTATGAGCAGGCCGTATCAGGATTCTAGATATGAGTCCGGCGAGGGGAGTGGATCTGGAGGTCCCGCGCGGTAACATCATCAAGGTTAGTAAACTATTCGAGAACATTCACCTCCTTCTTAGAGATCATTTCCAACCATCCAAATATTGATCTTACACATGCTAAGAACAAGCTCTACATTTTTAAGTTGGAAACTATTTTTTTTGCTAAGAAATTAAAACTAGAAAGTGCTGCACTTTCAAGTCTTGACTGGATTCCAGTATAGGAGGAATTCCAGTTAATCAGATGGAGAGAGTAGTTCTTCCTAGTTTGATCAGTTAGTTCTTGAAAGTGGAAAGGTTTGAATAGGAAAAAAACAAGTTGTATAAACAGGACTCAGAATTAGTTATAAGTAGTTAATCAGCACAAACTTAAAAAATAGTTTCCAATTTTAATTTCTTAGCATGTGCAAACAATATTTGAATGTAGAACTTTGAAGTTGATGTTTGAAAGTGCTGCAGTCAATATTGATCTTACACATGAATGCAAAAGTTCAGTATGAATGTAACTTAGAATGCATTTGATTAGGAAGGATTAACAGAAGGTTGCATGTAACTTAGAATGCAAAAGTTCAACATTCTATGCACATATATCATGCTTTTTTGCCTTATACTTATTAATAGTCAAATGATATGTTTTTTTTCCATATATCATGGTTGTTTGAATGGGCAGTTTTCTCTGCACATTGTGAGTGTGATGGAATTCTGTAACTTGATTTGGTTCTTCTATTATCACAGGTGCACAGGTCTGTTCAGATACTGAGAGACAAACAAGAACTAGCTGAGAATCAAAAGGAACTAGCAAAGCAAAATCAGCCTCATCTTCTTCCGAGTCCAAAAAGTCATAAGATGTACCATTGATGCATAACCAACAATTGGTTTAGGGTTTTAGAGTTTGTATCTGTTTCGTATCTGTAAATCATGTGCTATAAGTCATGTGCAACAAAATCCTTAGTGAAGGAAAGTTTGGTGTTCAACAACTTATTGGCTTGAGATGATCAATGCCAACTTACTAGTTTATGTATGTTCTTCATAACAGGTTCTTTTTCTGATGTATGACTATTCTGCTGCGGTGGAAATGTATGACTTCATTATGGTCTCTTCTTTCTATCATGTTAGAATGCACTATTGTAGGGTTAAATGGTGTCATGCTTGGATACAGCCATTGCTACTGCAGAACCATATATGAAGACAAATGCTATTATTGATCTATAGCTTGGCTATTGCCGCTATTGATCATTTTTCTTGATTTCGGCTTGACAACAAAGCCCTTTGAGCTTGATAGAGCAGGTGATCTTTTACAGTGATTATCTGCCTCTCCTGAGATCCTGCTGTACTCAAAGAGTAATGGTTTAAATTACTAGATTGATATTTCAGGGCATTATAATAATGTAGCTCCATAATATTAACCAAAATCCATTGATGCTCTGAACCCTACAGAATGTGTGTCCTACAAAAATTTGTGACTGTAGGATCATGCATTTTTTTCCAGGCAATCATATGTTGAGTGATTTAAAAAGTAAATGTTACATGATATGCTTTAAACTTGATGTTGTGTTTGTTCTGTTTAAAAGTAAATATGGATGTGTTAGATTAAAGAACTTGGTGGATGTTTGACTTGATTTTCTCCCAAAACAGTGATTCAGAAAGTTCTAATATAAAGAATAGTTCCAGTGATTTAGAAAGTAAATGTTACATGATCTGCTTTGAGGGTAAATACCAATGTGACAGATCAAAGAACTAGGTAGATGCTTCACTTGATTTTCTCCCAAAATAATGATTATGAAAGCGCCAATGTAAATTCTTGGTTATAACTTCACCATTCTTTTCTGTTCAGTACTCAAATTTGCTGAGTTGAATTTGTCTCTCTTGTTGAGATCTTACTGTACATTGAAGTATTGAACTCGGTGTTTTATAATAACGGAGTTGCATAATATTAAGGTCAAAAGTTTTTACTGGCATGACTGAAATGACCCAGTTTGAGAAGTTGTTTTGTTGTACTGAATCTGCTTATGGCTTGTTTATGGTATTTAGACAAACCATATTCTATTCTATTTATGGCTTGCTTATGAGTCAATTGCACCCGGCCAATTAGCTTTCAATCTCTGGTTTCTGGGTGTTTCATAGATTAAAGAGACAGGCTGACAAGGTTCTCACATGCCAATCCTCAAAATCCTCTCTGGCAAACTCTATAACAGCTTCAATGCAAGGCACCAACATTACTATTCCAGTTTCTGTTCAGAATCAACCAGTTACTCAAGGATTTGTTCAGAAACAATCAGTTCCTTCTGGGGCAACTAGTTTCTGTTGTTTGTTCTGTTTGTATTTGCAGGAAGAGGAGATTGCTCTCTTGGAATCACTGATGGGATAAAGATGATTTTCCAGTGTCTATACTTTCTATAGCTGTATCTTAAGATCTTGCATCTTGCCATTAAATGTTGTGAATTGTTTTTATTCCTCTTGTGTAAATATGCAATTTTGTTTATTCACTTCAAGGAAATCCTAAGCTTAAATTCAAAGCATTATTATGTTCAAATGAATTCACAAATGTCAATTGGCGCAAAAGCGTTGCTGTCACTAGTGTATAAAGGGTGGGCTGTTTTTAAAGTGCCTTACGCTTCATGATGCGTAAGGCTTATGAGAAAAAAGGGGTGGCTTTCGCTCGTCCCCTGTTTCGAACTGTAGACGAAATCCTCAAACGCGTATACTTGGACCAAGTGTGCCGCATTGGCTATCGATATATATCGGTTATAATTTTTTTTCAACTAACCAATTTCGAGTCGGTTTGGTCCGGAATTAAAATGAACCGACCGGTTCACCTATTTTTAGGGTTCGAATAACAAAATTATAACTGGTTCCTAAGATATTGTACTTGATATAATTTTTTAGATCTATAATATATGATTTTATGTATTTTATTATGTGAACCCTTAGTAATCATATTAAACCTCTGATATAATCGAACCGGCCTCAAAATATACTGGAAAAATAAAAATTGTTCCGGTTCTTGAATTTCATGTTATAATGGTTATTACTATAATTTATGGTAATGTTACGATTTATGGTTAGGTTTTAGGGTTTAGTGTAGGGTGAAGGTTAGGGTTAGGGTAGGGTGAAGGTTTAGGGTTAATTTTTAGTGTTTAATAACCTTCTAAACACTAAATCGACATCCTTACAAGTACTTTATTAGGTTTATGGAAAGGGTTTAGGGTTTTGTGATAGGGTTAGTGTTATGGTTTAGGGTTTAGGGTTTTGAGTTTATATGATTGGTATGAACATGATTTAGTGTTAATTGTTAAGTATAATGGGTGATGTTTTTGTTTTTAACATGGTTTAGGTTTACCCTAAACCCTAAACCTAAACCCATTACAAAATACCCTATATCACAAGCATAATCCATTTAACATATTTACCCTGAGATATATACAATATATGCATAAACCCTATAACTAACCTTAAACCCTTGTCATAGTAACAAAACACAATGTCTAAACCTTTTTCCTTATAACATGAAATGTCAACTAGCAGTAGTATTTGTAATGGATATTTGGCGCAATGTATGGTTGTAATGCTAAATAAGGTTTTGTGTTAGTATTATAGGTAATTGATTATGAATATTAAACCATATAGAATGAAATCATCTAAACTCATTACCCTAAACACTAAACAATCTACCCTAACCATTCACCCTACCCTAAACCTTAAACCTAACTATAAATCGTAACCTTACCATAAATTATGGTAATAACCATTATAACATGAAATTTCAAGAATCGGAACAATTTTTATTTTTCCAGTTTATTTTGAGGCCGGTTCGATTATATTAAAGGTTTAATATGATTACTAAGGGTTAACATAATAAAATATACATAAAATCATATATTATAGCTCCAAAAAGTTATGTCAAGTACAATATCGAGGAACCCGTTATAATTTTGGTATTTGAACCCTAAAAATAGGTGAACCAGTCGGTTTATTTTAATTCTGGACCAAACCGACTCGACACTGCGTTACTTGAAAAGAAAATTATATCCTCTATATATCGATAGCCAATGCGGCACACTTGGTCCAGGTACACGCATTTGAGGAATTGGTCTATGGTTCGAAACGGGGGACGAGCGAAAGCCACCCTTTTTTTCCTAAAGTGCCTTGCGCTTCATGAAGCGCACGCTTCATGAAGTGCAAGTCACTTTACAGTCTCCCATCTGTGTTGTTTTAAGCCTTGCGTTACGCTTCATGAAGCGCAAGTTCCCTATTACAGAATCCAGAAAATATTTTGCAGGCGTTTGTAGAGAACTCTTAGTTGGCCACGATGCTATATTTACCGAAGCGATCTACGATTTCCTTATTTTTCATTGATTTTGCTTGGTTTTGGCGCAAAATTTCCCCGCCAATATCAAACCATGGCCAAAAACTTCCATGCTTCTGCATATATCTATAAAAACCAGTTGCCTTCTGCATACATCAACGCTTCTGCATATATCTCCATAATCAAAGCTTCAATGGCATATCCTATTCAAGATGAATTCCGCAAGCACTGATGTACAAGAGATCCGTCTCTTCATTCGGGAGCTAGTCAACAACAAGGAAGTAGGCTTGATGACTGTCGGGAAACACCTTGCCCGACTAGGTTACCTCACCACAATGGAGAGAATTTTCAAAGAGGAGATGGAACTGCAAGAAATCGTTCTCTTCAATGCCGAAGCAAGGGCCAATGACAACCCTGAGATGGAAGTCCCATCATACACTGATTTACGTCTAGTTAAGCATGAGGAAGATGATGATGGTTTCAATCCAAACAATCCAATCATCATAGACTAGATTATGTTTTAGACTAGATTATGTCTTAGTACTCTGTTTTCTTTTACTTTGTGTTGGTCTATCCCATGTTTTTAGTGACCTTAACAGCTATTAAGAGGGGCAGTTCACCCTCTTAGAGTACCTAAATGGAAGTCTTTCAGTTTATCCATGTTCTTTCTATCATACATATGTTGGTTCTTGTAAATTCTTTCTGAGATTAATTAACAGAGCTTTTGTTATGATTACTGGAATTTGAAGAATGTTTAATTTGTTCGCCTGATGGTTATAAGGGTTATTGTGTATCAAAAGCACGACGACCTTCTGATATACAGACTCACAATACATGTGAACTTACATATGAGTATGAAGAATGTAAAATGCGTTCCTCAGATTACTACTGTTGCCACTACTGTAGTGCACAAGAGAAACTACTATTGTTGCCACTGGTTGCTGCAGGTTTGGATATATTCTGGCGTCTAAGCCTTGCGCTTCATAAAGCGTAAAGCTTGATGAAGCGTAAGTGTTTGTCAGAGTTCGTTCGACCAGGTTTCGAATAGGGTAGGGACCTTACGCTTCATGAAGCGCAAGGGTCTAAACTATCCAAGTTATGCTTGGCCTTCGTTTTCCCTATTCTGGGTGCATTGCACATCATGAAGCGCACGCTCCATGATGCGCAAGGCATATGATCCCTCTACGCCCCTCAAAGAAGGGATCACGAGTCTTGAGCCACCTAAAGACCCAATTCACGGGCCGTGACCTCCATTTCACGACCCGTGATGGCCATCACAACCGGACATTTGTCCTCATTCCGCCAGTCACGATCGTGATCCCTTCTGTGAAGCCCGTTGGTGCTCCATCTTGATACATGACCCCATTCCCGGGCCTCTAAGACACATCATCATGCCCCGAGTTGAAGTATTTTATCATAAGTCGCCTTAGATGGTATTTTATTCAAAGCCATTAACAATTATACTAGCACAAAACCATATTTAGCATAACAAGCAAACACTAA
The DNA here is from genome assembly GCA_964016875.1 of Fallopia convolvulus. Classification (NCBI taxonomy): domain Eukaryota; kingdom Viridiplantae; phylum Streptophyta; class Magnoliopsida; order Caryophyllales; family Polygonaceae; genus Fallopia; species Fallopia convolvulus. The sequence continues at coordinate 21,637,522 of OZ024733.1, forward strand.
GCCAAAAATGCATTACAAATAAGACTAATACGGTTCTAACTAATTACATATATCATCAACTTCAAACAGCAACATTGGATCGAGATTATGGATAATCCACTTCTCGCGCCATGTTGCCATTCTCTGTCTAAACGGCTCATCCCACCCGTTGACGCTAGGGTGATGGGTTCTTGTCCAATCCCTCGGCGGAGGAGGAAGTGGGGAGTCATCGCTCAACCAGACCTGCAAATTAAACAGATAATATATTACCGAGTAAAAAAGTATAAGCGCTAATGTACTTCATGATAATAATATATGACTCACAAGTATGAAGTGATCTTTGTTTCCCACGAGCGCTATGGTATATATCTTGGTCGGAGGGTCCCGGTTGTCCCCTCTCGTCTACATCGGCAAGCATGTGTGTGATCAATCCCACAACAACAAAACAACTGCAACCTAATGTAGTGTGGCAAAGATCAAACCGGCTATGGGCATCTCCATCCAAAATCTTCGAGTGCAAGGGCTCATCACATGGGGCATAGTATCCAACAACTCATCAATAGGGGGTTTGTTCAAAATAGGCTCATATACGCATCTGTTCCTCCTCAATTCGGCTGTCAACTCCAACCGAACTCTATGGTACTCGCTCTGTACTTGTCCCAACAACACGACGAGTGATCGATAACCGCAATGCCCATCTGGCGTTACATCCTGCAACTGATCAATGTAAGGAAACATGAAGTCGTTAACATTGTCAACTCCAAAGTTGAAATCCAGCCACATCATGCTGCCCCTCGCTTCCTGTGTACTTGTCCCTGTAGCAACCTTTTTCGGGGCCTTGTTGGTTGAGCCCTTTGGCCTTCCACGCTTTTTGCCGGGCAATGAGGTTTTTACTTGGCTCTCCTTTTCCTTCAGTTGCTTCTCCTTTTCATATGCCTCCATCCGATGCTCAAGCAAAGTATTATTCCTCTTTGTGGACCACTTAGTGGACCCCTTTGGTCGTCCCCTCTTCATAGCATCTATCTGCTCAATCAAAGACGACTCTTTTCCCAGCACATTGTCTACAAATGACTCTGTGATCGAGTACACATGGTCATATGTCAATTCACCCTGACGCTTCCTCTCCACCATATCTTCCCATCCGATCTCGGTAAGTTCTTTTGACTCTTTGTCTTCTATGGGCATACGCTTCGGATCAACTCCCTCCCATACCACCTGATGCCAAAATGGGTGTATGTCACCTGGCGGGATTGACCGCTTAGTGAGAATGGTTTGGGCAATCGTATGACGGCAAGGAAGACCCATGCACTCCCGTACCCAAAAATCAACACACTCTTTCTTTAATTTTCCTTCTACGGCATCCCTGTTCAGGTCGTAGTACATATCAACAACTTCGGAATGCACAATGTTGACACTTTGTAAAATAGGCGCATGAATATCGTCCTAACTCGACTAGGGACACTATTCAACTCAGTTGGAGTCTTGCTACGTGACATCTCCAGATCTCCCCTTTTATCATTAACTTGGCGCTGAATGTGATTGTGGATCCTTCCGATCACTATGTTGAAGCCTCCTCGAGAATTGTCAAGTATTTTTTTAAGCACGTTGTGCATGCCCTCCGCCCTGTGTCATACATATTAGTATTATAAATAATGTACATTAAAAATGTGTAAATCACATAATTTTAACAACCAAAAATATATAAACCATTAAAACGTGTGTACCTATTTGTTGTTGTCATTTCGAAGTGGGTACAATGATCAGTCCATGCTCTAACTATCGACTTCTTGTAAGGCCCGAGCCATGACTTCTCAACATACTTCATCAGCCCTGGCTAATGCTCTTTGACTCTTCTAAGCCTATCCTCGTATTTTGCCTCCGTTGTCGACATGAATATGCCCCAACATCTATAAGCAAACCTTTTCGCCTTATCTTGGTCCTTTAGGATACCTACAATGTATGCTAATATGTTCCCCTTAACATGGACCCAACATAGAAGATGTTTGACCTCCTCTCCAAACACAACGTCCTTTGCGTTAATGATTGCCCTCTCTCGATCCGTGACAATCGCAATTGGCGTTGCTCCCACTTCCTGAAACAAACGCTTCAAATGCGCCAACACCCATGAATAACTAGCGGTGTCTTCTCTTGAGAGAAATGCAAAACCTATGTTGAAAGATCTGTTAGTGCATGTAAACCCAACCATTTGCAGCAAAGCCATGTTGTACATGTCAATACATGAAACAATTATACAACTTTACAAAAACAATAATTGCCTTTGTATATAATTAAAAACTTCACAGATTGTACTTGTTGGTCTTATATGTGCTGTCCATAATGGCGACATACGGAAACAACTTCAGTAGATGCAACGAGGTGGGGTGCACAAAGAAGAGGATATCAATATAATATGAACCACCTATCCTATTCGGAAATACTCTGTAACCGTTTCTTTGTAGAAAATGCAGTGCATATTGGGTGGTTGTCAGATTTGCACTATCCTCTTTCAAATACCGTGCCCTCAAATTTGAAACTTGCTTCCTTGATGTCACATTTCCGGGGTAAATATTTCTCAACCGCTCCACTACACGAGCAGGTGGCACATATATATAGCTCAATTCCTTCACAAGCAGTTTTTTTGCTTCCGTCATTCGGCCTGAAAATGAATTGCCAAGCAGACTAGTGGGGAGGTCGTGGTTGTGGACTCCGCACACAACCGTTAGTGCCCACTTCCCGATCGATTTACTTCTAACACCAAGCAACTCGAATTTGGATTTGCACTTTGTGTACAGGGTTCGCACCTGAGGCGGTGTAACAGTAGGGATGAAATCACCCTTCTTCCCAGGTCTATACATACCATGCCTATGACATGCTAGCCTGACCAAATTTGCATTTGACGTTTTTATAGGCAACGCCATATTTCTTTCACGCCCAACTTGCCTATCCCAGACTATCATTTCATCTCGACTATCCCACACCCCATCGTGATGAAAGTCAACAGAAAAATCTCTCCCATTTACCTATTTATAAATTAAAATTACTTTCAATTAAACTGCAAATACACACACTATGTTTTTAATAATAACATATTTTTTACTATTATTTTCCATTCAAATCTACACTATTAAATAACAATAATATTTTTTCTAAACGGATATAATCAATACAAATATATAAGATTAATAATTTAATTTTTTTTTAAATTTACAAATACAAATAACGATACCTTCAAATTTCTGAATATAAAACTATAAACTGCAATTTAAATATATGATTTTTTTAACAAAAACTGACCTCGACTATGTCGTTTTCTTCTTCGTCAACGTCTATTTCTCCTCCTCCTTCTTCTTCAAAACATGATGACAACTCTTCATAAGATGATGATGATTCCGCTTCATAAGGTTCATTTGAAAAAGGCGATTCCGTCAATGAATTTTCTTCATATGATCTATTGGATGCCATTGTATTTTGTGAAAGTTGTGTTTTTTACTCACAAACTTTGTGATCTATGAATATATATATAGGGCTTCAATGTTTGATATGTAATCTATCTTATGACATAAAGATAAAAATACGAGTATGAATATAATTTTTTTTTCCAAATTTACGTTAACACACCTAATTCCATGGCGGTGGCGTAGCGCGCGGGAGAAAACTCCCCAAACCCTTACGCTTCATGAAGCGCATGCCCCCGGTTATGACCCGATGGAGGACACCCTTTGAGTCATATGCTTCATGAAGCGTACGCTTTATGAAGCATATGATTCCCGTGTGCGCCATGCGTTTTTTTCCTGTGCATAACGAATCTGCCTTTAAAATTGACCCTTTTTATTTTTCTTTTTGGTAGAAATTTGACCCTCTTTCTTCGTCATCTCTCGTCCTCTCTACTTTCTCAAAAGCCAAGCGCACCGACACCGGCTCACCACTCCCGCCTGACCTTCGCTCTTGCTGGATTGGACGCCCCCGCACATCTCCGACCTTTCTTCACTCAATTTCGCTGCTGCATTTGCTTTGTTGTTCAGGTAAAATGGTTCCGAATTTTTCTCCCTACGGCCTTTCCGCGTTTGGCTTGGATGATTAGGGTTCTAATTTGAGATTTCCTCTCGATTCGATTGGGTTGTGTCTCGTTTGTCAATGTTCTCTGATTTGGTCATTATAATCAAGTTCAGTGTAATATTTGGAAGTTTAGGGTTTCCATGGTTCGTTTTTATATTTGGGATAGCTTGAATGCTGTTTTTGGGATAAGTTCTTCAGGTTTCTCCATTTGTATAGAATGGGTTAGGCTTAAAATGTGGACATATATTGTTGAGTTTTAGGGTATGCAAAGCAAACATAAAAGCAAATTCACATTGTTAAGTTGAAGTGAAAGTCGATCCTTGTACAACAAGGCGGTTTGAGTAGACCTCGAAAGGTAATCTCGTGAGTAGACCCATTCAAGGGTAGTCTCGTTGGGTGTAGGCTCAAGGCAATCACCGTCGACTCACTTAAACATCTTATTAAGTTACTTGGATAAAGGCTACAAGTCGAACGATTAGATCGATCTTTCCTTCAACGTATATTGCCCCTATTCCATGCCAACGGTTCGTGCAATACCATTGTGAGATAAAACGTACCAAATGAAAACAATAGACGTGTTGGCAAGACACATCTATTAAGAACAAACATACCTTATTCGAGTTCCATGATTCCGCTTCATCCTTTACTTGAACGAAGTCTTCTTCTTCCCATGACGTGCGTGGTTCCTCCTTCACTTGGATGAACTCTTCTTGCATCTCCACTTGAGGTTTCTTCTCCACTCCAACTTGTGAAGATCGATCCATGATTCCCTCTCACACTCGTGTTTGATTTTGTGAATAACTCAATCAAAACAATGCCAAGTCTATCACGACTTCAAGTGTTTTTTCTACCGAATTTGTGTGGAACAATGGACTGTTTTCCTTGTGTGTTTCGTAACCTCAAAAGAACGGCATTCCACCCTTAAATAGGCGTGTATAAACTGTCCAAAACTGCCCATAGGCGGTTACACAATTCGGTTGGAACAATGGAAGGATGAGAGTGAATTTAGGGGAAAAGTAGTTGCAACTTCCCCTTCTCTTTCCTTGTCATATTGGGAGTCTAGATTCACCCCCCCCCCCCATGGACTCCAAATAGGCGTTAAAACCAGCCTATAATTGGCCCAAAGGAAAGCCCAAAAATCCAATCCAAAAGGCCCAAGACTTCGGCCCAAATTGCAAGGCATGAGGCCCATGCCATGCGCACATGCTTGCAGCCCAACATCCCATAGGCGCGCCCCATGGGCCGGCCCACCTAGCCCCACACCTAGCTAGGTCACTTACCTAGTGTAGCTGGCCCTTAGCTAGTTGTGCTAGCATCCAGCTAGTTGAGCTGACTTGAGCTGCGTTTGAGCTCGTTGAGCTGACTTTCAAGCTTCTTGAGCTAACTTGAGCTAGTGTGAGCTAACTTGAGCTTCCATGAGCTAAACCCTAGCTACATAAGCTTCTTATAAAGCTTATACAATGAGTCTAGAGCTTGTTCAAGCTCGTAGAGCTAACTTTAAGCTACCAACAGTGCGTTGGTGCAGTGGTATGTGAGCTGCACTTGGAAGGGCAAACCCCGTGTTTGATCCCCCGCAACGTCGTTGGGAGGAGTTTAAAGCCGTAATTCCCTACCCCGCTCCGAATCCGGATGTAGTCCTGGGCTTAAGTCCGACCCGAAGCCACTGGGGCAGGGCGAACCGGATGGGAAATCAAAAAAAAAAGAGCTAACTCTAAGCTACTATGAAGCTTAAATACTTCTTTCTAGCATACATAGCTATGTGCCAAGCTATTCCCAAGCTTTGGTTCTTGCTTAGAGCATCTACCAAGCTTTAGAGAAGCTTCCTAACTTGCATTAGAACATGCACAAAGCTACAAGACTCAAATACAAAGCTCAAAACCTTACCTTAGCTCCATAACTCGGACTCGGCGCCATGGGCCAATGCCCTAGGCGCGCCGCACGCTCACCGCACATGCCTTGGTGCATCGCTAGTCTCACGCAGCCTTGGCCTTATCCTCGTAGCGCCAAGGCGCGCCTCAAAAGCCGAGTCTTGAACCTCAAATCGTGTACAAGGCGCGCCGCTAGCTTTCGAGTCTAGAACCTCAAGTTTGAACTCCTATCGCGCCACGCCCTAGTACCGTGCCGATGCACCATGCGACTCCGAGCGATGCCTCCTCCAAGGCGCGCCCTCGCCAAGTGCCGTGACACACGAGGTTCCAATCCTTGGTGTTGGTGTGCGATTTATTTGGATCTTTCTATACATGACAACTCTCTATAATCACATCATGGCAAGTCATACATGTCAATTCCTCAATCGACATTATCAATATGACTTGTTAACCTCAACTTGCTCTTATAGGGATTTGATGACTTTACACAAATCACCAACATATATAGTCTAAGGTTTGTGGTTTGTTTCACTACCTTTGACAATTTGAGCTCAAATAATGTGGTTCTGTGGCAAAAGGTAGCCCTGCAAAAGCCACTTTATTTCTGGATGCTACTGAAACATAGAAAACAGTTGTCCTTTATTATTTCATGTTACATGTGTATATATGCTATGCGTATGGGCATTAGTGCATTACTGAAATTTTGCATAACTCAATAGGTATGGCTGGTGTCCTTGTGTTTTTATCAATTTCTAATATATGATGTTACTGTGTTAGAGGATGTTAAGAATACGTTTTGTTCTACGAGTATATATCATTAATTATGCTCTCATAATTTGTGATTTTGCCAAGTTGTATTACGTAAATTGGAACTCCAATTTCATCTCTTACGACTCAATAATATCTAATTCTCTTCGTGCATTGTTTGTAGTCACATGCCCATAGATTTGAGCACTTTCCCTCATATCAATTTGTTTATCTTTTTGATTATGATAGCATGTAGGCTATCTGTATTGCTCCTAAGTTTAGCCAACACGTAACCATTTGTTGTTTATAGAAAAGAATGCATCTCTGAATTTGAAACATAATGATTCACTAATCTACACGGCCTTATGAATTCGAGTTATTATTGCAAGGAACCAAAGCATTTTGCCATGGTGGTGACCAGGCAGCAACATCCAATGATGGTTATCTCAATCTTTAAGATTTCTAGGTGTGTCAATGTTGTATTACCATGTTTCCTTGAAAGTGATTTTTGGATGAAGAAATCTTATTCGGTATCTCAATATTACATTATTGCTTGTTTATGCTTGGGACTTTGAAAATTAGGTTTGATATTTCAGGGTTTTATCATTTTCCAGTTTCTTCGTGTAAAATTAGTCCACATTTCGGCTTCTTTATCATTTCCTTGATTGTAGGAACTCAGGGACCGTTTTTCGTTTTGTTTCTTCTGCTGATGTAAATTTTGCTATTTCCAGTTGGGGTTTGAGAACATCTCAAAAACTGGGAGAAGAACATACTTTAGTGGTCTGGATAAAGATCTTCAAATAGGTATTATTTCTTCTAATGGATTTCCTCTTTGTTCAATTTTTTTTCTTCTTAGAAACGGAAAATTGTAGATGTACTGATCACAACAAAAGGGAGAAAATGGTTTAAAGGGTTGTTCTTGTTCCAATAAAAATTATTTCTGTTTACTTTGTGTGGGGTTCTAGAAGACAAGTCCATGACGAAACTAAATCTCCATGGCCAGAAAGATTGTGATCCAATGAGCTGGTTTTATGTCCTTTCCTCTATAAGCATTCATGCTAATTATGTGGTAGATTATGTAATAGTGAAAACTAATCTAGAGTCTTTGTTTTTATAGCCTGGAAAATAGAAAAATTATCATTTCTCAACTTTTAACCTCGTACAAACACACATAATATACATATGCTTGATGATTGAACATTGTTGCCGATAATCTTGATATGTTACTTGTTCTCAATAAACTATCGTGTTGTTATACCAAAAAAAAGGAATACAACTTATAGTAAATTAAAAAGTATGGAATATTGCCTGATTTAAGACACTTTAGGTGCTCAGATAAGACATTGCAGATGAACCTGTATATTCATTTATTTGAAGTTCCTATGTGAGAATACATGTTTTCTATTTTATATAAATTATGCACATTTGGTTTTCTATATGTCCATCCTCCAATAAATTATTCTTTATTAGTAGGCTGATGGCCTAAACAATTCTACTTAAGAAGACTGAAACTCTGAACACTGAACAATTAACTACTATGATTAGCTATATAGTGTACTACTAGCTGGAAGTGAGAGTTTTAGGTGGACATGTTTACGTTTCATATCCGAGTAAGTAAGGTCTTGTTCACTATAATTTAATGGTTAGATTTAAAAAAAATTAAAATTAGTAAGCAAAATATCTAAAATGAAAATAAAATAAATAGATTACAACTAAGTATGGAGAGATGAACAAATGATCTTGATCATTGAATTTTTCTTTAGCAGTTAATATTTTATTTACTGGTAGAGTAATTTTTTACACTTCACTGTGACTGAATGAAAATGTGTACTACTTGAAATAGATCTGCACAGTATACCGAAATCTGGTATAATTTCCACATACAAGGTACTACTTATTTACTTATTAGATTTTTGTTAAGTAATTTTAAAGGTAAATACAAGTATAAATAAGATCCTGATATAAAATCTGATGAATTGTCTACTGATATAAAATCTGATGCGTGTTTAACTTGTCTTTAGATTAAACGGATATATTTTGCATGTAGCAAAAACTATGCTAATTACTTACATTATATCCATAATAACAATATCTATAGCCGATAGTTATATCTACAATAGATTAACCAAACCGGTGAATTGTCTACTGCTTTCATGGCCATGCAAAAAATGGCAAAAAAAAAATCCAAAATCTAAATCTAGATAAATATAACTACATAATTGCTCTCTTGATTTTTTTGGTGTTAGATTGATTGTCGATTGGATTTTTACTGGATGGAATACATATAATGTTATTGTCTTGCTCATTTTATGCGTTCATCAAGGCTGGCTAACAATTTCACACTTCTAATTAGAAGTATATGTCCGTGCAAATGCACGGGTTAATAATTCTATTTAAATTTTTTTATATGTTTACGTATTTTTTTTTTCAAATATTATATTCCATCAATGAATTTTTTTAAGTTGTATATCTTTTTTACATATAAGTTATCACATACATTTACAATTGACATTCAATTATTTAGAAAACCTATATTTTATAGGTTTTCTAAATAATTAATTTATGATTGATGTATAATATTAAGTAAATATTATAGGTTTTCTAAATAATTAATTTATGATTGATGTAAAATCTATGTATATATATAAAAGACGCAAGGAATAAGGCCACCACGTTGCGCCACCTAGGATTTTCCTACGTGTCGTTCCCACATTAAGCCACCTAGGATTTCGCCACATAGGATTTTTTATTTTGGGAATTTATATATGTTGATATTATTTTAGGATAATATAGAAATATGATAAATTAATCTAGAAAAGATTCTATTTAAAATAAAGATGTTATCTATTATATATTAGGAATTAGGATAGATCTAAAAGATTTTATCTAAAATTAAAATAAATTATAGAACATTAGATATATATATATATATATTAAGATAGATATATTAATTTAGTTTTGCCAACTAAATTTCTATCTATTTATATGAAAAAAATTAAATTGGAATTTTGTTAAAATTAAAGAAAATTATTTTATCTTTATTTTTTATCTATTTATGTAAAAAAATTATCTTAAATAAAATTTTGATTAAAAAATAGAACTTTCAATCTAGATAATTACTTGGTGACTTTTGATTAAAAAAAATTACGTTGCTTTTTCCTTATTTTTTTTGAATTATTTATGTAAATATAAATAATTTTCTTATCATTAAAAAATTCATTCATTATTTATATTTTTTCATTGTTTTTGATTAATTATATTTTTATTTTTTATTCAATTTTTTTTAAGAATTGAATTTGATAAAAAATTTCAAAAATTTAGATTAATTTTACCTTTTTATACTTTTTTGTAAAAGATTTTTAAAATAAATGATTCTAATTCAAATAATTTTTATTTATATTTTTGCATAAATAAATTATAATTAATCCATCAAAATTATAGCGGGCTCACCTTAATAAATTTGGCCCCGTTTCACATGACACCAATTGTAAAATTTTATATAATTTTTTTTCTAATAAATAAGTTTTTTATATTAAAATTAAAAGCATACTCATTTAATAAATTAAGTATTAAATTAATGTAGTCGTGCATGGCACGACGGGTATAACTAAATATTATGTGTGGAAGGTCAAGAGTCTAAGTTAGAGTATGTAAGATATGTATGATATTAAGTCTATAGAAGACAATTAAATACTTTAAATTCAAAGCATTAAATGTAAAAAAATACAAATTTACAGGTTAGATTAGATAGATTAGATATAAAGAGTTTAGAAGTAAAACAAACCTAATAACCGGCAATTATATATAAGCAATTTAGCATTGGCTCTTCTTCGCCGACAATAGTTATGGAAAAAGACCAACGACCTTCAAAATGTACAAAAGGGAGTTTTTAGGACCCAAAAAACCCCTTCCGTTTTATTTGTGCTGTAGCCTTGTGTAGGGTTTAAGGGTAAAACACCAATACGGAGAGATGATGGGTAGAAGGCTGGTCTCTTTCCTTAGATCTCCTCGGGCTACCCAGGCTTCCAGGTTCCCTCCTGCCACCTTTTTTCTCGTATATATCTATTTCTGTTCACTTTATCGCTGTTCATCACAATTTGTGTCCGGATATTTTTTATTGCCGCCCAATTGCTATATTTACACAATCAAATTTGATTTGTATTGTTTCAAGACGTGATTGCGTTGCCGGAAACGATTTTGCACCCAATTGCAAATCCCTAGCTCACTTTCATTGTTTGTATCTGTGATTTCACATTGAAACTGAAGTCTGAAACTGGATTTTGATTCACGGATCACTTTGAGTTGGGTCTTTCATATTCTCGGACAGTGGTGTAAATTATTAGGGTTTATGGGAGTTCATTTCTTCTGGGCTCTAGTCCATTTTGAGAGGTGGCTGACTTTTTCTTTTTTCTTTTCCCTTTCAGTTTGCCCAACCCCATTGAGGGAGAAAGAGGGAAGGGAAGATCATTTGGTAGGAAGGCATTCTCTACGGTGCTAATTTGTCTAACCGGTGGTGTTGCTTTGAGTGCCATTGATGATCTTACCGTTTATCATGGCTGCAGCAGGTATAAATCATTGTTGTAACAAATTTGTTAGCTTATGCATTTATTTTAAGGTGCTGCATAATAATTGCATTGTATTTCATAACCTATTCATAAACTCATGCTGAATTTGTATAAAATTGGCCCAGTTTGGTTAGAATTGGTACTGGTATGGAGCTTTGATGTTTGGTGTTTGTTATAATATTTTGATAGAGGATTGGTATAGGAGGACCGGTATCAAGACCATTCCAAAAACCAAGTATTAGGTTGGTTGATTTGATACTTGTACAAATCTCATACTTGTGAATTCGAAATGGACCCCAAATTTCTATCACTGGTTTGCTAAATGCATTTGTGTCAGCTTGCCCTTTTTCCTCCATAAATTGTTCAGCTTTTTGGTTGTATTTTACTCCATGCGCTCAAATGTCTCTGATAGCCCAATGTTGTTTCATTTGTAAGCACTGAATCTTCCTTAGCTTTGTAAAGCTGCATTATGTAAGCTCAATCTCTTTAATCAACATGGCAGGAACTATCCATCAAATTATAATGCCTTATAACCTCACTTCAATTAGATTATAATGCCTCTATTTTCATTGAAGTTGCTCCAAGGATGTCACTGTATGTTTTGCATGTCTACTCTTCTGGTTATTATTCTTCATATCTCATTGAAGGCTGAGATTATCATTGCATCTGCACTATTGTTAACTGCAATGTTTCTGACTAAACCCTTGTTTTTCTTGGTTTAGAATACTTTAATATTTGCAAAATTGAGTTTTGTGACCTTGTTTCCCTGATTCAGCAAGGCAATGGAGAAAGTCAGTAAAAACCAAGAAATCATAAATGCTATTGGGGAACCAGTTGTAAAAGGTCCTTGGTATAATGCATCATTGGGTGTAGCACACAAGAGGAATTCAGTATCATGTTCCTTTCCTGTGTCTGGACCTCAAGGCAATGGGATTCTTCACTTAAAAGCTGTTCGCAGTGGAGGTCAGACAATTGGAACTTATCCCTTCTTTGGCTTTGCTGCTTTCAAATTCACACCACCACCCATAATGCATTTAAAATTTTGTACTTATTACAGTACAATGTATTATAATGCAAGAGTTGCATTATCATTTGTAATCCAAACACCCCCTTGATCTGATTCTTGTGCTGGTTTTTTAGAGAAATTGTTTTGTCAATGGATCCATTTTGTTATGTTGCAATGAATTCCTATTCCTTAACTGACATTGCAGTTTTTTGTATGGAGCAGATGGGTCATTGCTATCATTTTTCAAGCCCCGTGAATTTGAAATCTTGATGATGGATGCTCTGCTTCATGTGCCAAGCAACGACGAGAAACATCAGACAGTCAAAATCAATCTGTCAGATGAAACTTCTCCCTCCCCAGCATGTTTTACATGCCCTAGACCTCAAGAACCAGTGAACCTGCATAAGCAATGAATGCCACTATGCTTATAAGACTACTATTCTTTTATCATGTTCCCGATCAATTGAACAGTTTGGTAGCCTCTTTATTTGTTTGCATCCAACAGAATAAGATTCCTACATACCATGTATGGTTGGGAGTTGGCACAGGGAATTGCCTGATACTCCGATATGCTCACAATATGCTGTTGAGAAATGGATCTAAGCAGAGTTTCATGTTTTCTTAGAATCAGATATGAATCAATTGTGTCATAGCTAATGCTGTTTAATAGTAGCAGTGGTACAAATACGTGCACTTGCAAGATGAGACTCCTCCCTTCACTAACATGAAGCTGATATGAAAATGTTCCCAAAAATAAAATTTATTTTATTAGCAAGGGTAGTAAAATTACGAAAAATGGTATGAGAGTTTAAATGAAGATAGCAATCACTAAAATGAAGACGAGAGAGACTCCGTCCGATCATATATTTGTTGCTCATTTTTGGGCCTAGTTTTGATTATTTTCAGCAGTTGATTTTATTAGATTTCAAGGCTCCATCAATATGACGCTTAGGAGGCATTGTTGCAGTAGCAGTATAATTGTATAAATATTGTAATTCTCTTCAATACGAACCTTTGAAAAAGTTAAAGCTTGAATTAATTCTTTCCATAGTGATGTCTTTCGCTATTAGAAGACGACCAAATCTCAAATAGTATAAGGTGAAAATTCCTTCCATTGATGAAAAATGATACCACTAACTCACTAAGTTGTCCGTTTGCAAAAATTGAAAGACAATATCCAGTTTACATATTCCAAAAAAAAAAACCCACAAAGATTTTGGCCAAGTTTACGCATTCATCTTTTCAATCAGCTCATTTATACGGTCCCCACGGTCTCCAGAGTCTCCTCCTTTCTTGTACTGATTCAGCTTGCCTTGAAGAACATCATCCTCTTGAGGCTTGATGAGCGCAAACGGACACAGAGAGTTCACAACTCGCTTGAAATTAGGCCCAACACTCGCAATTTCATGGATGATATCTTGAATACATAAAACATCATACTTTCCGAGAGCCTGATAAAAAAAGCTAGTATTACAACTTGACACTCATAAATGATAACCGTTAGGTGCACAAAATATTTAGAATTGATAATCCACTTCCAAAACAGTCTCAGACGAATTTATGGAAGTAAAAAAGCTACCTGTTCAATGATGTTATTGTCATGTAAAGGAACTTTCTGCTTCTCTACTTTTAAAAGACCCTTCTTGTGTATAAGAGCCTTTACATTCTGCATATTAGGGTACCTGGAGAATATTAGGAAGGAGAATACTGTAAGATTCATGAATTACAGAGCTAAAAATCTCAATAACAAAAGTTCACTGGTGCAACGTGAATGTGTAGTCATGTGCATCAGAAAGTTTATTATGAATAACTAATATGAAAACAATAGAGAGAAATCTCCAAGAAACTAATGGAATGATGATTGGTTTCATTAAAGGCTACATCCAGCTAAAAGTAGTATTTACGAAAGATGTACAAGTATGTGACTTGCAAATTGAACAATGGATAGAAGTTCCATACTTAGGCTGTGTTTGTCAAGTATTTTATCAAGAACTTACAATTATTTTTAAGAGCTTATTATTCCCGAGACAAGAATCCCACCAACACTAAGGCCCCTAATAGTAAATTTCACTATCCCCAAAGAAGAAAACGAGGAAGAACACAAACATAGATTGAGGTAAGGATGTCTATCTGGTTCACTCTATTCTAATTCATGACTATACCTCATACAGGACCATTAGAATAAAGTAAGCAAAGATGTTGTTAAACAATAGGAAGCATATGCAAATATTAACCAGTCATCACTTAAACAAAAACTCTACGGAAATACTTAATCAAGTGTCTACTCTTGAGTTTATCAAAAAAAAAAATAGTGTTATAACTGCAACAATTTTCGAACTTGATCAACTAGACTAGACTAGATGCCGCAAACAGAACCATAACCAAAATGTGATCCTCTGAATGTTTAAAATGACATTCTCAGACATGCATTCTCTCTCAAACCTCTCACAAACAAGCATAAAGTAATGGAAAAGGCATTAAAGACACCATAAAATATCTTTGGATCCATAAAATATATGGCAACTATAAGAAGGAATGAAATAGTGAACTTAGAGAAAGCAAATGCATTAAAATATCAGTTGCCTATCAATAATTTAAAAAAGCACCAAATAAATTGATTTTTCATACCCATAAGTTACAAATGGCTCGACAATCTGCAACATTGCCAAATTTTCTTCACTTGCTTTGAGAAACACACCACTGAAGAGTTTCCTCAAACCCAAGGAGTTCAAAGTCTTCTTAACTTGTGGATGGATATCATTTTTACTGGAAAATTATAACACACTAACGATGAGAATACAAATACTAACAGACTAATCAAAACAAATTCGATATAAACTCAATGACGGGAATAAGATATTCTACCCTTGTATACGTATGACAAAAAGCAGCTTTGAACCTGAGATTACTACATCAGTTCTACTCCTCTTTGATCTGTGCTTCATGTTAACAAGGTCAAGTTCCTACAACAAGATACCATTAAGATAGAGGTGAGCAGGGTATAGAAATAGCAGATATTATAAAGAATGAGAAGTGGACAAAAATGCAAAGCAGAAGCAAGAATAATGGAATTAGCCAAGATAAGTTAATAAAGTTATTGTTTCTCATATCCCCTTGGATCAGTTCCCAAATTGAATACTGTACATCGTTATTGAGGCCCAAGCAGAAAATAAGGGGAGAAAATGAAACCAAAAACCTCTGCACGGAAATAGCATTTGTTTCAAGTTACAAGTCTATGAAAACATACATATAGCACAGCTATATGACTTCCCCTAAATGTTAGCATCTCCAACCATCTTAATGTATACAGACTGTAAAGTGTCCACTGAATCTCTATCATTATCAATTAAGGCCATGCCCATCTACCTAAGAAATTCTACAAAGTTTGATTGAACATATTTACTGCTTTGATATTTCAAAGCATATAATTTACCACATAACAACCACAGATTCATAAAAAAACAATCTTGGGCAATTGATTCTGCGAAATCATGCAGTTTGTGTCATTCAAATTGGATAAATTCTAAATTACTGCTACTCTCGATTCTCAACCTTACCCACCACCAAACTATCTCAATCCAAAACAAAGAACACAATCAATCTTTTCTGAACAAAAAAGAAGAACCCTAAACGGCTAGAAGAACGTAAACCCCAACAAGCGGTAGTTCTCCGGTAATGAAAAGGTGTGAAAGGGATAAAATACCTTGTTACGGAACTCTTTGATGAACTCCTCGGCCCTTTTGAAAGCGAGTTTCTTGTCTTGCTTGAGCTGCCATTTTTTCTCGAGCAACTGCTGCTTCCTTCGAATTGCCCACTCCTCGCTGCTCTTCCTTTTTTTCAGCACCGTCTCTTCTATGTAATTCAGTTGCAGTTGTTGATGCTGGTGCAGCTCTAATTGGTCGTTGTTCTCCATTGCCTCGCCTTCCATGGTTCTGTGCGGGGCGAAAAGAGACGGTGGGTATTGCACTTTAGGGTTTTAGGAGTATATTTTTTTTAGAGATGCGATTACTTGGGCTCACCTGATGTCGGGTTGTCGTTTGGCGTGGGGCCGCCCCCATGGCCCCATTCGGCCTTTACTTCTTCAGCTCCAAACACACTTTCTCTTCAAGATTCTAGTGCCTGCCCGCACCACCACCTCTTCCTATCCTATCATCCCCTTTTCAATCTCATTACTCCTTACTGGGTTGGGTCGATCGCACTCGACCGGCCCGACCCATTAACATTTGACCTACTGTTCTCCGTACAGACCGGCCCATTTATTAACTGTCCTCCTGAATCTGATACGGCATTTAACGCTTACAAGGACCATGAAAACTGAAAGCTGTACAGAAAAAATTGTGATTTGAATTTGGAGGCAGCAGGTGTCAGGTGAGTTGAAGAAGGAATTGTCAATTGGGGGGACTCTGAATGCAATAAAGATAGCTAGCTATTGTGGTCACAACCCACTTCTTCTTGTTCCATCTGTTTCCCTTTCTTTAACCTTTCATTTTTCTTATCTTTGTTTTTTTGTGCCTGGTTCAAAAATGTCATGGTGGCCATGTCATTTTTTCCTAGTTGAGCTTGAAATGCTTGAATTCATTAGTAATCAACATCATCTTGCCTTGTCATTGAGCATTAACCAAAACCAAAGATACATCAATTTGAGCGATAAGTACAGAAGAAAAATTAGCATAACTATGACCTTTCAATACAAGCGTATGTTAAATAAGGTACTGGTTGGTTTCCTAAACAATAATCACAAGAGCTGTCAACTTTTGAAAAAAAATGATCCTCTCCTTTTGTAAAAAAGGACTGTAAATAAGAGTTCCAAAACAAGGGAATCCAATAGTCCAATGTTTTACACCTTCAAAAACTAATGTAAGAGGATTTGAAAAATAGATTTCACTGGAAAAAATTCGTCAACTGGATGTTACAAGAATGATAGTAAATATAATAATATAATAATTCCTAAAAAGACAAATTGAGACCCATTAATAAACTTAAAAAGTTGATAAAACTTGGATAATACTTATCAAATCAGCTGTGAGTTGCCAGTTGCCACAATCCTGGCCAAGTGTGAATCCAGAAGAAGTCAAGAGGTTGACTCCTCTGATTACCATGGTAAATGTCTATTGGCCAACCCTTCTGGAACGTCCACCAGATACCATGTACTCGGCCGCACCTGATCCAGCTTTCCAATTCTACAAATGAGAAAACTCTCAACAAGAAGCCGTTTGAAATCCTCATCATGTCGAGCAACAACAAACCAAGAGGAGATTGATGATGGGGAAAGGAGCAGCTTAGCAGACAAGGTGGGGAGCCACAAAACAAACTCCCCCACCCTAATAATCAATGCTTTCCATCCCCCATACCTACTTCCCCTCTTTTGTTCTCCCTTCTCAATTTCGCAATTCCTCCCCCAATTCAATTTGTACCGGCGTCTCAGAATCACGTTTCCCACTTTTCTTAGGTTATTTTCCGCAACTGGACAGGGTTAATTGATGGAAAGAGCTCTGAGTCTAGCCCATATGGGTTCTACCAGAGGCGGTGGAGGAGGATCAAGCGGCGGCTCGGTGGCGTCGACGGTGTCGATGGAGGAGGAGCAGTGTAGTAACAGCAACGTGGCTTCTTCGTATTCAGATGAGTCCGAGATCGAACTGGGGCTTGGATTGAGCCTCGGCGGTGCTGTAAGTAAGCAGCAGGGGCCTAGGATTTTGACTGCCAAGGATTTGCCTTGTATGGGTTTAAGGCCTTTGAAATCTTCACCTCCTTCGGCTGCTTCTTCTTCTGCGTCTTCTCTCGGAGAGGCTAATCATCATCATCATCATGGCTATTCCTCTGCTGGTACCAAGAGGGCTGCTGAGACCTCTCCTACTAGGATCAGGTTTAATTTTCTTACCTCAATTTCTTCACAAATTAGGGTTTGAATTGTTTGGATTCTTCCTGTTGATCTTTTGTGATCATACAAGTTTTGTGTTCTTCTGTTTGAATTTTGTGATTTGGATGGATTACTTTTAAGTTGTGATTCCCCATGCCCCAAAAGCATATGTTGTTGGATTCAAGTGCTGGTTCAAAACTAATTAGCATGGAGTAATAACTGAATGTGAGTTTGGTGTTGGATTTTAATATTTTCTTGTGAATTTCTGGAGCAGTCAGGTTGTTGGATGGCCGCCGATCAGGGCTTCTAGGATGAACAGCTTGGCTAACCAAGCAAAAGCAGCCGCAATTGGAGAGATCAACTCTGACATTGGTAAAAATAAAGGAAAAGTTCTTGTCTCTAGTGCTGAGGAGTCAAACAAGGCTAATCCTAATGATAATGGGCATTTAAGGGGCTCCTTATTTGTAAAAGTGAATATGGATGGGATTGGTATTGGAAGAAAAGTTGATCTCAGTAGACATTCAAGTTATGAGTCCTTGGCACAAACATTGGAGGAGATGTTCACTATACCAACTAGATCTGATACTCCAGGTAAATACTTGACAGTATGTGGGTTACAGATTTACAGTACATTATAGTAGTGAACTCAATATGAATGTGGCTGATCAAATTTATGGGTGATTCTTGTTTATTGATTTATCATATTTAATGTTTGTGTGTCATAATCACAGGCCTGAATGGATAACTGATCATAAAAATGCAGGAGGTTAAGATGTGGGTAGATCTAATGATGCTGTTAGCATATAAAAACGTTTTGTGATCTAATTGGTCGGTCCAATAGCTTAGAGTCACAAGTGAATTTGAAGAGGGTTTCTGTGTTTACTTTAATCAAGTGTGTGCTAGCCTATTAGTTTGTTTCAACTACCAGTTAGTGGCAGGAATGGTGTTGGTAAGGGGTGGGTGACTGCCTGGTTTAACTGTATGACTCTTCACCTAGGACCGTATCTTATAACCATGGACCTTCAGCTATGACTCACATTGAAATCATACAAGCACTAGAAATTTGTCGCGCTTTAACTTGACTTTTCAGTTGAAGATATTGTTGAAATAATTTTATAGCAAGCTTCTCATATGTATATGCTATTGTCTTTCAGTATTTAAGAGAGGTGAGTGTGGTGTGATGTCAAAAGCAAAAAGACCCTCAAAACTGCTAGATGGATTATCCGACTTTGTGCTCACTTATGAAGACAAAGACGGAGACTGGATGCTTGTGGGAGATGTGCCATGGGGGTATGAATCCTAAGCTCATTGCTTTTTTTTTAATCCTGTTTATTCATTTTTAAATTTGCTCAACTTGTAATGCTATTTACATACTTAGATGCCTGATTATTGCATTTTCTGTAATTTTAGCTTGGACATAAATTATGGAGAAAAAATTGGCAGTTCTAAGTTGTGCTTTGTCTGAATCACATTATCTTGAATTTAATCAGCTCAGTTAGCTAAACCATTGCTCCTGAATCAGAGTCCAAATAAAGAATTTGCAATTTTGCATCAAGTGGTATGCTAGTGTCTTGCATTGCATTATTTCAATCACTTGTATTTCTTTGAACTTTGCTGTTGGGGTTTCTTTGCTCATTTTGTCCTGATTAGCTGCATCCTTTTGCTATTTTCACCAGAACGATGATTGATTTACCTTTTGTTTGTTTCTCTCGTTTTCTGTCATTCTCGAACAAAAACTCGTAGACATATCCTGGATGTCCCTTGTTCATGCTTTGTTGCTTTACAGCAAAGAATGGGTCCCCATCATAGAGTTATTGCTCTGTCATTTTGAGCAATGATTGCTGAAAATTGTATATACAACAATTAGATGCTTGTAAAATCAACAAGGTGTCTAGGACCATGGATGCTGATTTTAAAATTTAATTTTGTGCTTGTATGCTAAATTATTTGGATTATAGACATTCTCTTCTTTTCTATTTTGAGATTGATTTCCTCTCTCTTTCAAAATAATTACGACTTATCTAGTTGTTTGTTATTTTTGCATTCCAGATTGTTCATTAGCTCTGTGAAGAGGCTTAAGATTATGAAGAAATCAGAGGCTAATGGGCTCGCTCAATACGCTCTTGATAGCTAGATCTTGCTATCAATCAGCCCAATTTCCCAATTCCAGAATTGAGTCTGCAAACAGAAGAGATCCACAGAGGTTTGTCTTTCCCCATCAACTCTTCAAGAAGTGAGCTTATCTTTGGCTTGGAATGAAACTACTAATAGAAGAACACGGCGTTGATTACAAGAAAGAACGTAATAGCTTAGCTTCAACACTATATTGCTGCCCACGTTGTATCTTTTTTTTTCCCCTATCAAAATTCTGTTTTTGATTTCTATGGCCCCGGGGATGGGGTTAATGGCGAACAAGAAGGCGATACTCATCGCCATTAAGTAATACAACAAGAAAGCATGCTCTTGTTGGATGCTTGGTTCATGGTTTTGTAGATATGAGTTTCAGCCTGTATTGGGTTGTAAAAATTGTAGTTTTTTTTTTCTTTTAGTTGGTTGGATAAAGTTCTCTTCTTTGTTGATGAAGACTGAAGAGCAGATTTTCATGGAACGTTAAATCTTTTTTTACCCTACTGCTGTGTTTGTTCTCCGTTTTCAATGCACGAGCAGATTCTTGAATTTCCTCGGAACATGGCTGCTTTATAATAGTTCGAAAATACTTGATGAATTTTAGGATCACGAAATCCATCCAAATGATTCAAGAGTTGAACTATTTCCTCTTTTTGATCTGGCTTTGCAAAATTCGTCCACATGATTCAAGAACATGGCTGGTTTATAGTGTATAGACAAATTTGCTTATAGTGCATGGACATTCTCTATCCATTTTTAATGAACGAATTACATGTCCACATAAAATCAAGGGACAACTGGACAAGTCCGATGTATCTATAAAAAATCAATGGGCGAATGTTAACGCATTCTTTGGACAAGGATATTGTCCATGAAAAATAGATGATGAAACTAGTATCGCTCATTGGATTTTGATGGACAACTATGGTTTGTCCATTGATTCTTGACGGACAAATGTCATACTTAATGAAGTACAATTCCATTGTGGTTGATGGACGGTGGTCGTAGTGGTCGGCCTGCTCAACCGAGATCAAAGGTTTAATGGAGGAGGGGCTTGCTTCTATAAGAAAGGAGAAGGAGAAAAGAAAGGGGATGACAATGGCAATGGGATTTCTATAAATTTAGAAAATTATAAATATATGTAGGTGTGGTATGAGCAGATTTTGAAAATTTACTCATGCATCAAAAACAAATACCCTTCAAGAATCCTACAATTTCTCATCCTTTTTTGATCAGAAAACGGAGTCAGGTTCCTGCGGTAGTATTATTAATAAAGGAAACTTAGGCCCCTAGCGGGGCGATTACATCCAAAGCAAGCAAAGTAGCAAAGCTATCGTGTTCATAATAAAATTCAACAAACGGAACTGAAATATTAAGAGAATGGTTAGCTAAAGCATCCGCCACCCGGTTGGCGGTTCTTGAAATATGCTGAATTTTAACCATCCAAGAATGGTCCTTGATTAATTTGTGACAAGCCTTCAACACAAAGAAATCACGATGAGGCTGAACTGTCGTTTGCTGAAGTAGATTTGCGGCCTGAAGGGAATCTGTTTGCAGCAAAACACAAGCAAACCCAGCAGCTTTGGCAATTTGCAGTCCTTTGTATATGGCTTGAATCTCGGCCTAAAAAGCGACCCCTAGTTGGAATGAGAACGCTTGAATGAACTGCCCATCATGATTACGAAAGACACCACCACCTCCCCCGATGCCCGGGTTTCCTTTGGATATACCATCAGTGCTAAGAGCAATCCAGTTAATAGGAGGGCCTATCCATGTAGACGACATAGCTGCTGCAACCGGCTTCAGTTGAGTTTGAGCAAAAGTTTGTTGAGCAATCTCATAAGCATCAACAATAATCGTAATTCTTTTGCTAAGACGACTCACATCGTCCACATGATAAAAAATAAGAGCATTGTGTGTTTTCCAAGTGAACCATAACATAGAGGCAAATGTCGTGCTCCACTTATCCAGCTTTCGAATGTTATTGAATATCCAAACACAAATATCATCCTCTGTAAAGAAATCAATTGCCAAGGAATTACCGGTAATAGCACGCCAAACCTGAGCAACTTCATGGCAGTCCCGGAGCAGATGGAGAGGACTTTCCACCATTCCACACCGAGGACAATCAGCGGAGTCAGATAAATGCCTTATCCACCTAACCTCATTACACATCATCACATTATGTGCAACTAGAAAAAGGAAGTGACATGCTCTCTGTTGAACCGAGACCTTCCAAATCTTTGCCCAAATTGGAGAGTGGAGAGCATCATTATCATTGCGCACAAGAGAGCATACGCTGATTTTGAACTAAAAACACCAGTAGGAGAGCGCGCCAGTAATACTGATCATCATCTTCATTATTGATGTCGAGTTGCACAACCACTATTTTTTGGAGAATATCAGCAGGCAAGAACATGGAAAAAGCAGACCAATTCCAAGTCCCGCCTACATAATAGTCAACAACAGATGATAACTGAGCTTCCCATGGAATAGTAGCAGTAGCAACCTCAATTAACGACCTATCAATCAGCCAAGCATTCTGCCAAAAGAGAGTCTTCTCACCATTCCCTACCGCCACTGCAATACCCTGTAACAGAACAGAGGAGCCATGAACCAAGCCCTTCCACATGTGAGAAGAACACGGACGGGGAATAAACATATCACAATCCATCCTGTTATAGAAATATTTTCCCCGAATGAGTCTACTCCAAATCGTTTCCGGCTCAATCAAAATTCTCCAATTCAATTTAGCTAGAAAATCAGCATTAGATGCTCGCATGGAACGAATACCTAATCCCCCTGCATTCTTTGGCTTACAAATACCTTCCCAATTCAACAGATGCATTTTCGATGATCCGATGAAGATCCCCAAACAAAATTACGGACCTTTTGGTCAATTGCATCACAGATAGACCGGGGGACCATGGTTGATTGCATGGTATACATTGGTAAACTCGAAAGAACAAAATTAGCCAACGTAATTCTCCCCGCAACAGAAAGATATTTCGATTGCCAACTGCTCAACCGTGATGACACTTTATCCAGGAGAAAATCATACTTATCAGATGTCATACGATCAACTGTGGTAGGAATTCCCAAATATGTGCCAAAATCATCAGTCTCTGGAATTATTAAGAAAGAACTAATCGCCTCTCGATCAACCCCCCTAAGTTTCTTTGAGAAATAAATCCTACTTTTATCCAGATTCATCGTTTCCCCCGAATAAAAGCAAAATCGTTGTAAGCAACTCTGAATGATAGCGGCCTGATGTATTGATGCTTCAGCAAAAAGTATCAAGTCATCGGCGAAGAACAAATGAGAAAGCCCAACACCGCCTTCATATATAGGGTGCCAAACACCGATACTAACAACGTCTTGAATAATATGCGACAGGTATTCCATACAAAGAACGAAAAGGTATGGAGAAAGCGGATCACCTTGACGGATTCCCCAAGTCGGCTTGAAAACACCCGCCTTAGACCCGTTCCATAACATTTCCGTCGAACCTTTCATTTGACAACTCATAATGGTCTCAATCAACTTAGCAAGAAGACGAGTCCGTTTCAGAATTAGTTGTAAAAAGCTCCAGTGTACTCTATCGTAAGCTTTAGCTAAGTCGATTTTGAGCACCATCATATTTCTGTTTTCAGAATTGGAAGAGAAAGTGTGAAGAACCTCTTGAATCACCACCACATTGTCTTTGATTTGCCGACCCGGAATAAAGTTTGCATGAGTCGGAGACACAAGCAAAGGCAAGATTGGTTTGAGCCGATTAACAATCATCTTGGTAGCCATCTTAAAAGTGACGTTGAGCAAGGAAATAGGACGGAATTGAGCAGCAGAAATCGGGTGCTCAGTTTTGGGAATCAGATGCATAAAGGCGTCGACCATACCATTGGGCATACAACCATTGTTCAGAAAATCCAGAATGCAAGAGAAAACATGTGAACCCACAATTTCCCAATTCTTTTCAAAGAAGACAGCTGAAAATCCGTCAGGGCCAAGCGCCTTAAAAGGAGCCATCATATGAAGCGCTTCCCACACATCACTTGCTGAAAAAGGCCGATTTAAATGTTCCACCATATCATCAGGCAATCCCGGGAAAGAGATCTTAGGTGACATAGTTGAATACATCGGCTCTCTCCCTTCAGCCATAAATTGCTTGGAGAAAAAATCAAGAACAACATTACTGGTCTCGGAAAGGTGGTAAAACTTAGTGTTGTAATTTTGTTGAACCGCCGTCTAATAATCGTAGAAAGGTGGTAAAACTTAGTATTCCGATCACCATCTATGAGAAAAGACGCGCGAGACTTTTGAAACCATAATAACTGCTCTTGGTGAAGAACTTGTTCAAGCTCTTTTCGTAGCTCTCGCTCTCTCCAAAAAGACCCGGCGAATTCCTGGTGTCCAAAGCTCGTCGAACACCTTCTAGTCGAGCCAATAGCTTCCTCTTTTTGAAAAAAAATATTACCAAAGGTGAATTTGTTCCATTGATTCAAAGACTAAGCAAGATTCGCAAGAGAAACGTTCAAATTCTCGTCTGCCTTCCAATTCTCCTGAACAACAGACTGAAAAATAGCATGAGTGAGCCATGCCGCTTGAAAACGAAAGGGTCGATTGCCATTATTGATCAAATTATCCTGAGAGAGATTGATGGATAAAGGCAAGTGATCTGAATAGGGAGCAACAAGGTGACGCACAGAGGCCTCTTTGAATCGAAGTCCCCAAGAATCAGAACAAAGGGCTCGGTCTAAGCGAGCTGCTTTATATGTATTCGGGTTGAACCAGTTGACCAAGTGAATCGAGATCAATAAGATGCCTTCCAATTCAAACCCAAGATCAATAAGATGGACTTTATCAATCCAATTTGAAAAAGCAGATGAAGATCTGTTCGAACCAACAAAAGAGCTAGTTCTTTCACTTGCATTAATTGTGACATTAAAATCACCAGTGACTAACCATGGACGGTTATTAGTACGAGCCATAATAGAGAGATTCTCCCACAGTATAGAGCGATCAGTAGGATCCGGCGAAGCGTAGACAGTTGTAAGCATCCATGGCTCCTCTCCTCTTCGTACTACTTCAACAGTAATATGCTGGGGATTAAGAGAAAGTGGAATGATCAGAATGTCAGCCGTTCTCCATAGAAGCCAAATACCACCTGAAAAGCCTATTGCATCCACTCGAAGAACTCCATCCAAACCCAACTGCCTACACACCGCATCATCTCTAACTCCACTGATTCTCGATTCCACAAGAGCCATCACCGATGGATTATGAAGACGAATAATGTCTCAAATAGTTGTCAAGAATTTGGTGTTCCCCGCGCCTCTAACATTCCAAACTAACAAGCTGAGGTTATTCATGGACATAACTGAGTTTATTAAATCTCCAAAGATAGGAGCATTCATGGCATTAGAGTTGACTGTAAAAGCGACAACCGCTCTAGCGATGCTTTGCATCGCATTACTGATTTGAGTTGGAATCGAGACCTAACACAGGATTGGTTGAGTCTCTGCCATCATTGGAAGGAATTCCAGGAGCATTCGGTTGGCTAGCGGGGAAGGGTCATGAGTATTGGACCCATCCGGAGGTTTGAGACCATCAAACTTGACCTGGTGAGGACCAGGTGCGTCTTTAGCCTCTGTTGGTGGTTCATGGTTGGTGCGGTGGATAGTTTCAGTTTGTGGCGGTTGGGATGTTGTGTTTGGGATTGGCGTGGATAGGTTAGAAGTTGTTTGCTTTTCTTGCATAGGATCAATGCTTTCCGCTATTAGCTGGGCCCTGCGGATTTCCAAATCTTTGGCAGTTGTAGTTGGCACAGTGGATTGTTTCTTGTTTGGCTTGATCACGGAAGATAGCGCAGAATCTCGAGATTCTTTCTATTCTTTTTCTTGGGATTTTTATTGCCTTGTTGGTCGGGTTGTGTAGTTTCCTGGGATTTCCTTTCCATAATCCTAGCACCAAAATCTTTTGGGTCCACCTTTGCCGCATTTGCCGCTGCCTCCGATATCACAATTTTAGCCGTGGATTGTTGCTTGTTGGGCACGTTAGGGTTAGACTTTGGATTGGCGATTCTGTGCTTGGGCACTTGTTTTTGGATTATCCAAATGAACAACTTCTACCTCTTGTTGGATTAGGGCAGAAAAACGCGACCCCGTCCTGTGTTCTTGCCCAGATTGGGTTTGATTATTTGGATGAATTTGTTTAGGCGAATTATTCCCTTGGTGATTTTTTGGTCTTGGTTTGCGGACTGGTTTTTTCACCTGCATCCAAGGCCCAAACTGTGCATCAATAGGAGAATTTGGGATGTTAGACTTCATGGTTTTCGTAACATCTCTCCTATCCTCATGATCCTCTTTTGCATGATTTGCTAATAATGGACATCTCTCTTTTGTGTGACCTATCACACCACATTCATAGCAAAGCGAGCGTATCCCTTCATATTGAATTGACCACATGCGCCCCCTGCATCGGAAGTTTGACAATAAGGCATGATCCAAATTGATCTCAACACCCAAACAAACGAACTGGCCTCGATCAGAATCCATTGTCGTCTTGTCAATGCGTATAACTTTTCCAACCGTATTACCAATACGACTAAGAAATTTCGCATTGAAATACTCCATGCTAAAACCCGGAATACGAATCCAGGCTGTAAGAATCTTAGCCGTGTCTTCGAACGGGTCAAAGTTTGGAACCCATCGACGAATCATCAAATAATTGTCTCCGATCAACCATGGCCCTTGAGTGAGAACATGATTCAAATCCTCCGTGTTGGAAAATTTTGCTACGTAATGAGCATTGCCTATGTCGACGAGGGTGAGTTCCCCTTTGAGTCTCCATTTCTGCTCCAATTTCTTCTTGATTTGCACGTAACCGGACCGTTTATCGAACATATTTATGATCAACGTATTGGCCCACGGACGGCGTAACTCACATTTCTCCTGCTTGGTCAGCGTGATAGTTGGACATGTCGGATCATCATCCTCTGGGATCTCGTTGTCATCAGTATCATATAATTCCGGCCTTTCTTCGAGGCTTGCTAAAGCGGAAGACACAGTAGCCGCCTTAGAAGAGTTTGGTGCTGCCATTCCAGACACTTTATCTCTATAAGAGATCGTATTTTGTGGTGCAGTCATCACAACATTAGGATTAGCCACAGGTTGAGATTGCTCAATTTGAGGAACTACCGAGATGGAGTTCTCACTAGGGTTCGAATTTGACTCACTAGGGCGAGAGACAGGAGTTGTGTCAATGTCCATCGCCGAAGAGGAGATATCCGGCGGGATAGGGGGATTGACGGCGTCGGCTGACGACGCCATCAGTGGTGGCTCGGAAGCAAAGAAACCTTAGGCGGGAAAAGGCACACTTTGAAAAAGAGAGCGTTTTTTCGCGACTTTGAAAAAGAGAGCCACAATTTCTCATCCCTTCTAATAAATCACTTCATGAAGCAAAGAAAAAGTTCCTATTTCAGTTTGTAATCTGAACTGGGCCGTGTGAAGTCCAGGAGAGACCCGGCCCAACACTCATAATTGGCCATTTTATAGGCCCATCATGCTTTCCAGGCTCTACCGGAGGCCTGTAAATGGAAAAAAAAAGAAAAGAAAATGAGTTCAATCGACTGGATGGATGGATGGATGAGGTTGTTACACAAGATAGCATAACCACCACTCCAAAATCAGCTTCTGTGTTAACCAAAAAAAATAAAATCTGTGCTTTCCCACATCAGCTTCTCTCCCTGTCTTTCTTTCTTTCCCAAATGGCGACTCTGCAATCACTTAGATGGGCTTCTCCCATTTTCAAGCAGCCCTCCCTCCACCCAGGTTCTCTTTCTTTCCAGTTGATTCTGAATCAATTTACATTTTACACAATTGAAAATTTTCAGGTCACTTTCTCCTCTAGCCATAATTTCAGTGCTATATGAAGTTCAATTGTGGTTAGTTTTAAGATTAGGTTAAGTTGAAATGCAGTTGCTTCTTTTATGGTAACTGTTAAGTGGCTGATTATACTTTAGCTTTGCCAATTTGGAGTTCTTAAGAACAGGTTCAACTGCAACTACCAGATATAAACATCTTTTGAAATTTCACACTAAAAACGAGTTTTTGAGTTTCCGACAATTGTGCTATTAGAGTTTCCGAGTAACATAGCTTTTGGTTTGCATTGATCAAATTGTTCCCCTTATTATAGGCATTTCCCCCAGAGCTGCTCTTCAATGCCTGCCACCTTCCTCCCTCAACGGGCAACACCTCAACTTGCCCCGATTATCGCTCTCATCATCAAGCGGTCAACGCTTATCAAAGAAATCCACAACTATAATGATGGTTAAACCGTCTATTCAGTTCATCCAAGGGACTGACGAGCTGACAATTCCTGACGTAAGACTCACCAAATCAAGAGACGGTACCAATGGAATGGCTATCTTCAGCTTCGACCAGCCGTCTGTGTTCGACTCATCCAGTGAGCTCGGTGACATCACCGGCTTTTACATGATAGATGAAGAAGGCGTCCTACAATCGGTTGATGTAAGTGCTAAGTTTGTGAATGGGAAGCCCGCAATTGTTGAGGCTAAGTATGTCATGAGGACGCCAAAAGAATGGGATCGCTTCATGAGGTTCATGGAACGCTACTCTGACGCAAATGGCTTGCAATTTGTCAAGAAATAGGAGAGGCAAAAACAATAACAAAATAAAAAAGAGTTTCTTGTATTTCATCCCTAGTTTCTTGTACTCTCTCTTCTATTTCACACTTGATTGGTGTGATTATCTCTCTGTTTTGGTTAATTTCAGATGCCTTGTCTGAGTTTTTTTGTATAACATGATATATATATATGGAGATTATGGAGTTAACTTTTCTTATTTTGATATGAACCGGTTTAGAGTCGGTTTGTCCCAAACCGGTCTGTTCTTTGTTTCCGGTTCTTGCTTCCCTAGGGTTATGTGCCATTTAAATACTCCCTCCGTTCCAATTTGATCTTCTCACTTCAATTTGGGCATAACAATTAAGATGTGTGTTTGAAAGTGTTGAAAAGAGAAGAAAGTATTGGAAAGTGAGAGAAAAGTGTTGGAAAGTGGGAATAAAGTATTAGAAAGTGTGAAGAAAGTATTAAAAAATGGTAAAAGGGGTAGGTTTTGGGGTAATTTGGGTAAAATGTAAGGATATAGGGGTAATTTTAATATATCTAAAAATAGAAAGATGTAGAAGTGAGAAGACATTTTGGGACGCCTTAAAAGGAAAGCGGGAATATTAAATTGGGACGGAGGGAGTAGCTCTCTTTCCCTTTCTGTCGTTTTATAAGACTTTCTCTAATTAATATAAGACAGCTCTTCATTTTGTCGGTCAACCCTTTATCTTGCTACTGCTACCTTGATTTCTTGCTAGTAATTGCTTGCTTCAACTGGTTCCACACTCGTCACATCGTATCAAAGCCGTAAGGGCTTTTCTGAGACGTTTTTCCATCACTGCAGAGCTGAGGCTAGCTGGATATGGAGGGCGACAAAGATTCAGCTTCTCGTGAAGGATCTGGGAGCACGAACCTCGATTTAAGGCACTTCGAGACTGATGATGGAGGTTTTGGAAGACGGAACCGAGCTCCTCGCAGGAATGGACACCAAGAGAACAAGCGAGGAAGATGGAACACTAGGGATAATTGAGGAGGTAAGAACTTTGATCATTTCTTCTTGTCCAATTCAGATGCACTTGGGATGCAACTTGTAGCTTCTCCTTTTGATGGAACTAATTTTAGAGGATGGAGTAGGGTTGTCATATTGGCCCTAGGTTCGAAAATGAAATTGGCCTTTATCAATGGTGAATGCCCAAGGCCTCCTAGAGAATCTGATGATGAACAACGAGAAAGATGCGATATTATGGTTATGAGTTGGATACTAAATTCAATGGTGAGAGAGTTGTCCTAAAACTTCATTTATGTGAATTCAGCTCATGAATTGTGGACTTGCTTGTGCAAGATATGGATCCTATCATTTCTGGTAGCAGCTTTAACCTTTTTAAAAACTTGTTAGCGTAAGGGTGATGCAGAGGCGTCCAATGACTTGAGAGGGCACTATTTCAAATAAGTGTTGCTGATAAAATTTGAACACAAAATTTATATCATTCTTTTTTGTTCACGAACCAATTAAACTATCTACTTCAATCTACCTTAATACATTATAAAGCAGAAATTATGTTTGTTGAAATATCTTTGTTTGTTCATTGATATACCCTTATTTGTTCATTGATATACCAATGTTTGTTCATTAATACAATCTGTTTGTGCATAACTACTAGCACTTTGTGCATCAAAAAATTAACTTTTCATTGTGTACCCTTATTTGTTCATTGGTATACCCTTAGTTGTTGATTGATATACCCATGTTTGTTCATTAATACTATCTGTTTGTGCATAACTACTAGCAGTTTGTGCATCAAACTTTTCATTATGTATCAACGAATATGAAGTTTGTGTATTACTATCATCACTTTGTGCATTACTACCAGCATTTTGTTCATCACTACTGATACTTTGTTCATTAATACATCCTTTTTGTTTGTGAATTGAACTAAATAAGATAAGTTTGATGTAGAAGCTTGAATGCAAATGATAATAGATATAGAATTTGACTTTGTAATAATATGACGCACGCTAAGAAAACGAGCCAACTACAAACCGAAGAGAAGTTTTTTTTGTGCGTTATCTATGTTAGGAGCCGAAGAAGCAACCACATGTTTCGCATCAGCAACAATGACGAATCCAAACGAGTCAAGCAAGACAATATCAAGACTGACGTCAAAACAATTAGTTTTGTCTCACATACGACTAATTATGATGCACAAACATATATTAATGCATACAATTTCGATACACATCCGGCCATTTTTTTTTTACAAATAATAGGTTTTTCATGCACAAACAATATGCTTTTGATGCACAATCAATAGCTTCTTGATGCACAAAATCAAAGTCTTGATGAACAAAATCATTGTTTTGATAAATAAAATCACAATTTTGATGCACAAACAATAGGTTTTGATGAACAAAATCACAGTTTTGATGAACAAATTCACAATTTTGATGAACAATCTGGGTGCGCGCCCTATATCCGTTTTTTTTCAAAAATACGCGAATAATTCGCACATGCCATTTTTTCCCCTTTTAAGTGAAACAATCATCGCCCTTGATTTTTCTCCATCCATCGGTTCATGTTCTTTCTTATTTCTCACATGCGCACCCATACTCACCTGATCCGAACTCATATATTATATACTCTATATTTTTCAATTTTTAATTTCTTTTTTCCTTTAGTTAATGATGCACGATGAATGAAATATTAAATGCTTTTTTACCATATATGTATATGCAAGCGAGAGAAAGTCAATTGCATATGTTTTTTGGTAGAAGGATAAACAATACTCTCCAATCACTGGGGGGAGAGTTTTATTTAAATAAAAAAAGGCTAAGTAGTCAGCATACATGGGATAGCCCGACCCCTAACATCATCAAGAAGAAAAAGATAAATCTCCCCGGGAATGGTATCAGAGCACAGACGGCACGAACGGTCCCTTCTCCAAGGTATTTCTTTTCCATTTTCACCTTTAAACTCCAAAAAAACAGCCTCAACTTCTGCCCAGAGTTTAACCCAAAAAATCTTTTTATGCAATTTTCTTCCAAAATATTGAAGATATTTTCGATGCGGATCCGGGCATATAACATTCGCCCAAATCGGACTTCATTTGCCTCTCCAAAGGGCCAAAACATCATTGTTGTGCAAGTTCCCGAGCCCACCCGCGACCGCGAGGCTGCTCCACAGATCCGTCAATTGCTTTGGCGAAGATCTTCCGATATTTCTATCCTAATTTGTTTGAACCAATCTTGGGTATAAATTTTTTTATTTTATTTTGATTTTATTTCCTTTTTGTAAGAGATCTTGATTATAAAAGATCTTGTGTTATTTTCTTTTTAGGTTAGTTTGTTTTATTTCGATTTTGTAAGAGATCTTATTCTACTCGTAGTATAAACAAAAAACAAATCCTACCAAGATATGTCGTGGGCCACGACCTTGAAGTTTTGGGACGATTCCGACCTTTGGGATCAGCCACATCGACGAGCTAAAGCCCGAGATCGGCATGATCCCGATTGGATCCCGCCATACAAGCTCCCACAAACCAGGCCTGATTCTATGTCGAAACTCTAAAAATCTGACGTCACTCCTACGACGTGCGAGATTGGAGTCCACCTCCTCGGCACCCACACACACGAGTTTGCGACTCGAACGCCCACACACAATCCAAGCCATGACATTCTCGCACTCCCTCTCCCGAAGCCGAGAGAGAGATAACCGAAGCAATGTTCGCCTCTTTAGAGCGCTAGATCGCCGAGCTCACGGTTTGCGTCCGCGCAGCGGCCGTGTCGACACCCGAGTCCAGCCAGCCTGGCACGACAGCTAGCGTAGGAGAGCATTAGGGTCTCCGTACCCTCGGAGTCGAGCCCCACTCTTGAGCTGGAAGACTCGCCACAACCTCTACAAGTGCCGACGCCTATGCTGACGCTAGAGGCACCCATACCCGCGGACCCAGGCCTTGTACTTGAGGTCGAGGTCGTGCCGCAACCCCACACCTTTACTACCGAGGCACCGACACCTTCTTTAGACTTTTATAAAATGCTGGATCAACCTATTGACATTCCTTTACTTTTGTCTTATGTCGAGCCCTAGGTCCCGTTAGTATTGTTTTTTGACAAGACCGAGGTCAATGACAAGCTTTAGTTTTTGGCTACTTTGGTCGCCTTTTCCCACACCAACTTGAAGCGAGGACGCTTCGAAGCTAAGATGGGGAGAATGATGCTACCCTGCACAAGCTCGAACCCAATCTCGACCAGCCCGAGTCTCCCTAGGCCTTGGCGACCCCCTTGGCATGGGACTTAGTCTTTATTATGTATTTACTATTTCCGTCATTTCTATTCCCATCATTTTCCTTTTAGGCGAGTGCTCCATTCTTGTAGAATGGGCTAGCCTTGTTATAGATTAGGCCCAAGCCCATTAGGGTTTGCTATTACAACTTTTCATTTTTAGTATTTTCTATTATTAGATTTATGGGCTTGCCGGACGTGTGCCTTGATTGCATGCTTGGCCCAATCCGATCCCCTCCTTTTGTAACCTAGGGTTTCGAGCTTGCTCTCTATATAAGACGCACTCGAGACTCCTTTCAATTTATGTCAAGTTTAAGCCAAGTAAAGTAGAGTAGAGAGTTTCTCCTTGTTTGGCCCGACGTCACCCTCTCTTCCACCGCTTTCTTTCTCGTCGGTCATATCTTAAACTCATTTCTAACTTATAAGGTTGGAGTTCTTACTAAATCTTGCTTTTTTTAGTGAAATGTTTTTAATTTTTTTCATTTACAAAACTAACAGAAGTTTAAACCAGTTAAGGAAAAATCAAACTTAGGGGTATTCTCCGAACTTTTTTAGAAAATCGAGGGTACTATATGGAATATTTTTTAGGACACCATCTAATAAAGTAAAAAGATCAAGGTACCAAATGGAATTTCCCATTAGATTAGTACAATTAAAAAAATAAAAAAAACTTAATCTTGGATTTAAAAAGCATAAACAAAATACAAGAAAGCGTGTTCCCGAAGAATCGCAGAAGGAAAAATCTTTAGTACTCTATATGTAAATCCATCGTTTTCCTTGGACATTTCTTTTGCGAATCAGAGCTATGGCTTCCGAGAGAAGGATGCTTCTTAAAGTTTTAATCCTCGGTGATAGCAGGTTTTCTCTCTTGGAGACATATCCATTAAAGATAGCAGTTTTAATCCTGGAATGAGGGGTCGGACAATGCATTAAAGATAATGTAAATACGAATACCAGATGCGACCTCGTTTTGAAGGCGCTACGGATCATTGCGTGGCAAGAGTATTGGGTCTCGAATGGCAAGCGGAAGACTTGAAAAGGCTTGAACCAACGTTGAATTGGTCAAGCAAGAACAAACGAACACGAACGAATATCAAATGCTTTGATTGATAGAACGATGCACAAGCACTAGGATAAATAAAAGGAGCGTCCCTCAACTATTTAATTATTCAAAGTGTGCGTAAGAGCTGGAAAACAACGAGTCTAGCACCTTATATAGGTGCGACACAAGCTAAAACCCTAAATAACAAGACGCGCACCTAGGGCTTGCATGCGAGCAAGGCCCAGCGGCGCAAGGCCCAAGAAGAGCCTTCTAATAATGTAAAATCATAAGTAGAAGTGTCTAATAATGGAAAACATACTAAAATGGGACTGTCGCCACGTTGATGAAACTTGGTTTTGCGGGCGTTCGAAAAACGATCCTTGCGGAGGTGCAACCACACGAGGTCTCCGGGCTGAAAGACAAGGCGTCTGCGGCCCTTGTTGTGTTGCGCCTCATATTGGCTCGCTCGGCATTCCAATTGGACTCGAGTGCGCTCGTGCATTCGGCGAATGGCGTCGGCATGGTTGGCCGCGTCGATGTGTTCGCCGTCCTTCAAAGGGCGCGACACCAAGTCCATGGGCGAATGTGGATTGAGCCCGTAGACGACCTCGAACGGGGTCTTCTTAGTTGCCGAATGTTTGGACCTATTATAAGAAAACTCAACAAAAGGCAGTTTGTCCTCCCACCGGCGTGGGTTAATTTTGAGCACCGTCCGAAGAAGGGTGCCCAAAGTCCGATTGGTCACTTCAGTTTGACCATCGGTTTGGGGATGATAAGCAGTGGAAAATAGTAATTGTGTACCTAGCTTTCCCCACATCGTCCTCCAGAAATGGCTACAAAACTTGGTGTCCCTATCGGTAACGATAGTTCTAGGAACACCATGTAATTTCACGACGTGTTCAAAGAACAAACATGCGATTTCGGTCGCATTGTTGTTCCCTTTACACGGAATGAAATGGGCCATTTTGGAGAAATGGTCCACAACTACAAAAAGTTGAGTCTTTTCCACACCTTGTCATAGGAAGACCCGTGATAAAATCCATGGAGAGATCTTCCCACGGAGTTTCCGGGATGAGCTAGGGTGTGTAAAGACCGTGAGGTTGAGTCCTCGCCTTAGCCGTTTGGCACGACACACAACCTTGGCAATACTTGTGAACATCGGAGGCCATGTGAGGCCAAAAGAAATGCTCACAAAGTGCTGCCAATGTTTTGGCTATGCCGAAATGACCTCGGCCATCATGAGCCTCCTTGAGCAATAAATGCCTTACCGAAGATCTCGGAATGCAAAGCTTTCCGGCGCGGTAGAGGTACCCATTGTCGAAGAAGTAGGACTAATGGATTCTATTATGCTCGAGGTTCTCCATGATTGGTTTAAAAAACGGATCATGCAAGTATAATTCCTTTATCAAGGAGAACCCGAGCAAATTGGCCTGAAGTTGGGTAAGTAAAACGTACCTGCGCGAGAGAGTGTCGGCCACGACGTTCTCTTTCCCTTTTTTGTGAGCGATAACATACGGAAAAGTTTCCATATATTCCACCTAACGAGCATGGCGGCGATTGAGAGTGGTTTGACTCTTTAAATACGCTAAGGCCGTGTGGTCCGTATGGATTACGAACTCGCTTGGCCAAAGGTAGTGCTGCCAAGTTTTGAGTACCCTAATCAAAGCATACAATTCCTTGTCGCGCATAGGGTAGTTCAAGGTCGCCCCTATCAGTTTTTCGCTAAAATAAGCGATATGGCTTTTTTCTTGGAGGAGTACGCCACCTACGCCATAGTCGGAGGTGTTGCACTTGACCTCGAAGTGCTTCGAAACATCTGGCAATTGCAAGACCGAAGCGCGACATAAAGCATCTTTTAAGTCATGAAAGGCGGCCTCATGGACGGGCATACACTTGATTGTGGTTGCCTTCTTGGTTAAATTGTGGAGTGGCCCAGCGATGGAACTAAAGTCCTTGACGAACCGCCGATAGAACCCCGCGAGCCCTAAGAAGTATCGAACCATCGTCGGGGTCGTGGGGGTGGGCCACTCATGGATGGCGCGGATCTTGTCGTCATCCACATGAAGGCCATTCTTGGACACAACGAAACCAAGAAAGTTCGTCGTGCCCGTAAAAAAACAACACTTAGTCAAGTTTACAAACAAACAATGTCCGCGAAGGTAATCTAACACCAACCTAAGGTGCCTCGCTTGAGAGTCCAAGTCACTAGAAAAACAAGGATGTCGTCAAAATACACGACGACAAAACGTCCCAAAAATTTGCGAAAAACAAAATTCATTAACCGCTTAAAAGTACTAGGGGCGTTTATCAAGCGAAAAGGCATGACAAGCCATTCATACAGACCATGCTTGGTCTTGAATGCGGTCTTCCATTCGTCCCCTTCATGCATCTTGATTTGGTGATAGTCGCTCCGGAGATCGATCTTGGAAAACAAGGCGGCACCGTGGAGCTCATCGAGCATGTCATCCAAGCGCGGAAACGGGTGCCGATACTTGACCGTGATTTGATTAATGGCTCGGCAGTCGACACACATCTGCCATGAACCATCCTTCTTTGGCACGAGGATCACAGACACGACGCACGGACTAAGCGATTCTCGAACAAAACCTTTGTCCAAAAGCTCTTGGACTTGGCGTTGTAACTCTTGAGTCTCTTTTGGAGAAGCCATGTACGCAGACCTGTTCGACAATGAAGCTCCCGACATGAAGTCGATCTTATGCTCAATCCCGCGGATCGGTGGTAACCCCTCCGACATGACATCTTCAAATTCCTTCAAGATAGAAACAATAGAAGAAGGTAGCTTATGATCTATAGACTGAGTAATAGAAAGCAAGGGACATAAAAGGAAACAAGTATGACTTCCCTGAAGTGACTTAGTCACGTCGCGACGTCGAGCCAAAAGGAACCGATCCTGGCACGTGCCTAAGAGTGGCGGCTCGGCATCCTCAATAATTGTGGGGGAGTCTGGGGTCATTTTTGGTGGAGTTGTAGCCCCTGGATTTTTAGAAGGAATGCCCCTGGAAACGCCCGTAAATTCGTCCCGAAACTCCTGGAATCCAAATTTCCGTGAAGCGACGGCGTGCGGTGTGACGCTGGGAGTAGGTGTCGGCGGTCCTCGACTCAAATGGGCCCCCTAGGCGTTTTTGTGATGGATCTATTTGAAACCCTAAATTAATAAGATTCCCCCATAAACGCCCACCAAATTCCTTCTTTGACAATTCAGCGTCGCTCGACACGACACCTGTGCCACGCGACAAGTTCTGCCGGCCCGACTGTGGATTCTCTCGGCGCTTCACGTCCCCAACCACTTTTGGGACAGAATGAGTGGAATTGGTGGTGGGAACGCCGCTGGCCTTCAAAACTTTAGCTTGCGACGCCGAAAAAGGTTCGGCCGGAGCGGTGGTGCTCGTGTCGCTAGATTTTTGGCGTTGCCTTTCGGCTTCATCCTGTAATGCTTCACTAGGCGACATAGGTAAGAGAGTCACACGTCGCCCGTGAAAATTGAACACATAAGTGTTCAAAAATCCGTCGTGCAACACTCGAAGATCGTATTGACATGGGCGCCCCAACAAGAGATGTGTGGGGTCCATAGGCGTTACGTCACATAAAATGGAGTCCTTGTAAGCACCAATTGAAAAAGAGAAAATTACTTGCATATCAACCCAGTCTCCACTGTCATTTGATATCCATTGAAGCTTGAACGGTTGCGGATGCGGCGTGGTTGGCAGCTTAAAATGATCGACCACTTTCTTAGATAAAAAATTTGCACAACTTCCCGAGTCGATAATCACGCTAAGAGACACGTTATTAAATAAACAACGAGTGTGGAAGAATTGTTCACGTTGATCAATTTTAGGCACCTCTCGCATGCTTAGGGCACGCCGTGTGACCAATTGTAGCTTAGACACGTCGAGGCCGTCCGATGGATAGCACTGTAACTCGGGACCATCTTCTAAAGGTGCGACATCTTCTTCATCATCTTGGCTCTCGTATGGATCACCTTGAGCCGTAAACAAAACTTTCTTTTGGTTTGGAAAATTACGCATCATATGGCCACGGCCACCGCACTTGTAACATGCCATGTCACGTGCACGTTCGGTGCTCGGCGCTACGGTGCGTTCCCTCGGCATGTCCTCGGCCTTGGCTGCGGAACCTATCTTAGAATTTGGCAAAGACGAAGGAAAACGATTAGTACTATAAGCGGATTGACTAGGGTTAGATGAGTACCTCGAAGTGGACCAAGATGGCTTGGCACGCATCTCTTGCTTATGAAGTTGCATCGCCGTGTGCACAAGCGAATTGAGATCCTTAATAGGTAAAATCTCCTACTTGTCTTGAATGGACTGCCTTAGACCCGATAAAAACCGAGTCCTCATGACCGATGACGAGACACTCATGCCAGCTTTGAAGAACATATCTTCTAGCTTGGAAAAGTATTCCTCTAGAGTCATGGTTCCCTGTTTGATGCGCATGATCTCTATATGCATCTTATCCTTGTAATCCGACGGAATATACCGTTTCTTCAAGATGTACACCAATTGATGCCATTCTTGAATGAGGGGCTTGCGTCTCTAAATCCTTTCGGACTCAAATCGGTTCCACCAAGTTCGAGCGACACCATGAAAGTGTAAGGTCACCACCTCGACTTTTTCTTCATCCTCGTAACCTTAATGACGGAGCGTGTGCTCGGTGCCCTACAACCATTCAATAAAAGCATCAGGGTCATAAGTTCCATAAAAAGGCTCAAATTTTACCTTGATGTCGTGTCTAGTGATGCGTGTGTCACGGGGGTTGCGCCTGTCGTTGTCTCGGCGGGGGCTTCTGTTCCAAGGTGAGTTAGCGCGCCGAGGGCGTCGATCGCGGGGTAGCCCACGATCGTAGCCATTGTCACCATCATCCAGGTCATCGCCATCATTGGGGCGCCGAGGACGGCGGTCCTCTCGATCACGTTCATGACGGTGGCATTGTCCAGCCGTGCGCGGCGTGCCATAACCCCGATCATACTCCCTCCGATTCTTAGCCAAGTGCGGCGGTGGAATCCAATCGGAAGGACGATTGTCACGCTCCTCAGAATCTTTAAACTGTGGATGATCAAATATGTCCTCTTCGGAATAGTCATCGAATTCCTCGTAAGGATCCTCGAATTCGGAAAAGGGGCTACGAACACTTTGATGCTCCAAGTAGTGCTCAACTCTGTAGTCGTCGTTGTCGTCGTAATATTTGGCCCCGTGCTTCCGCTTTGGGGTTTCATACACAAAAGCTGGCGACTTGTGCTTTTGTTTCTTTTTATGGCCACCACTTGGGTATCCCTACTCGCCAATTGACGGCGATCCGCGGTCCGATCAAACTGGCGACTTTCTTTAATTGACTCCATGCGGTGCATGGTGCCAAATTGCGAAGACGGCTGAGCATGGCACTTGCCTTTGGCGCGCGCGCGACATCGTCCGCGGACACGCCCGGATTGCCATGAACCTCTAACGCGAGAACCTGCGCCGGTGGCACGGTGCGTTTGGATTGCGTTTGACTCTCGGCCAGTTGGCGTTCGAGTTCCGCAATCCGAGCCGTCGCAGCCTCCGATGCCAAGTGTTATTGTTGTTGGTGTTGTTGCGCCGGTGGAGCATCATTGTTCTGGTTATCCTCGTTACCCAAATCGGACACCGTACCTATTGTCACACAAGTTATAGCACAAGTAAGGGGCTCACAAGCAACGACCAAGAGTGTAGAGTTTGCTTAAGTCGGCCTACCCTTAGTGTTCAACCACACAAACAAGAAAGGATGGGCAAGGCTTAAGGTCACTCGACTCAAACAAAAGAATTAAGGATCGAAAACAAACAATGAATGCAAAAGCAAAACACAAAGAAGCAAAGTCAACCCGAGAAGGAAAGAAAAGAAACAAGAAAGAAGCAATCGGCTTTGATATGATTATGGCCGAAAATAAAAGATATGAGAGAGAAGAGGACATATCTTGCCTTATTTTGGCTTGTGATTCTCCAAGATCTTCTTCTTTCTTTTTTTTTTATAAAAATCGGAAATATCTTACCTTATTTTAGTTTGTAATATTCCGAAATTCTTTCCTTTTTTGTGTTTTTTCTATAACCGAAATATCTCTATGAATCTTTAGAGATATGGTAACAAGATAATAATGGAATCAACACAAGAGATGCTCGAATAATACAAGCAAGAAATCGGCAAACAATACCCTAAGTGCATGCAACTAGCAAGATAAAGTAGTAATTTCACCAAAATCAAATGATTAAGTCGAGTAGGTCTAGGTTAATTTTTTTAACAGATTACGCAAGCTATAAAAAAAATTTGGTACCCTAGATGGTGGTTTAAGATGATGGATGGAACTTGGGTTTGAAGCAATGGATAGATCGTGTGAATTGAACAAGAAAGGGTGTAGCGAGACTTACTCAAACCGTTGGCTCTGATGCCAATTGATGCGACCTCGTTTTGAAGGCGCTACGAATCTTTGCATGGCAAGAGTATTGGGTCTCGAATGGCAAGAGGAAGACTTGAAAAGGCTTGAACCAACGTTGGATTGGTCAAGCAAGAACGAACGAAAATGAACGAATATCGAATGCTTTGATTGATAGAACGATGCGCAAGCACTAGGATAAATAAAAGGAGCGTCTGTTGGAATAATGGTTGTTCCACGGTTTCTCTTAGTTTTGATGATAACAAACTTAGTTGGTATAACTTGCTTCTACATGTAAGTGTTTCAGGAAAACAAGTACATAGTCACGAGTGACGGAACATTGTGAGGAACGATGGAGGGAACGAGTGACAGATTTAGGAAATGCGTATCGGAAGGAACGCATCTTTTTATTAATGGGAAGTTACTAGATCTTCTACGAGCAATCTTCTGAGAAGATACGACAACAGTAGGTGGTTGCTTGAGGAGATCAAAGGAGGGATAAGATCAAACTTCACACGATCTTATCTATAGAAATCCGAGATCATTCGGTTTTGGCAAGAATCGGCATGGTTGAGGATCCAAATCACAAATAATACTTTCTACTTTTTGTGTGGGATTTATTAAGTGGAAAATCTGCGTAATTAGACAAGAATTACGTATGAGATGAGACTTGACACTTCTTATAAATAGCTAGGTTATAGCTAGGGTTTAAGTGTGGTTAAAGACGACGAACTTGGAGAGAGAGCTTTTCAAGTGTACGAGTGTGTGGCTTTTTCCGGTGAAGAATCCACAAGTAAGTCAGTAGTTTACTTTCTCTTAGGTTTACGCTTAGGGTTGTAGAAGTCTAGTTGGTTAAACTTTGGTTGGTGCCTTAGTTACCAGGGAGCTTGACTTGCCTTGTAATCGTTGAAACTTAATAAAAGTATTCTAATGAAAATCCTCTGAGAAGGAGTCTCACGGGTAGAGGTTTTTTCTTTCTACGACTTGGTGGTCGGACAGAAAGTTTTCCTCTCTAAATTCTGTGTTCTTATTGTTTATTTCCGCTGCCCAGGGAACATTGCTAGTTCCTTGACTTGTTACTAACGCGTCACGATCAAACAATTGGTATCAGAGTAGGTTTGCTCTAGATTGTATGCTAGTGCAGGAACATAGGATGAGTACCAACAACACTCCCAACGTCGGAATTGGAAACAACATGTAACACCCCCTTATTTACCCTGGAGGTATTACCGCCAGTAACCCCGATTAGAACTAAACCAGAGTTACCCAAGGCTTTAACCTGACAGAACTCACTAGAACAAGGTAAAATAAACCATTTAAAACCTAACAAAATTAAGTAAAACTTTACAGCAGAAAAGAGAATAAAAGGTCTTATACAAGCCTTAACTTAAAAAGAATTAGTAAATAAATAGAACAACCTTCTATTTAAATAAAATCTTCATCCAGTCTTCCTTAAGTTCTTATTTCTGAAACTCAGCTTCGCTTTGAAGTAGTTCAACCATGTTCTTCACTCAAGTATAGCCATTGGAAACCTTTCTTCAACTTTTGGAGCTTCAAACTTCTGAATCCGCCTCTTGAATCAACTTCCAAGAAGAACCTGATGTATCGTAAACCAACGGTGGACACCAGCCGACCATATAAAAGAAAAGAAGATGGACGGGTTAGTCTAATGATAGACTAAGCAAGCGGAGAAACTAACTTGGTTCTTATGGTTGTAACTAAACATTTTGGCATCCAAATCCGATTAGACTCGGATTATGATCCAAAAGTTAGCAGTCTTATAGAGAAAAAGAAGGAGACTTGCATAATCAAGAGAGAGAACACCACCGCTTATGGTTTCTTTAAGAAGCATAAACAATTGTTGGGAACTCATATTAATCACATCACATTTTGAAAAGCCTCCATCGACTAATCAGATTGACTTAACCAAAGTTTGATTAAGAATCATTCATAACCGGGAGCAAGAATGGCCTTCCGACTGGACGAACCATTCAGGTATATTAATGTGCCTAACGCACTTATCTTATATTACTTTTAAAACTTTTCACAAACAGGTTGGTGATTCATAATCGGCTCGAACTACTGCCGAAATATTTTGGTATTGTAGAGATCATCGGAGTATTTCATCCATGGTCATCTACTCTGTACCAAGATCACAAGACTTAAGCTATCCTTGATCTTTCATTTGCATATGGTGAGGTAGAGATCAGAGAGGCCTATTACCCTGTCGTCTACACTGCACCGTGCCAATTGCACTTAGCTAGAGTGCGCATCACCCCTCTCACACGAAGAGCAGGGGAAGAGTCATGACCCACCATTAGGATTAGGCCCCTTCTAATGTAATTTAAAGAGAGGATATGGAACCACGTTCCCCTCCCTGAAACTTCCTTAATCACAACAATGTCTCAGCGTTAGACAGCATACAAGGTCACCCATAACGGACCTAAATCCAGTTCTACCGCAAAACTGAATAAACAACATGGTCATTATTTCTAACAAATATAACAACCTATCATATTTTAATAAGCACACAAGTTGTTCCCAACACAAATATTAAATGGGATTCAATTCCTCATTTAATAACCATAATGCAAGAGAGAACCGTCCACTTGCCTTAGAAGGCGTGCTCAACGTCCTTAGCAATTCAACAGAAATCTTTATCATCCTTCTGACAAATATAACAAAAGGATTTCTCAGCAACGAGCTCACAGAAACAATTCTTAGTTGTATT
Organism: Fallopia convolvulus; assembly: GCA_964016875.1. Lineage (NCBI taxonomy): Eukaryota > Viridiplantae > Streptophyta > Magnoliopsida > Caryophyllales > Polygonaceae > Fallopia > Fallopia convolvulus. The sequence goes on from OZ024733.1 coordinate 21,680,822, forward strand.
CTCAACTCCTACAACTTCCTAATCGATAAACGATTTAATTTCGGAATATCGATATATAATAAATCCTTAGTTATCATAATTTAAGGAGCCATCTTGACGGAATTATAACTAATTATCCGCTTCACTTTTGAAACAACTTTCTAAACAAAGAGTGTTCCTTAGTAACAGTTCCTAAAGGTGACCAAATCTCGGATCAAATGGATTAACAACGAATCCCGAGTAATTATCCAAAGTCCTTTACCTGCCAATCGGTGTCAAAACTTGTATTCGCTATAACTGAAGATCCTGGCGTCCGTTTCTCGAGCGGTTTAAACCTGTGGGACCGTATCAACGTCAAGATTATAAAAACCATAAATTTAATTAGCAAAGCGAAACCGAAAGGTCCTTACGGTGGCTCCGTAATCAACCCGCTAATTAATTTCAATCGTAAAAACCTTCACTCGAGCCCATGGCTCGTTTAGCTCGATAGTGGCTCGATCCCCAAGACCGAGGGTGGCTGGGCGTTGCCCGGGAGTAACCCTTGCGGTGGTTGGTGGTCGGAGGGACCGATGGTCGCCGGCGGCGTGGCGTAGCCAGGCAAAGGAAGTAGCCGGCGGTGAAGATTCTTTCTCCCGAAACCGTCGTCCTCCTTGATTCTTCTCTGGCTCATTCGGTCCCAACAGCAACGAGCTGAGCTCCCAAAAAAAAACAGAAAGAAGGTGAGGTGGAGGAGGAGGGTGGTGAGCTGGGCAGAGGAGACGATCGCCGGTGGTGAAGAGGCACGAGGTCATCGCCCCGTCCAGATTTGGTTCTCGTTCCTTTCTTTCAAGATTGAGTTGATCCAAAGTGGTTGAAAAAGTACAACCTCCCTATCTCTTTCTCAATCCCTTCCTTAATAAGCAAAGAAAGAGGCGGTTTATAAAACCAAACCCGTCTCGGAACGGGACTCGCGTTAAAACGGTAAAATTATGTACCTCAGATGGAAAAACTTACGAAACGAAAAACGTCCCGTAAATTATGTAGACCACTAAAACCAATTTTCCATGATTTTATCTTGCTACCTTCAATTTTTAAGGCTTCCGTTTCGTATTTTAAATCCTTTGTAGTACATAATTAAAAAGACGGCTTATCCAATAAATATTCTTTTTCCACTGAAAAATCCTAGAATTCACACCGATCCATAAAATCATTTCTTTATGATTTTAGGATATCACCAACAATTTTCTAGGATTTAATTTCCAACAAAAATATTGGATTAAGCAGCTAAACGGACAAAGAGGTTAAAAGGATATCCGAGAAAAATTCAAAAATATCCTTAAAAACTGCAGTTATTACACAACAAGCCTCCTCTGCTTGTTGCGGGAGAGTACGACCACTGGAAGATCCTCTTCGCCACTTGGCTCAAAAGCAATGACTACCAAGCCTGGTCAGTCATTGAGGATGGAGATTATGTCATTCCGAAGACAAGAAGGACAAAAAGTCCGAGTGGGATCCAACTGAATGGACATGAATGGAGAAGAACTTCAAGGCACAAATGTTGCTAAACAATGCCTTGGATGCTGAAGATTTACTAAGGGTGGTGAACTGCAAAACTGCCAAGGATGCATGGGAACCTATTGAGCAGATGCATATTGGCAGTACAGATTTGAAGGAAAGCCACCAAAAGGAGGCCAAGAAGGAGTTCTATAATTTCGAGATGAAAGACGGTGAAACCATTGCCACTTATCAATCTCGATTTGAGGCCTTGGTAAATCGTATCAATCATCTTGGTATAGAAAAGGACATCACTCATGCAAAGAAAGTCTCTACAATTGTTGATGGTCTTGGTCCCAAGTACGTTGTTACCAGAGGTTTGCTTAGAGAAAATCCAATCACGAAGTCTTGCAAGCTTCATGAGATCTTTGGAAAGCTGACAAACTACGAGCGATATGAAAATAACAACAATGGTTCCTCAAGCTCTAACAAGGGCATTGCTCTCAAGGTGGAGAAGGCCATCGAGAACATCACTGCCGGGAAGGGAGTTTATACGTTAGAAGAAGACTCTGATGTAGCTCTCATAACCAAGACAATGAGGGCATTCTACAAGAGAGGCAAGAAGTAAGGAGCCTGGAAGGAACAAGAGAAGGTCAACTCTGAGAGGAAGGAGATCAAGGATGTTACCTGTTTCAACTGTCAAGAAAAGGGTCACTATGCTAAGAGTTGTCCCAAAGGTGACGAGTCTGGGAATGAGAAGAAAAAGGCCTACATCGCTCCATGGGATCTTGAGTCAGATGATGAATCTGATTCTAAGACCTGTGCCATGATTCTGAAGACTGAAGATGTCGACCAGGAGGTAACTCCTGAACAATTCCTTTCCAGTTTAGAAAACGCTAAACAATCTGATCTTGTCACTCTTGTTAAAAAGCTTTTTGAAGATAATTTGAAAATGCAAGATGAAATAGAAGCTGCTGATGAGAAATGTCTTAATCTTGAAGAAAAATTATCAGAGTCAACTGTTACTAGTGTTGTTCCATGTACTAAGTGTAAAGAGCTAAAAGAAGATATTAAGACTCTCACTGAAACCAATAACGAACTTAGAACGGATTTGCTTATCTTTAAACTCAGAAGAGAGGAATTAGAGAATGAGCTTGATAAAAGAACTCACTTTGTGTTTAATCTGGCTAGGTGTGGTATTGATTATGGTAAAGATAAATCTGAGTATCCTCCAAATAACCTTAGCTTTGAAGAAAAGATGGAAAGGAAAGCTAGAGAACTTCAATCTGCTAGAGATAAAGTTACTTATGTAGAGGGTAGGGTAAAGATTCTTGAGAGTGGCTTAAATGATAACTCAGAATGGTATTCTGGTAATACGGCTCATAAGATATATCTAAAACAGTCTCAAGGGAACCAGCACAGAGTTCCTTCAAAGGAACGTGCAAAGGAACGGACCCTCCAGAAACCACATCCTAAACGCTATCTTGGTGAATATTATAGGGTGTGCTATCAATGTGGTAAGGGAGGTCATGTTCAAAAGGATTGTAAAGTTAAATTAGATGTGTCTAACAAAAAGGTACAAAACCAGAATATAGGGAACAACAAGAAACAATGGTCTGGTAAGAAAAATCAAGGGTATGACGAATCTCATCAGAACAAAAAGAAACCAGCTCAACAACCACAAAAGAAGCAAGATTCTAAAACCGATAAAGGGAAAAATCATGTTGATCCCTCAAATATTGCTTCTAGTTCCAAGAGTCCACAGAAAGCTACATTAGTTCAATCTCAAATTTATCATTCTATAAGCTCTGCTAACCGACCCGGGAAGGCTAAGCAGGTCTGGGTCGTTAAAACGTGATTTCTTTCTTGCAGGTTGAAGTGAGGGGGAACATCCGTTGGATCCTTGACAACGGGTGTTCATGTCACATGACAAGGAACGAGAGTATTTTGTCCTCACTTCCGTCAATGCTGGAGGAAACATTTCCTTTGGCAACAACGATCAAGGAGAAATCATTGGAACACGTGAAGTCAAGCTAAATGATAAGACCAACGTTAAAGACGTAAGCTTGGTGAAAGGTCTTGGTTACAATCTGTTGAGTATTGCTCAACTTTGTGATCAAGGGAACAATGAGGTATCATTTACCTCAGATGGTTGTACGATAAAGAACAAAAATTCCAGTCTTGTGGTCCTGAAGGGAAAGAGGCGCAACAATGTGTACTTTGTAGACTCAAGTTTCCAACCACAAGAAGAGTTATGCTTTGTTACAGTAGTCGATAAGACCGATCTCTGGCATAGGAGGTTTGGTCACGCAAATCATCGAGGAATTCACAAACTCTACTCACAAAACCTGGTGATAGGACTTCCCAAAGTTCTTGCAGAAAAAGAAAGCTTGTGTGAAGAGTGTGTGAAAGGGAAACAAAGCAAATCGTCTTTTCAGCCAAAGTTGTCGATCAACACTTCTCATCCCCTTGAAATGGTACACATGGATTTGTGTGGTCCCATGTGGGTGAAAAGTCATGGAGGTAGCATGTACATTTTTGTTATTGTTGATGATTTTACTAGATATACATGGACTCTCTTTCTAGGTTCCAAAGATAAGACGTTCATGGCACTCAAAAGCTGGATCAAGAAGGTAGAAGCATCAACATGACAAAAATTGAAGGCTATCAGGTCGGATAACGGAGCAGAGTTCAAGAATTCCATGTTTCATAGCTACTGTGATGAGCATGGAGTGTCTCAGAACTTCTCAGCGCCGAGGACTCCTCAACAAAACGGCGTAGCAGAGAGAAAGAATGGAACACTGCAAAATATGGCTCGTACTATGATGTTGGCAAGTAACTTGCCTCGGTCCTTTTGGGCTGAGGCAGTCGGTACCGCTTGCTACATCATTAATCGAGCTACTATACGTTCCAATTTTTCTAAAATTCCATATGAACTAATCAGGGGAAGAAAGCCAAATATTTCCCACTTGAAAGTCTTTGGATGCAGGTGCTTTATTCACAACAACGGAAAAGACGTGCTAGGCAAGTTTGATCCAAGGAGTGACGAAGGCATCTTTCTGGGATACGCATCCAACAACAAGGCCTACAAGGTGTTCAATAAAAGGACTAAGAAGTTTGAAGAAAGCATTCATGTTATCTTTGACGAGTCCAAAAATGGAGGGAACCTGTCAAGTAACTAGGACGTACTGAAGGTTCTAAACACAGACTCAGATGATGAAGTCGATCCAGATTCAAGTACACAAGCTCAAAATGAAGACGTCAACCCTCCTAGTCCTAACCTGGATAGAGATGACACAGAAGGTACTTCGAGTCTTGAAGATGATACTCCACAAAATGAAGATCAAGTGGAAGGAACAACTCTTGGAACGACAGAACAACAAGAACAAGAGGAGTCAAGAATAGATCCCACTCAGATCGAAGTCAGAAACTATCATCAAAAGAGAGATCATCCTGTTGATAACATCATCACTCCATACGATAAAGGTGTGCTTACTCGTTCCTCTATTAAGAATTTTTGTGCTTTCAATGCGTTTATCTCTCTTGCGGAGCCGAAGAATGTGAAGGAAGCATTAAAAGATCCTGACTGGATAGTTGCTATGCAAGAGGAACTAACCAGTTTGAGAGGAACAACGTATGAAGATAAGTTTCCAAGCCAAAACACAAAATGGCTATAGGAATAAAGTGGGTATTCAGGAACAAACTTGATGACATCGGCACTGTCACAAGGAACAAGGCGAGGCTTGTAGCAAAAGGGTACAATCAACAAGAAGGGATTGACTACGATGAAACGTACACTCCTGTTGCAAGAATAGAAGCCATCCGTCTTCTAATCGCCTATGCTGCTCACAAAGGATTCAAATTATATCAAATGGATGTGAAAACAGCCTTCTTGAATGGGTACCTACAAGAGGAGGTTTATGTGTTGCAGCCTCCAGGATTTGAAGATGTTGATCACCCTGACCATGTCTATGTGCTGGATAAGGCTCTCTATGGTCTTAAACAGGCTCCTCATGCTTGGTATGATAGATTCGCGCAATTTCTATTGACCAATGGATATAGACGTGGTGTGATCGACAAAACGTTGTTCCTAAGGGAACAAGACGGTGAGGTTTTAGTAGTTCAAGATTTATGTTGATGATATTATATTTGGTTCTACTAACCCTAAACTTGTAGAAAGCTTCAAGAATCTAATGAGCAGTGAGTTTGAGATGAGCATGATCGGTGAACTCACTTTCTTTCTTGGTCTACAAGTAGTACAAAGTGATGAGGGAACGAAGGTACATCAACAAAAGTACATCAAGGAGCTATTGAAGAAGTATGGTATGGACTCTACGAAATCTTTTGATACTCCTATTTCTCCTAATACTCGTCTTGATGTTGACCTTAATGGTGTTGATGTTGATCAAACGATGTACCGAGGGATGATTGGTTCCCTATTGTACCTAACGGCCAGTCAGCCAGATATTATGTTTAGTGTGTGTCTTTGTGCTAGATTCCAGGCTAATCCTAAAGAAACACATCTGAAAGAAGTGAAGAGAATTCTGCGCTACTTGAAAGGGAACGATGGGTTGTGTCTATGGTATCCAAGACATAACTCGTTCCATCTTGTTGGATTCTCGGATGCATATTTTGTAGGTCATTGATAGGAAGAGCACATCAGGCATGGCCCAATTTCTTGGTCCTTGCTTGGTGTCTTGGGGATCGAAGAAGCAAAATTCGGTTGCTCTTTCAACGGCTGAAGCGGAGTATGTCGCAGCAGCCGCCTGTTGTTGCCAGGTTTTGTGGTTAAAACAACAACTTGTGGATTTTGGTATGTCTCTTGGAACTATCCCTATCTTATGTGATAATACAAGTGCAATCAATATCTCCAAGAATCCTGTGCATCACTCTAGAACCAAACATATAGATATTCGACATCATTTCTTAAGAGATAATGTTGAAAAAGGTTTTATCAAGATGGATCATTGTAGGAATGAAAATCAAGTGACAGATATTTTTACCAAGGCTTTGGACAGAAAACCCTATGAATATCTGAGGATGTTACTAGGAATGATTTCCTTGGAATAAACAAGTCCTGGTCCTCTATTCCCTCAGTGCCTAGCTAAAGAGGTAACCTCCTAGGAAACCATGTATCATTTGACAAGTTTTCTAATGGCTTATATATTTCCTTTATGCATTGATGTTGTATATATTAGAAATTGTTAAGTGTTGCATGCTAAAAGGAACTAAAACTGAATTTTTTACATCCAAGATTTTCTTTTAGCCCAAAATAACCAACTTGATCTATTCTATCCCTCACTTCAAGCCGAAATGATGGTTGGTTATAAGTTGTCCCTTAGCCTGGTCCAAACAAACATTCTCTATAAACCCCCTTTGATTACCTTTAAACGGGGAATAATTGTTTGGATGTCAAAAATATCCCAAGCCCACAAAAAGTTTGAATGGAATATCTCTTGTCCCTTGTCTGTTCAAACAAAGCCTTTTGTCCACTCATGGTAACGAGGTATGGAACTAGTGGTTTGGGAATAGTGTCAAATAAAGGAACATATTTGATTACAATTGAAGATTTTTCTGGAAAGGAACAGTCGTCGATACAGCTGGGATGGGATACAGTGTGATAGCCGTTGTGACTGCAAGTTTGAAAATCCAGCCGTTGCACAGTGTTTTTGCAGGTAACGATAGGACATTTTATGCAGTCTTGAATTAATGGCGGTGTAAAAATCATCATTATGGAAATTCTTAGCCGTTAAGATATGGATAGAAGATATTGGGAAGATTACGATCTTTTTCAACAAGGAAAGAGGTGTGCTTTATAATCTCTTCTCTCGGTCATTTTTTTCACCACATCTCTGTTTTTACCTTCCTAAACCCTAATCTTCTTCAAGCTTCAAGATTTCTTCTCTTTCACTTCAATGGCTTCCTCTTCAAACACCCTTTCCCTTAACTTTGATGGCCTCGACGTCTCCGAGATCGAAGCTCTTCAAGCTCAACTCGAATCCCTCGAAAAGGCCAAGCTTTCCTCTCCCTCTCGCGTTTCCAAGCTTGAAACCCAGTTTGATGATGTCACCAACATCGGAGCAGAGGCCAACATCGGAGAAGGACCTCAAGTCTGCTAAGGCAAAGGGAACGTTGCCAATGGAACCAGAGGGCGTTTCTAAGAAGGTTTCAAAGAGAGTCGTCGCTCCTCTGGTGATCGACGAGGAATTTCTGAAGGAGAATGACTTGGAGGAGTTCTGGGAACTTCTCAAGTTCCAAGGTTGGGACAAGATTTGTGCTTCAATGGTCAAGGTAGACGTGTCTGTCCTTGCTAATTTCTTTTCGACCTATCAACTGGCTGATCTTGTGACTGGTCCCTAGGGGTTCTCTACTGTTGGTACCTCCGAAATCTCTTTCTCTCTGGGGTCTGTTGCCAAAATTCTGAAGGTTCCAAGTGAAGGATATTGTGAGCTGCATACTTCAAGCAACTGGCCAAGGAACAAGGCTTAGCTTATCAAGCGCGTAATGGGGAAGGCATCCGAGTCTGGTCCTTACTCTATTGGGGATCTAGGATACACTGCACGGATTGCACACCAGTTTCTGATCAAGGTTATTGTTCCCAGGCTAGAGAAGTGGAGCAATCTCACCATCAATGACATGATTCTGTTGGATAAGTTTCTAAGGAGGGAACGCATCAATCTTCCTGAGATTATGATGAGGCACATGGCCAAAAGCACTGGGAAGGCAATTCTGATGAGGCACAATTGCCTTACCCATAGTTTGTGAAGGCAATTCTAAAGGAGAAGAATGTGTACAAGCCTTCGCGTGAGGAGTCTTTTGGATTACCCCTGGATATGCGCAATATCTCGAGGACGAATTTCCAGGGTGATTCAAATGGAACAGCTGCAAAGAAGACTACCCAGATGGACGTTGGGAGTTCTTCGCTAAGTGAAGGTGTTACTGCCAAGATGTTGTTCGAGCTTCAAAAGATATCCTCTCAGCCGAGTACCGTCATTGATATCTGGCTAAGAGAGACACTGACACTGCTGCTGCTGATTCCACCTCCTCCGAACCATATTGTGGACCCTCTCTAGTTCTCTAGCCTATTTATCCCAACTTTAAAAATTTATGTTGTTTCTCTTGGATGCTAAGACTTTTTATGTTTTTTTTTGTTTTTCTGGCTGTGATACCCGCAACAATTATCTATAATATTATCTATTTTTTGCTTATGAATGGTTTGAGTTTCAATTAAATTTGTTCTTTTGCTCTAAGTTTTTGCTTGATGATTGTTGACCTTTAATGATGTCAAAAGGGGGAAGTTAGAAAAAATGCAGAGATGCGTTCTATCCATGAAATAAAGAGGGAACTTTGGCTAAGGGGGCATATGTTGTTACCTCTGATGAGTAGGAACAACTGTGCATCTGTTAAGGGGGAACCATACATGATTTTTTTTCTCTATATTTCTACTGATTTCTAGATGTGCATTTTTGCATAGGTTTGTCATCATCAAAAAGGGGGAAATTGTTGGAACAATGGTTGTTCCATGGTTTCTCTTAGTTTTGATGATAACAAACTTAGTTGGTATAACTTGCTTCTATATGTAAGTGTTTTAGGAAAACAAGTACATAGTCACGAGTGACGGAACATTGTGAGGAACGATGGAGGGAACGAGTGACAGATTTAGGAAGTGCGTACCGGAAGGAACGCGTCTTTCTATTAATGGGAAGTTACTAGATCTTCTACGAGCAATCTTCTGAGAAGATACGACATTTGTAGGTGGTTGCTTGAGGAGATCAAAGGAGGGATAAGATCAAACTTCATAAGATCTTATCTATTGAAATACGAGATCATTCGGTTTTGGCAAGAATCGGCATGGTTGAGGTTCCAAATCACAAATAATACTTTCTCCTTTTTGTGTGGGATTTGTTAAGTGGAAAATCTACGTAATTAGGCAAGAATTACGTATGAGATGAGACTTAACACTTCTTATAAATAGCTAGTTTATAGCTAGGGTTTAAGTGTGGTTAAAGACGACGAACTTGGAGAGAGAGCTTTTCAAGTGTACGAGTGTGTGGCTTTTTCCGGTGAAGAATCCAAAAGTAAGTCAGTAGTTTACTTTCTCTTAGGTTTACGCTTAGGGTTGTAGAAGTCTAGTTGGTTGAACTTTGGTTGGTGCTTTAGTTACCAGGGAACTTGACTTGCCTTGTAATCGTTGAAACTTAATAAAAGTATTCTATTGAAAATCCTCTGAGAAGGAGTCTCAGGGGTAGAGGTTTTTTCTTTCTACGACTTGGTGGTCGGACAGAAAGTTTTCCTCTCTAAATTCTGTGTTCTTATTGTTTATTTTCGCTGCCCAGGGAACATTGCTAGTTCCTTGACTTGTTACTAACGCGTCACGATCCAACAACGTCCCTCAACTATTTAATTATCAAAAGTGTGCGTAAGAGCTGAAAAACAACGAGTCTAGCACCTTATATAGGTGCGGCACAAGCTAAAACCCTAAATAACAAGATGCGTGCCTAGGGCTTGCATGAAAGCAAGGCCCAGCGGCGTAAGGCCCAAGAAGAGCCTTCTAATAATGTAAAACCATAAGTAGAAGTGTCTAATAATGGAAAACATACTAAAATAGGCATAAAAATGATATGTCGTTGGCCATCGACACGACAGTGTCAAGACACGGCCATCGCGAGGCGCGGCGAGACCCTGGCATAATGTCGTGTGCGCTGGCACGGCGAAGGCACGCTGGCACTGGCCGAGGCTGGCGAGAACCTCAAGTTGCAACGCTAGTGGGTGACGCGGGTCCGGGGTCTGGTGCGAGCGACGGGTCCGAGGTGGATGGTGCCGCGGACTCGTCTTGAGGTTCTCCGATGCTAAGGACGCATACGGTGGTGTGCGCCGGGGCGGAGAAGGGCGCGCCATGCCCCGCGGAGATACGTGACACCAAGGACTATGTAGCGGTCTCGATGGCACGGGTCCAGGCATGAGTGACCGGTCCCTCAGAGCGCACGGTGAATGAGTCGTCCTCTTGGCTGGCGTCCAAGGACGAGGTCGCACCAATACCATTGTAGACATATCTCCTATCAACCGGAGGAGCTCCTCCAGATTAACTGACCATTTAAACTTTTTAAAATTCTTCTCTATATGGGTAAGTGTAAGTTAATTAATTAAACTAAGGTGATAACCAAAATTTTGATAATAATAGGTTTTAAAACATTAAAACACTACAAATTGAAACTTCAGAAGAATAAATGAGAAGGCATCATTGTGTTTTGTTCTGGTGATCTGTCATCTTCATTTGTGTCTGAGGTAATTGAACTTTCCATGGGCAGTTGAAATATAGATGATTTGATTTGTTGGCATAATGTTGACTTGTAAGTTCCAAAATGTGCATTCAAGGAGAGTGAACAAACGAAAATATAATTCGTAAGTTTGTAATTGTCCATCAATTCGCAACTTGATTGAAAATATTGTTTTCTAAAAGTTGTTATTCATGACGTGTAGGTTTGTAATCTCCTTTATCCATCAATTCCTAAGTTCATTGAAAGCATGTTTTTTTTCTTTAAAGTTTTAATTCCTACCTTCTTGGTCTGATACATTGTTACATTGTTCTCTCAGGTGATGTTGAGAAGGAATATTGGAACAAATTACGACTTACTGAGAAGAGATTTCAATGCGAAGCTCCTGATGATATATTGGGCGAAATATTCTCTAGGCTCGCAATCAAATGGCTTCTTAGATGTCGTTGTGTGTCAAAGTCGTGGAAATGCATCATCAACAATCCTGACTTTTGGTGGTCACATCTTAACAACTTTAAAAACAACGTCAAGGAAGCCAATCTATTTGTTGTCCAAAGATGTGCGAGGACATCTAAGAAGACCTATGTTCTGCTATCCTGTAGAACCCTCCTCTCCACATTCGGCGATAACCAAACACTTGAAGTTAATATTAAGGGGAAATGGAAAGTGGTCTGCATGGTCGATGGACTTGTCATGATGGATTATTTTGAAACATCGAGTCCCCGCTTAATGTTGTGGAATCCTTCCATCAAAAGGTTCCGTAAGCTTGCACGGTTCCCTGGAAACTGTGAACGGGGCCTCGGATTATTAATATGTTAGAATGGTTCAGCAAAGTGATTGTTGGAATGGGGGTTCGGACAATCCGTTAAAGATAATGCAAATACTAATGCCATTGGAAACATATCTCCTATCAACCAGAGGAGCTCCTCCGGATTGAGTGACCATTTTTTTTTTGCAAACTTCCTTCAAACTCCTTAATTTCTTCTCTATATGGGCAAGTGTAAGTTAATTAGTTAAACTAAGGTGATACCCAATTTTTTTATAATAATAGGTTTAAAACACTACAAATTGAAACTTAGGAAGAATAAATGAGAAGGCAACGTTGTGTTGTGTTCTGGTGATTTGTCATCTTCATTTGTGTATGAGGTAATTGAACTTTCCATGGGCAGTTGAAATATAGATGATTTGATTTGTTGGCATAATGTTGACTTGTAAGTTCCAAAATGGTGCATTCAAGGAGAGTGAACAAACCAAAACATAATTTGTAAGTTTGTAATTGTCCATCTATTCGTAAGTTGATTGAAAATATTGTTTTCTAAAAGTTGTTGTTCATGACGTCTAGGTTTGTAATCTCCTCTGTCTATCAATTCCTAAGTTCATTGAAAGCATGTTTTTTCTTTAAAGTTTTAATTCCCACTTTCCTGTTCTGATACATTGTTACATTGTTTTCTCAGGTGATGCTGAGAAGGAATATTGGAGCAAATTATGACTTATTGAGAAGAGATTTCTACGCGAAGCTTCTGATGATATATTGGGCGAAATATTATGTAGGCTCGACAATCCTGACTTCTGGTGGTAACATCTTAACAACTTTGCAACAACGTCAAGGAAACCAATCTATTTGTGGTCTAAAGACGTGCGAGGACATCTAAGAAGACCTATGTTCTGTTGTCCTGTAGAATTCTCCTCTCCACATTCGGCGATAACCAAACGCTTGAAGTTAATGTTAAGGGGAAATGGAAAGTGGTCCGCATCGTCGATGGACTTGTCATGATGGATTATTCTGAAACATCGATTCCCCATTTAATGTTGTAGAATCCTTCCATCCAGATGTTTCGTAAGCTTCCACGGTTCCCTGGAAACTGTGAAGGGGGAGTCCACTTGGGATTTGAGCCTATTCCCTGGGCCTCGGATTATGAATATATTAGAGTGGTTCAACACAGTGATAAGAGTAGCCTCGATTCAGTTTTGGTTTACAGTGTTGTCACTGATCAGTGGAAGACCATTCTAGTTAAGGGCAACCCTATTACTAAAAGGGGTTGGAGGTTGTCTGACCAGGACTCTATCTGTTGTAGGGGTGTATCTACTTCATTCCTGGAGGAGGGATTTGCCAAGACAAAGAGATGGTTTTGTTTGATATCGATGAGGAAGTATTAGATGCCTTTGGTCTACCCAATGAGATTGTTGAAGAGTCGTTTGCATTCAAAGCTATGACTCTTGATGGTGGCTGGTCTGTGGAGGTGATTTATTTTGTTGCACCCTTAGTTTCCATATGGGAGTTGTTGGAAGAATCCAGAGTTTGGAACCGACGTTACACATTTACTTCAGCTCTCTCGACTCTTGATGATATGCTTGCACCCTATGCCCCTCCATGCCGTCGTAGGTTCTTATACTTGATGAAGGATAACAGCAAGGTGTTTTTAGTGGAGGGTCAAAGTGAGGCCATGTACGACCTTCAATCGGAAGAATTTCTCGAAGGGCGATTCTAGGCTGGGTTCTGAATGGGGTTAACTGGTGCGCTCTGGAACTCGAGATTATTCGAGGGAAGAGAAAGAGAGGTGAGCGGGAGAGATACGTTTGGGCGGGGATAGAGTGAGAGATTGCGGAGGTCTTCGACGAAGATAGAAAGGATTGATGGGTTGGGAAGGAAAGAGAAACAAGGGAGGAGGGCGATGATGGAGAAGGGTGATAGCCATATAAAACCACTATACCCAATTAAGTTGAAGCTAGAGATAGATGCTCGACATTTCTGTTCATAAAAAAGATCATGGAACGATAAACACTTGCTAGCGCCGTAAATGAACCATTTCAAGCCGTTCACGAGGAATTCCGTGTTCGACTCGATTAATTGACGTTCGTGTTTGGTTCGATTATAAACAAACCAAGCTTAGCAAGCTCAAAAGTTAAACGAACTGAGCTTGAGCACAATAAAACTCGGCTCGTTTGTTTGTGAACAAACTCGATTATAGATTTATAAGCAAGCTCGATTAAATATTCGTGAGCAAATTTAATTATATATAATATCAATATACAATAATATTTATTATATCTCTTTAGTTTCTTATTTTAAATAAATACATTAGTCCATTAACCCATTAGCCCATTAACCTATTAGCCCAATATCCATAAATTGATACTCCCTCCGTTTGATAATACAGTAGTGAATCATATGAAAATCGTTCTTATTGTGAAAACTGGAATTCATTCCCATCGGTATGATCACATACCATAGACGGCTACGATCGACACACGTGTTCTTTTAATTTTTAATTTGCAAGGATAAAACTGTCATTTACCCTGTTTTAATTTTCTTATTCGTATCTCACTTCTGCAGCATTGACGACTTCCATGGAGTTCAAGCTTCCAACCTCCCATTCGAACGTCCTCTTCGATTAGCTTTTAATTTTGGATCGTTCCTTAGGTTCCAACCTCTCATTCAAGTAATTTTTTGGCTTGTTATGGATTCAATTCCAAGTATGAGGTTTCATTCACTTTCAATTTTGATTTTTCGTTTTACTTAATTTTGGGTTTGAATTCACCTTTTGAATCTCAATTGGCATCAATATGAGTGTGAATCGATCCTAAGTTTCAAGCATGTAGTGCTTTGATATCGTTTTTTCATTGTCTATTTTCGAAAATTGTTTCTTTGATGTTTTAGTGGAAGAGTTTTGAGATGCACATAACATGTTCGATAAAAGTCCTTAGAGAGGAGAGTTACTCCTGACTTGACTTAGATTTTACGTGAACGTACTATAATTTTACGCGAACTTCATATGTTTTTAGAATGAACCTTACATCAAAATATGTGTTACTTTATCTAATTTGTTCGTCATACATCCTTGTATTGTAGGATGTCCATCAACTAAAATTGATTAATTTGAGTGGTGAAATGTCTCATGCTTGTAGTGTTGATGGTCGCAATGATTGAGATTATGGATTTAAGTGGTATTATGAAGCTCTTTTTTCTCAAAGAGGGACGACATATTTTGTTCCCATTTGCACGAATGGTATCAAGCATGCTCTTGGAATTCAATTTAGCAAATCAGATGGAAGGCATTCGAAATTTCAAGGACTATGTCTCTGTTGACATTTTTTGTATATTTAAGTTCTGACCGTCTACATTCCTAAGGAAAAACTATTGTGTTGAAATATCTTCTTTGTAGTAGGAAAGGTTATAATGTCCACATAACAATAAACATGCACAACTTTTATTCAAGTTCATTATGGTTAGTGACTTAATTTTTCGTCTCATACTATATGTGAACATAAATACTAAATATGGGAACAGAAATAATAAATATATGAACCTATAACTACTATAGCAAGGGAGGTCACCTAGACGTGGGTCACGGTTTGCCTGAACCGGTGAACCGCCGGTTCAGAAACTGGCGGGAACCGAAACCGCCGGTTCTGGTTTATGAACTGGCGGGTCCGGTTCCCCCCCCCCCCCCCACCGGTTTCGGTTCCGGTTTGGCCACCCCAGAAACCGTCGAACCGGCGGTTCCGATTCCGCCGGTTCGAACCGCCAGTTTCTGGGTTAACGACTATATTTTTCAACGAAAGATGAAACCGCGACCGCGGCCTGAGACCCGCGGTCGCGGTTTTTTCAACAGAAAGCTCGGTTTTTTAGCTTATCTTAAACCGCGACCGCGGTTCTGGTTAAAATGCCAACGACTAGTTTTCAACGGCTACTTTACATTTCCAACGGCTCTTTGATAAATTTACCTATAAATATCCACTAAATGATCTCATTCCCACCCACACTACCAATCTCTCTCAATCTCTCAAGTTTACAAAGCTCTCTCAATTCTCAATCTTTACTAGTTTTTACAAATTGCAATTGCTTTCCTAATTGTTTTTTTTCAAAAATTAGCACAATTGTCCTTACATCTTATTGCTTAATTACATATTTCTTTACCATACTTTACTAGTTTACTCTTTTTGCTTACTTGTTTAGTTACATTTTAAGAAAATGGAAGGATTTATTAACATTGATCAAATTTTTGGATCACAAGAGAGTGGTCAACATGTAGAATTTGCACCCCCTATTAACTTGTCGGAATTTACGAATCCAAATTCCAATGTGGTACAACCGGGATCGTCCACTCCCGATGAAAATGAGGGAGTGGGTGTGGATCATGGATTCGAGCCTTCCGAGGCGAGCGAGGCTCCAAGCCTTAAATCCGACATTTTTACAAAATGTTTTCGAAAGGGGGCTTATGATGCATCTACCAAGAAATTTCAAGTTCATTGTAACTATTGTCCTAAGCTTTACACATGGTTGTCAGGATCGGGCTATGGAACATTATCCAGTCACGTGAAGAACAAGCACCCCGACAAGATAGGCATGATGCGAGGACAATCCCACCTATCCGGGTTTGCAACTTCTTCTTCCTTTAATCCTCATCATAACCCTCATTTTTTACTTATAACCATAATGATAGCATGTATGCCTTATCCGAGTCTATTTGTGTTGATCACTTATCATTTAGTTTTGCTGAAAAGTTAGGATTTAACAATTGGATGACTAATCATGTACAACCCGCTTATAAACCGACTACTAGGAAGTCGGTCAAAAAAAAAGTGATGAAAGCATATAAAACCCGTAAGATGGCATTGGTGAAGTTTTTTGCTCAAAATGATATTAAAGTTTCAATTTGGAGTGATATTTGGAGTGATCATTGGCAAAATCATTCATACATGGGCTTAACATGTCATTTTCTTGATGATCATTTTAATGTGCAAAAACGTGTTTTGGCTTATAGAGTATTTGATTTTTCTCATACCGCTTTAATGATTAGTAACATTATTCGTACTATTTTGGAAGAGTATAGACTGCTTCATCGAGTTTTTTCTATCTCGTTTGACAATGCATCTAACAACACCGCTTCAATCCGGGAATTGGTTTCGCATTGTCAACCAATTCTTGGAGCAAAGTATTTTCATGTAAGATGTGTTTGCCATATTTTAAACCTTTGTGTCAAAGATGGTTTAAATGTTATGTCGGGTTTAATTTCTCCTATTAGATATATTGTTAGTCGTATGTGGGCTAGCCCCCGAACCGCCCAAGATTAGACGGCGTTTTGTACTCAAAAAGGTGTTCCACCCCGAACATTTACAAAAGATGTTTGCCACCGTTGGAACTCCACTTATAAACTACTTCTTGCATGCATGCCTTACAAAGATCTTTTGACTTCTTTTGCGTCCATATATTTTCCCAACAATCCCATTATTTCTCAAGTATGGGATTATTGTGATAAAATCTTAGAAGTTTTGAAAATATTTTATGATGCAACATTAACTTTTAGTCATGTTTATAAACCTTGTGCTCATTTGTTTTGTTTTGAAGCATTGAATGTGGCGGGCGGTTTTTGTGAGGGGCGTAACTTCCCCGAACTTTATGGTGCTATTGATGCTATGAAAGTGAAATGGTTGAACTATTATAAAGTTATCCCCGATATCTATCTTGTTGCTTGTGTGTTTGATACTAGGTTTAAGATGAGTGATTTAGAAATGTTTTTGACCAATTATTATGATGCACTAGAGGTGAAGGAGAATTTAATATTTTAGATTGGTGGAAGACCCACAAGAACACTTTCCCAAACTTGGTCAAGATCGCGGCTCAAGTGCTTGTTGTTCCTGCCTCGACCGTATCGGTAGAGCAAACATTTAGCGAAGGAGGACACGTCCTTGACGCAAAACGATCTAGTTTGAAGCCCGATGTCTTGGAAGCCCAAGTGTGTGTATGTGATTGGAAGAGGGTGGAAATTCGTCAACAAAAGGCGGAGGTATCCGAAACTTCCGACTAGGACGGCCAAGACGATGAGTCCCAATCCCAAAGTGCTTCGGATGCATCGACGTAGATGGTAAGCAAATCGAGGTTTCATATCGAAAGGTAAGAGAACTACGTGGGCTTTGATTCCTCTATAACCCCGAGAGGATACGTAGGCAACTTAATTTTAAGTCCAAGCCCTTTAATTATCCAACTTTTTTTTGTTTTGATGAACAAGCATTAATCGCCTATTTGCCTTAGTCCAATTTCCAAGCTCGGTTTGGGCCAAAATCGAAACCGCGATCGCGTCCCTCAGGACGCGGTCGCGTAATGGGCAACCGCGATCACGTCCCTCAGGACGCGGTCGCGGTTTGGATTTTTTCAAAAAACAGAGTTTCTGTTTTTTTGGGACCGCGATCGTGGTCCGTCACCCGCGATCGCGGTTTGTGTTTACTGCGATCGCGGCGTGGCTGGGATTATTTTTTTTAAATGCCCGGTTCCGAACCGGGAGAAACCGGCGCCGGAACCGGACCGAAACCGGGGAACCGGCCCATGGCCGATTCCGGTTCCGGTTCCATGTATAAGAGGAACCGGAACCGCCGGTTTGTAAACCGGACCCATGTCTAAGGTCACCATTAATGTCAAGGCTGAGAAATTGCAGATAAAGACTCAAATTCTAGTAGATGACTTCATAAAATATAAGGACCTTGTTCAAAAATATGTGATTATGTGACCATACATAATCAATATGTTAACATACAAAGTCAATAAGTGAATGTTAAGACAAAATATGTAAACTTGAACATGATACAAGGAAACTCGACTTTGAATTAAGATATCATAAGCACACTATGTAGCCTATGAGGGATTTGAACTCACATCCATGTGTATCAACACATTGCTCTACCATTTGAGCTAATAGGCTATGACAAATCAATTAAAATGAGCATAAATAAAATAGACAGAGACGAGGTGCAAACAAGAGTTAAAAAATCACATAAAAGAGTTTAACAACAACTATCTTTGCATCAAATTTAACACCTCATGAACAAACCGCGAAAAGAATCAAATACTTTGAAAATGAAGCCAACATAAAGCAGATTTCGAAGAAAGAATGAGTAACAAGTGTACAATAATTAAAGAGACGCATCAAATAGCTCAAGTCATCAGCAAAAAATCAACAAATATGTTGGCCGAGATAGTGATAAATTTTTAATAGCAATCAAGAGAGATAAGCATATAAAACATTAGGAACAAGAGAGACAAAATCAGACACAATAAATGAAAATTTTTCAAATGGAAAAATATGAACATTGGGATATTATATATGAATATTCCAAGGAGGGAGATTTCCACCACTTTGAAGAATGTCGGTACTTAGATGTATTCATTTCTGATTTCATATAGTTATTTTAATCCTGCACTTACCACAAAATAAGGGATTCATTGCTCATCTAATTTAAGCATATCCTAGAATCTAATCTAACCATATCCCATAATCATTAAGCTAGCCTTGCATAAACATCAAGTGCATATTTGAGAATTTTGCTTCCCCAACTCAATTTTAAGCATAAACATCAATCATAAAAAAAAAGTTTGTAGCCAAGTTGTGACAAAAAATACAAAAGTAACGGGGGAGAGTTAGGATAGACCACATTGCACGCGCAAAGATCTTAGTCTTAGGGAAAGAACATCTCATGACAACCTTTTGCACGTCATGGATCTACATAATTACATCACTCCAAATCTAATTCAACTAGCTTTCTTTGTTCATACGATCAACATAACTCAATGCCCTTGCAAAATCCTTCATATAATAAAATGTGAACCTTATAGTTTCCATTCATGAACATATAGATAAAATACATGAATCTACAAAATTACATCACTCCAAATCTTATTCAACCGACTTTCTTTGTTCACACGCTCAACATAACTCAATGCCCTTGCAAAATCCTTCACATAATAAAACGTGAACCTTATAGTTACCATGCATGAACATATAGATAAAATACACGAACTTAGATAAAATAGTGTAGTCACTACAAATGACGAATCCCTTATTTTGAACAAACAAATACTTCAATTGAAAACCATTCTTTATCTGCTCAACGCCAAAGAACTGAAAATTTTAGGCCGACTAACTATTACTTTAGTTTCTAACTCAATTTGAGACGTAACATGTATGATTTGCCATTCAACATCACAAGCAAATTATAACCCCCAAAATAGGTTCAAAATTCACAATTCAAAAATTCCACTTATGAATCCTAGAATCCAAAATTCAAAAGAGAAAGTTTAGAACCTATCGAAGATCCTTACTCTTCATCTACCATTGCAATGGATTGAAGCTTCTTTTGAGTTTTAGAGATGGAGATTGGATGTTTGAGCTAGAGCATTGTTGATTCGTTTGAGAATGGGGGAGAAGTGGCTTGTGTTTGAGTGAGTTTGAGAGAAGACCCGTCCCATATGACAAAAGTCGATTTTGGGTTGGTATTTGATAGTATTTACAAAAATGCCACCGTCTCAACTTCTTACCCTAATTTTCAGACTAAGCTTACTTTCGATTTTGGGTCATTGATTTTGTTAATCTAACGGATCACATTGATTTTCAGTTTTCAAGTTAAGCCTTATTTCCACCTAAAACGCCCTCTTCATAATACATGTTTTCTAGCAATTTGCACATTATTTAAGAAAGGTATCATAAATACTAATATACCCTCAATTATTATCTTACTTTTTTACTTTATTGAAAACCACTACTAATAGTTTATCATTAATTATAAGGGTAAATATGTAAAGTAGAAACCAAAATAGTTAAAAGGACATGTAATGTGAAACAAAGAATTATGGCCAAAAAGACATGCATTGTGGAACGGAGGGAGTAAGTGATAACCCTAAATTCCCTTCTACCTATCTCGTGAGATTTATTCACTCTCTACCATCACTCCCTTCTTCAGTCATCTCTCCAAGACTCCAACTTCCATTTTTTTCTCTGAGTTCTTTCTATCGATCGGTGTATTCTTTTCTCTCCCTCCTTCACATGTAATTTGATTAATTTCAGCTTTCTCCTCCTCCTTCCACAACTTGTCTCCGCGTCCGCTCCTCACCGCCAACTACCGACGGTCGCTTCTCTTCGACAATAAGGGCGAGAAGAATTAGCTAAAATTATGATAAAACCACTCAAGGAGAATCTCGCTTGAGGCAAAACCACTAAGCACAAGGATCTCGTACTTAGGCAAATTGGGTGAATAATACTGATATTGATAATTTTTTTCTGGATGATTACAACTGACCTTGACATAGGTTTAAATAGCACATCACCCTCCTATTGAGGGAGAAAATCAAGGCTTACTGATTTCTGAAAATCAGGGCATTTATTCTCCTAGCTAAAAATCAGGGAATTTATTTTCTAGCTAAAATTAAGGACTCTATCTTCTAGCTAATATTAATGACTCTTATTCTGCTGACTCATGATAACTTAGACTGAATAATAGCATGGAATATAAAATATGAAAAGGAATGAAATAACTAGAATCCTATCAATGCATCCCCCTCAAAATTCGCCTTGACCTCAAGGCGAAATCGAGGCACTTTCCTCCCTAAGTGACAGCCCCTAAGTAGTTTCCCCATGGTCCATTGATGTCTTGACCAGTTGCGAGCTTGTCTGGCTTTTCTTTGAGATCGAGCGAGGTCAAGTTTGAAGTTCGATTTTTTGATTCATCAAGGCTGGTTAGGGAAGAAGAAAATCCAATAAAGCGGGGCTGAGGAGTGGTCTTGTGATCGGGGGTATTAGCCATTTTTGGAATTGTTGCTTCACCTGATTTTTCTTCAATCTTCATCGCTTTTGACTTGACTTTGTCAACTTCTCCTAGGGGGACCAAAAAGGGTTCCTCATGGATTTTCTCAGTCGATTTGTCAACTTCACCTGATTTTTCTTCAATTTTTGGACTTTTTGTTACACCTGATTTTTCTTCAGTCTTCATGGCTTCTACTTCGACTTTGTCAACTTCTGCTTCTTCCTCATGGATTTTCTCAGTTGATTTTTCCTCTTTGTTGTTGAGGGGTTGATCACCATTATAGTGTACCATGGGCTTTGAAATCTCAGTGCTTAGAAAAGGCAAAAGCTTCTCCAAACAAGAAACAAGTGAGACTAGTTGAGATCTAAGGTCATGATTAAGGTTTGCAGGTGGTGGTGGTAGATATGTGGTTGAAGGTGGTGGTGGATTGGAAGCGGAATAGTGTCTCATTGCCATTCGGATCGAACGGCTCTGATACCAAATGATAGAACCACTCAAGGAGAATCTCACTTGAGGCAAAACCACTAAGCACAAGAATCTCGTACTTAGGCAAATTGGCTGAATAATATTGATTATATTGATAATTTTTTTCTGGATGATTACAACTGACCTTGACATAGGTTTAAATAGCACATCACCCTCCTATTGAGGGAGAAAATCAAGGCTTACTGATTTCTGAAAATCAGGGCATTTATTCTCCTAGCTAAAAATCAGGGAATTTATTTTCTAGCTAAAATTAAGGACTCTATCTTCTAGCTAATATTAATGACTCTTATTCTGCTGACTCATGATAACTTAGACTGAATAATAGCATGGAATCTATGTATATATATAAAAGACGCAAGGAATAAGGCCATCACGTTGCGCCACCTAGGATTTTCCTACGTGTCGTTCCCACATTAAGCCACCTAGGATTTCGCCCCATAGGATTTTTTATTTTATGAATTTATATATGTTGATATTATTTTAGGATAATATAGAAATAGGATAAATTAATCTAGGAAAGATTTTATCCAAAATAAAAATATTATCTATTATATATTAGAAATTAGGATAGATCTAAAAGATTTTATCTAAAATTAAAATAAATTATAGAACATTAGATATTATATATTAAGATAGATATATTAATTTTTTTTTCAATTAAATTTCTATCTATTTATATGAAAAAAATTCGAATTTTATTTTAAATGTAAGAAAATTATTTTATTTTTATTTTTATCTATTTATGTAAATGATTTATCTTAAATAAAATTTTAATAAAAAATAAAACTTTCAAGATAATTACTTGCCTATATTGAATTTTGATTAAAAAAAATTACGTTATATTTACCTTAATTTTCGTTTTGAATTATTTATGTAAATATAAATAATTTTCCTATCATTAAAAAAATTTATTCTTTATTTATACTTTTCCATCATTTCTTATTAAGTATATTTTTAATTTTATTCAAATATTTTTAAAGAATTGAATTTGATAAAAACAATTACAAGAATTTAGATTATTTTTACCTTTTTATATTTTTTGTAAAATATTTTTAAAATTAAATGATTCTAATTCAAATAAATTTTATTTATATTTTTGCATAAATAAATTATCATTAAGACATCAAACTTATAGTGGGCTCACCTTAATAATTTTGGCCCCGTTTGACATGACAGTATGACTTAAAATTTTCTATAATTTTTTTTTCTAATACTAAGTTTTTTAAATTAAATTAAAATCATATTTATTAAATAAAGTAAATATTAAATTCATATAGTCGTGCATGGCACTACGGGTATAACTAGTAAAATATGAAAAGGAATAAAATAACTAGAATCCTATCAAATTATTATCCTTAAATAAATTATCATCCTTAAATAATTTAGCTTAAATATACTCACTAATAATATCTTTATGAATATTTTTCGTTAAGTAGGTCATTTATAATTTTATAAAAATTATAAACTTTCTAGGTGAGCATGCTTTGGAGTTTATAGTAGTGTCTACAAGCCCGCAAGATAGCAAGACAAAAGAAAATTACAAGATTTGATAGTGGGCAAATCGATAGTTTGTATTTTGTAGCACGAATACCATCATTGGACCAAGAAAAAGGGAGAAATGATGAGTAATTTCAACTTTCGTGGGTCATTAAACCCAAACCCATTCACATACAAAGATTCTCTAATTGATTTATAACATCCTTTTCACCATTCAAAGTTCAACCGGTCAATTGTTGTTTATATAATGAAAAGTGCAACGAAAGTGCTCGAAATCATTCTTCCTCTTCTTTTGTAAAAGAGCCCTACAGTCAGATGCAGATTAATTTAGAGCTTGACCTGAATCCATGTTTACCTACAAGAAACTTTACCTCCACTACATTTCAGTTTTTTCCAATAATTTTCAAACAGACAACTCAGTCTCCCGTTGTTTCTACAATACACCTTCATTTCTCTTTATCATTATATTATCATATAATAAAAGCTTCCACAATATTAAAATGTCCGAGTGTTGAACCTAAAACGCAATTCCAGACCTGACAAGTGACCAAATGAAAAAATTTGCACGAATTATCCTTAATTGTTGCACATCTGTAACAGAATTGAGATTCAAATGCATATGCATCATATGAACGATATATATAAACTATAGAGTAACATTCAAGGCACAATTACTGAAGAATTATTAGAACAAAAATTATATAGCATATGTAGTCATGTAGATGTAAATGCCTATCTAGGAAGCAACAGCAAAATTCAATATAGCTATTCTGGACTTTGAACAAGGTCATTAGAGTGGCAAGGTATAGAATGAAACAATTAAAATGGGGCCACGCAATACCTGAAGACTGGTATTCCTCCTTAGTGTAGTCTATGTATGAGATCTTTGTCCAAATCTACTAAATTAAAATCACGATTGATGTATTTGCTCACTTTTCCATGAGTTTTTTGCTACATCAGCAGATGCACCATTGGAATCAACTTCACCCTTTGGCTTAGAGAAGAAAGGATCCCATTCATGGGCTCTTACCTCGCGTTGCCCTTCATCCAACAGAGCATACTTCCAACTGTTCTCTTCTATAAAATTCTCATCTATTTGGTTATCAATGATATCCTTTCTCAATTTAGTGACTTTATCAACAACTGCCTGAACAGCCACATCAAAAGCATCTTCTAATGTCTCCAGCTTGGAGCGAGGATCAGCATAGATCAGCCTAGGAATGAGACTGATAACCGTCTCCCTCATTACCTTCACCTGTTCTGGAGAAATCTGAAGCAATCTCTCTTCAATACTCATATTCCTTTTACGAACATCATCCTCTGGAATAAAGACCGAATACGTAGAGTAGTTCTTGGGAAGATGCCATGTGTATTGTGTGTATGCTGAGCCTGGATGGAAGAACACAGGAATGCAACCTGCTAACATGGAGTCAAATGCTGATCTTCTAGTGTATGAATCTCCTTGAGGTTGAAGGCAGAAAAGTGAGCTCTGGAACATTTTCATTATACTGCTGGGAGAATGGCATTTGCTCTCTCCAAAATCACATTCCAAAAGCTTGCAGACTTTGGAACCCCTGCATTGATTAATAATCTGCCCTCTAATAGATTTGGGATTGCCCGGCCTAGGAGCACCGGCAAATGAAAACAGCCACTTCCTATTTAGATTCCTCATTCGATCCTGCCATCCAAACACTTCAGAATCTTGTGCGGGATGGAAGTAAGTTGGGTATGGAATGCCAAAATCATTAGCATTCCATGGGCTTGATTCCACCACCAGCATAGACATGTTCCTAGCAGCAGGTAGAAAGAGAAGCTTATTACCCCAGTCTGTTTCCTCCTCTGACAACCTTCTGAAATCCCAAGTTATCCTGCCAGCAACAAGAAAATGATCCTTGCCACCCATGATCTTCCATTCTGGCCTTTTTGTTAGCCAGTCAACCAGATCAAGAGAAGCAGCATCCCTGACAGAAATATTGTAGCCCCATAAATACCGAGCAATGTCAAATCCAGCATAGAAGGGCACAAATATGGCAGCTGCAATGGAAGAATCATTTGTCAGACACTCATACTGCTTCATCCGGTTGTTGAAGATCACATCCACTGCAAACTGGTTAGTTGCATACCAGCCAGTGTTTGAGAACACTCCTTCAACGTTCTCAAGTGGAGGACCAAGCCCAGCATTGCTTGTAAATTTACACATGTTAGTCCAGAGGCTCAGCTTCCTACAATCCCTCAGCATATCCTCATTGAACTTCGAAGGAAGGTCGTGAACATAGATATACCTCCCACCACAAGGATCGCTCTTGTTGTCGATTGTTCTAAGAGCCCTCGTGAAGGGGAAACTCTGCGCCTCACTAGGACTTGGATTGGTGTCTGATTCTGAAACAGGATTTTCGGATTTGGAATCAAGAGAGGTAACATGATTTTCAGATTTGGAATCAAGAGTGGTATTAGGAGCACTCCACGAAGCCACATTGGGAGATCCAATTTCAGGCTGATCACTGTGAGGTATCAGGCTACCCGTATCGATTTGAATTGGATTTGATTGGAGCGGAGCAGAATTATCTACGGTGTGGCCTCCTAAAATGACAAAATGAAAATACAAGAGCAAGCACCAAAACAAGGCGGATAAGGAAGCCAGGCAACAGAGGCGGCTGTCATTACTCTTCCCATTCCCCTTCTCCATTTGCATAGGCATCACGCTTACCGTCCAACGGCGTCTCAATGGACTCATAACACAGCAAACAAACAAGAACCAGAACCCAACACTGAAGACACCTCTATCATCCAAGGACTCACCCAATCCATACAAAAGATATAAATTTCCCCAAACCCTAACAACAAATCAGGTACATACAAGCATTCGAACAGGGAACAAGAAGCTGCTGTCCCCGACAACAATTCTAATCCAGAAATTCCAGCCGGGAAGGACCAAAAACCTAGGCAGCAAAGCTGGAATCGAGGAAATCAAGAAGGTCCAGAGCAACTGGAGTTGAGAGGTGAAAACGGAACAGAGAGAAGAAACAAGCACGAATCAGAAAATTACCAAGCGAAATTAGAGCAAGGAAATGAAGAGAGAAAATTACGTGGATTAGTAGCTTTGATCCTCAGGGAAGCAGAAAGTAGCGAGAGCTCCACCGATTGAGAAATCGTTGATAGATGTGAATTTGAGAGAGATGATTTGAGGAGTGATTGGGGAGAAGTAAGTAGAAGAAGGGAGAGAGCGGATGGAGACGGAAATACGCAAAGTGAGCGGAGGCGCATGTTAGCAATGTGCGTCGCGGTTAAAACTTGTCGGTGCCCGGTGAATGCGGTGACACCAGGCGCACCTGCGCCCTGCCGCCCATGTCGGTGGGATTTGCTCAGAAATTTTTTTTTACTCCTAAAAATTTGTATAATTGAAATGGATCCACCAGGCACCAGCTACTTAATTCTATGCTTTCAAACTTCAAGACAACAATCAGAGTATAAAAACTTATTACTTGGATTGAAAAGTACGGATTATCAAATACTCCTATGTTAGTTTTATGTTCTAGCTTTAGAAAGTAAAATATTATGAGCTTATGTCAGGATATGACGAGTTTAGATTGGATCATACCGATGTGACAGAAACAAAATTCCAAATCAAATAAAACAAACAAAATCACAATTTAAACTCTCTTATGTACAAGTACAGGAGATGAGAGGTGAAAGAAGAGAGCTTTCCAAGTAGGGATTGAACTGCCTGGTGGTTGGGCATCCAACTTATACAATACATGTGTGAATATTTAAGATCTCCTGGAACCACATCACATCTCCACCACTAAACACAAAACCCACACATTGCCGACTACACCCCTGCTTAACTTTATAGTATGCTTGTTTCCCAGTTTAAAGGATGAAATGTGCGTTTTAACTAATTACAAAAAAAGCAAGACAATCAAAATTCCTAAGCATAAAAGAAAGGCACCAAACCTCCATCCAACCCAGATGGAATCCTTCTTGTCTGGATTCTTGCCAGAATCTGAATTCGGATCCGAAAGAGAGAGATGGACACCCGGATCTCCCATCTGCACACTGCTTCCCACCAAGATGGAGTTGTTGACCCCTTGGATGTTGTTGCTCACATACACGTTGTTGACGATGAATCCCCCGTATGAGGGACGGATCACCATTGCCGACCCCACATTGCTTCCCTCTAGGTTGACACGAC
Organism: Fallopia convolvulus; assembly: GCA_964016875.1. Classification (NCBI taxonomy): domain Eukaryota; kingdom Viridiplantae; phylum Streptophyta; class Magnoliopsida; order Caryophyllales; family Polygonaceae; genus Fallopia; species Fallopia convolvulus. The sequence goes on from OZ024733.1 coordinate 21,708,296, forward strand.
TAAAGGTTGCGTGGTACCCATCCTCATCCTGTGTCGACGACATGAGCTGGCGATGAATTAGCCTCAGCAGATCAAGTGTTGCTTTTCTGCTGTTGCTTCTACTTGTGCTGCTTCCTCTTCTCCTCGAGTTTTTCATGGTTGTCCCTTGGAGTTTTCTTTGTCTAGAAACTCAAATGCTTCTCTTAAGTGAGGGCAAATCTGCCTTTTTTTGTCTTTCAATACTTGCCTGCAACTACAAGGAAGGCTTAGATTCCCTTGGGATTACTTCAACATCACTCATATAGTTAAAAGATACTAACCCAACTATAAGATGATTCACAAAACGAAAACATAACGGTTCCTGCTCATGAATCAAAACAAAAATGCACTCTTATTTCACAGTAAGAGCTGGATAGCATTGGTTCAATTGAAAAATATTAAATATACGAAATGGATGCATTAAAAGAACATCACAAACTCAACAAATAAGTGGATCGAATTCATTATACCTGCTGCATGTACACACAGTGGGATGTATAATCAGATCTTCATCTTCTCAATCAGTTTCTAGCAAAATACAATATCAAGCAAATACAAGAACGCAGACTCAACAGTGTCATCTTCTACACCTATTTTTCCTGTTGTTCCCACCTCAAATTAAGAGCTAAGACTGAATCTGGGGGAGGTTCAATCCTACTGAACAAAGAATAAAACTGTTAAGTCAACCACATACAAGTATACAAAATATCAGTTGACAATTGACAATCCACAAGAAAACTGTTATCACTGCTCCTCAACAGCAATTTATAAACAAGACAATACCCCGGAAAGTATTTAGGGTGAAAACATATGTACAGACAAATTTTGAATGCTTATGCCAACTGCACCAAAATTGCAACTCATTCCATGTACAAAGGAAAGTCATTCCAATAAGATACATCCTATCAATTCTTACCTACATATATTATGTGATTGTATGCTACACTCTTACAAAAAAACATATCACCATCTATCATTACATGTGCATTGACCACCAGAGAAATAATGAAACCCAGTTGTGTCACGGAGGCATATATCCCTCTTTGTTACAACTGATACATGCTTAAGGAAATTATGGCAGTCTCCGCAAAGACGAATATTCTTGGACACTCGAATGGCTTTTCTTGTCCTGTTTGTCAAAATCCCATAGGTTACAGCCAGTTTAGCACTATGGTAAAACAAGAAGTCCTTCTTCTGGTTCTCCTCTACCTCGTGGAGAACAAAGCTTGTATCTGGCACATACCCTACTTTCATGCACTCCAGAATTAATATTTTGAGTCCACTGTCAGTGTCTTTAGACTGCAAATGTGACCTGTCTCTTGCATAGAATGATTGGACCTTATTCTCATGAATCACCCAACTCCTTCCGGGAATCTTTGAAAACCCTCTACGCTGCATTTCTTCCCTTTTCATTTCAGAGCGATGCCATATACCTGATGCAGAGTACAAATTGGATTGAAGTATGAATGTAGATGGGTCATTTGGCTCTATAGCCAGAATTTGTTTCATGGATCTGTTTCCGATTTCTTTGTTCAAGTGAATCGTACAGCCATCAAGTAAAGCTCGCCAAACTGAAGCCTCCACTTCAAAGGGCATTTCAGCGATGGTGTCTTCTGCTTCTTTGAGTAAGCCCCAGAATCCCAGAACACTTACAAAGGCAGCATAGTGCTCAGTAGTGGGTTGGACATTATATGTTGATTTCATGGACAAAAATAAACTCCTACACTCGTCAACTAGGTTTAGTCTAGTGTGCTTGTATGAGAAAATAACTAAAAGAAATGTGATGCAGTCTGACTTCACAGGTGAATTCTTTAGCTCAGACCAAACAGCAAGAGCTGCATCCCCCTGCCTGTGAAGAACATGGCCAGCAATCAATCCGTTCCATGAAACTATATCTCTCACAGGCAAAATATCCAAAAGCCTTATTGCACTGTCCATTTGGCCACACTCACAATACATACTAAGAAGTGCATTTCCCACCCTTAATTTAGAAAGGAACCGTGTTTTAATAGCATGGCAGTGAAACTGTTGTCCCAATTCAAGAAACCCTAATGTTCCACAAATGCCAATCATGGAAGTTGTCAGCACCTCATCAAGAAAAATGGTTTCTTCTAATAGCCCTTGCTGGAAGAGTAGAATTGCTTCCTCTGGTTGCCCATTTCGGGAATACGCACATATCATGGGCGTCCAATGGAGGCAAATATCTTGAAGTGTATGCCTCTGATTGAATAGCTTCTTAGCATCCATCATTCTTCCACACCTTGTGCACATATCGAGTAGTGCTGCTTGAATACAAGCATTTGAACCAAAACCAAACTTGAGAACGAAACCATGAATCTGCTCACTCAACTTTCTCTCACCAAGCAAGCTACAAGCATGAAGAATGTTAGTAAGGGAAACATCTGTTAATTCTAAACCCATCTTGACCATCCTGTAAAACATGCGGAGACTCAGCAAAGCTTCATCATTTTGACAAAGCCCGGATAAAACTGCATTATAAGTAACAGAGTTTCTGTCAGGCATTAGCTTAAACATCTCCAATGCCAAATCAACCCTACCAAACTCCATGAATGCAGTGATCATTCCTGTCCACGTGAGTACATCCTTTGCTGCCATCCTTTTAAACAAAGCCTGCACATGATTCACACTTCCACATTTGCTATAAAACCCTATCAACGCATTGTTCACACTCAAGTTGCTCTCAAACCCCATCTTAAGCGCATGGGCGTGAAGCTCCCGACCTGCTTTCCGAGCACAACTCAGAGCGCACGCATTGAAAAGAGTTAGAATCGTCACACGGTCTACCCTGAACCCATCAATCTCCTGCATTTCGTGGAACAGTTCAAATACGCTATCATACATCCGCTCATTCATTAAACATGACATGATAGTATTCCAAGAAGCCATATCTCTTTGAGGCATTTCATCGAACAGCTGGAGGGCATTGTCCAGGCCCCTACACTTACCGTACAGCCCCATTAGAGCGTTGGAAACGTAGGTATTACAAATGTAGCCAGATTTAACCACCAAAGAGTGCAGTTGGACACCCAATTCCATATCCAAGTTTCTATTACAAGCAGTAATCACCGCAACAAAAGTAAACCCATTCGGGTCTACACTCAATTTCCTCATCCTGGCGAAAAGTTGAAGAGCTTCATCTCTAAAGCCATCGTCTTTAGCAAAAGCGGAGATAATTGCCGTGAAAGAGAAAACGTCGGGGCTGGACAAGCAGGAGAAGACTCGATAAGCTTCTGGGAGAAGGCCCAGGTCGAGATAAGCCAAGATTAAAGCGTTTGCCAAGTGAGTATCCTCCTTGAACTTCAGAACCGAAGCGTGGACGGCTCTTGCGAGGTCAGCGTCGCCATAGCGCCCGCATAGAGGAAGCAATCGGAGGAATTTCTCGAAGGGCGATTCTAGGTCGGGTTCGGAATGGGGGTTAACTGGTGGGCTCTGGAACTCGAGATTATTCGAGGGAAGAGAAAGAGAGGTGAGCGGGAGAGATACGTTTGGGCGGGGATAGAGTGAGAGAGATTGCGGAGGTCTTCGACGAAGATAGAAAGGATTGACGGGTTGGGAAGGAAAGAGAAACAAGGGAGGAGGGCGATGATGGAGAAGGGTGATAGCCATGTTTAACCACCATACCCAATTAAGCTGAAGCTAGAGATAGATGCTCGACGTTTCTGTTCATAAAAAAGATCATGGAACGATAAACACTTGGTAGCGCCGTTAAACGAACCATTTCAAGCCGCTCACCATGTCGTGACATTCGTGTTCGGTTCAATTATAAACGAACTGAGCTTAGTAAACTCAAAAGATAAACGAACCGAGCTTGATCACACAAAAATTAGGCTCGTTTGTTCGTGAACATGTTTCATTCTAGGTTCATGAACAAGCTCGATTACATATTCGTGAGCAAGCTCAATTAAATATCGTGAGCAAATTTAATTATCTATAATATAAATATACAATAATATTTATTATATCACTTTAGTTTCTTTTTTAAACTAAATACATTAGACCGTTAACTAATTAGCTCTTTCTTTTTTAATCTAAATACATTAGACCGTTAACCCATTAGCTCATTAACATATTAGCCCAATATCCATAAACTGATAAGTGAGATTCATTAACATATTGTGCCTAAGCGCGCTTGTTTTTGTAAGAGTCTGCTCTTCAATCATCATCTGAGAGGGGTAGAGAAGAAGGGTGTTATTCTGCCCTTGAGGTGCGTTGTTTTCTCCGGTCGCATGGTATCCCTTCCTTGGCTACTTGGCGCGATAGAGAGGCCCTCCTCACCCTCGATATCCTCGTTAGCCACTCCGAAAGCAATTCCAATCATTCATCCATGACCCACCTCCTACCTCAAGGCGGGTTTGATTGAGGTTGCGGGTTTGCGAGGGCTTGTGCCTATGCCATATATGCATCGTGCATATGTGGGGGATCGATCTTGGCCTTTTCCTTGACCTCGGTTTTTTCCTATTTGGCAAGATCAGCGTGCCCTCTTCCCTTGGCATGCAAACTCTGATCCACGTCATCTTCGAAATACACCTCTCTCATGATCGTTGCACAAAGAGCTTCATACGTTCTCAACAACTTTATAAAGATGTAGACATTAAAGTGATGTGACTATGCTAAGACCGTCACATCGAGAGAAAGTGAGGCGTGCTTGTCTTGTTAGAAGGCCACAACTTGTGAGATTCATTGCTTGGTATGTGAGAGTGTTTTATGACATTTGAAAATGTTGGTTCTATTTTGTTATTTTTTAAACTTTTCCTAAGGCAAATGTCACTTTTCCCCTTAGGTCTTTCTTTATAAGCCACTAGGGCTCTAGTTTACTAGTTAGACAAGATTTGATCAAGAACAATCAAACCCTTGTCTCCTTCAAGTTTGAATCGAATTTCCCTTATTTTCTCCTTTCAATTTTAAGTTTAGATCAATGGATCATGAGTCATATCGATCCAAGACCAGAGATTTGATCTAGGTGAGTCACATCCTAGTTCGAGTCTTCTAGTTCGTGTTTTCGAGAGGTGAGTCGTATCTTTTCGAAGGCTCGTCCATATCCATCCCTAATCCATCAATACCATCACCTCCATTCTATGAATTCCATCCTCCATCAACCATCAAAACCTCCCTCAAAAGCATCTTTGAAGGCTGGCCTCCATTGGATCCAAATTCCGCCATCAAACTCATCTCGGATCCCGTCGTGGAACTCTCTACAACCCCTTAGTAAAATCATCGTAACTTTCGAATGCCTAAACCAACAACTCTCACATTTTTAGGACACAAACTAGAATTCCATATCTAACTCCTCAAGTTGGAATCACTCAAATCAGAGTCCGAACCAAGGAGAGCAATCCAGTTGAAGATAGGACATATTTCAAGGTGTTTTCTGTCGATTCCTTAGAAGTCTTGGGGGGGTTGCCTTGCACTGCTTCAACGACAAGATCCTTCTTCACGTGGTATCAGAGCCACAAAAGGTACTCCTCTTTTTGACCATTGATCGAGCATCTAGGGTTGCAAGTGCTCATAGGGGCCACCCTTGTTACCATTTTCGAAATTGCTTGCAAATTACCATAGAATTGTGGTTGTTGTCTTTGTTGTGTGTTGTTATTGTGTTGGCTGAGTTGTGCATGACCATTTCTGAATTAAGCTAAGGATTTTCATCCAAAGTTTGAAGAAGATAGCCCAAGGATTGTCCAATTCAATTCTCAAACCGAAAAGCCTCAAACCCCCCTTTGAAACAACCTTTTGTTTCTGGTGTCTTAAGTGTTGCCTTGTTTGTTTGAGTCAAAATCAATCTATCCTTATCCAAACACGACCCTAACTCATTTTCCTGCACATTTCAATTGCTTTGACTTGTATTGGCTTGGATTAGGATACGGGAAAAGCATCATTTCATTTTAAGTTTGAAAAAGGCATTGCTTTGCCTAGTAAGTTTGTTTGTGATTTGTAGTTGTTTGTTGTTCAAAAAAAAGAAAACAATCAGAACCTTGAGCCATTAAAAAGAAAGATTCAGGCTCCGAAAGAAAAAGAATCGGGACATAGAAAAACTCGGACCCGACGAAAGTGAAAGAGAGGCTGGGCATATAAAAAGTCGAATCCCGTGAGGAAAAGAATCTGAGCTTGGCTTTTCTTTGATTGAATTTTGTTGGAAGAGTTGATGCTTAGTACCTTCTTGGTCCTATAAGTCCTTTACTTGAGTCTTTTGCTTGTGCTTGAGCTTTCTTTGTGTCTTGCCTAGCCATACCTTGTTCCTTGTCTTGACCTTGCACTTGTAATTTGTTGCTCTTTCTTGGTTGTTTAAGGAGGAACTTGTGGTTTGACATTACTTGTGATTTGTGAGATAATCTTGTTTGTTTAGTACTTGTGAGCATGTCAGACGCATGGCATGATGGGATGATCATCGAGACTCCATTCCACCTCTTATTTAGGCATCTCTAGAGGCTATGATGATGAAATTCCTGTAATAACTGTGGTTTTTGAGGATATTTTTGAATTTTTCTCGGATATCCTTTTAACCTCTTTGTCCGTTTTAACGCCTAATCCAATATTTTTGTTGGAATTTAAATCCTAGAAAATTTGAAGTGATATCCTAAAATCATAAAGAAATGATTTTATGGATCGGTGTGAATTCTAGGATTTTTCAGTGGAAAAAAGAATAAATATTGGATAAGCCGTCTTTTTAATTATGTATTGTAAAGGTTTTAAAATACGAAACGGAAGCCTTAAAAATTGAAGGTAGCAAGATAAAATCATGGAAAATTGGTTTTATTGGTCTACATAATTTACGGGGCGTTTTGTATTTAGTAAGTTTTTCCACCCGAGGTACATAATTTTACCGCTTTAACGCGAGGCCCGTTTCGAAACGAGAAATTCTATTTGCCTTCAATTACTTAGTGAGGGAGGAAAGCCTGACTTTTGTGGCTTTTGTTCGGCTCTTTTGGATAGAATTCAGAAGGGGCTCGAACAAGAAACAGAGGAGGAGAAGTGCGCAAGAGAACGGCGGACTAGGTGACCCGATTACTTCACCGCCGGCAGCTTCCCTCTTCTCCCGCCATCTCTGCCACCTTCTCACCGTCATCTCCCTCACCTCCACTTTCTTTTTCTGGGTTAGTTAGCCACTGTAAACCAGAACCAATAAGAGAATCAGGAAGGTCGACGGATTCGGGAAGAAAGAATTCGAGCTCATCGCCGCCGGTCATCTTCTTGCCTCGCCGCGCGACGTCGCCGGCGATCGCTAGCTCCTCCGACCACCACCCAACACGAGAGCCGCCACCGGGCATCACCCAGCCACCCTCGAGCTCGGGGATCGAGCCACTATCGAGCTAAACGATCCATGGACTCGAGTGAAGGTATTTACGATCGAAATTAATTAGCGGGTTGATTGCGGAGCCACCGTAAGGACCTTTCGGTTTCGCTTTGCTAATTAAATTTATGGTTTTTATAATCTTGACATTGATACGGTCTCACAGGTTCAAACCGCTCGAGAAACGGACGTCGGGATCTTCAGTTATAGCGAATACAAGTTTTGACACCGTTTGGCAGGTAAAGGACTTCGGATAATTACTCAGGATTCGTTGTTAATCCGTTTGATCCGAGATTTGGTCACCTTTAACAACTGTTGCTAATGAACAATTTTTATTTAGAAAATTATTTCGAAAGTGAAGCGGATAATTAGTTATAATTCCGCCAAGATGGCTCCTTAAAGCATGATAACTAAGGATTATTTATGAATCGATATTCGGAAATCAAATCGTTTATCGATTAGGAAGTTGTAGGATTTGAGTATACAACTAAGAAGTGTTTCCGTGAGCTTGTTGTTGAGAAATCTTTTGTTATATTTGACAGAAGGGTGATAAAGATTACGGTTGAATTGCTAAGGACGTTGAGCACGCCTTATAAGGCAAGTGGACGGTTCTCTCTTGCATTATGGTTATTAAATGAGAAATTAAATCCCATTTAATATTTGTGTTGGGAACAACTTGTGTGCTTAATAAAATATGATAGGACGTTATATTTGTTAGAAATAATGACCATGTTATTTATTCAGTTTCGCAATAGAACTGGATTTTGGTCCGTTATGTGTGACCTTGTATGTGGTCTCATGTTGAGACATTGTTGTGAAGTAAGTTAGTTTTCAGGGGTAGGAGCCGAGTCTCCGATGACCTCTTTATAACACAGTCTATATTAGGAGGTTTAGTTCGCTATCATATCCCAATATTCGGGTCATGACTCATACCTCACTCAACGCTGGAGGAGGTGTTTATGCACTCTAGCTAAGTGCAATTGGTACTAGTTGTTCGTCAATGATCATGGATGATATAATCCCTCTCATCTTGACGTCACATGTACATGTGGATTCTCGGCGGTTTCAGTCGATTAAAAGTTACCAACATGTTTGTAAAAAGTTTTGAAAGTAATATAAGATAAGTGCGTTAGGCACATTAATGTACTCGGATGGTTAGTCTATTCGATAACCATTCTTACTCCCGGTTATGAATGATTCTTAATCAAACTTTGATTAAGTCAATCTGATTAGTCGATGGAGACTTTTCAAGATGTTATGTGATTAATATGAGTTCCCAACAATTGTTTATGCTTCTTAAAGGAACCACAAGTTGTAGTGTTCTCTCTCTTGTTTATGCAAGTTTCCTTCTTATTCTCTATAAGACTGCTAACTGTTGGATCATAATCTGAGTCTATTCGGATTTTGATGCCAATATATTTAGTTACAATCATAAGAACCAAGTTAGTTTCTCCACTTGCTTAGTCTTTCATTAGACTAACCCGTCCATCTTCTTTTCTTTTATATGGTCGGCTGGTGTCCACCGTTGGTTTACGACACATCAGGTTCTTCTTTGAAGTTGATTCAAGAGGCGGATTCAGAGGTTTGAAGCTCCGGAAGTTGAAGGAAGGTTTCCAATGACTATACTTGAGTGAAGATCATGGTTGAACTACTTCAAAGCGAAGCTGAGTTTCAGAAATAAGAACTTAAGGAAGACTGGATGAAGATTTTGTTTAAATAGAAGGTTGTTCTATTTATTTACTAATTATTTTTAAGTTAAGGCTTGTATAAGACCTTTTATTCTCTTTTCCGCTGTAAAGTTTTACTTAATTTTGTTAGGTTTTAAATGGTTTCATTTACCTTGTTCTAGTAAGTTCTGTCAGGTTAAAGCCTTGGGTAACTCTGATTTAGTCCTAATCGGGGTTACTGGCGGTAATACTTCCAGGGTAAGTAAAGGGGGTGTTAAAATTCCAACAATCTCTTCTCCAATCCGTCAATCAAGCCATCCAAGACCCAATGCAACCTTTGAGTTCTAGATTTGAAGCTTCGGAACTCCGGAAGCAAAGGTTGGAGGAAAAGCCTCAAGAAAGGGAGCCTATCATCCAAGAAAAGGTGTTGCTTCAAAAGTGCCACTTCATGAGCCTCCGACACAAATTGAAGAGAAAGTTGATCCCAAGGAAAAGTTGGAGGAAATTGTGGAATCATCTCCTAAAATCGAGCTTCGTCCTACCAGCACTCCTAGCTCCATCCATTCTTTGTCTGCCCCATGGATGGATGCTTTCCCTATGGTGTCCTCCAGTTTTCCCTTCCTATGTCATGAGGAGAATCCCACAAAGAAAGAAGAGAAAAGGAGACTATTCTACTCGCCAAACCAAAGGAAGTTGTCCACGCCATCAATGGGAGTAAAGTTTGATTTCTACTTCTCTTTCATAAATCTTTTTTTTCTAATCAAGAATTGGATGATCCACCCTTTTCCATCTCTCATCTTTTGCAGGAATGTGAAACTATCTTCTTGGATCAATATGTGCCAACTTGGCAAAAAAGGTGTAACTTTTAACTCAATGGTCTAATTCGGCTCAATTTTGAGGACATAAAGTAGACTTCTTGAGCTCAAACTGGGACTTAGAATCACTCAATTTTGGAGTTCGGAGCTCAAAGAACGACCTTGAACAAGTACGAGCTGAAAATTGTCCCCAACATCACCGAGGAGATCATTTGTCTGAATTAATTTTGTTACCATATGCCCTCACTCATGTGTTTCCCCTACAATGACACTTTTGGAATGTCATTCCCATTCATGTGGCCACAAGGCGATGGCACATCGCCACTAATGAGATGTGTTTACTTTATCGCTTTCGTGATAGAGTTGCCACTAAGCTATGGTGTTCATGAGATTTTCACTTGGAAGTGCACTCGGATTCGAGGACGAATTCTTTTTGAATGGAGGTAGGATGATGTGACTAAGCTAAGGTCGTCACATCAAGAGAAAGTGAGGCGTGCTTGTCTTGTTAGAAGGCCACGACTTGTGTGGTTCATTGTTTGGTTTGTGAGAGTATTTTATGACATTTGGAAATGTTGGGTCTATTTTGTTATTTGTTAAACTTTTTCAAAGACAAATGTCACTTTTACCCTTAGGTATTTCTTTATAACCCACTAGGGCTCTAGTTTCCTATTTAGACAATATTTGATCAAGAACATTCAAACCCTTGTCTCCTTCAAGTTTGAATTGAATTTCCCTTGTTTTCTCCTTTCAATTTTTAGCTTAGATCGATTGGATCGTGAGTCACATCAATCAAAGACCGGAGATTTGATCTAGGTGAGTCACATCTTAGTTCGAGTCTACTAGTTCGTGTTTTCGAGAGGTGAGTCGTATCCTTTCAAAGGCTCGTCCATATCCAGCCCTAATCCATCAATACCATTACCCCCATTCTATGAATTCCATCCTCCATCAACCATCAAAACCTCCCTCAAAAGCTCCTTTGAAGGTCGGCCTCCATTGGATCCAAATTCGGCCATCAAACTCATCTCAGATTGTGTCGTGGAGCTCTTTGCGACCCCTTAGTAAAATCATTGCAACTTTCGAATTTCGAAACCAAAAACTCTCAAATTTTGAGGACACAAACTAGACTTCTATATCTAACTCCTCGAGTTGGAATCTCTCAAATCAGAGTCCGGAATAGGGAGAACAAGCCAGTTGAAGACATGACAGATTTCAAGGTGTTTTCTGTCGATTCCTTGGAAGTCTTGGGGGGAGGGGGTGCCTTGCACCGCTTCAACGACAAGATCCTTCATCATAAAGGTCTTAGGAGTAAAGTTTCCAATCAGTGAGGCTCGGGCCGACACATCCTCCACGTGGGTAATATCCGACACAACACTAATGAATTTGGTGAAGAAAACATCCAGGGCCTCGCCCCTCTCTATGGAATGAAGATCATGTATATTCTTCTTACATTTCCTTGCCCCACTGAAGTGGGCTATAAATAGATTAGTCAAACATGCGAACGATGTGATCGTCCCATTTGTACCATGAAGTGATTTGACATGATCCTTAGGATCTCTGCCCCCGCCATAGGGCTCCATATGGGGCTTTTGGAAGCCTTTGGGCATGGGCCCTAAATCTCTTTGGACAACACGGACAGGCCAACAGCCCCAGTCCGTCCCCTCCTCGAGCCCTCGGCCCCATCAACTACAGATTTGTCGAAGTGGTGCAATCGGGAGTGTGAGATACTCATCAGATTGCGCTAACTAACCATCGTAGTCGAGCCGTTTATGTGTTTGGCCTGCTCTTTGTCTTGGGCCATCTCGGGCATGCAGCCAGGGTCATAACCCAACACGTATGCGGGTGTATACTTTGAATGCTGCTCTTGGTGAGATGGAATGCCCATGTGTCCTAGCTAATTCTGCGCGTATCTCATGTAGGGGTACAACGCCGACTGTCATGCTTGTTGTTGTTCTTGTTGCCATGATAGTTATGGCGTTGCATAGGTCCACCCTGCTGGTAGCCATAAGGATACTCTACTGGTGCGCCATAGGGCCACCTTGGTTTTTGGGCACCGTTGGGCCACCCTGGTGCACCTTCGAAGGGTGTATTGTCTGGGTGTTGTGGAATGTTGTTGTTGTTGGGAAATGTTATTCTTCGAGTGAGTACTTCTGACGTCAGGCCTTGCTTGGATGAAAAGGTCCCCACGATCAGCGCTGGTGTTGAAATCCGAAATAAACGAGTGCTAAGAACAAGGCTTTAAGTTATTAAATACAGACGAATAAAGACTTCACTCTTATTATGTGCGTTCTCAGAAAGTATTACAATTGATTATTCGCATCTCTTAAGATTATTGGTGTTCTTTCTCTTGCTACAAACTCTTGACAATTCCATGTTACGTTAAATGGCTTTTCTCTTTAAGACGGCGATTGAAAATCTATTTAGAATTTCCTCTTGTAACTAGCGCAGTCCTTCAAAGTGTTTTAACACGTTAACAAAGAATTATCTTGAGCTAGAGATGTTTTTCAACCCCTGAAACCTTCGTCTTCTATAACTATTTATAGACATCGGAGTGGGTCGAAAGTTGAACTTTCTCGATGTGGAACAAACGGAATGGTAGGTGACATGTTGCTTGTTCATTGGCGAGAGGTGTGGTTAAGTCGGATGTTGAGACTTTCCGATATGGGACAAGCAAGCAGATAGGTGAGGTGACGTTTGTTGATTGGTGGAAGATGCGGTTGACACGCCTTGCATAATTAATTGGCAAGTTGGGCATGTGACGTGTTTAAACCACCCCTGGTTTGAGTATCGTCAAGTGGCCTATGACTTCACCTTACAGAAGGTAAGCGCGCCCAACGTCCTCCCCGTCAGTTAGTTGAAGTGTGAAACATGCGCGTTGTTCGTGCTTGAATTTTCATAGGAGTTTCACTTGGCTTCTTAGGTCATGTATCTTGCGCGCGCTGTTTGTACACATCTGATACTATTTGCTTAAGATTATAGCGCTTTGGTGGGAAGACTTTGATCCTTGTGAGAGTTTTTATGGGGCATGTGATTCCACCATTGTCAAGCCCTGCCATGAGACTTGAGTTGCTTATGTCAGGTTTCCTCAATCTCTTCACCTACTTCGGTCATCCCTCTCGTCGTTTATCACGCTAATAATCCGCGCACCATCTGTCATATTTTGACACTCTAGGGGGCCATAAATTTGTGGAGTTACAAACATACAATAGTTACTTTCTCTACTTTCTAAGCGGCAGAATACATCAACAGACCCCTGTACTTATACTTTTTTTCCTATTGGACCCCTGTACTAAAATATGTTCAAACAGACACCTGTACTGCCCCCAATTTTGCCTATTGAACACTTTCAATCTTATTCTCCTTCCAGTGTACATCACACGCCTTATGTGTCATGTTATTTTGCCAAATAAGCCAAAATGGTCAAATACGTACATGTTATTTTGCCTATTGAACACTTTCAAGTCTTCACACGCCTTATGTAACATGTACGTATTTTGCCAAAATAACATGTACGTATTTGACCATTTTGGCTTATTTGGCAAAATAACATGACACATAAGGTGCGTGATGTACACTGGAAGGAAAATAAGATTGAAAGTGTTCAATAGGCAAAATTGGGGGCAGTACAGGGGTCTGTTTGAACATTTTTTAGTACAGGGGTCCAATAGGAAAAAAAGTATAAGTACAGGGGTCTGTTAATGTATTCTGTCCTTTCTAAGCTTGGTATTAAGTTGAATGACAATCCTGTCCTTTCTAAGCTTGGTATTAAGTTGAATGACAATCCTGTTATATTTTGTGACATTCTAGGGACCAGAAATTTATGTGCCAATCTAGCATCTCGTTCTCTTATTCATTCAAGAAAAGCTGCAAAATGGCATACTAAGGGCGACCCGTGTTAATGGAGATGATCAACTAGCTGGATGGTAATTTGCAAGTCCTGAAAATTTACTTAGGATGTACTTCGTTTGCAGTTCACGTTATGCATGGAGACATGATATCATTTTCACTTGCCAAACAGACCCAAAAGCAGACTGCTATTGCCCTTAGACAAGTGTACCAGGCATGCCAAACGACCCTGACTGTTGAAGTTCCTTCACAAGCCGCATGAAAACACATTAACTTACCCCGCATTGAGCAATAAACTGACTATAGACAAATATAGATCAAGAAATACCAGATTTTTGCAGATTGGAGAACAAACATCAAGCCGAATATCCTTCTTTCCTAAAATGTGCATGGGAACCGAAGAATCGTGTCACCTCCTAGAAACATTCTCTACCAAAATGAAAGAACCGAATAAACCCCGCCTCAAAATCGACACATCCCAAATGAGAGATCAAATTCTCTCTTCTTTTTTTTTTAATTATTGCTCATTTACCTAGAGAGGAATCAGCTGCTTTTTCCCCTGAGCCCTCTTTATTTATTTTCAACCGTGATCGAACTATGTATCATTTTTGAGCCAACCGTGGACATGAAACCTTCATCTCCAAGATCAAATGCTTCTTCAACAAGTGTCCTGGTCTGGCAGCACATCTGATCGACCCACTCGTCTTTTACTTGCTTTATGTTTGGCCAAGGGCAACAGCGGCTCAAAGGAGCAGCAATTGACTTGAATTTCCCTCCAATTTGGTGATTATCCCCTTGGAGATGAAGTATATCCGGTAGCATTTTTCGAGGCTGTTTTCTACGTCTCTGAATAACCACTTGACCTTGATGTGTATTCTCCCACCAACATTGAGAACATGGATGTCTTATTGTCTAGTAACCTTGCTGGTGTATCAAACTCAGCAACACGGCCTGAAAACACCCAGAAAAATAAAAACATCAGAAGATATTAAATTTAGGAAAAAAGTTAAAAGTAATTAGTTTAAATCTCCAACACCTAAATTGTGCAGATATTATCTTTTATTACAACTCTTTGTTGTTTGTCCTATTTCTTTCAGAACACATCAATAGGTCAGTTGGGATGAGGATTCGGCCATTAGATCATTTTTTCTCTTCTAGGAAAAGGTTGATACTTGCCAAGTTACATTTTTTTTCTGAAGACTTGTTCATGTTTGTTAAATAATTAAAAGTCCAGACCTAATTACCTACCAAAAGGCAGTTGAATATTTCAGAGGATATATTCATCACAGATGCATGGAAGCATTTTCATATTGATGGAAACTAAGCTAGTTATATTCCATAAAGTTTTATAACAACTATCCCTCAAAATGGAACAAAGTAGGCAAGGATGTATACACGTACCATCACTGAGAACCAAAACAAGATCACTGTCTGTGATGGTAGGTATCCGATGAGCGATAGTGAGCACCGTGCATTCTCTAAATTCTGATCTGATAATCCTCTGGATAAGATTATCCGTGGCGCTATCAACTGAGGCGGTTGCCTCATCAAGCACAAGTATTCTCGAATGTTTGAGCAGGGCACGGCCTAAGGAAACAAGTTGCCTTTGTCCCACACTCCAGTTGTCCCCATTTTCAAGAACTGCAGGAGGTCACAAAAAGAGTGGAAAATAAATCCTTTATTCAGCTGATATCACAAAGTGAAGACTGCTCAAGCAGACTTGTCAAGGAAGCATATATACCTGGAGAATCAAGCTTTTGACCCCTCTGGCGGATGATTTCTCCAAGCTGTGACTTATCAAGTGCCTGTGCGAGGGAAAAAAACATGGATAATGAAAATTAGAAAGTATTTTTAAAAGAAACAACTATGACATAAGCGAGTAACTTGTTATACCAACCTCCCAAATTTCCTGGTCAGAATGTTCTTCAAGTGGATCGAGATTGCCTCTGATAGTTCCTTCAAAGAGGGATGGATCTTGGGGAATGATGCTCAAACGGCTTCTAAGATCATGAAGCCCAATGGTGCTAATATCAATACCGTCAATGATAATTCTCCCAGATGATGGTTCAATCATTCGAAACAGTGCCTGAATTAAAGTAGATTTTCCACTCCCAGTGCGCCCAACAATACCAATTTTGTTCCCACCAGGAAAAGCACATGTTACATCATGAAGCACCAGAGGAAGGTCCACCTTATAACGAACCTGTTAAAAAGCATAGATCAGCATGGAACCATTTGGTACTAAACATTATAGACCTGAACTTAATCAAGAAAAAATAACTTATTGCAGGATTGCAGTTTGCAACGCCATGCCATGTGATAGAAAACATAAGATCTCTCATTTAGCTTAAATTCTAAAGCTTTTAAGTTCTGAATGAAAGAATTTTTACATTTGAGGGCAGCTAGTCAATCGAAGATTACTTGAACAACACTTCGAAAATACATGGCTTGCTATGTTAATGAATTTGGACTTAATGTGTACTGGTTAGTATTCGTATTCACATCTAGAAGAAAGAAATGCTGTTTTCTGATGCCTCAACTTCTGGCATATGATATTTAATAGGACAAAATGCAGTAAGAAACAAGCTACTAATACCAAAATTGTAGATGCTATAAGATGCCTTGAACCCTGTGTCCATTACATACCTTCAGATCTATCAGCTCGATAGTACCAACTTCTGGCCATGCAGTCGGAGGGCGAGCATTCTCAATCACGGGTGGGGCTTCACTAGGAATTTGACAGTACTGATGAATCCTCTCAATGGAAATAATTTTGTTTTCCAGCTTGCAAAAACTGAGTATCCATCGAGATAGGCGTGCATTCAAATTCAGGCCATATGTCACAGCAAGACCCGCCATGCCTACACAAACAAAGCAGCATCAGAAGAAGTGAACACAAGGAAATCAAAAATTCATGATTCATGCAAACTCAAGAATAATTTGCCTTTAAAGGTTTGTATGTTTCACACTTGCTGATCACATAATACATATCATGATCCTCAATTTCAAAAGCAAGTGCAAGTTAACAAAGTAACACGTTTGTTGCTTGTGAAGACATTTAACTCCACTAAATGATGGAAATTAAGTCAAATGTGCTATAGCATGAAGCATCATATTCATAAAATAGACCAAGGAATTGGATCTACTAACATTCCTAATTCTGAAGTACCATCCATAACTTTCGCAATAAGCATAAAACAGTCTAATGGTCAGAAATCAACAGGCATCACTTCAAACAAGCATAAAAATGTAATACATCACTTCAAAGGAAAATATTGTCCTTACTTGGATCTATAGTTCCATGAGGGAAGCTCACAAGCAAAACCATACAGAAAGCGAACACAAATGTGGAAAGCAACTCCATTCGCAAGCAGAGCCACTCAATAGCTGCAATGCTGCAGAAAAATGGGCGGGCAAAACAATCAAGAAGATACAGATTTCTCTTCATAAATCGTTTTTCCTGCCCAAAACCTCTTATTGTGGCTGCTCCAGCAATTGACTCACCGAAAAGGTGTATGATTGGGGACTTCTGGATGCTAACAATACGAACCAGTTCCCGGGATGAAGCCATGTAGTATTTCTGCAGTTGGTTCACAAAATATTTAAATACAGGACGTTCAAGATAAACAATCGAAGATCGCTTAAGATGATTGAAGAAGAAATAACTACTATGTGTCGAACTCCTATGGCTCAGAAGTACTGTCAGTTAGTTCCAAGAAAAGAAGGATGATTAGAAAGAGAGTTCAAGATATGCATTACCTGCATCCATAAGCAAGCAATGGCCATCGGAACAACAAGTAACAGAACTTGCCATGTGGCCTTCATCATTACAGCAACTATACCAAGAAGCTGTATGGTTGTTGAAGCAAACCCACCAAGTCTAAAAGGTATATCAAGATCTATAACACTTTGATCGATAGACACCTGGCAGTTAATAATGAAAGGGGTTAGCAAAGATACAAAGAAAATAAAATAACATAATTACCAAAAAAGTAGTTATAACAAACAAAAGCAACATGCAACAGAACGCTTACGCGATTGAGAATCCGTCCAGCTGGGGTAGAGTCAAAGAATGACATGGGTGCTCGGAAAATACTCCTAAGCATCTGGAAAAACAGTTTTTGAGCGGCTGCAAGTCCAAAAGTGGCTACTAAAAGAGCTCTAACGAATATAAACCATGAGCTCCCAAAAGCAAGGGCCATGTAAACAACAAGGAGAGTCACACTGCTTGTTTTAGGATGGTCTCCTTGTGTTTGTGGATTTGCCCAGGCCATCCACCAACTACTCGCAATTTGTAGACCTTGAAACAGAGCTTGGGCAAGGATGATGAGGGGTATCAGTAGACCTTTATAAGCAGCAGCCATATACGATAAGTAAACCTTCATACTGACTTTTCCTCTTTCCCGTTCTTCTTCTTGGACAAGCTGCTTTTTCCTAGAACGTTTTGCCTTCTTTTTATCTTTAGCAGCTTTTTTATCTGCAGGTGACACAGACTCCTGCACTTCCTTAATTAAACCACTAGCTCCATTGCTTTCAGAATAATCAGCAATGTTGCTGGATGTAACAGACAAAGTTCGAGAAGCATCATCCGATTCTTCAGATGAGTGATTTGGGAGATCCATAGCATCAATTGCTTCATGATGGGCTGACACAAGAGCGTTAAAATCAGTGCCAGCTTCCAAAAGATCATCATACTTACCAGCTTGAACGATTTGGCCTTCCCTGAGAACCTGCAAATTAGAGAAGAAACATTTCAAACTAAATATCATAGAGGCAAGAATTTAGATGAATATTTTAACCTGTTTTGTGCTTTCACATAAAATAATCTCTGTAATGGTAAACAAATACTCAACATAATACTACTAAAGTAAATTTCTAATTGCAATATCATATGCATGATTAGAAATATAAGGATTCATTACCATTATAAGATCAGCTGCAGGCAAAAAATCAACTTGATGAGTCACGAAAATCACGGTTTTGGATGCCAGTGCGGTTAATATGAACTCCTGCAGAAATTCAGACAGGTTAAGAAACCTTATCCACAGCAATAAAGAAAAGAAACCACAAGAATATAAGACCATTAGGCAAATTGCACCTTATACAGGAAAGATGCTGTTTGAGCATCAACTGCACTAAAGGGGTCGTCAAGCAAATATATATCAGCGTCCTGATACAGAGCTCTAGCAAGTTGTACCCTTTGTTTCTGACCACCGCTCAAATTGATGCCTCTATCCCCAATTATAGTCCGATCACCATGCGAAAGAGTCTCTAAGTCCTTACTCAATGCACATGAATGGAGAACGTTCTTGTACTTTGGCTTGTCCATTGGGCTTCCAAAAAGAATATTTTCCTCTATAGTTCCAGATTGAATCCACGCTGACTGAGAGACATAAGCAGCAGAACCACACACTCTAACCTGAAAAACAATGCAAAGCAATCAGAATAGTGAAAAGATGAAAAATGCACAAATAAGTAGTAACTCAATACCATCTAAGGTGCAGCAAGTTACACTTAAATAACAGGTGACTCACTTCTCCAGTGATTTTTGGGATCTCTCCAAGGATGCAAGACAGGAAGCTCGATTTGCCAGCACCAACCATGCCGCAGATGGCCACAAGCATCCCCTTGTCAACCTTCATCTGAATGTCTGTTAGAGTAGGGTGCAGAGAAGAAGGGTCCCAGCAAAATTCGGCATCTGTGATTTCAATGGCTGTATTTGACATTCCCCTGGGGATAACTATAGTTGCATCTCCTTGGAGCTCTTCTTCCAAAAGATAACCAGAAAGACGGTCAAGAGAGACCTTTGTTTGGGCCATCATAGAAACCAAGTCCGGAAAATTCCTAAGAGGCTCCTGGAGAATTCTGAAAGTTGCAAGAGCAGAAAGAACACTCCCAGCAGTGAGCTCATTACCCAATAGTATTGATGTGCCAAAAGTGACAACTGAAACAAATATGGGGGAACCCCAAAAGATGAAGGTAATGAAAGCCTGAGAGTAAAGGGCTTTCCGTAGCCACTTGAACTCAACATTCCGCATCTCCTCCAGTTGCAGTCGATATCTATCTTCCCATGCATACAGCTTAAGGATCCTCATATTTTTCAGACACTCGGATGTCTTCCTCATCCTGTCATCCTTGGCACACATCAATTTATCCTGATAATCCTCTTGGATCTTTGCTATTGGAACAGTAACAACAATAGATATAATAGTGGCAACCAATGTTGCAACGGAAGCAATTCCCACATTCTTATACAAAATTGCTAAAGCCAGTATGATTTGAAGTGGTAGCATCCATATATCATGGAGATACCAGGAATAGTCCCCAACTCGCTGGACATCAACCGCCATATAGTTCACAATCTCTCCACTGGTGTGACTCTGCCGAGCTGAGTTGGACAACTTGAGCCCCTTTCGATAAACTATTGCTGTTAGAGCTGATCTGACATGCATGCCAAGAATGTCAACTCCAATATACCACTGCCGGGTTGTAAGTGTCTCCACCAACTTTGCTGCAAAGAAAATACCAGCTAGTATATATCCTTCATGAGGAAAGGTTTCTTTTCCTCCCAAATAATCAACAAAGTAGCTGATCAAATATGGACCAACATATGAAACAAGTGTGTTTAAACCAGCAAAGACTGCATTACAAGCCGCCTCCTTCCAGAAAGACTTGAGAATTGCCCAACCTAAGGAAGGCTGCTTTGTGGGACTTTCAGCCTTCAGCTTTTCCCAATTTGAATTTAAGATCTTATAACAGGTCTTTGAGCGATCTTTGGGTGCAAGAAGGGGAATGTCTTTCAGATCCAGTGGCCTCTTTGCACCAGTAGAAAGAAGTGGATTAAGCCATGAAATAGTTGCTAAACTAAATAGGCCTGCTTCACTATAAGGGGTAACTTTAAGACACCCTGCCTCTTCTTCAAGAAGCAAAGGCTCTTGCAGGTCAGAATTGCTGTACACCTGTATACCAGTTTGACCTGTAACCGCAACAAAACAAAGAAAACCAAGTGCAGGGATAGAAGCAAAATTTGCCAAAACATGAGAGCTCAAATGTTCCGACCCTTCCGACCACAAAGCTCTCGAATCGGCATACAAATTACACAGGCAAATAAGAAATGAAACACACCACCAAGCCCTCAACAACAATGGAAACTTCTCAGACGCCTTGTATTTACAGTGAAGTGCCATAAAGCTCATCACAAACCAAGCAAAACTCTGAGTAACAGGCCAGCACAAAAAGTACCAACTTGCTATAGTCCCATGAGAGGCCTCCCTGATCAGCCCAACAACATCAAACCCTAAAACCACTACTTGAACAAACAAGACGCCAAAGCAGCTCAACATAGATACCTTGAAACTGTTACCAATTTCTACCCTGCACGCCTCCCTATCAACGCCACCTCGACACGGGATTGCATGCTGATCTGAATCATCCTTAAGCAGCCTAATTCTACCCACACAAGTCCTGAATTGCCTTGCGGAGATGATGAACAGAAACACCAGGAGCAGTGTCAAATTAAGGCAGATTGACAAAAGCTCCAATACGGGCATACCATGAAACCCTCCCAACAGAGTGTTGGTTTCCATAGATGGCAGCTGGTGGAATGAAGTGATCATGTGAGTGAGGAAATGGGATATTCTCGTGGGCAAAATTGAGCTGGAAGACATAAAGTGGATCGGGGGAGTAGAGTTGGTTGAGAGAGGAAACATAGGAAGCATAGAGATCAAATGGACTTAAGATCATTTCACCATCTGAGAACTCCGCTGCTTCAACCCCTCTTTTATGCCAGAAAACGGCGACACCTCAGAGAGAGAGTAAGAGGATCTGCGGTCATAATGCACATGGAAACAAAATTAACAGATTACTATTATCACGGGATACGAAGAGAGAGGTAGAAAAAGAGCAAACAAACAAGGCTAGAAAGAGGAGGGGAAGAGAGGAAACAGTATTTGGGCTTTTCCTCTCTTCTATTTCTCTTTCGCCATGGCACACAAACACGTAGAAAAATACAAACAAAAGCTCGAATTTACGACAGCGAATTAACTGAAATTTTTTTTAAATAAAAACGAACTCCGCGTAAATCCAATCGAAGACGGACCAGAAATCTGACCTCGAATTTGTCCGGAAACGATCGCGTACAAAACGCGGAATTAACGAGGTCTGCTTTCTATTATTCTTCAGCAAATCCAGAAAGCCAAAGAGAGAGGAGGAGGAGGAGGAGAAGATCACACTTTCTTCCTCTCTCTCTCGCTGTAAAATCTACAGCGCGCACTGAAACTAATTGAGAATTTGGGATTGCGATGCGAAGAAGAAAGGTAATTTTGCTGGATTGTTTGCAACAACAGAATCAAATTCGCTCTGTTCTTCACTCGGCGAATTTCTTCTGTAATTTGCGAATACTGCCGTGTTGAACTAGAATGGCTAATTTTTGCCCATATCGGTGGGTTTATACTTTATACAGCTTGGGTGTGCAGTGTTGTGCATGTGTCCTTCCTTTCTTTTCGAGTTTTATTTTATTATTTAACCACTACTGTATTATTAAATTTTACATTGTTTTTGTCTACTGCTGCATTTTGCTGACGATTTACAGTGTATAATAACTATAAAAAATTACAATTTGGCAGTTTTTTTTTTTTCGTTTGAGGTATCTCTAGTCTAGAGTAGTGTACTATTTTCTTTGGCATGTTTTATACGGAGAAGTGTGTACCATGAATAAGTTAATAGTGATAATAGTGATACTCGGATTCTTTTGTCTTACAAATATTATATTAATAATGTGATGGCGTTTTAAATAAATGTTTTTATTGGATAAGGATTACGGTCGCCATAAATACTACTTGGGATATTTTACGGATGAGATTCATTCTAGAGTAAAATGGGTTCGAAACGGTGACTTTGGAGAACTATCCCAAAAACATAACAATTGAACCAAATGTCTGGAGGCGTGTTTTAAATGATTTTCCATTAAAAAGAGATAGCCAATATGTGTATAAGAATTAGGATTAAAAAAAGTATCATGTAAGAATGAGTGTCTATGTGATAAATAAGAATAAATTTTAGTCATTTCTTCTAAAAAATTGACGTTTTTTATTAGACTTTCATTAAAAAGGAATTTAAAAAAAAGCACACGTGCAAATTTTTCTGTATTATTCATGTATTTTTCAAAGAATTTGTTTCCGAGGGACACGTGCACTTTATGCATCAAAACTGACCAATTGTGCATCGAGTTTTTTATGCATATTGTTCATTTTCGAATTTATTATTTTTATTTTTAAACCTTATTTATGTGTATGAATACAATATTTATCTATTTTTATGCACATATAATTACTTTCAATGCATACATAAAATAAGATGCAAATTTGTGTTTTTTTTATGCACAAGCGATTAGTTTTGATTTTGATGCACAAAATGACATTTTTGATGCACATTTTGGGCACACCCCTATATCCATTTTTTTTAAATACCTGAATAATTCACCAAACATTCGGTCGTTACATATTTTTCCCTTTTTAAGTGAAATGATCAGCATGTTTCATTTCCACTATCTAACAACTCTTTTTTTTTCTCATTTCTCACATAAGCACTCATTCTCACTAAATTCAAACCCCAAAAAAAGTTGTTGGCGTTATAAGTTGACATATTAATTATTAATTGTATATTTTTTTACTTAAAGTGTGACGATGAACATATATCGGAAATATATCATAAATAATTATGTTTATATTTGACATAGATAATTAGGGGCGGGATCGGGCGAGAACACCTGTTTAAAAGAGAAAATAAGAACTCATATGGATCATTGGACCTCAAAAATATTAATAACCTAAATCAATAATTTATTTGAGGGGAAAAATTCAATTGTGTTGGATTTTATTTTAAAAAAGTGTGAACTTTATAATTGAGTGTGCAAGATATTATAACCAAATATGCATAACATTATAATCTTATAATTGAGTGAACATAATCTTATATTTGTGTCCACAATATCATACCTAAGTGCGCATGATTTTTATAAGTGAGTGTGCATGAGTTTATAAGTAAGTGCGCGTGAATCATGATTGAGTGTTCATAGTTACAAAGGTTTGTTCGTTACATGCATATTATTTATTATAAGAGCTTTTTGTAAAATACATTGTTGATGGTGGAAGAAACTAGAAAGGGAAGGAAGGGATGAAAATGTAAAAAAAATACTTTAACAATCCATTTTCAAAAAAAACCTCTTATCTATAATGTGCAACGGACCCATATAACGGTGTGTACATGGTCATTTGATTGAGTCATATTCTCCCATTTGATAGACTAAACACCATTAGATGTAAGGTCATGCACACTCAGTTATAAGATTGTGCACATTTATATTATACTAGTCATGGTTCGAGTTCGTCCATTGAACGGTGTAAAAATTATATTTTAGTGTTTGAAATGAATTTGCTTGTAACTATTTACAAACATAATATAAAACCAGTATTAACAAAAATAATGCAATTAATACAAATTATTAGAATCTTAACTTGAACGAAACTCTATAGTTTCATGTATGTCTAATTACCATCCACCAAAATCTGTAAGTCTTGTGTTCTCATCGTTCACTCTTAGATATCAATTGTTGTTTTCATTTGATTATTTTTTTTTTTAGAATTTTAGGGTTGTCTTCTATTTTTAATTAGTTCCGAATGAAATTGTAATGTACACATGTAAAAATAATATATGATGAAAAAGGGAGTGTAATAGGAAAGGTTAGAAATTATATTCAATCTTATCTCGTGTTAGATGTAATACCGAAGGTTGTTTTGATGTTATGTTTTGTGTAATACCAAAATTTCCTACTTTAAATGTCCAAATATTACAAAATTAACAATTTTAAATTAAGATGAGTAATTATTGGTCAAATCCTCTTACTTTATATTAGATAAAGTTTTTGAATATTGCAAGACATTAATACAAAAGCCTTTAGCATTTATTTGATTATAAGGATAACTTTACATGATGTAAGATAAGATCGATGATAATGCAGACTCATTTATTTAATTGTGCACACTCATTTATACAAATCCTACACACTCAGTTTTAAGTTTAGTCTTCGGTTAATGTATGCCAATGGACACACATTTACCTAGTACAATTATAAAGCAAAAACCAAGTCTTTGTAAAAATTTAAGCCACTTGGCAATTTGAAATATTTTTTATTTTTTCTAAAATATTTTCACTTACCCACTATCTCAAAAACCACAACCCATTAACAAATTAATATTTTGTAATTTTTACTAAGAAAATAATTTTAAATTTTTTTAAACCACTTTCACCTTACCCACTTTTTCCACTATCTCAAAAACCACCACTAACTAACAAATTAATATTTTGTAATTATTTACTAAATGAAGTGTGATTTGTGAAAATGTGTTTGTAAATTTTTTTAAGAACAAGTCGAAAATAATTTATAAATGAATTTTATATTGAATTCATACAAGGTACATGAATAACACTAAATATGTGTGATTTAGTCGTGAAAAATGTGCTCAGGAATTTTTTTTAAGAACAAGTCGAAAATAATTTTTATATTAAACCCGTACAAGGTACGGGAATAACACTAGTTAATAATATAGTTTTGGAAAGTTTTTTCAAACTATTCCCTGAGACAGAATTGGTGAATCCTTTAAAAAAAATAAAAATATAAGCAAATATCATACCTACTAAATTTGGGCATATTAATATGTATCCATGGGCACACATTAAAAAAAATCCCTAAGTTTATACACATTCAGTTATATAATCTTGTATACTCAATTATACAATCATGCACCATGTACACTCAATTATAAGAGGGTGTACACTTGTCACACATTCATGCATATTCAGTTATACGATTATGAACATTAAACTACAAAAACATGTTTTTTGCATAACAATCGCCCATGCTAAATTTTGAAGTTTTTTTTTCCATTTAATCAATACATGGTCTAGGCCAATGTTATCAAATCGTGATCCGAGTCATACGATCCTACGATTCAGATTTCACAAAACGATTCAAATCGAGTGTAATGAATCATAGCATGAAGGATTGTAGTAGGATCATATAGGATCGTAAGTGAGATTGTAAGATCCTACTAAATCACACAAATTAAGTTATAAATTATCATTTTGGATATTTTTTCCCACTGTGGTTATTAAAATCATTTAATTTATACATGAAATTATTCATAAACGGCCCTTTTTTCATAAAATACATATTCTACATGAAAAATCTTATTAAAAATTTTGGTATTTGGTGCCAAATCTTGCCATCCTCATTTGTCAAATTTGAATCATTTTTATTAGAAAATTTTGTTTTATTATGTTATGAAATTCTACATAAAAATCTTATTGAAATTTTAATGTAAAAATTATAGTTTCCATTAATATTTATACATTATCTTATAATAATCGTTGGAAAGATATCATTGGTACATGTCATTTATAGTATAAAATAATAATTAGTAGAGTCTGTAAATAACAAAAATATGAAGGGTAAAAGAGTAATTGAGAAATTAAATTTGCCTATGTGCGTATGTGGTATAAGTAAGATGATGGCACATATAGGATAGAAGAATTCAACTTTAATTATAGTATATTGATATTGATGTTGATGATTAGACTTGTCAAAACATACTCCAACTTAACAACTATCCATTTAAAACATTTTGAGTTGAGACTCAACCCAAAATTAATAGATTGTCAAGAGTAATCCAAACCCAATGAATTAGAAAACTTCTACATTGAGTCGATTTGACATATTATCTCACATATATTAGCTCATTCATATTGAATATTATAATATATTTCATGCTTAAAAAGTTATATTATAATAGTATATATGCTTATTTTAATAATTTAATGTTAATTAATTTTAGTAATATTGTAATATAATTTGAAATATTTGTGTCTTGAATTTAATTATTAAATTATTTAAACAATCACGCAAATTTTTAAAATTGATTCCCTTTGTTATTAAATATTCATCAATTTTCAAGACCCAAATACCAGAATCCGTTTAATCATATCAAATATGTTAACAATCACATCAAATATGTTAACAATCATAATCCAACTTAGTTCACTTATAAATTGGCCGAATACATACATGGACCCCCGAACTTGAAATTTTTGTTCGCTCAGACCCTTGTACTAAAAAACTTATTTTTAAACCCCCAAACTTGATATTTTTGTTCTATTGAGCCTTTTTGCTGATGTGGCGTAGCGCGTGCACATCAAACTAACACTTTAGCGAGTTAAATTCGATGGCATGGATTTTTTTTTTTGAATTTTTCATTTTTCTTTCTTATCTTGTTTATTTTATGAATACTTGATTTTTTTTTCTAAGTAAATGTTGGGTTTGCTGGGTAAAGAGAGAAGAAACCTAAATGTTGGATATGCTGGCTTTCATTTTTCTTTCAGATTTCTCAATGACTATGTTCGATATCACAATTTCCATTTACTTTTTTAGTTTTCTATATGTATTGAATATCAGCCTGCACAAACCACACATTACCAACATATCTGGATTGGAGGGGCGGAGGATCTTGATCTAAATTAGGACGGAACGATGGAATCTGGAGAAAGAACCCTAACCCTAGCAATTTATTGAATTGCACCAAGAAATATGAAATGGCTCCAAAATTTCCCCCAATTTGGAAATCAATCAAAAATTCGCAATAACTTCAGTTTGCGTTTCGAGAGAATCATTCGAGAAATTGAGAAATCTGAAATCGTTCGAGAAATTCTTCAAAATTCAGATCTAGATCCAATTGCTCCTCTGTCTCCGCCGCCCACTCCCAGGCCAAATCCACCGCTTCCTCCCCCTCCGGCGGCGTTCTCCATGTCAACCAATCAAGAATCCGGAATAACTAGACTTTGACGAGGCAGAGAAAATCTAAATCGGGGTTAGGGGCTTCACTCTTTCCTGGTACAAGATGAGGCAAAGAAGATATGCCGACGGTGGAGAATTTGACGAGGCAGAGAAGATGAACCAGTGACGAGGGAGAGATGTGCGTCGTTCGACCATTCTTTGATGAGGGATAGGGCGAGTTACTCCTCCTCGGTGGGGCCCCCCGGAGGCAGAGGTGAAGGTGAGAAAGAGGAAGAAGCGGCAGCACCGGAGGTTTCTTGACTTGTTTGAATTTAATTTTGTTAATTTTATGTTTTCTTTTGTTAAAATATACTAGGTGGCATCTACATGGACCCATCTGGAAATTTTTTACACATGTCATAAAAAACGAGCTTATGTGGCAACATGTCACCGAGCGTCTACATCACGTTCTCAAGAAAGTGCTTAATTGAACAAAAGTGTAAAGTTGAGGGGCTAAAAAATACATTTTTTAGTTGGAGGGTCTGAGCGAACAAAAGTTGTAAGTTCAGCGGTCTATCTATGTATTCGGCCCTTATAAATTTTCAAGAACCAAATACCATAATCCGTTTAATCTATATACGATTTTTCTAGACATATAGATTAAATATTCATATTTTAAAAATTAAAATCCTATTTAAAAATAAATAAATCTTATTAAAATAAATAAAATTCCTCTACATATACAAACCAATAAATTCTTTCCATTTCAAGGATCTTAACTTATACCCTTGAGACACAAGTTAAAAAAATCGATCTATTATGACCGATCGTATTCTTTTTTTTTTGATAAATGACCGATTGCACTCAATTAACATGTCCAATTACAATATTCATCAATTTTAATTTTTATAAAAAAGAGTAAGGTCCCAATTGGCAAATATCCAAACATCTCAACATCCCCATTCACTTGACCATCAGCAAGATTCACCCATTTCTATATTTTCCCTATTTTTTTGGTGAAGTTTCTACATTTTCCCCTTGAGTATAGATTTATTTATTTATTTATTTTATAAACCACAACAAAAACATTAAAAAATGGCAAAAAAATTTCAAGAGCACTACTTATTAGAGTTAAGCGGAGATTAGACCTGGGTTCCGGTTCGTCTGAACCGGCGAGAACCGAAACCGGCGGTTCCGGTTGCCGCTACGGTTCCGGTTCCGGTTCGTCCACCCCCGGAACAGGTGAACCGGCGGTTTCCGAAACTACGACCGTGGCCTGAGACCCGCGGTCGCGGTTTTTTCAACAAAAAACTTTGGTTTTGCTTTAAATGTCAACGGCTAGTTGATAAATTTACCCTATAAATACCCACTAAATGATCTCATTCTAACCCACACTACTAATCTCTTTCAATCTCTCAATCTCTCAAGTTTACAAAGCTCTATTAATTCTCAATCTTTACTAGTTTTTACAATTGTTTTCATATTTGTTCTTTCAAAAAATTAGCACAATTGTCTCTTACATCTTATTGCTTTGTAATATTAAGGTTCATTATCTTCTTAATTACATATTTCTTTACCACACCTTGCTCTATGCTTACTTGTTTAGTTACATTTTAAGAAAATGGAAGGATTTCTTAACATTGATCAAATTTTTGGCTCACAAGAGAGTGGTGCAAATGTAGAATTTGTACCCCCTATTAACTTGTCGGACTTCTCGGATCCCAATGTGGTACAACCTGGATCGTCCACTCCCGATGAAAATGAGGGAGTGGATGTGGATCATGGATCCGAGGCGAGCGAGGCTCCAACCCTTAAATCCGAAATTTTTACAAAACATTTTCGAAAGGGAGCTTATGATGCATCTACCAAGAAATTTAAAGTTCATTGTAACTATTGTCCTAAGGTTTACACATGGTTGTCGGGATCGGGCTATGGAACATTATCCGGTAGATGAAGAAAGCACACCCCGACAAGATAGGCATGATGCGAGGACAATCTTAACTCTCCGGGTTTGCAACATTATAACCCTCATTTATTTACTTATAACCATAATGATAGCATGTATGCCTTCTCCGAGTCTATTTGTGTTGATCACTTATCATTTAGTTTTGCCGAAAAGTTAGGATTTAACAATTGGATGACTAATCATGCAGAACCCGCTTATAAACCGACTACTAGGAAGTCGGTAAGAAAAAATGTGATGAAAGCATATAAAACCCATAAAATGGCATTGGTGAATTTTTTTGCTCAAAATGATATTAAAGTTTCAATTTGTAGTGATATTTGGAGTGATCATTGGCAAAATCATTCATACATGGCCGGGCTTAACATGTCATTTTATTGATAATCATTTTAATGTGCAAAAACGAGTTTTGGCTTATAGAGTATATGATTTTTCTCGTACCGCTTTAATGGTTAGTAACATTATTCGTACTATTTTGGAAGAGTATAGACTACTTCATCGAGTTTTTTCTATCTTGTTTGACAATGCATCTATTAACACCGCTTCAATCCGAGATTTGATTTCGCATTGTCAACCAATTCTTGGAGCGAAGTATTTTCATGTAAGATGTGTTTGTCATATTTTAAACCTATGTGTCAAAGATGGTTTAAATGTTATGTCGGGTTTAATCGCTCCTATTAGATATGTTGTTAGTCGTATGTGGGATAGCCCCCGAACCGCCCAAGATTGGAAGTCGTTTTGTACTCAAAAAGGTGTTCCACACCGAACTTTTCCAAAAGATGTTTGCCACAGTTGGAACTCCACTTTTAAACTAGTTCATGCATGCATGCCTTACAAAGAAGTTTTGACTTCTTTTTTGCCTCCATATATTTTCCCGACAATGCCATTATTTTTCAATCTTGGGATTATTGTTATAAAATCTTAGAAGTTTTGAGAATATTTCATGATGCAACATTAACTTTTAGTCATGTTTATAAACCTTGTGCTCATTTGTTTTGTTTTGTTTTGAAGCATTGAATGTGGCGGGTAGTTTTTGTGAGGGGAGCAAATTCCCCGAACTTTATGGTGCTATTGATGCTATGAAAGTGAAATGGTTGAACTATTATAAAGTTATCCCCGATATTTATCTTGTTGCTTGTGTGTTTGATCATAGGTTTAAGATGAGTGGTTTAGAAATGTTTTTGAATGGTTATTAATTATAATGCATTGGACTAGGATGTTAATGATGATATTGCTAGTGTTGGAGAAATACTTAGTAAAGTTAGAAGATCAATTGAGGAATTGGTTACAAAATATTCATCTAGTGTTAGTTCTTCTCCATTACCTCCACATTCATCCTCCTCTTCGAGCTCGAGTGCCCTCGATGCTACTAAAAAGTGGAGGGCTAGTATTATACAAAGCTTTACCAAGAGATCGAGACATTCGAGTTCGAATGCAGAGTTTGAAACATATCTAATAACCCACTTTGAGTTTGGTGAAGGAGAATTTGATATTTAAGCTTGGTGGAAGACCCACAAGAAGACTTTCCCAACCTTGGTCAAGATCGCGGCTCAAGTGTTTGTTGTTCCCGCCTTGACCGTATCGGTAGAGCAAACATTTAGCGAAGGAGGACACGTCCTAGACGCAAAGCGATCGAGCTTAAAGCCCCATGTCTTGGAAGCCCAAGTGTGCATATGTGATTGGAAGAGGGCAGAAATTCGTCAACAAAAGGCGGAGGTATCCGAAACTTCCGACTCAGACAGCCTAGACGATGACTCTCAACCCCAAAGCGCTTCCGCCGGTTCCGATGGATCGACGTAGATGGTAAGCACATTGGGGTTTCATATCAAAAGGTAAGAGAACTACGTGAGCTTTGATTCCTCTATAACCTCGAGAGGATATGTATGCAACTTAATTTTAAGTCCAAGCCCTTTAATTATCCAACTTTTTTCTTTGAAGAACAATTTACAATTGCCTTAATCGTCTTATCCGATTTGATTGTCGCGATCAAACCACAATCGCCTATCCACAACCGCGATCGCGGGTTGGGTGCCGCGATCACGGTTCCGACTTTGTTGAAAAAACAAAGGTTTGGGTAACCCGCAATCACGAAGATCAAGGCCCAAATTTTTTTAATTTAAAAATTGGTGATTCTGAAACCGGAACCGGAACCGGGTGAAACCGGCTTCAGAACCGGCTGAAACCGAAACTAGAACCAGACCGGAACCGGGGAACCGACCCATGCCCGGTTCCAGTTCTGGTTCTATGGTTCCGAGGAACCGGAACCACTGGTTTACAAACCGGACCCAAGTCTAGCAGAGATCTCATGGTATTATCACGAGATTTTAGCCGCTTTACTAAATATCTAAAGGCAAATGACAAACTTAGGGTGTGTTTGCATGACTAGTTTAAAAATTAATTGAAGTTTAAATTCTAGTGGTAGTTAAAAAAGTAGATGAAAAAAGAGTTGGAGTTGAAAAAATAAACTAATCTTTGTTTACATGAATAAAAACTAGTTGAAGCTTAATAAGGGTATAATATTTATTGTTATTGTCTAATAATTGTTAAAGATAGGGATAATATAGACTTTTTAAATCAAAATAAACTAGAAACTACTTGAAAAGCTTTAGGATGTGTTTTTTAGGCCCCAAAAACTAGTTGGAGTTTTCCAAGTAGTTACGCCAACTAGTATAAACGCCGTTTATTTGACCTAACAATATTAGCAACTAGTTTTTTGAGAAAGCTACTTTTTAAAACTTTTGCACTGGTTTTTGAAATAAAAATAATAATTTTCTAAATAATAGTTATTTTCCAAGTATTTAATTATTATTATTTTATATCAAGTGGAATTTAAAATTATTATATATTATAATAGAATTGTGATCATATGGAAATTAATATTAGGGTGCAAAATGAGGGCAAATTTGATATGTTGGATTTAGTAGGTCAACTAGTGTTAGAGGGACACATGTCTCTTCTTTTTTTACAAACTAGGGGTATTTTTGTGTTTTCCCATGTCAAATTAAAAGAATGCTGCAATAGTCATCTCCTACCTTTGACATAGAGATATTTACATCCTTTTCCATTGTTTTTTGTTGGAGTTCTTCAATGACAACTTCTTACACTATTTCGACTCCTTTTTGTTGTTGTTTTCGTCCCCAATCGAGTTTCTCTCTCCATGAATCTCGGTTTAAGTTGCTTTCGAATAGTTTCAATTATGAGTTTTCAAATTAGGGAGTTTATTACTTCAAATTATATGATTTGTCAATGTTTTTGTGTTCTTTTGGAGTGATTTTCATTGATTTCACTTATCTACTTACTAGTTTTGTGTGATTTCATTGAGTTGTTACTTTTGTTGTTCTTTAGATTTAAATATTCGTTGAGTAATATTTTTCGAATGGTGTGTGAGTTTACTTTTTATGCACGTTCACATGTGTTTTTATGAAGCATCACTTGAATTTCCATGAACTGCAACTTAAGTTGCGATTAGGGTTTTCTTTTGCGGCTTTGTTACTTTGAAATGTATGAATTTGATAATGTTTTTGTGTTTTTATTTGTGCTTTCATTGATTTGAAGCTTTTAATATTTTGTGATATGATGCAAGAAAGCAAAATAGTCTTGTTCTTAAATATTTACTATTTAGGTTTTTTTTTTTGTTAAATTTTATGAGGTGCGCACCAAGCGTTTGGTAAATTGTTAGTTCCAATATAAGCTATTGTAGAACTAGCTTTGTAACAAGGGACCTATCACATTTGTAAGTTTATGATAATTGGAATTGTCTCTTAATAAATTTGATGGTTTAGTAAATCAAAAAATAAATATAATAAACCTTGTTTTTGTGTGATGTTTGTTCAAAATCACTTTTAAAGCCTACTAGCTCAAAAGGAAGAGCAATGTGTTTGTTACACATGATGTGGGTTCGAATCCTACATAGGCTGGAAGAGCAATGTGTTTTCTCTTATTGTTACTTCCAATATAAGCTATTGTAGAATTAGCTTTGTAACAAGGGACCTCTCACATTTGTAAATTTATGAAAATTGGAGTTGTCTCTTAATAAATTTGATGGTTTAGTAAATCAAATAATAAATATAATAAACCTTGTTTTTTTGTGATGTTTGTTCAAAATCACTTTTAAAGCCTACTAGCTCAAAAGGAAGAGCAATGTATTTGTTACACATGATGTGGGTTCAAATCCTACATGGGTTGGAAGACCAAAATCATGTTTTTTCTCTTATTGTATTTGTCTTTGTAATTATAATACTCAAGAAATAAGATAATATATATAAGACAGGAACCGTAAGAACTATTATGAACCTAATCTTACAAAAACATGAACCAAAAGAACAATTGTTATGAACCAAAAGACGTGAAATTAAACAAAGTGGCTATTATGATTTGACAGACATGAACCGTTAGAAATATTATGAACCAAGCTTATAAAAACATGAACCGAAAAAAACAACTACCATGAACCCAACGATATGAAACTAAATAAAAACTAGTGTGAACCAAAAGACATGAATTATAAGATGAATTGTGATGAACCTAAGGTTACATAAACATGAACCAATCGAAGAATTGCTATAAATAAAAAGGCATGAAATAAAATTTATTAACAATAAGAAAAAATATTATGAACCTTACCTTAAAAAGACATGAACCAAAAAACAACTAGTATGAATTAAAAGACATGAACATATCAAGCTTTAGCCTATGTGGGATTTGAACCCACATCTATGTGCACATGCATATTGTTCTACCATTTGAGCTCATAGGCTACCAAATAAAATTCCAAATCATACTTATAGGCTACCAAATAACTTCAACATACTATTAGTAAATGTAGTACAAAGCATGAACCGTGAGAACACTGATTATGAACCTTACGATAGATAGTTATGAACCAACAAAAGTCATGGATCTTCGTTGTTCATTTCTTCACAATAAGAGTTGGGTCTATAATTTAGTATTCTCCAAGGCTAATTGGAAGTATTAACTATATAGATTTCTATTAGTGACTGCAATTTAAGTGCCAATGTTTTTCAAAAAAGGAAGAAAGATGTGCAAATGCCCCCCCCCCTCCAAACCAACATTGAAGCAAATAAGGGTCATGTTTAATTTCATGGTTTTTGGGCTCATCCCCCCCTTAAAAACCAAATGTGACGCAAACAAGTAACAAATCATGCGAGAACTACTCATGAAATTCCATGGTGGGAATGAATGTCACTACCCCTATCACAACAAGGCAAGTTCAGTTTGCCTATGAACCTACATATTCGATATTTTGAACCTATACATTAAATATTCTGAACCATAAAATCAGAGATCGAGAACCCGAAATTTTTTGAACCTAAAAAGTAAACACAATCAAATACAAACACCCATCAAATCAACCATAAACGCCCATTATAGCTCAATAAACATTTCTAATACTAAAAAACAAATCTTAGAACCCTCAAAAATCGAAATTAAACCCTAAAAAAATTATTTATACATAACTTTTTGTGGTGGTTTCTCCATGTGTTCTATGAACGAAAATCCAATGTATGAAGCGAAATTGATGACTTTATGTAAGCTAGAAGGTGAAATTCTGAATTTATGGTGTCGTTTTGGCAGTTGGATCTAGAGCGCTTTCTCCTCTGAAGAGGTTTTGACTATGGAGAAAATCAGGTCTGAGTGAAGCAAGAGAGAGGGCTTTAGGTCAGATTTTCATAGGAGGTATTTTGGTCTCATTATTCAATTTGTATGGAAATTACATTCCGTGCTATCTTTAATGAACAACCCCCATTTTTTCATTTTTTCCTGAATCATTTTATTTTAATCTCGACCGTCCACACATATAATCTAATTCTCTAAAATTGCGCACATTTTTTACCATATCATTTAAATGCACCCGAGCATGACTCTATTATAATAAACTAGTTGAACATTACTAAACGTTTATATATTTTCTTAAAACTCCAACTATTTTTGCAATTAGTTTTGAACCTTCAACTAGTTTTACAACTCCAACTAGTTTTTTTGATGACTTAACAAACTAGTTTTATTAATGACTTTACAACTAGTTTTTTTAATTTAAACTACTTTTTAAACTAGAAGCTAGCTTAAATTGTACATGCAAACACATCTACACATATAAAATTAAACTACTACTACTATTTAAACTAGTTTTTGTGTCCTTGCAAGCACATCTTTAATTGGCTTCATAAAAATTCATTCCTTAAATACACCCTAGCTCCTTAAAGACTAAGGGTCCGTTCTGTAATAGCCGCTGTTTTTTATGACAATTTTTTTAATTTAATCATTATTTATTTATTCAATAAAATAAGTTCATAATATTTTTTTCACTCAAAATCTATTTTTATAAAATAAATAAATCATGACATTATTATGAAATATTTATTCGAGTAAATGAATTTATTAGAAACGAAACTTAATAAATTTGTAACTAACGGAAATTCTATTCGTAAAACCCGATCGTTCCGACGCGCGTTTCAAACCGACTTTCGATCTATTTGCAAACGTGTCGGATCATTTAAAGGGAGAGATCTAATGAGATTTGGGTAGAGATTTTCCACTCATTCTTTTTGGATTATTTCATTAAAATCCAATCCTTCCACCTCCCAGCCACATGACTTAAGTTAGTAAAATATATTTGTTAGTCTTCCACTCACTATAAGGATTTATTATGAATCATCATTTGCAAGATTTGATTCTCTACAATCTCCACTATCAAAATCCTCTATTTAAAGGCCTAAGGCTTATGTGAGAGCACTCACTAAAATCACACCTCTCTAGCTCTCTTTTTTGTCTACTTTCTTCCACTTAACTCCACAAAAGCCTTACCTTGTGCCTTCCAACCACGACCACCACTACCGGCTGCCACCAGTTGTGCCGCCACCGGAGCCGCGCGCCTCCAGTGGCCACAAGGCACACGACCAGGCCACCGAGCCGGCTCCTCCTCCCCTTGCTCCCTTGTGTGTTCTTCCTCCAAGATCAAACACAAATTAAGGGTATAAATTCTAGACTTGTTAAAATTATTTTGAGTGTGATTTTAGCATCTTAAACTCATTATTATGATCATATTTTTTACAAAAAAATCAGATTATTAAAGTTTATAAAAAAAAATAGAATATCTCTTATTATTTGTACATGCATGCAAGTATTGTTAAAGAGGAAATTTTTCTACAAATTATAAAAGAGTTTGTACTAAATCCTACACTTTTAAAGGTGAATTTTAACTTGATAAATTCTGATTTTATTTAGTTTAAAAGGACCTAGACTTCCTTTCTTTTTTATACAAAAAGTATTGGTTTTATAAAGGCATTTGTAATAATTATTTAAGATATAGTTTCCATGCATGAAACCTTCATGCATGTCATACATAAACCTTG
The DNA here is from genome assembly GCA_964016875.1 of Fallopia convolvulus. Classification (NCBI taxonomy): domain Eukaryota; kingdom Viridiplantae; phylum Streptophyta; class Magnoliopsida; order Caryophyllales; family Polygonaceae; genus Fallopia; species Fallopia convolvulus. The sequence goes on from OZ024733.1 coordinate 21,745,106, forward strand.
AAATGAACTTTTACTATGAATTCTAATTTATATAAGCTTAACAAATATACGTTAAGAGCTATTAAAATAAAAGTGTATTTGCATGTCTCTTTAAAGAGGTTTTTATGAATTAAATCTTCATGCATATCCTATATAAGCATTTGGTTAATTTTATAGAAATTTTGAAAATAAATTGGTCTAATAAAAATAAGACATGCTTAATTAAATAATACATACTCTTGGATGTAACTTTAAGTGAATTTCTATGAAATAAAATCATCTTGCATGTCTTTGTAACCCTTAAAATAGTTTTATATAAACTTTTGATCAAAGAAAAGTTTAATAAGAAAGAGACTTGTTTAATTAAATTATTTATGTTCTTACATGGGACTTTAAAAGGATTTTCATGAATAAAATCCTCTTGCATGTCTTTATAAACCTTAAGAATATTTTGTAAGATGAATTTTTATTAGTGAAAGTTTTATGAAAATAAAATGTGTTCAATTAAACTACATATGCCTTGCATGGATTTTTAAAAGGAATTTTATGAATTAAATCCTATTGCATATCCTTTTTCCTAAAGGTGTTAATACTAGAATAAATTGTTTATAAATTTCTAGAACCGAAAATAAATTTATAAAAATATTAAATACTTAAATAAATTATATAAGGTTATGCATGTTTAGTTTATGGATTTTTTGGAATAAATCTTCTTATGCATGTGTTCTAGAATTACTAAGATAATGATATACTATACCTTTTGATAAAAAGAAATATTTTTATAAGCATAAGTTATATTAAATCATTTAAAGTATTGCATGTGTGAATAAAAAGTATTTTTATAAGGTGTTATACACATGCATGACAATCCTAGAAATTTCCTATAATTTTACATTAAGTAAATCCTGATTTTTAGGAAAATTGGTTATAAGGATAATTTTTAATAAAGTAGTCTTACTTAAAAATAATGCATGCAAATCATATATACAATTTATTTTTAAATATATGTATATTTGTATGTGGGTTAAAAAAAGGTTTTCATTAGAATAATTAAAGCCTTGCATTATTTTTCTTAAACTAAGTATTTTGAAGTTATAAAATCCTTACAAAGAATCACCTAGAAAATAATAATAAAATAAGATAAAGGTAGAATTAAATTAAAATAAGGATTTTAATACGTGTTGTTCGTCGATCTTTCAGTTAAATAGGTCGAAGTTTCGAACGTCACCAAAAACTTCCTATTTCCAAGTTCGTAGTATTCCGAAGGAAATTTCAAGGCAAGTGGATATTATCCTTGTAACCTTTCCGATATCTCGATTCCGTTAAACTTCTCTATGTTGGGAACAAACTTGTTTGCTTAAATAAATAAACTTAGGATATATCGATTGCTAGAAATAACGACATCTCATTATCATCATTATTATTCAAACGCTAGAAATAAACTTAGGATCGATGATTGCGGTCTTGTTTGTTTAAAATGTCTCGTTTAGAGACATCGCTTGGAAAAATATAGGAAAAAGTGTTGGACATAAGTCTTGAACCACTTTTTATAACATCATATTATATGTAGGTCATGACTCTACTCTTACTTCGTTGAATGAAGTCTTAAACAATGTTGAAATAGAACGGTTTCATCTGAAGTCTAAAGCAATGTCATACGGAAAATCAATGTCGGCTGAAGTCTTAAAGCAATGTCAAAATAAAAAGGTTTCGTCTAAAGTCTTAAGCAATGCCACATGAAATGGAAAAGACGACTAAAGTCTTTTATTAACGTCTATGCTATGCAAACATTCAAAATTTATAATAAGGCTAAAGGTTTGCCTTGTTCAATCCATTAATTAACTTATGCTATGTCCTAGCTAAGTGTCGGAACTCTGTTCCTTTAAGTGGACTCGACTCTTTCATAGCATCCACCCCCTTAAAAGTCATTAATGCTATTCAAACTTTTGACATGTAATAAAGATAAGTGCTAGTGCACATTAAAAGACTTCAAAACCGGGCCGGTTTCAGAAGACCGACCCGGCTCTCGATCCAATAAGGGTGCGAGAGATTTTCTAAAACTTGTTGTAAATTAAAACGTTTCCAACATTAATTGTACTCTAAGAGGAACTACAATCTCGTCATTTCCTTCTTTTCGAATCCAAGTTTATCTCTTTTCGAGATCAACTAAATTCCGTCCTATAAGCTCCTTACAGTAATTATAATTTTCAAGTACTTCTTCCCTTAATATCCTTGATGAGATAATAAAATTACCATACTACCATTGAGAATTTCCATTCTCACTTGCTTAGTCTGCTTAGGCTATTTCCGTTTGTTTTCCGCTTTTTTTGCCTGTTATTTCTCGCCCTTCGCAACAAATGCCAGACTCTAGGAAACTTCACTCGAAGGTTTAAAGACGAATAATCAAGAACTGAAGGAAGGAAGGTTGGGTCATTCTTGAAGGTGTTTTCTCTCGTATTTTGGTTTCGCTACACTTTACAAAACAATGTTTCGTTAATTCCGCTGCTTCACTCTTTTGTATCTTGTTATTTTGAAACAAGTTTAAGGATGTAATGACAATACTTAAAGTCTCATATTTGAGCACCTTTTATAGTATGTATTATCGTTAAAACTCCACATTTTGTTTAAATTTAATACCTTATAAAGCCTTGGGTCACTTTGGACGGTAAAATCCGAGGTCACTGGAGGTAATACCCATCGTTGCAAAATAGCGGTTACACGTTCGACACAACTTAAATTGAACTTAAAGAAGCTTATCAATGTTTATGCAATTAAATAAGCTTTTGTACAAGTGTTCGATGTGCGTAGTTGATAAAAGCTTATCGAAGCTTAACAGAGTTAAAGGTAGTTAAAATTTTGTCCAAAATAGTTATATCCCCCAACCTTATATGAGCTTATTGAAACTTATGAAAAACTTTTGTACATACCCTTTATTTAATTTATTTTAAAATTTTATTTTCATAATCTTTACCCGTATTATTTAGAAAATCAACTTCAATCAGCTTTGTGTACCGAGCATTTAAAAATTTTAGCTATAAAATTCAGCTATTAAATAAGTTTTCGTTTCAACTACAGCTCATATTAACTTTAACATTAGTTTACATCAGCTTTATAATGTCGAACGAACCCTAAAACTTATTTTTGGTCAAAGTGACTAAAACTTATCTAATTGTTAATGCACAAAAATTCGTCTTCAATGCACTGATCGTATACTCCCTTCTTCATCTTTCGTTCCAAGCTCCTCTTCAACCTAGAACCTGCAAAACAATGGACACAAGGGGCGGGGACCCCCTAATCCACCTCTGATGCCTAAGTCAGAAGAGAAATTATCGATTGAACGTCGAGGTAAAAGACAAGACTTGCGTGCGAGCTAAGCGAATATGAGGTGCTCATCATACAAGGAGAAGACATGTATTTATAATGGAGGTGAGGGAGAGAGAAGGTCGAAAACTCTATTCCTAAGGGCAGGCCAATAATGCTCCAAGCCCAACAAGCGATTTCTTGTTCCCCTATCCAAGTGGAAATTCTATCTTTCGACTAATATGGAATCCTCCATCATAACGAATAATCCCCACATTTAATTTTATAATAAAATACAAAAAGATAGAAAAGCATAATAAATTAAAGTACCTTTATGGCGGATAATAGTGAAAATAATTATGTCAATTAATTTTACCCGCTCACAAATCCTCCACTTAGGTGTTAGTTACGTGAGAACGCAACTAAGACGTAAGTACTCTAGGTCCTATTCGAAGTGGCCATGCGGATTGGTCATCGGGTTCCCCTAGCACGCGTGTGTGTGCGTGCGTATTTGTATATCCATGAGCGAGTATCATGGAATCTTTTGCTCTTCTACATACGCGCATATGTAGAATTCTGTTAATGTGATGAATTAACGTTGTGTTGTTTTTTTATGCAGGACTCAAACTAATGCAAAAACTACTTTTATTGAAAATAAACATGAATAACATGATCTTAAGAACATAACTAATGAATGAAAAAAAAACCAAGGGCCTCATCAAAACCACGTGGGGAAAAGAGTGCCTTATTTACATGCATTTCCTAATCCCAAGAGCTCTGCGTAGGGGAATACGGGTAACGAGATTGCGCCCATGCGGGCCGTGGTTCTTCTCCTAAGAAGGAGGGTCGGCATCAACGTTGAGGTTGTGGTCGCTGCTTAGAGATCCGCGGTCGTGGTCGCTGGTCTTGCGATTGCAGTTTTGCCTCATAAAAGGAGCAAAGCTCTCTGGACCATACTCGCGGCGGTGGCTATCGAGTCCACGGTCGCGATTACGCTCCTAGCCCTCACTTCTCGGCTATCGAGTTCGCGATCGCGGTTACGCTCCCGGTTGCAACTATCTTAGGGCGATTTCCCTTATAGCACATACGCGCTTCCAGCTGATTAGCCCAGACTCGGACTGTGGCGTCTTCATATCTAAACTGGATCATTTGACGAAGGGTCGATGGTACCGCTCCCATCCCATGAATCCATGGCCTACCCAAAATCAAGTTGTATGGGGCAGGCAAATCGACTATTGTGAATTCGACTGCCAACTTCTTTTTTGCCAGACATACGTGGGTCTTGTAGATTCCAAGCGGGAATGTTGGATATCCTACAAGTCCAGTGAGCTGCATCTTGACCGAAATCAAGTCTTAATTCTTCTTACCTAGGAGCCTGAAGACATCATAGTACATGATATCAACTGAACTCCCAGGGTCTACTAACGCTAACGCACCTTGAATCCCTCAAGCTCGACTGCGAGGACCAAGGGTCGTTGTGCGAGATTTGGATTGACTCAAGGTCCTTGTCCCGAAAGAACAAACTGTCAACCGTGGGCGCGGGTGGCAATTGCGGGTCTAGTTCAATTTGCTGAACTCGCATCACTTCTAGCTCGTGACACGATTTCCGAAAATTGCGCCTAGTTTCAACATCTTCATTCTTGTATGTTGTTGAGATTGTTTGGATGAACTCAACTTTCTTCTTTCTCGGCTCCGCCTTGTCTTTTGGTTCATTTTTCTCAAAGTACTCGTGGAAGTACCCTTCCTGAACCAAACTTTCAAGGAACTTCGTAAAGGGTTCACAGTCCTCGGTGATGTGCCTCGGCCCCGTACCCTGTGGTACATGCAATATTTCCGACTTCGGCCATCGTCTTTGGGGCACTCATCCTACGCGGGATGGCGTAAGTAGTTCTTATGCTTGATGCATGGTAGAATCCTGTAGATCGGGATGTTGAAGGTTGTTTAGACCGCTCTATCTGTGTATTCCGCCTAAAGCTCTCATGAGAGGGACGATGCGACTTTCGAGGTGGAGAGGGCAATTTCCTTCTTGTCCTGTAGTTGGCTTCTTCCAAGCATGCATATTGGTGGATGCGCTCTTGAAGCTCGGTGATGGTTTAAGGAAGACGAAGTGTCAAGTCTTCCCTTATCTTGCTCTCAAAGGGGATTGCCCTCTTAAAGGCGGTAATTGCGGTCTTCTCATCACACCCATCGATCTCGGCTTAGCACTCGATGAAACAATTGGAGAAGAGGCGCAAGCTCTCGCCTTTCTCCTTGCTAAGGCCAAAGAGGCGCTCTTGAAGCTCGGTTGTTGGCTATGTAGTGCCTCACAAATTCGGTGGCAAGTTGATCCCATGACCGGATTGATCCTGGTTTCAAACTTTGAAACCACTTTAATGATCCCTTGTTAAGGCTACCCGGGAACATTTTACAAATTAAAGCATCCTCGGGAACCCATAACGCCATTATGTTAGAGAAGGCGGCGATATGGTTCATGAGGTCCGAAATGCCTCATAGAGAGTGAATAATGGTGGAGAGAACCTTGCCGGAGGTTTTGCGTGTTGGATGCTTCTATGGAATGGTGTCGATGTCACCATAGCCAGTTTGTGCTTGACTTGCTCTTGAGCCAATTGTAAGGTCCCACCTTGCGCTCTTAAAAGACCAAGCAGTCTCCTTTCAGTGCGCCTTAGCGCTCGATCTTCTCCTTCACACCTTTTGTTTCTTTTGCTCTGACGTCGACTGCATCGTCTCTTCTTCTTACTACCCCGGCCATGAGCCGAATCGGGTCATAGCGGCCCGTGTCACACTCGCGTGATTTTTCGCGATAATCGCTCCGGCCTCGGCCGCCACTAGGGTTGTTGCGGTCGCAGATGGACTTGCCACGGTCGCGACTTGGGCTCCCGCTTCCGCGGCGGTTTTCGCGGTCGTTGGAACTCTCTGCGTCGCCCGAGGTAAGGTTGCTAGACTGAGGGTTGTCCGCGGCTTGGGACCTCTTACGCAGGGGAGACTCGAGATGCTTGCCCTTTCATCGCTTTCTAGGCGCTCTGCAATCGTTTTCGTAATCAACTTGCATCTCTTCTGACTCGTCAGTGCTTACCAGCTCAGGACCACGACGGAGGTTTCGAGATACGTAAATGCATTCCTCCGCAGTCGCGACTTCTTGATTCGCGATCGCGGTTCTCTTGGCCGCAGTCGCGTCTCTCCAAGCTGCAGTCGCGGTTACGATCCGTGACCGCAGTTGCTCGTCATGGTTCGCGCGATGGCTCACAACCCTGTTAACTTCGATTTCTCTCGTATTCAACAACACGCATTGTTGAGTCCCATACCCGGTCAAACCCATGAGATTCAGATTGCGGAACGTTACAACCGTTGATTCCGTCGTTTGTTTCGGACCCCTGACGGCTCGTGCGATGAACGGTCGCACTCACGAGAGGGTTCGGGTCACGGTTCAGACCGTCTCTGAGCAAGGCGCCTTGATCGGTATGCGCTAGGGTTTGATCCTCCGAGCGAATATCAGATTTCGCGCGATTGTCCTCAGTGTCGCGGTCGCGGTTCTCGGGTTCGTGGTCGCGGTCTTCTAGTTAGCGGTCATAGGTATCTGTTCCGCGATCGCGGATCTGCTCGTTGAGGGCACCACACTCGATTTCGCTTTGCGCGATTGCCCTAGGACTTCGAAAAGTCACCTCTTGCTCTTCTAGGATCGATTCCACCACAATAATTGCGTGGATCGATTACTCGTTTCCCACAGACGGCGCCAACTGTTAGTGCACAAAAATTCGTATTCAATGCACTGGTCATATACTCCCTTCTTCACGTTCCGTTCCAAGCTTACCTTCAACCTAGAGCTTGCAAAACAATGGACACAGGGGCGCGAGGACCCCTAATCCACCTCCGATGTCTAAGTTAGAAGAGCAATTGTCGATTGAACGTCGAGGTAAAGGACAAGACTTGCGTGCAAGCTCAGCGAATATGAGGTGTTCATCATACATGACGAAGAGATGTATTTATAAAAAGAGAGGGAGAGAGAAGGTCGAAAACTCTATCTCTAAGGGCGGACCGATAATGCTCCAAAGCCAACAAGCAATTTCTTGTTCCTAATTCAAGTGGAAATTTTATCTTTAAACTAAGATAGAATCATCGATTATAACGAATAACCGTCATATTTAATTTTATAATAAAATACTTCAAGATAGAAAAATATATATAATAAATAAATATATTTTTATGACAGATAATAGTAAAAATAATTATGACAGTTAATTTTATCCCCCCACGCTAATCAATAAGTAGTTATTTATGCCACATGATAGCTTTGCTTGCAGAATTCGGTCGACAATGAAATTCTGTCAAAGAATATGCTAAGATTCCAATTACGTTTGTAAGCATACTTGGTATTTTTATAATAAATTCGATCCACCAAAAATGAAATTTGTCGTCATTATAAATCCCAGACTATATAAATTATAAAATCACTATAGCCCTCCTTTAATCGGACATTTCTAAACAGGGACGGACAAGAATTTAATATTAGGGTGTGTTAGTCGTTACTAAATTTTTTTAGATAGGTTAAATTATTTTAATTTAATACTAAATTTACCTTATTTTTTTTTTATTTATTAAATTTACCCTATTTTTATTATTTTTTAATTTTTTAGGGCGGACTGGAGCGTACCCAGCCCGCCCCTAGGTCCGTCCCTGTTTCTAAATCTAGTCGAATTAATATTGCACTATGTAGGATATTTATCAAACCCATAAAAATATATTTATAAGCTAAGTAGCAAATCAATGCATTTTACCGATATCACTATATATTATGATAAACCTACAAGGAAATCATACTAATTAAAATATCGAGGTACGTTAGATTAATGTATATGATTGACAGCAAGTATTTATGGTGTTCATGGATGATGAGGATGACGAAAACGACGATGATTTAGTGGAATCCACATGCAAGTGTGAGTGTGATCGCATGTTGATTATGTGGTCTCTGCTATGTCAACCCTTTTCAATCCAGTATTATTAGTTTATTATTAATGTATAAATGTGTGGATATAAGGACGCATTCAGGATTATTTCAGAGGGGATAAATTTTATGTATCGAGCTAGTATATAAAATTTAATCTTATAAAAATTAAGCTTGTATAAATAGCGTTATTTATAAAAATTAAATTAAAAATAGTTTAACAAAAAATAAGATATACAAATCAGAATACATGTGATTCTTTGCTACAAGATAATTGACATATACGTGTATCTAAACTTTAAAAACGATTTAAAATAGATTCGTTATCAATAGTTGAAAACATCCCCCTCTCGATAAGTTGTCTTTCAACCATTCGTCTCCCGTTTTGTTTTTCAAACCAGGCTTCACAAGTTTCAACTAGAAAATGCCTTCTCAACAAACGTGGTAGCTAGTGATGGAAATGGATCGGGTTATAAATGGATGACCCAATACCATCACCCGACCCATGAAGCAAATGCTCCACCCAACCCGTCTACCCGTGAAAGTCATCATCCGATCCGTCAACCGTCCGTTCATCATCCGTCGAGTTTTCGGGTGGGTCGGGTGAAATAGTTGGGTGTTTAATTGTACATATTTTTTGGTCTAGCTCATCAAAACATGTATAATGGTTATATTTCACCATAAAAATACAAGTGTAGGGCATAAAAATTACAAAAACAAGTATAAAGATAAACCATTATCTAAATTCAACCTAATAAAATATAATAAATAATTTAAATTTATAAAATATTCTTTACAAATTCAATACATTAAAACAAAATAAAGAATAAACTCAAATGTATATACAATTCTTAAGCTTGCATGGGTGATGGATCGGGTAGTGGGTTGGATGACCCTTCACCCGCATCCAACCCACCAATTATTTAGTCCATCCGTCACCCATCTATCACCCGTCTTAGATCGGATTTTATCCATGTATTTGGATCGGGTGTATGTGCGGATGAATTGCGCATCCATGGATGATTTCCATCCCTAGCGGTACCAACCAGTAGGAGGTAGCTAATTCAACCAGGCGATATTTCTAATTTCTATCGAATCTACCTATCAAATTAAGTAACAATCTATCACCTTCTTATCAATTTCCCCACTATCAAATTAATTAAATTAAAAGTTCCAAAACAACAAATTCACACACAAATTCGAAATGGAGGTCAAACTTCTCAATTTCAATTTTTTTTTAAAAATCAAATCTATCAAATTCATCAATAACCTGTCAAATTTCTTACCAATTTTCCAACAAATTGACCAATTAATTTTATTACTAACTTGTAAATGACAAATTGACACTCAAATTGCAAATAAAATAGGACAAATTCGAATTGAAGTTGTAATACGAACCGGTTCAGCCCTAATGCGCAATCCTAATTGCCCAAATTCGGAAAAATTCGGACTGCCGCCTGTCGGCGCCTCACGTACGGTCGTACTGGACTAGGACTAGGCTCTCTTCTTTGCTCGTTTGTGGACTACGAGGGATGCTTGCCTCAATCAGTTGTTGCTCGTGCTCGGCTGTGCAAAATGGGGCACATTGATTAGGGTAAGTTCAGACAACAACAATCCAAACGATGCGTTTTGGGTTAAATTTTTTTTTTTAGTTTGATCCTAATTTAAAAATAGCAACTTTTTTAAGGAAACGACGATGTTGAGCAGCCAAGGGCCAGAGGTCTTCTTCTTCGTTCTTTTCTCCCATGGCCAAAACCTCCAACCTCCATTAACGATTTAATGCAGCGGCCCTCGCCCCCTGACTTTCATTCTCCTTCAACCTCCGAACTTCTCCTCGCCATTGCCATCGCGTCAAGCAGCCCTGTGGGAGCAGAATTCCAAAAATAATTTTTGATCCTGGCCTCCCCATGTAAAATGTACCACTCCTCCGCCTCGATGTGGAGGCGGCCGCCCCCGGATCCGCCCTTGGTAGATATTTTTGGATAATTAATTATTGTGTGTTATATTTTATTATGTAAATATTTCATGTTAATTAATGTGTATTATGTGATATTATTGTTTTAGGATATTTATTATTTTTAAATATGGGCGATCTATCTATGTTTTAAATATGCTCTTTTTATTACTCCCTCCGTTTCAAAATAGATGTTCATAGACATAATTGCACATATATTAAGGGAAAAAAATTCTCTCAAAATTACCCTTATTAAATGGTACTTTTTACTCCTAAAAGTTGCTTTGGGAAAAGTGTATATGATTAATGTAGTGTAATTATTAGGGGTATAAATGGAAAAAATCGTTATATGGACATATATTGTGAAACAAGAAAAATTGTCTATATGAACATCTATTGTGAAACGAAGGGAGTATTAAATATGGCAATTTAATGGATTGAGCAAGATTCTATCCAGAAATAAGATAGAATTTCGACCCTATCCCCATGGGATTGCTCCTTTTCGCCTTTAAATATGGTAAGATAGCTCTCTTGGAAAGTATGATTTATGCTTGATTGAATACTCTCTGTTCTCTTCTTTACACACGCACTCGACAATTTCGGCCCTTTCTGATTTAGGCAATGGAGGTGGATTAGGGGGTCCCGCCCCCCTTTTCCATTATTTTTCAGGTCTCAAAGGAGAGCAGTAGAAGACATTGAAGAGAACAGAGAAGAAGATCTCAATTAATGCACCAAGCGATTTGTTGTACTAACAATCGGCGCCGTCCGTGGAGAACGGATAAGAAATTCTATGAATTTCCCATACGAGAATCAATGTAATGCAAAAATGATTTAATATATTTAATCATAACTAATTGCACGAGAATCAGCAGACTCCATCGGACGCGCACCCAGGGTGGACATAAGGGCACACACGATCGTGACGGTAAGCCTGGAGCTAGCGACGTCAAGCGAAGTGGTGTGAGGATCAGAGGGCTTCTTCGAAACCCTAGCCTCAGTGCAATTTATGAGCGACAAGGCCTCATGCGGAGGTGACTTTGACCAAGAGCAACGTACAAGGCGTTGCGATGACGACGAAGGCCCGGTGCACACCTGAGGCAAGTCCTAATCGACGTAGACAAAAACCACGGGTCTAGAGCTGACGCGTGATGAGTTGTGATCGCGATACTTGATGCAAAGTGAGTCAAAGAAACACACCATCGGTGGGATTGGACCGTGAGGGGAAGGGCACACGAGAAACGAAACCAAGATTGAGATCCCGAGCGATATTGATCGGAATCGATCGCAAAAGCCTAGTTCGTACGTACAGACCCAAGCATGGCGACAGGACCGAGCCAAGGTCGAGCATGAACCTAGATCGCGCACACTTTGCACAAGGTTGGCCACAAAGTGTTTTGGATTCGAGGCCAAGAAAGTGAGAATGAGGCCAACACACTTGAGTCCTCGATCAAGAATGACACAAGAAAGTGAGAGCGAGGCCAACACACTTGAGTCCTCGAGCAAGAATGACACAAGTACTAGAGAAGAGAAGGAAGAAGATGATGAAAACGTGGCCAAGAATGTCGAGGATGAGGAGAAGGGTGCCACCGAAGAAGAACCTCAAGAAGAGAATCCATGGTTGTCGGCCAAGGGGAGGTCAAGAAGGACGCCAAACAAGAAATAATGCACGGTCCTTGGCCTCAAGGCACGGCCTAAATGGCTCGAGGATCCATCCGGGAGGACCACACGACGCTCGACTAGGGCCGCCAAGATGCCTATTTAGTATGCTTAAAACCGAGTTGTGTTGTACTTTTGTTCTTGTTTCGTTTATGTTCATGTTCATGTTTCCCTAGGTTTTGTTGGTTTGTGCGTAGCTTGTCAGGCCTGCGTGCCCGCCACTATGCCTTTGTTTGTTGGCATAGTATGGAATGCTTACGAGCTTGTTCATGTATGCCCCCGCTTTGATCTTCTCGTTTGTACTAACCTCTTTGAGGTTCTTATACCCACATGTATCCGAATTTACATTACACCAAAAAAAAGTGTTTGGGATTCGACGACGACGCCGATGGTCAGTCCACGAGTGACGATGAGACCTCTAGGAGAGTTGGCTTACCATATTTAAATGAGAGAATGAGCAAGCCCTAAGGATAGGGATGGCCGACTGTACTACTTGCTTGACAAGCAGTCCGAAATTCTATCTTATTCTTAGATTGAATCCTTGCTCCTCAATTTATTAAATTATCATATTTAAATAATTAAAAGAGCATAATTGAATCATTGATAGATCACCCATCTAAAGATAACAAATATCCGAAAACAATAATATCACATAAAGTAAAGGCACATTAATTAGCTAGCATGCAATATTTAAATAATAAAGTATTACACACAATAAGTAATTGTCCAAACATATTTACACACAATTGCCATTTTGAATCGTATCGTCGATTATACTCAACGCAATACGTTCAAATCATCAAAGACCAGTGGCTAATATTTGTTATAAAATGCAAAAAGTATAAAACGTTATTTTTCAAAACATGCAATGACTCGAAAATGACCCTAAGGATGGAACTTCTTTGATTGATCACGCTGCACAGTCGGGTCGGCCCTACCCCCTAGGCTTGCTTCTTATCTCCTTTAAATATGGTAAGCTAGCTCTCCTGGAACGTATGCTTTCTACGTTATTGAATATTCTATGTTCTCGATCTTCTACACGCACACAATTGATAATTTTAATTTGGTCCTTTCTTATTTAGGCACCGAATGTAGATTAGAGGGATCCACCTCTTTTTTTCATTGTTTTATAAGTCTCAAAGAAGAGCGGCATAAGATATTGAATAGAAAGGGAAAAAATATCAATTAATATATGGGATTTTCCTTTTGGTACCCCCGAGGTTTCGTCTTTTGATACAGCTAGAATCCCAACTATACCAAATCAATGTTGTGAATGGGGAAGAAGACGTAAGAGCGGCCGAAGCCAAGAGATAGACGAGAGGGAGAGAAGAAGGATTAGGGCTAAAGGCTAATTTCTCATTAATTAAGAAATAAGATAACATAGAGTATTTATGCTAGCCCTAACGGTTCAATAAAGGCGTCCCGGGAAAGAACCGTAAAGAAAACCCGAGAAGGAGTTTATAAAACTCTGTTTAAAAATTAAATAAATAAATAAAATAACTAACTAAATAATCCGAGAAGCATAAATTAATTAACTAAATAGTCCGAAAGGCGAGTTGGCTGACGCCGGTTCCGGATCGGTCTTGTTCTAACCCGGTTGAGCCTCCTGTGGCGTATCAATCTCTCCCCGGTTGAGATTCGACTTGTCCTCAAGTCGTAAATCGGGGAAAGAGACACGTAACTGCTCGACTGGCTCCCACGACGCATCATTCAGAGTACCATCCTCCCAAATGATCAACCACTCAAGACTGGGGACCCCATTAACTAATACCTGGCGTTCATCAACGACACGCAGAGGTCGCGACAGTGGCCGATCATGCAGGAAATCCTTCGGAAAGGCTGGTTGTACCGGGCACGTCCCCGACGGAATAAAAGGCCGCAACAGTGAAACATGAAATACGTTATGGATTTTGGAATTTTCAGGCAAAGCAAGACGGTAAGCGATGGGACCAATACGTTCTACAATCTCGAATGGTCCATAGAATCTGCGTGCTAATTTGGCTGACAAAGGTCGAGCAACCGAATGTTGTCGATACGGTTGGAGCTTCAGCAAAACTTGATCGCCAACCTTAAACTCAAAATCACGGCGCTTAGCGTTAGCAAGGGCGCTCATACGCTGCTGCATCTTGGCCAGGTTGGTGCGCAGGAGATCAACAATTTCGGCCCGTTCTTGCAATGTAGCCGCGGCAGGAGACGCCGGTTATGTCGGCTGTGTCAAACGAACCAGCGACGGTGGCTCTCGGCCATATAAGGCCTGAAAAGGTGACATTTTTAAACCCTCATGGAATGTGCAATTAAGAGCAAGCTCGGCCCATGGCAAAATAAGACCCAACGCGACGAACGCGCATGTGTAAATGCCCTTAAATACTGTTCAAGGCCTCTATTTTTGACCTCTGTTTGGCCATCCGTTTGCGGGTGATAGGCCGTGCTATGGCGTAAAGTAGTGCCACTCAAACGATGCAACTCTTTCCAAAATGCACTAGTAAAAATTGTGTCCCGGTCTGATAAGATTGAGCTAGGAATGCCATGATGTTTGACTACTATATCCACAAACACAGATGCAACATTCAACGCGTCGTAAGAGGCTCCTAATGGACCGAAATGAGCATATTTGGAAAGACGATCCACCACAACTAAAATAGTAGAGAAACCACGGGATGGAGGTAGGCCTGTAATAAAATCCATAGAAACCGAATCCCACACTTGCAAAGGAATGGGTAATGGCTGAAGTAATCCGACTGGTTTCTTAGTACTGTATTTAGTTGATTGACATGTAAGGCATGAATCCACAAATTGCTTCACCCCTTTCCTCATACCATGCCAAAAGAATACGGCAGCTACACGCCGGAAAGTTCGATCTACGCCCGGATGGCCCGCACTTGGAGAAGAATGAAATTCATGTAGTATATCAGATTTAAGTGCGGAAAATTTGCTGAGAACTAAACGGTGATCATAATAAAGAATACCGTCATGGACCTGAAATGGGAGCTGAAGGGTGCCGGCGGCCGAGTCCTTGTGCAAGTCAATCAGATCGGCCAATGTCTCATTTTCGGAACGAATTTTCGGCCATAAATCCGGCAATGGCTGTGATAATGCACAAAACTGTCGTAGAGATAACTCGGCATCAATCATACAATGGGACAGGGCATCAACTACCTTATTACTAGAGCCGGTTTTATACTCGATCCGAAATTTGTACCCCATGAGTTTACGAATAAAAAATTGCTGATCCGGGGTTTGAATAACCTGTGAAAGTAGCTCCTTCAGGCTTTTCTGATCGGTCCGAATAAGAAATTCACGGCCCAAAAGATATTGTCGCCATTTCTGTACTGCGGAAACAACGACGCAGATGATCCTCTGCGGTGCAGGCCGAGAGTCTGGCTGAAAAATGCCACCGGTTTCTCAAGCTGTAATAACACGACTCCAATGCCAATATCCGACGCATCAGTTTCGACTACGAATGGAGAATTAAAATCAGGTAATTGAAGTACCGGAGGAGACATCATTGCTGCTTACAGACGCTCGAAGGCTGCTGTAGCTGTTTCTGACCAAACAAATTTATCTTTCTGCAGTAAAGATGTTAATGGGGCAGCCAAGGAAGCATAGTGCCTGATGAATTTGCAATAGTAGCCGGTGAGGCCGAGAAAACCCCGTAGTTGCCGCACATTTCCTGGCATCGGCCATTGTGCCATTGCGGCCAGTTTGCTGGGATCGGCTAATAGCTGACCCGCCGAGACGATATGACCCAGGTACTCAACTATAGTCGTGCCAAAAGAACATTTGGAGACCTTTATAAAGAAATTGTTGTCCCGCAAAATCTGAAGAGCAAGATCAATATGTCGGACATGCAGAATAAGGGACGAACTGTAAATCAATATGTCATCAAAGAAAACGATGACAAAGTCTCTCAAATAAGCCGAAAAAATGTTGTTCATGGCCGCCTGAAATGTGGGTGGAGCATTAGTGAGTCCGAATGGCATAACAAGGAACTCGAAATGCCCATCATGAGTCCGGAAAGTAGTCTTATAAATATCAGAGTCGTGCATCCGAATCTGATAATAGCCAGAGCGAAGATCTAACTTGGTAAAGAAATTAGCGTGGCCCAATTCATCAAATAACTCGTCTGCTGTTGGAATCGGAAACTTGTCGGCCACAGTCACAGTGTTCAGAGCTCTATAATCAATACAAAACCGAAAACTGCCATCCTTTTTCTTAACAAGTAACGCAGGAGAGGAGAAAGGACTCGTACTATGACGGATAATGCCCTGAGTTAACATGTCCTGAACCTGACGCTCAATTTCGGATTTCTGAAAGCAAGGATAGCGATAAGGGTGAACATTTACTGGCTTAGAACCCTGGTGCAGATGAATTCGATGATCCCATGGACGGGGTGGTGGTAATCCTATGGGTAACCGAAAGACGGATTCATGGAGCTGGAGAATCTCACGAATCTGCGGATCAATATCCGAAGGGAATTCAACAGGGGCGGCCTCAGTCTGAGCCGAGGATTCATTCAACAACAAGATCTCATAGCAATCATTAACTGATTCTGAAACAAATAAGGACTGCAAAGTATGCATAGAAATCAAACACGGTGCTATCCGATCGCCCTGTAAAGTCACCCGGTTTCCTTGATAATTAAACTCCATTAATAACTCGGCATAATCATGCGAAACCTTGCCTAAGGTTTGCAACCACTGAACCCCCAACACGACCTGAGGCCCGTGAACTTCCAGAACAAAGAGATCAATAGTAAAGATATGTCCTTGCAACTGTAAGGCTGTAGCTAGACATTGATGTGTACACAATAATGATTCTCCATTTCCCACATACACTCGGAAAGGTGGGATTTGAGACAATGGAAGGTGGAGTCGTTCAACTATTGTCGGATGAATGAAATTGTGGGTACTACCACTGTCGATCAAGACTTGTACCTCCAATGCATTAATAGAACCAAGGAGCTTAAGTGATTTCGGGTTAGTACAACCGTCCAGTGCATGAATACTAGAAATATTAGCCATGACTGCCAATTCAGCATCTTCAGATTGAACAACCTCCTCTTCATCTGATTCATCTGTGCCTAATAAAGCAAGAAACCGATGTTTACAGCGATGCCCCGGAGCATATTTTTCATCGCAATTCCAACACAAACCCTTTTTAGTACGCTCCTCTCTTTCAGCCGGTGACAGGCGACGAATAGGAAGGGAGGTCGGGCTGGGGTTCGTGTTTTGGGTAGGACTGGTCGTTGGGTTTGGGGTCGGGTTCGAACTACTGGCGGCCGTCAGTTTATACGCAGCAGTAGACCAC
The DNA here is from genome assembly GCA_964016875.1 of Fallopia convolvulus. Classification (NCBI taxonomy): domain Eukaryota; kingdom Viridiplantae; phylum Streptophyta; class Magnoliopsida; order Caryophyllales; family Polygonaceae; genus Fallopia; species Fallopia convolvulus. The sequence goes on from OZ024733.1 coordinate 21,762,244, forward strand.
GATCGGCGTTGAGCCAAAAACCTCGTTAATGTATCCGCATAAGAAGCAGCGAGCTCTTGAGCTAGGGCAAAAGCTTGAGCTAAAGTGGTTGGGTTTCTCAAATTCAACTCCCGTTTAACTGGCTGTTTCAATCCGGCTTTAAATAACAAAATCAAAGTAGGCTTCGATAACCCATCAATTTTATTTAGCAAAGCCTCAAATTCTGCCTGATAGTCAAGGGCAGTCGTTTTCTGTTGTAGTTTGGCCAGTAAACCAATGTAATCCTCATAATGGTGCGGGTCAAATCTTTGCTTTACCGCCACCAGAAATTCAGCCCAAGTACCGTTACAATTGTTCCGACGTTGGTATCGAAACCAATCGGATGTCGGTGGATCAAACAACATACCGACTAATCGTAAATGATCAACATCAGAAGTATGAAAATAATCGAAATAAGCTTGTACCTTGAATTCCCAACCCACGGGGTCGGTGCCGTTGAATTTTGGTGCGTCAACTCGGAGTTTAGGGTACCGTTCCGGACGCGGCTGTTCTTCGATCAACTGACGATCCGGCGGACGGCCTGGCGGCACAATCTGCGCAGGCAGAAGATGCGGGGCGGGTTCGATCGGCCGCGCTGGTGGGATTACTTGCGCCGGCTGTTGCTGCTGTTGAACCGCGGCCGGTTGTGCCTGCTGTCGCGGTTCCACGAAGGGATTGGCCGCATACACGCCGCGAGTCTGATCGTCGATAATGTTCCGAGCATCCAAGATATGGAATACCTGGTCCATTCGACGATGTTGTACGTCCTGTTCTTGACGGGTTTGCCTGATTTCCACGGTCAGATTCTGCAACATCTCTCAGATGTCGTCGTTGCCTGTGACTTGCGAAGTGTCGCCATCGTTCAACATGGTTAACCAGAAGAGTTCAACGGTGAAAGCACCAGTTGATACAACTAGAATCCCAACTGTACCAAATCAATGCTGTGAATGGGGAAGAAGACGTAAGAGTGGCCGAAGCCAAGAGATAGACGAGAGGGAGAGAAGAAGGATTAGGGCTAAAGGCTAATTTCTCGTTAATTAAGAAATAAGATAACATAGAGTATTTATGCTAGCCCTAACGGTTCAATAAAGGCGTCCCGGGAAAGAACCGTAAAGAAAACCCGAGAATGAGTTTATAAAACTCTGTTTAAAAATTACATAAATAAATAAAATAACTAACTAAATAATCCGAGAAGCATAAATTAATTAACTAAATAGTCCGAAAGGCGAGTTGGCTGACGCCGGTTCCGGATCGGTCTTGTTCTCAAACCTGGTTGAGCCTCCTGTGGCGTATCATCTTTTCCTTTTGGTGCCCAAAAAAATTCGTTTTCCTTTTGGTACCCTTACGGTTTTGACAAATTCCTTCCCGTAGACATAACTTGCTAAAATATCAATTTCATCCAAACTTCCGTCAAAAAAATAAAAAAACCCCATAATTTTACTTCTAATTTGCTGAGATGGCAAAAATCATCGGCTTCAAGTCAACCCCTCCACAAAACTCGCTGCCCCGTCGGCACTCTTCTTGGTAGCCGCCTTCACCCACGTCTGATTCGACAACACCCTTCTTGTCCTTCTCTGCAGTTCTCCACAAGGCAGACTATCTCCTCGATTAGTAATTGTGTCGATGAAATTTAGTTGGATTTAACCTGTTTAATTTAGTTGGATTTGACTATCTCCTCTCTGCAGGATGGATGATGGACGAGTGCGAGCGAGAGATTGTTCAGGCGCTTCGATTGGACCTCAACAAGCCCGAGATTGAAAGCATCCTCAGGAAATAGAATGATTTTTTCCATTTCATCAAATGAGAAGTAGAATTATGGTTTTTTATTTTTATTTCATTTTTTTAGGGAAGTTTGGATGAAATTGATATTTTAGCAAGTTTTGTCTACGGGAGGAATTTGTCAAAATCAAGAGAGTAAAAAAAGAAAACGAATTTTTTTTTGGGCATCAAAAAGAAAAGACGAAATTTCCCAAAGGAAAAATCCCTTAATATATCAGATTTTGTGCACTAACATATAATATTATAGAGTATGCATGTATACTTATTGTATAGATTATAATGTATATAATACAAGCCACTAATAATGATGCTAGCTTAAATGATCAGAAGCTAGATTTTGATATATCAACAAAAAGTTAGTAATAATATTATGTATGGATTGTTTGTTTCCTTATCTAGTGACATTGAGTATTGACTAGGGGAAATTACGTTTAAAACTCAATGATAAAAAATTGAATTACAACTTGTCAACTTTACATGATTTGTGGATCGAGCCGGTCGGGGCATAAACTCATTTACATGATTTGTGGTTCTCGTTGACTGGTTATGAATCCTGAATTTGCCTTCGAATATGAATTCATCGTCATAATAAATGTACTCCAATGCCTTATTTCTTAAATATATGGCTGTCTAAACCTCTAAACAAAATTAATAGCTACCCAAAAGTTTGAGCTCTAAAATATTTACTAATACTGCAAGCATATAAATTTTCAAGTGATTAATATGGTCGGTGTCATAAAAAGTTTGGTACCACAAAAGAGATAGAACTTTTGTAGTAAAAGGGAAGTTGTTACATCATAAATGGTAGTAGATTCTTAATTAATGATGGATCATGTTGACACATTGTGAAAGGCACAAGTCATTTAAAGCATGATAGAGGGCCAAACTGGACACGCCACCGTGCTCCCTCCGACCCTCCTCCCCTAAGGTCGGTGTTGTTGCCTTTTGTCAATGTCTAATTCTTTCTTTTTTCTCTTTTCATGTCATCATAAAAGAAAAGGGAGACAGAAAAAAAAAGGCCGAATGACCGAAAACCACCCGTATAATAGGACATATTGCGCTAAACCACCCGCTATATGACAAATTACCGAAAACCACCCGCACAACAGCTTCCGTTAGCAAGCTACCACCCGTTCTAGAATTCCGTCTAAAAATCCGTCAAAAGCATCAAATTACAAATCTATCCTCTATTTTTTATATTATATTCTTTTTCATTTAACTAAAAAATAAAAACTAATTATTAAAACCCCCACCCCCATCCACTTTGTACTTTTCAGAACCACCGGCGCCCCCTCCAACCAGATCTCTGACTCCACGCGCTCCTCGCCATCTAAGAATGGTTGAGTCTCCAGCGAGGAAGCATTTAGCGATGCCGGCGTTTTTCGGCCAGGAGGAGATGGATCTCCAATGGTCGGGCAAAGCGGCGGCCGACGGCGTCGCAGGCTAGGGATCTAACACTAAGAAAAAGAGAATTTGCCACCGTGTAATAAGAAGATGACAGGAAGCGGGGAGTTCGGCATGGACAGAGCTGTAGGGACGAAGAGGTGGAACCAGAGGTAGCGGGCAACTTTGACGGTGACTTCGTGTGTGGAGATGGAGTTACGGGGGATAGGGTCGACAGGGACCTTGCGGTCGAGGAAGTTGTAGAGGCGGCGGTTGAAGGTGATGTCGGAGCGGCGGACGAGGTCGACGACGATTGAGAGGATTCCGATCTGGAGTCGAGTTTTGAGAGAGAGGATGAATTGGAGAGTTCCCTTTTTCTTTTCTTTTTTATTTTACTTTTTTTTCAAATAAAAAATTAGTAAAGTGGCACTTGCATACACACAAACGGATTTTTTGGACGGAATTCTAGAATGAGTGGTAGCTTGCTAACGGAAGCACTTATGCGGGTGGTTTTCGGTAATTTGTCATATAGCGGGTGGTTTAGCGCAATATGCCCTATTATACGGGTGGTTTTCGGTCATTCGGGCAAAAAAAAACTCATTTTCACCTTAACTAACTTAAGTAGGTTTAGCTTGACGATTAATTTTCATTATTTTTTATTTAAATAGTTATTTAATATAGGATAGTGTGACTTAATATGCTGACAAAAATTAAATAATTTAGCTTGACGATTATTTATTTAGAAAAATAGATTTAAAAAATTCCTTAGATATCATATCATGCATGAGAAATATGATTTTTTTTTCTCTTATATGAAAAGGGGAGGATATTAAAAATAAAAAACTTTAATCAAAGTTCATTAATGGAAATGCCCTTAGCTTTATCCTTTTCTTACATCCTCTTAACCACCTTTACCTACCATCAAACAAATATGTTACTACCTTAATTAATTAAGTGGATATATTTTATTTAGATTTAATGAATTTGTACACAACAAGTATACAAAGAAGAAGAAAAGAAGAACGTGGCAAAAACATATATACGGCTCGTAGTACGTTGGTGTTTTTGGTGGACAAATGGCTCCTACTCGATGAAAAGTTTGTGAGGCTAAAAGCAAATGGATGGATATGTGATGCAAGTGTAATGCATGCATTTTTGTTGTTGTTGTTGTCCTAGCTGGCTCGTTCTGGAATTTTACCCGATTTTCGGTCTTTATAACTTGTTTGGCTTCTTTCCGTTACCATCACAGAATCACAGAACATATATATATATATATATATATAGCCATCATTTTTAATTAAGTAGAACACCCATGAACGGAAACTGAGAAACGGTGACTTCGGGGTTCTTCCCCCAAGGACCAACCGCTTGGACTGAGCTCCTCACCTACGTAGAGTATCTGTTTGTTTTCACCTAACCTCCTGTTGACCCGCTCAAAAATTAACTCGACCAATAATAGATGATGAGTTTCATGTACGTATAACGGATAAACTAGGTCGATATTTTCATACTTAATGTTAGAGAGGTTTTTGTATAAAAAAAATTTTAAGGCTAAAATTATCTATTATATAAATTCAGGAATCATTTCACTTATTATCATATAATTTTAAATTAAAATCTTATTGAGCTTATATATTAAACTTGTTATACACCCATCACCTAGTTTATCGGTCCATAAACTTTATCAATTATGCTTGTTGATTCTTGATGTCATATAGATATTGAATTGGTTGTTGAGGATAGTAATTAAATAAATTACACTTTAATTTAGTGCATCACCATATGTCACTCGGCAAATTAAAGCGCGGTTATGCCCATCCCACGCTTCCGTAACAAATATTATGTGGTCTTAATACGATATTGCGCGGGCACTCCTCTCATCCTCTGCATAGCGCGGTCCTCTTCCTTGTTTGGACCATGTTGTCTCTTTTGAGCCCGAAAATTAATCAGACTCCATAATTCCAACACCCATTATATATATATATAAATATCAGTGCACAAAAATGTATCTTTAATGCACTTATCAAATGCTCCTCTTCACCTTCCCCTCCAAGCTCCTCTTCAATCTAGAACTTGCAAAACAAATGACACAGGAGGCAAGGACCCCCTGATCCACCTCCGATGTCTAAGTCAAAAGAGCAGTTTGTCGATCGAACGTCGAGGTAAATAGTAAGACTTGCAAGCGAGTTCAGCGAATATAAGTTATGCTCAGCATACATGGCGAAGACATGTATTTATAATGGAGGAAATGAAGAAAGAAGGTAGAAAACTCTTATCTCTTAGGGCTGGCTGATAATGCTCAAGACTCAACAAACGATTTCTTGTTTCTCAGTCCACTTGAAAAAATAAAAATCTTTGTAATTATGAAAATTGAAAAGGGATTAAGAGCATAACATACCTTATGTTGAGGAAATACAATAAAACCTTATATATTGTCATCAAAATAATGCAGTATTTAATTAATCTGACAATTTTATGACCATAAACATATAAAATTAGACACAAAAAGTCCTTTTCAATATTGGTAGGACGTCACAGCCTACTTTTCCTACGTTTTATGCCAATCAACTCCATGCGTACTACGTACTTAGTGAAAACAGGCTAGCATTAACTGCGTAGCTGCAACGCGATTTAGATAATCATTGTAAATTAATCAACTTGTTTACATGTGGAAACACATATATCCACGCAAATTGAATGCAACCATATAATTAATCATACATTCACTCTAAATGTAACATGTTAGATTATTTATTACTCCTTCTGTTAATTAGAATATGTCTTTTTAGTTTATTTTTTATTTTTTATAAAATATGTTCTTTTAGTTTTTTTTTTTACTTTTTTTAATTTGTCCTTACTTTACAAGAGTAACAATTAATCTTAATAATTTTCTACAAGGAGTTAAAAGTAATATTTTTCTAAATGTAGGAATAATTTGGGTAAAAAAACTCATCCCTTGATATATATGCATTGGGTTAAAAAAATACAGTATATTTTAGGATGGATTAATTTGATTTTATCAATTACTTAAAGACTTTCAAAGAATGTTCTCGAACTCCCTCCCGGCTCCCATACATCATAAGTCAGTGCTGAATAAATCGACGGGCTTGCGTAGTAAAAGAGTCAAAATTGTGGGTGCAAGATTGCGTGGCGGTGGCCCAAAGGGCCGTAAATGTATACTCCAGATATAGCTGGCCCGGAAAGGTGATGGGCCCACCGTCCCTATAATTTCATTATTTGACCATAACATTACTTTTTACATGAATCATACATTCGTACTTTTTTTATTTTTTATTTATTTTTAACTAGTTTATGTATTTCATAGCATGTACTAGAATCATTTTATTTTTTTAAATTAAATAAAAATTAAAAATTAAAAATTTAATTGTGGTATAAATTTCAAATACAATTATAATTTATTTGGTAATATATTCCTTTTTATAATTTATTTATAAATATTATTTAGAGAATGACATTTATTTATAATATTAGTAATAATAATTCGAGGTTTCTAACCTAGGGCGTAATTTAAGTCTTCCATTTTGAGGAACTAAAACCCTATAAGGAAATTAATAAACTCTTTTAAAAAAGTGATTAATCTTAAATAAATATAACTTAACAATTTATTTTTATTTTAACAATCTTAACATATGCTCTAAGGGCATATATTAGAAAAATAGATAATAAATAATTTTGTATTAATTTTAAAAGAAAAATATAAAATATAATAAGAATATTATCTTTATAAGAATTTATTTATGTGTAAAGGTTGAGAATATATATAAATTTTATAACACATTTTTTTTATAAAGAAGTATGAAAAAACATATACTATAGTAGAAAGATTGTGAAAAACAATTTTTTATACGAATTCATTGATATATATATATATATATAATTGTTTATTTATATTATGGATATTATTTACAACATTTAATAATTAATATATCTATAAGTATATTCTCCATATTAATTTTACATAAAAAGTAAAATATATATTACCAAACACAACTTAAATGCGATTATTCTAAGCAACATAACAAGCTAGCTAACAAACTAATATGATACATCCATATAAAAAAAAAGCATAGCTTATAAGAAAAAAATGACTTTGTCTTTTCCTACTTGTCTACTTTTAAAAATTGTTTTGGCAGTAACAATTTTGGCGGAGACTATTTACACTAATACCTAACTAGGGATTTAGCAACTTAGGACTTGCTTCACTTATAATAAAAAAGTATATATTCTTATCTTAAAATATGTAAAGAATAATTACTTTCTATACATTTTTAAACAAAAAAAACATATTTTTAGCAAAAAAGTATTTTTTTTCATTAGATGATTACTTGCAATATCTTCTTCATATTTTAAGAAGGAATTCATTACCATTTTCTCCAAACAAACGTAAGTAAGTATCTTAGTATTCAAATTTGCTAAAACAAGATGTTACCATCAACCCAAAGTTTGATGTGTCGGCGCCGTTTGTAATAAGGCCATATGAATTTAATAACTTTTAGGACGCAATTAGCCACCCAACAAGTGTTTTCATGCGTGTCACTTTTGTTGGGAAACTCGGTCTTTTCACTTCATAAGATTAAGATTAAGATGGATGAGTGAGATAACTAAAGTTTGTGATTAAATAAATATATATATATATATATATATATGGAAATAAAGTTTATAAGACTAATTAATTTTATATCTAATACACTCACTAATTAAGTTACTAACACACTCAATTGCTTTTGGAGCTTGATCTCCACTTGAAGATGCAGTAATATCACATGTATGATGGAGCTTGAATAATTCGATGACTAAATGACAAGAAGAGTGACCGAAGCAAAGGGAGAAAAGGAGAGAACATGAGGTGCATAAACTCAGAATTTGAGGTAATTAAATAATGATACTCATGATAAACTACACATCTCCAACAAAACCTTACGAAGTTGGACGCTCCCTACCCACGTGCATGCTCAGTTGGGTGATGCGGCTTCACCGCTATGTGAGCATCGCGCGAAATCAACTAAACGTCCAAGGACCCCAAGGCGAGCGAATAACTCACGCTATGCTCAGTGTAAAAATTACACGTTCATCTTACATAGCGTCCAACAACCCTTCCTATACAATGTGCTAAATGAACGACGGATGAGGCAATGTATGAGGACCCTAATCAATGGTGACGGTCAATGATGTCGCACATCTCACACTCCACCAATCAACAATCGACACCTCAAAGATCCAACAAATCTCTCCTACATTGAAAGATCTCAAAACTCCCAACTTGAGTCGCACCTTAAAATAATATTTACTTTTCATCGAAAGAAGTAAATTCTGAAACACAAAATCCTAAAATACTAAATCCTTTACCCTAAATTCTAAATTTTATTAATAAAATATAAATTGACATTCACCGCATTCTTCTCTGTGAACCAATATTATTTCTACTATATAATCCAAATTGCTTAAATAGAATTACTAGCTTCCAACGTGGATCTGTTTAATTATTACGTGTCCCTAGTTAAACTGCAAGTCATCCATGCATCCAGCCGTCCACCAACCACCAATAAATTAAGATGTTTATATAAGTAACGTGCACAATTCATATATTTGTTTACCAAACAAAATGTAAATAGGGAGAGTGAAGTTAATTAGTGTTTTTTCTTACAGAATCGAATGTTACTGAGTAATCCACATTTCTTACACCATAACAACTTTTACACTAATTAGGGACTTGATATGAATCTTCCAATTGGATCGAAAATTTACCACATTTTTGGTGCGTGTTTGGTATGTTGTTGGAATCTATGTATGATATTTTATTATTTAATTTGATTGTAAAATTTAAAATGCAAGGGTTTTAACGTGTATGTGCAATTCGACCGATCCAAATTGCTTAAACAAGTTAAGATTACTTTTCACTGTACTTGTTTCAAACTAAGTAAAAAAAAAGCGTCTAATTCAATCTAATATATGTTGCTTACATTAGTAAAGAAGATCTCCTATCATAAATCAAAAGTTTTGATCGATATTTGTACATAGATTGTTGATTCTAAGATTCCTATCACAAATAGTAGTAGTAATGATCGATAATAATAACACTGTATATAGGACGAAATTGTGGTAATAGGGGTGGGTGTCAATGTATACATTAAATATATATGAGTCCCAAGTTGGACGAGCAAATCCCATATATCCATCCACAGTCCACACTCACCGGCCGCCATTAAAATTGAAATTAAAGACGTTATCATGTGTAACGTGGATACATATAGTACGTAGACTTGATTTTGTTAGCACTTACGAGCATTTCCTCTAGATATATATAGGCATGTCGGCACGTACGAGTCATTAAACACGTTCGAGCTACCAATCGTTCAGATTCAAGGTTGCAAATCTATCAAATTAATTGTCTAGCTAGATTTTCTTTTATTGGAGTTTGTTGGGATCGTGCATTATAATGACTAGCTAGCTAGACTTTAATTTCTATCAAGTAATTAACATGCACTGAAAAGTTGGATATATAGGTAGTGTAGTTTAAGAAGGCCCTTGTACGACGTTTTTGTCGCTTTGTGTAATAATTCGATCCATAGGGACAGGAATCTAACAAAATTTAAGACCAAACTACCCAAACACGGATTCCATAAATAATGTGTAACACTTGAAAATAACTTATGTGTGTCAAAGTAACTAGCAAGTAAAACTATCAAGTCTCAATCCATGTACCCAATCCGGCCACTGTCAAAGTTGTTCAAGTAACATGCATCATGCATGTATGTATAGTGACTAGTGAGTGGTACGGCTTACTAGCTAACCTTTTCCTGCATGCGCTTAATTTGGAGCATTCTCCTGGAACTTAGCACTTTTGAGCTATTGCACGTTCGACTCCATCAGTTTTGTGGATGTAAATATCAGTTACGTGACAACCTTTGAAATCAAGATTATCACGAGAAAAATTACCCTGTAGGATATTAATCTCGAGTTCTCTAAACAAAATATGAAGTTGTGGATGAAGTCGATGTTGAATTTGGATTGAAAATTAACAAACCAACACACAAGAACAAGAACAATACAAATGGAAGCAAAATAAGTTTTAATTAGTTGACAAGTGAGGACCACCTTAACCAAGATGCTCTCACATAAATTCAACCATAAATGTTTTTAATTATCATAAGAGTATTTAAAGAAGTACAACTCGAAAAACAAGACATCATCTTGCTCATTATTTCCTATCTAAAAAAAATAAGATAATAATAACGATAATATTCCTAATAACAAAGACTAGAAAAATCGGAAATAAATAAGACGTAATAATAACTTAAAGATATAATTAAGGAAAGTCGATCTCAAATTCCCGTAAAATCTTGTAGTGCTCTCAGTAAAATGCGATTTTGACCATCTTCTCGTTGGATTCTCATCTTGATGTCAACTGTGAAGTTGTAGATCTTTGAATAATTTTTCCAATGCATCTCGAATCACCTTGAGATCAATTTTCTAGCAAAGATATGGCTGTTACTAAACACTGCTCGTAATGTGACGAGAAACTTCTAGAAATATATTCACCTTTGATCCTTTTTCTTGGAGGTCGTGGACGCCTCAATCACTTCATATTCTTCAAATAATAATTTTACATGCTTCAAGACCTTCTTAAACTTGAAAGTCCGGGACCTCTTGTAAGATCGAGGCCTCCTTCTTCTCTTCATTTGACGACATGAATCCTTTGCCTCAAACACATCCTGTTTTGCATCAAACTATGTGGGCTGATAGATAGGTAGACAGTTGGTGATTTGTGAAAAGTAGTCAATCCCATTGTATGGATGTTGAGAAAAAAAAGTCACAAAGGAATGTCGATTGAGAAGATTGATTATATATGTGACTTGTCATGATATGATAAGAGAAGTAAAGTGGTCATAGAAAAGAAAAGAATCCAAGAGATGCACACCGATACCGAGGCACAGAACCTCATATGCAAAGACGCATGACAAAGGACACGCCTTGTTGGCAAAGGCACGACACAAGCGAACGCTCGGACTAGGCACACCGATGCATAAAGCAACGACGCACGGTAAGGCGTGACAGTGCTTGGTGTGTGCGCATGCACAATGCAATGGTGGCGACACGGGTGTACGGGCTGCTGGGGCGCGCCTACGCCTTGTCGATAGGCATGATCGAGTGTGTGTGGCTATTTGGAGCAAGGGCATGGTGCTTGCGGCGCGCCTAGGTTTAGGCACAAGGCGCCGAGTACGTGCATTGAGCTAAGGTTTGATTTTGAGCATAGTAAGAACAGTCCTATATCTTTGTGCAAGTTTAAATGAATATTTGGAAGCTTCTCTAAGCTTGGTGAATGTATTATACAAAGACCAAAGCATGAGAATAGTTTGGCACATGGTTATGAATACTAGAAAGGAGTTTGAAGGCTTCAAACTAGTTCTAAGTTAGCTCTAGTAGCTTGACTAAGCTCTTAACTCATAGAATGAGCTTTATAGGAAGCTCATGTAGCTAGGGTTTAGCTCAAGGATGCTCAAACTAGCTAAGGTTAGCTCAAACAGCTTGTAAGTCAGCTCAACGAGCTAAAACTCAGCTCAAGCCAGCTTAACAAGCTGGTTGCTAGCTTAACTAGCTGAGGGTTAGCTACACTAGGTGAGTGACCTAGCTAGGCACCTAGCTATGCTAGCTTGCTATGGGCCATGGTGTGCCAACCCATGGGGCGTGCCATTGGGCTTTATGGGCTGCACATATGGGCTAGAGTATGGGCCTCATAGTTTTCCATTTTTGGACTTTACTTGTGGGCTTTGGATTGGGCTTTTCTAAGGGAGTTTTAGACCGATTTCATGGGCCTTTTGGGATGGATTTGGACGGAACAAATGGACTCCTTGTGGGCTGATTTAGACGCCTAGGATGATGACAAGGAAAGAGAGTTTGGATAAGGATAAGTTGGTTACAACTTCCCTAAATTCTCTCAACTTCTCAACCGATTTTTGTAACCTCTCTTAACCGAATTTTGGACAGCGTTGGATGCCTATTTAAGGGGCCTTTGATCGTCCATGGAGTGGATAGAGCAAGACACAAAATCGGTGCATTATACACTAGTAGTCGGTGAAGACTAGGGTTTGTGATGTTCGTGTTTTTAGCTTAGTTTTTGAGTGTTTTTCTAGGTTGTTTAGTTTAGTTTAGTCATGCTTTTGTGTTAGTTTTGTGTCTTTTTAGATGAGTTTGCATATTTTGAGAAAAGTATGGAAGCTACTCTGTTTTTGTGTTTTTCTATAGGTTTTGAAGCAAGTTGGAGCGTTCTGGAGGCATTGAGGTAAGGAGGAGACAGAGGAGCATGGCCAGCTAGATAGGAGACAAGGACATTGGAAGAGACCCCGAAAAATCCAAAAGAAGCTGTGAAGAAGAAGATGTGAAAATTCAAGAAAACAAGATCAAACAGGCTCGTTACTGACCTTGAGGGGTTCGTGATGTTCGTGTTTTTAGTGTAGTTTTTGGTGTTTTTCTTAGGTTGTTTAGTTTTAGTATTAGTTTTGTGTGTTTTTGGATAAGTTTACATATTTTGTGAAAAGTATGGAAGCTACTCCGTTTTTGTGTTTTTCTTAGGTTTTTGAAGCGGAATGGAGCATTTTTGAGAGGAGCCAAAGTAAAGTGGTTGATGGTGGAATGCATGGAGGGAAGAGAAGAAAGATACGTCGTGAAAATCCCGATGAAGTCAAAGAGAAGTTGTGAAGAGTGTACAAAAACCCAAAACAGAGAGCTCGTTACCGACCTGTGAGGGTCGGTACCGAGTTGTGCAACATGATTTTGTTTGGAGAATTCAACAGGAGTCTATCGACCCTGTGTAGGTCGTTACCGAGGTGGCCTGTAACGGTAGGCGGCACCGACTTTCAGAAAATCTATCTCTTACATTGCAATCTTTTAGTTAGGAAAGTTTCTATCTTTTAGGACCTTGGTTAGATTATTTCTCTTAGTATAAATACCCTGTTTTAGTTCAAGTTTGAGGAGGTTGGATAGTTCGTAAGTAGGAGAGGACATTAGTCGGGAGAACACAAGAGTTTTAGGGGACGAGTTCGACTGGTTCGAGATCAATCGAGAGAGAGGGATCGGAGTTCGAGCTTGTTTTCTCTTTGTTTTGATTTCGAACGTAGTTGTATTGGAAGACGAGATTTTTATATATTCAAGTAAGTTTTATTTCAATGTTTTCATTCAATCTAGTTGTTTGTTTTATTTCAATCATGAGGGAGTAGTTTACTTTTCTAGGATTGGGGTTGAAGCCCGACATAGTTATGCATGATTGAATCTGTGTGTTGAATGTTTGAATGCCTTCTATCTTTTAACTACTTGTTTGTGCTTATACTTAGACGAAAGTCAAAGTAATTTGAGTTTATTTCTTGATCGAAAGAGAAAGTTTTAATCTTGAATGTTGATATTGTTCGATAACGAATGTTTCGAGCTTTGGATTCAAAAATAATTAGAAAGTGAATTGATTTGTGAAAATTGATTGATTTGCTTGTTTAGTCAACGAAAGTTGATAGATTTATCTTTGAAGCATGATATTATCCTTCACACAAGTTCGTATGCATGATTATGTCATGGTAACACTTGTCCTTGTTGTTTTTATCATTTGAATTACCTTAGTTTTCACTCACGAACAGACTCGTTACCGAGGCACATAGGTCAGTACCGAGCCTGCAGTTGATTCGTCTTGTTTGATTAGTTTTTGTAGAAACCCAGTGTCGTTACCGACCCTAACAAGGTTGGTACCGAGGGCTGTCCTAACCTTGTTTTGCTTTGTTTTCCTGCTTTCGTAGGAAAACAAACCTTGCTTCCCGTGGACGATCCTGACTTCGCTCTACTAAGCGGGGTCTTGACTACAAATTTTATTTGTTGTTAATTAAACCCTATCAACAAATTGGCGTCGTTGCCGGGGAAGCAAAAATGTCTGTTTGATTATTCGTGGGTTTGGGAATAGCTCGTCCCCGTTTTTGTTTTTAATTTTGTTTTCTTTTGTCTGTTTTCTTAGCTTATGTCAGCAGGACATCGCAGGCTCGAGTTTGATAACACTGGTTATTATTCTAAACCTGAACGCACCCTTCATCGTAGAAGAAGAGAAAACCAAGCTATGGGGATGACTCCTGAAGAGATGGCTCAACAGATGACTGCACTCCAGAGGCAGCTCGAAGCCCCACAGATTGAGAAAACCACCCTACAAGAGCGACTCAATGCTTATCTGAGGAATGCCAAAAAGTATATGCATCCAGAACTGAGGGTGCCAAAATCTGCAATCGTGCTTCCGGAGATAGAGAAGACTTTTGAGATTAAATCTCAATTCATATCCTTAATCAAACGGGCTCAGTTTGAAGGGAAACCTACTGAGTGCCCTATGGAACATATTAAAAAATTTCTTGATTTATGTGACACTATTGCTGCTGAAGGTGTCTCACTAGAATATGTTCTGTTAAAAGCTTTCAGGTGGTCTCTTACAGGAAAGGCCCCGAGCTGGTTGGAGAGCTTACCTCCTAAGTCTATCAGGACTTGGAAGGCTTTGTATGATCAATTTTTAACAAAGTTTTTCCCTCCTGCCAAGACAACGGAGTTGAGAAAGCGCATCACCTCCTATCACCAATTGCCTAACGAGAACTTTGTAGAGACGTTGGAGAGATTCAAGAAGATGCTCAGACAGTGCCCCACCCATGGGCAACCACCGTATGTTCTGCAAGAAATTTTCTTTCAGGGGATTAATGCTGAGACGAAAAACCGCATCAACATGCACAGTGCTTGCGATTTTATCGAGATGGATCCCACCGATGCATGAGAGTTGCTAGACAAACTGACCAATTATGATGCTATGTATGGGACCCAGCAGCCACCACATCCACAAAAACGTCTCTACATCCCAAATAAAGACGAAGTTGATCTTGAAGTCAAAAATCAATTTCTACAGGATGAGATCAACCGTCTGAAGAAACAGGTAAGTTTTATGAAAACCTCTCAACCTTGTTAAGAATGTGGCTCTTCTGCCCATAGTAATTCTGCTTGAACTAACATCGAGCAGGTTATAGCCGTTGAGACATATGCTGAGATGAATTATATGAGAGGGCAGTACAAAAATCCTCCTAATTATGACAGGTCAAACAACTACCCGGCTTGGGGGAATCAGAATCAAAATCAGAATTATACAGCCCCTCCTCCGGATAGACGACCCGCACCATATCGACCTCCAGGCTATCAAGAGACGCCATCATGGGTGAATGCACTCCATGAAGGGATCAATGGAGTGAAAAATCAAATCAGTGGAGTCCGTTCTAACCTAAAAGGTGTACAAGCACAGTTGGGGGAGATTGAGATGTGGAGAAAGAATGTAAACTCCCAACTATGCCACCTGGCTGCACAAATCCCGAGGCCGCAAGGGCAACTCCCGGGCCGTCCCGAAGAGAACCCGAGAGGACAGATAGAAGCAGTACACCTCAAGAGTGGAAAGACACTACCAAATCGTGCCGAAGAGGGTCGTTATAGAGCCTAAACCACTCGGTACCGATGCTCCCAAGCTCGTCACCGACCCAAACCCAGGTAAGTTCTCTACACTGAACCTTTCTCTCAGTCCCAGGTTCGATACCGACCCCACCAAGGTCGGTACCGATCCTTCTGCGGCACCGATCGACCCGATTGTCGACCCGGTAGCACCACCTCTCGAGCCCGCTTTGGTTCCGAGATTGGTGAATCTCTCCCCTTCCCTACTAAGAAGTCTAAGGACTCAACAAAAGACAAGTTTAAGCGTTTCGTTAAGATTCTCTAGGGCTTAAATATTTCTATACCATTCGCTGAGGCCCTAAGCGAAATGCTTGCTTACACAAAATTCTTGAAAGACATTCTTAGCAGGAAAAGGTCGATAACAGATCTTACAGATGAGGATCGATCTCTAGAGCTACCGGAAAAGCTAGGAGACCCAGGAAAATTTGCAATCACCATTGGCATAGGTACTCACATATTCAAGGCTTTTATGTCATCTCGGTGCCAGTGCAAGTCTCCTACCATTGTCGATTTGGTCAAAAGCCAACATGGGACCATTGGAGCCAATCAACATGCGGCTATACATGGCAGATGGCTCATGCATCAGGCCAACACGAGTTGTAGACGACTTTCCGGTACAAGTGGCCAAATTATTTGTTCCCAATGATTTCATAGTCATGGAGATGCCCGAAGATCCGGTGGTGCCTATCATCTTAGTAAGACCATTTCTCACCACAGCCGGTGCCATAATTGACGTTAGAGGGGACTCCTAACTTTCAAAATTGGGGATGAGGTGGTGGAATTTTGGTTCAACCCTACAATGAAGGAGACAAATAAAGCTGAAATTAAGATGCTCTACACCCACAATGAATTCATTGAATGTGGGGACCCTATTGGAAGATTGTTGGCAAGTGATACACTTTCAGGTCAAAGATGGGCCGAGATAGTTCCTGCAGTCTAGGTACCGAGACTATCTACCTCAGTACTGAGTCTCTTGGCAAACGAAGACAACTCGGTACCGACCCCTTCTGCATCGATACCGAGCCTTTCCGAGGATGAAGAGATCTCGGCGTTCGAATACCTTGAAGAAGTCTTGAAGACGGAACCTGAAGAGCCCATCCTTATTCCAGTTGA
The DNA here is from genome assembly GCA_964016875.1 of Fallopia convolvulus. Lineage (NCBI taxonomy): Eukaryota > Viridiplantae > Streptophyta > Magnoliopsida > Caryophyllales > Polygonaceae > Fallopia > Fallopia convolvulus. The sequence goes on from OZ024733.1 coordinate 21,779,056, forward strand.
GCCTTCTCCAACGCTCAAGCCTCTTCCAGACCCTCTTAGGTATGAATTTCTTGGTCCTAAATCTACTTTCCCTGTCATCATCAATGCTAAATTTAAAGATGAGGAAGTAGAGAAGCTTCTTTTTGTCCTTATGACATATAGAAAAGCTATAGGCTACTCCCTAGATGATATAACTAGCATATCCCCCTCACTTTGGATGCATCGGATGTACATGGAGGATAATCATAAACCCACCATAGAGCATCAACGTAGGTTAAACCCTTATATGAAAGAGGTGGTGAAAAAGCAAATCATTAAACTACTTTTTGCTGGGATCATATTTCCTACATCGGACAGCCAATGGGTTAGTCCGGTCCATGTAGTCCCTAAAAAAGGGGGAATGACCGTTATTGAAAACAAAAAGGGAGAGCTAATCCCCACTAGGACCACCACTAGTTGGAGGATGTGCATCGATTATAGGAAGCTCAATAGTGCTACTAGAAAAGATCATTTTCCGCTTCCTTTTATTGATCAAGTGTTAGAACGCTTAGCCCAGCATGATTATTTCTGTTATTTAGATGGCTATAGTGGGTTTTGGCAGATTCTCATTCATCTTGATGATCAGGAAAAGACTACCTTTACATGTCCCTATGGGACTTTTGCATATAGGAGAATGCCATTCGGGCTTTGTAATGCCCCTACCACGTTCCAAAGGTGTATGATGGCCATTTTTTCTGACATGATAGAGGACATTGTAGAGGTCTTTATGGATGATTTTTCTGTGTATGGTTCTTCCTTTGATACTTGTCTTGATAACCTTGCATGTGTACTTAAAAGATGTGAAGAAACCAACCTTGTGCTTAATTGGGAAAAGTGCCATTATATGGTTCAAGAGGGAATTGTATTAGGACACCTGTCTCTAAGAGAGGGATTGAAGTAGATAAAGCTAAAATTGAGTTTATTGAAAAACTACCTTCTCCCTCTTCTATCAAAGACTTTAGGAGTTTTCTAGGGAATGTTGGCTTTTACAAACGCTTTATCAAAGACTTTTCTAAGATAGCTAAACCATTGACTAACCTACTAATGAAAGATGTAGTGTTTGAGCTGTCTCCAGATTGTCTTGAAGCATTTTACAGGTTAAGAGAAGCCCTTTTTTCCGCTCCTATTATGCAGTCCCCAGACTGGACCTTGCCCTTTGAGATTATGTGTGACGCTAGTGATTATGCTGTTGGCACAGTTGTAGGACAACGGAAGGACAAAAAGCTCCACACCATCTACTATCCCGAGTAAGACACTTGATGAGGCGCAGAGTAAGTACACTACGACGGAGAAGGAATTCCTCGCTATAGTATTTGCTTTAAAAAAATTCCGTTCCTATCTTGTTGGTTCAAAAGTGATAGTTTATACTGAGCATGAGGCTGTTAGATACCTAATGGCCAAAAAGGATGCCAAGCCTAGGCTACTCTGTTGGATGCTCTTATTGCAGGAATTTGATCATGAGATCAGAGATAAAAAAGGAGCAGAAAACTTGGTGGCGGATCACTTATCAAGGTTTCCAGTTGAACACATCAGCGAATCCAACAATGCAGTGCCAATTAACGACTCCAGACTGGACGAACACCTCATGCTGAACGACGTTGGAAACGACAAGACCCCTATTACCGACCCTAGAGGGGTCGATACCGAGCCATCACCGAGGCTGGAGGGCGTCGATCACATCGACACTAAATCAGGGCGTGTCGATACCATAATTGGGAAGCTCGATATCAAGCCACAAGAGGTCGCTACCGATGTGAATATAGAAGCCACTGGGTCGACACCGACCCAACCAAATTCGGTAACGACCTAATCAGGTACGTTTTCGCAACCTGAACTCATTTCTTTTAATTCAATTCCTTCTTCACCCCTTGCTTCTACTTCTTTTCAATCAATCAATGCTATTAGAGGGTCGAAATCCCCTTGGTTTGCGGATTTTTCTAACTACATTGTAGGAGGCGTAATTTCCGAGGGACTAACCCCACAAAAGAAAAAGAAGTTTCTACATGATGTCAAACAGTACTATTGGGATGACCCTTACTTGTTTGCAAGGAAGTGATCATCTCTTTAGGCGCTTTATTCCAGAAGAAGAGATAGAGAGTGTGATCCGTCAATGTCACACACTTCCTACAGGTGGCCATGCAAAAGGATTCAAAACCACGGCGAAGATTCTTCAAAGCGGTCTCTATTGGCCAACCATTTTCAAGGACGTACACGACTATGTGACAGCATGTGATGAATGCCAACGCTCTGGCAACATCACGTGGAGACATGAAAATCCGCTAACAGGGATACTAGAGGTCGAATTATTCGATGTATGGGGCATAGACTTCATGGGACCTTTCCTTCATAGGGCCCCTATGAGTATATCCTGGTTGCGGTTGATTATGTCTCTAAGTGGGTGGAGGCCATTGCTACAAGGACCAATGATACTAAAACCGTGGATAAATTTATTAAGACTAACATTTTTCCCAAGTTTGGTGTACCAAGGGTCCTCATTAGTGATGGTGGATCTCATTTCATAGAGCGGAGTTTTGAAGTACTTTTGGCCAAGTATGGGGTATCACATCGGTGTGGCAACACCATATCATCGCCAAACTAGTGGCCAAGTTGAAGTTTCAAATAGGCAAATCAAGAGCATATTGGAAAAGACGGTTTTCCGCTCAAGGAAGGATTGGTCATCTAAACTGGATGACACTCTATGGGCTTACAGGACGGCATACAAAACGCCTCTACGCACTACTCCTTACAATCTAATGTATGGCAAGGCATGCCATTTGCCGGTCGAAATGGAGCACAAGGCATTGTGGGCTCTCAAGGAGCTCAATATGATCCTTGACGCAGCAGGAGCAAAAAGATTCATGGATTTGCAAGCACTAGAGGACTTGAGGCTAAAGGCGTACGAGAACGAGATCTATAAGGAGCGTACCAAACGGTGGCATGATCAGAAATTGGTGCCCAAAACTTATGAAGTTGGTGACAAGGTACTACTCTTCAACTCTAGAATCCGATTATTTCCAGGGAAGCTAATGACAAGATGGAGTGGACCATTTGTGGTTCACCACATATATCCTCACGGAGCAGTAGAGTTGGTCGATAAAAATGGCGCCATCTTTAAAGTCAACGGACACCGATTGAAGAAATTCTATGAGCAACCCGACCCGAAAGAAGAGATTAGAGTCACTTGGGCTCTCACAGTGTCGGATTAGCCAGGTAAGTATGTCGGGCTAACGACGTTAAACATAGTGCTTATGGGAGGCAACCCGGTTTTAGTTTTATTTTTAGTTTAGTTTCCTTTTCTTTTATAGTTCTTTTTCTTAGCTTTCTTTTGAATTTTAGTAGATTAGAAGTTTGCGTGATAGGATGTTTTTGAGCTAATCTGTCACAAAAGTCGGGCTAAAAAAGGCGCTAGAAAATGAGTCGCCCAAGCTCGATACCGAGCTGAGAGGGTCGGTACCGACCTGAGACAAAACCAGAAACGAGACGCGCGGGCAGGTAAGTTTTTCTAAACCTAAATCTATCTTCCTTCCTTTCCTCCCTTCTCACGCCGCCTCTTGTCCAACTTCTTTAAAAACACTCTCAAGCCTCCAAACCCACCCCAATCTCAATCAAGCTCTCCAAACTCAAATCGATTCCCACTCGTATTCTCATCGATGTCGACCGCACACCCACCCCCTCAAAACCGCATCCCATTCGATATCGAACAAACACCTCTTGTGTTCGTTATCGAAGCTTCAAGCCCTCGTTGCCTTGCAAATCCGATTTTAGTTCTTCAATTTCTCAAGGCTATGGTATGATTTCTTGAACTCTAAACTCTTTTCTTGAAGATTCATGGTAATTTGGGGTAGTTTTCAAATCTAAATCTTTTGGAAAATTCGGATTGCATGTCTATATTACCATTATTCTTTCATGTTTCTGATTGGTGATTAATCTTGATTGAATTTCGGTTCTTCTTGCTCGATTTACATTGAATTTTGATGATAGAAAAGCATGAAGTAACTTGTTCTTGATTTGCATGATTTTCACCATGAGTTTTTGGCAATTGTGGGCATGATTAGATAGGGTTTCGAGCAAGTATGGGGTTGCATGTTCTTGATTGTGTGTTTTTGAGTGGAATCATGCTTGAAATTGTGCTAAATTGTCGAAAGTTTGGGATTTGGGATTCGGAATTGCTCGCATAATGTTCTCGCCCAAACTCGTTACCGACCTGTGAGGGTCGGTAATGACCTGAGATTGTCCAGAACCTGTGCTAAAACCAGAAACCTCGATATCGACCCCTTTGGCTCGGTACTGAGGTGGGTTGAGACCAATTCCTAATGCAAGTATGGGGTTCTCTTGTTAAGTTGAGTGGATTTTACCTTGGATTTTTATGGTGTTTTCAGGTACCAAATGGCGAGTACAAGCAGAGCCAACTCCAGGGCTGGAAAGAAGAGGAGGACTCAAAGATCTCCATCCCCTCCAAGAATGGACGAGGTTATTTTGTCAACTTGGGAGCAATTGCCAGTCTTTGATTCCGTCCTTCAAAAGGACCACTTCACAAGATGGTTCCCAAGATCAAGTGCCAAGGCCATCGGTATCTATGCTGATGTCAAGCAAGCCTTTGCTATTCTCGGTGTGCCGCATCTACTCAAGAAGGAGGACACCCCGCACTACCCGGCCCTCACTGCCAAGTTCATTTCCACCCTCTGAGTCAGCTTCAAGACCAAGACATCGGTTGGGAAGATTAAGTTCCGATTGGGCAATGTAACCACGAATACAACATGGCCGAGTTCAATCGACTCCTTGACCTACCCAACCACTCCCATGATTATAGAGCTCCCGACGATTTCAAGGTTACCGACACTTGGAGCTACATTTCTAGGGAGGTCAATCCTTCCGCACCAGCACTTCTAGGGGCGTGCATCATCAACCCCATCTTCAAGATCATTCTCCGAGTTTTGGACACCACCTTTTGGCCCAAAATGGAGCTTTCAAGGCCGACAAGAACAGAGGTAGGATGCCTCCGGACCATTCTCTTCGAGGACCCCGCCCCTATGAATTTGGGGTACGAATGGCTGAAGTATGTAGAGAGGTACGGGGCCTCATCAAAAGAAGTCTGGTGTGGCAACTTGGTGAGCCTCTTGGCGATGGCGCTTAATGTCGACCTCCCGCGCTACACCGCTCACAACCCCCAGAAGTTGGACTCAAAGTATTGGTGTTCTTTCGGCATCTTTCAAAGGATTCAAGGTGGGGTAGCCACCAAGGTTCTTGGAAAGGATGTGGAGATTACTTGGGCCAAGTTGGAGCTGTTGTATGTCCCGAAATAGTACGAGGCTTGGACGTCTCATCCGTTCCCCATGGACAAGAAGCCTCAAGACGAGCCGACATTGAGGGAATGTGAGACGAGATATGAGTGAGAAGGAGTTGAGATGGAAGAAGACAAGGCAGCTACTACGGAGGAGCTCGACATCGAGGAAGATGAGGTCGGTACCGAGGTACTTGACGAGCACACCAACCTCGGTAAAAAAGAAACCCGGGCTCGATACCGAGTACTTCGAGGTTAACACCGAGGCATTCAGCTTCAGTAATGAGCCTGCTCCTCCGCATACCGGGCCACAATCCTTCGGCATGGTGCCGTATGCCCCGGTCATTTATCACGACCACTTCCAGCCACATGCTCACTACCAACCACCGCCCCAACCAGTTATGCTAGTTCAAGCGTCCCTCCTCCTTGTCCTTTCAGATGCAACAGTTGAACCTATAGCAGACACAACTCACTCAGCGGATGGATCATTGTGAGAATGTGTATTCCGCCCGCATGGCTCTTGAAGATGCAAGGCAGCAACGAGCTGACGCTCATTGTATGACGATGGAGCAGCGTGTGATGGTTGATGAGGAGCGCTGGAAGACGATGTACGAGTTCATGGGCAACTTTGAGCGCCAATTTCCACTACCACAATGATGATCTCAGCGTTCAAGGATGTTTCTTCTGCTTCAATGGTTATCTTGTGAGTTTCTTTCTTTTCCTTATCTTTTCTTTTGATTTTCTTTATTACAGTGGGGACGCTGTAATTTTAGGTATGGGGTAGGGAAGGGAAAAGAAAACTTGCTTGCTTGTGTGTTTGTTTTCATGTTTTTGTTTTGTTTCTTGTCTTAGTGTTTGTTTTGATGTTTTTGTTTTGTTTCTTGTCTTAGTTGTCTTTGTTTTTAGGAAAAAAAACACATTTTTTTTTTGAAAAGTTCAAAAAAAAAAGAGTTTTTAGAACGAATGAGTACCCTTGTCTTTTGGTTCTATGATAGTTGATTGCTTGCATAATCATGTAATTTCCTTTCAGCATGTTTTTGATAGTATAGCCCGATTCTTATGATGAAATTGTTTTTATAGAGAAATAGCATATGATGAAATTGAGCATGTATAACTTTTAGCATGAGTAGTTGCAATCCAACAAAATATATGACCTTGTGAGTTCTTATTTTTAGCCTTGATTTTTCATGTGTGATTTGCTCTCTTTATGTATGTTATCTCTTGGAATTGTGATGGTTATCTATTTCTCAAGACCTATATAACATTTTTAGTTCATTACTTGTGAAAGTCATATGTTAGAGAACTTATTTTTCTTGAGCCCTATTAATCCCTATCCACCCTTATATTATCCTCTTTTTGATAACCAATCCGAGCTTTAAGTTTTTTTTGTTGCTCCACAAAATTATTCCCTAGCCGAGATAAGCTTGACCCTTTTCGGGGAGTAGGACTTAGTTGGAGAGGGTGTTGTTTTGTAGAGTGCAAAAGTTATGTTTTGGTTCAAAAATAAAGGTTTGGGTGGGGTAGATTGGAAGTCTCTTGTTTTAAATGTGTAAGAAGGTCTCTTGGTTGAAAGAATGCACACAAGAAAGAAGAATAAAAAATCGATACCAGCCTATGTGGGCTCGGTACCGAAGGAAAAAGATGAGCAAAATTTTAGCTTGTTACCGACCTAAGAAGGTCGGTACCGAGGCAAGTCAGAAAAAAAAATACAGAAGGAAAGAAAAGAGAAAAAAAGAGAAAGAATAAGGAAGATGTGCAGTGTTTAAAGTTTAAACCAGAGATTCTTTGAGTTTTTATGAGGCTTTGTAGGATTTTTTTATGGTGAGTGAAGAGAAAGTGCATAATGTTTGAGTGCGTTTGGTATACGTTTTTTATGAGAGTTTTTGGATGTATGTGAGTTTTTAGGAGTCTTTGATTCCTGGATATTATTAGCACCACATAGCCAAAATATTTCCACGCCTTATTGTCTTTACCAAGCCCCATTACAACCCGGCCGAATGGAAGCTTCTATGAAGTTTTTCATTGAGCCTAAGTTCTCTTGATGATTTTTGCTTGTTTTGACAAATCTTTGGTGGAGAGTTTGGTGATATAAGTTCCAATTTCTATGACTTTTTGCATATAAGATTGAGTTGAGAGATTGAATTTATAGCCCAAACACATAAGAGTTGAGTGAAACACATTTATCCTTGGTAAGGGTGGATTGTAGTTGCTTATGTCTATTAGTGCTATTATATGTGTGATGACGTTAATAGTCATTTGTTATTTTTTCTATGGTTTTGAAATTGCTTTTTAGAGGATGGCTATTGCTTGATGAGCATGATGTTTGGTTTTGGTTATTGTTTACTGATTGCTTGAGGACAAGCAAGCTTAAGTATGGGGTATTTTGATGTTCGTGTTTTTAGCATAGTTTTCGGTGTTTTTCTTAGGTTGTTTAGTTTAGTTTTAGTATTAGTTTTGTGTGTTTTTGGATAAGTTTACATATTTTGTGAAAAGTATAGAAGCTACTCTGTTTTTTGTGTTTTTCTTAGGTTTTTGAAGCGAAAGAGAGCATTTTTTTGAGGAGCCAGAGTCAAGTGGTTGATGGTGGAATGCATGGAGGGAAGAGAAGAAAGATACGTTGTGAAGATCCCGTTGAAGTCAAAGAGAAGCTGTGAAGAGTGTACAAAAACCCAAAACAGAGAGCTCGTTACCAACCTATGAGGGTCGGTACCAAGCTGTGCAACAGGATTTTGTTTGGAGAATTCAGCAGGAGTCTACCGACCCTATGCAGGTCATTACCGAGGTGGCCTGTGTCTGTAGGCGGTGCCGACTTTCAGAAAATCTATCTTTTATATCGCAATCTTTTTAGTTAGGAAAGTTTCTATCTTTTAGGACCCTTGTTAGATAGTTTCTCTTAGTATAAATACCCTGTTTTAGTTCAAGTTTGAGGAGGTTGGCTAGTTCGTAAGTAGGAGAGGACGTTAGTTGGGAGAACACGAGAGTTTTAGGGGACGAGTTCGACTGGTTCGAGATCGATTGAGAGAGAGGGATCGGAGTCCGAGCCTATTTTCTCTTGTGTTTTGATTTCGAACGTAGTTGTATTGGAAGACGAGATTTGTATATATTAAAGTAAGTTTTATTTCAATGTTTTCATTCAATCTAGTTGTTTGTTTTATTTCAATCATGAGTGAGTAGTTTACTTTTCTAGGATTGGGGTTGAAGCCCGACATAGTTATGCATGATTGAATGTGTGTGTTGAATGTTTAAATGCCTTCTATCTTTTAACTATTTTTTTGTGCTTATACTTGGACGAAAGTCGAAGTAATTTGAGTTTATTGCTTGATCGAAAGAGAAAGTTGTAATCTTGAGTGTTGATATTGTTCGAAAACGAAAGTTTCGAGCTTTGGATTAAAAAATAAGTAGAAAGTGATTTGATTTGTGAAAATTGATTGAATTGCTTGTTTAGTCAACGAAAGTTGATAGATTTATCTTTGAAGCATGATATTATTGTAACACCCCCTTCCTACCCTGGAGGTATTACCGCCAGTAACCCCGATTAAGACTAAACCGAAGCTACCTAAGGCTTTAAACTGACTGAATAAACTAAAACAAGGTAAATGAAACCATTTAAAACCTAACAAAATTAAGTAAAACTTTACAGCGGAAAAGAGAATAAAAGGTCTTATACAAGCATTAACTTAAAAAGAATTAATAAATAAATAGAACATCCTTCTATTTAAACAAAATCTTCATTAAGTCTTCCTTAAGTTCTTATTTCTGAAACTCAGCTTCGTTTTGAAGTAGTTCAACCATGATCTTCACTCAAGTATAGCCATTGGAAACCTTTCTTCAACTTCTGGAGCTTCAAACATATGAATCCGCCTCTTGAATCAACTTCTAAGAAGAACCTGATGTGTCGTAAACCAACGGTGGACACCGGCCGACCATATAAAAGAAAAGAAGATGGACAGGTTAGTCTAATGAAAGTCTAAGCAAGCGGAGAAACTAACTTGGTTCTTATGGTTGTAACTAAACATATTGGCATCCAAATCCGATTAGACTCGGATTATGATCCAACAGTTAGTAGACTTATAGAGAATAAGAAGGAGACTCGCATAATCAAGAGAGAGAACACCACTGCTTGTGGTTTCTTTACGAAACATGAACAATTGTTGGGAACTCATATTAATCACATCACATTTTGAAAAGCCTCCATCGACTAATCAAATTGACTTAATCAAAGCTTGATTAAGAATCATTCATAACAGGGAGCAAGAATGGTTATCGAATGGACTAACCATCTTGGTACATTAATGTGCCTAACACACTTATCTATCATTACTCTCAATCTATGCACTCGCACCATTTAATAGTTCTTACGTAGTTCGGCCAACAACCGAGATTAGAGGGTCTATTTCATCCATGATCATTTACATATATCCTCGGCCAACAACCGAGATTCGGCCAACAACCGAGATCATAGGGCCTATTTCATCCATGATCATTTATACATGCTCGGCCAACAACCGAGATTCGGCCAACAACCGAGTGTCAATTGCATTTAGCTAGAGTGCACCATTGTCCTCCTTCAACGTGAAGCGTGACATGAGTCATGACTCCAATATTGGGATACGCTAGCAAGCTACGCCCCCCAATACAGATTTTGTTATAAAGAGGTCATTGGAGACTTGGCTCCTACCCCTGGACTACCTATTTTGCAACAGTGTTTCAGCACATGACCACTAAAGAGATGTCTTGGAGTCTAAACTCCCATCTCTAGTTCTCTTACTTTACAACAATGTCTCCTCATGAGACAACTAATCACGCAAGGTCACACAATGGTCCTAAGTTCAGTTCTAGCGCAAAAACTGCAATAACGACATGGTCGTTATTTCTAACAAAATAACAACCTATTAAACTATATTCAACATACAAATTATTCCCAACATGAGGAACAAATGGAATTCAATTCCTCATTAATAACCATAACGCAAGAGAGAATCATCCACATGCCTTAGAAGGCGTGCTCAACGTCCTTAGCAATTCAACAGTAATCTTTATCACCCTTCTGCCAAACATAACAAAAGGATTTCTCAACAACGAGCTCACAGAAACACTTCTTAGTTGTATTCTCAACTCCTACAACTTCCTAATCAATAAACGATTTAATTTCCGAATATCGATATATAATAAATCCTTAGTTATCATGCTTTAAGGAGCCATCTTGGCGGAATTATAACTAATTATCCGCTTCACTTCTGAAACAATTTTCTAAATAAAAATTGTTCATTAGCAACAGTTCTTAAAGGTGACCAAATCTCGGATCAAACGGATTAACAACGTATCCCGAGTAATTATTCGAAGTCCTTTGCCTGCCAATCGGTGTCGAAACTTGTATTCACTATAACTGAAGATCCGGACGTCCGTTTCTCGAGCGGTTTGAACCTGTGGGACCGTATCAACATCAAAATTATAAAAACCATAAATTTAATTAGCAAAGCGGAACCGAAAGGCCCTTACGGTGGCTCTGCAATCAACCCGCTAATTAATTTCGGTCGTAAATACCTTTACTCGAGCCCATGGCTCGTTTGGCTCGATAGTGGCTCGATCCCCGAGCTCGAGGGTGGCTGGGCGTTGCTTGGTGGCGGTCCTCTTGGTGGGTGGTGGTCGGAAAGGCTGAGGGTCGCCGGCGGCGTCGCACGCGAGGCAACAAAATGACCGGCAGTGAAGAGTTCTCCTCTCCCGAGTCCTTCGTCGTCCCGCCATGATTCTTGTTGGTTTTGGTTCCTCTTGCAGCAACACCATGCCCAGCTGACACCGAGAGGAAGAAGGAGGAGATGAGGTGGAGTGTGAGGATGGAGAGGTGGAGACGAGGAGCAGCCGGCGGTGAAGAGTTCACCGAGTCCGTCGTCTCGTCCAAGCTCTCTCGGTTCCTTATTTTGGAGACCGAATTTGTAGACTTTGGATAAGGCAGAAAAGGTATGCTGTGGCTAAGAATTCTTTCTCCCATACCTTCCTTATTAAGCAAATGAGAGGCGGTTTATAAAACCAAACCCGTCTCGGAACGGGACTCGCGTTAAAGCGGTACAATTATGTACCTCGGATGGAAAAACTTACTAAACGAAAAACATCCCGTAAATTATGTAGACCAATAAAACCAATTTTCCATGATTTTATCTTGCTACTTTCAATTTTTAAGGCTTCCATTTCATATTTTACATCCTTTATAGTACGAAATTAAAATGACGGCTTATCCAACAAATATTCTTTTTCCACTTAAAAATCCTAAAATTCACACCGATCCATAAAATCATTTCTTTGTGATTTTAGGATATCACCAAGAATTTTCTAGGATTTGATCTCCAACAAAAATATTGGATTAAGCGTTAAAACGGACAAAGATGTTAAAAGGATATCCGAGAAAAATTCAAAAATATCCTAAAATTACAGAAGTGGTATTAGAGCTAAAATTTCCTAAGTCTTGCTTAAGACTTTCATTTTTATATAGAATTACGGGTGTTATCTTAGAACCATTTATGGAAAGTGGTTAAGGTTGGAAGTCAGACTCGTGAAGAGATAGAAGGAGAAAAGGAAATTGGAGAACACGAGGTAACAAGTTTGTAATGGTTTATGTGGAAAAAGGTCGCATAGTGGACATTTGATTCCTTGGAGATGGGAATGGATTCCGAGAAGGATCCAAGGTAAGATTAGGTGAAGATTCCTAAAGTTGAACCGGTTTTAGACCAAGCTCTCAATGAATTCATATTCTCTCTTGAGAGTCTGAATTGCGTGTACCCTCGTCGTTTCTTCCATATTAGGAAACTTCTTGTGAGATTTTGAAGTTAAGTATTGTACTTCATAAAGACTTTCTAGTTTGAAGGTTTCCTATTTTAAGCATGTATGATGGAAGATACCAAGTTATGAATTTTGTTTAAAAACGTCATGATTCAAAGTTATGTGAAAGAAATTGTTAATTTCTTTTTCTTGAGATATGTGAAAGTTCAAGTGTTGTCTTTAAAAAGGAAATTTTAAAGCGAGTTTCTTTGATATTGAAGTCATAAGATTAAGAGTTTTCACGAGTATATTCTTATAGGAATTTCTGAATTTTGAAATTCGAGTATCAATAGAAGTTTGGAGTTGGAACCTCTACTTCTCAATGGTAAGATTTGGTGAATCTTATAAGTCTTGAGTAATTCTAAAAGATCAGTATGGATCATGAAGGGATGTAAAAGAATCCTGAAAAGAAAAGGGTTGTCTTTGGAAACTTTCTTCAACAATTGTGTTTGTGACTCTGTAGTATAGAATCATTGATATTCTATATTTTCTTTGTACAGTTGGAAGTTAAAGAGCTTTGAAGTGCTCAAGTGTTGGATCAATTGAATAGTTAATCTATTGGAAAATGCAATTCGATTTTAAATCTGATAGTGTTCAACCTCGGATGTTCGTATATGTTGTTATCCTTTGAGTTAAGAGGATTAAGAATCCTAAATGGAATGGGAATTTCTTATGATTATAGTAAGGAAGAGAGGGAGAATATTGGTTCAGATCAAATAATCACCAAGGTTGTCGTGAATAAGGTTGATTGGTTAAAAAGCATTGAACAAGAAGAAGTTCATCGATGATGTGTTTATGTTCAATTAACTACTTAGTACAAGTGTTAATTGATTACATGAGTTGTTGATATCCAAATGATTAACCTATGCGACAACGTTATTGGAGTTTCGTTGTATGATACCCAACTCGGGATAATGAGAAAAGACTTGAGATCTATAATGGACTAGTAATGGAATCAACATTGAGAGGTTCTAATTTTCCAATGGTATTGACTTATGTTTCTCTAAGGATGGAAATGATAAAGTTCAGTTTTGAGAAGATCAATCAAGGAATGATCTTAGCATAATTGTCTTTGATATTTCAAGCAGTTGGGAGAAAAATATCAATCATTCAATATTGTGGTCAATAAGGCTTAGACCTTATCGCTGAAAAATAATTTCAGTTGTGTTTGAGTTTTGAAGATTTTATATCAGTCAAACCTAATGTCTAAGGTGGTACTGGTGAAACTATTAAGTTGTCGGCAAGTCTCCTAACCACAAGTTTTTCCTTTGCAATGTGGTTTGAACTTGAGCTAATAAAAAGGTATATGTCTTCACCTTATGGTTAAGTAAGAAGACAAGAATGATGGAGAAGTCTAGTTGTTTAACCAAGGTAGAATTTGGAAGGATCTCAAAAGGTTATGTGGAGCCATGTGCTTTCATATGTGATAAGGAATTGGAAATTGGAAGAATTTCCTTATGTAAGGATAAAAATGTAGTAAATACCTTGGGACTTGTTACAGGGTAAGTTTGTTTACCTTTGAATATAGAAGTTGAGATAACAAGTAAGCTCCGGAAGATCTATAGTTTTGGAGAATAGATGAACCAAGCTTTGAATTCTAGTGGGGAATCATTAATACCTCATCTTAGATGCAGTATGTCAAGATGATATACAAATCGAGAATGATCTAAGAAGAATCTATGTTGTAAGTATAAAGAGGTTGAAATCTTTCCTTTAGTAAGTATTGCAAGTAAATGAATTCAAGTAATCAATATTTTTTTATTGGAACTTGTAAAGTTAAGATGAGTTCTGACCAAGTCGTATCATATGAGGATTACTTCATATTATGGAGTACGGAAAAGTTCAAAAGGGAAGTGATATGTCTAGAAACGAATTAGTTGTCTTTTCTCCTTTGAGACTCATCTTTGATTCTGAGAAAATTTCAAATATGAAATTTTAAGGCAATGTTAGTGGTTAAAACGCTTTGAGAGTAAATGTTTTTACGGTTTTCATAGTGGTGAGTAAGAATGTAATTTGTCTTCCATCTTGATCACATGGTAAGGCAAGATTACATGTCTTATTCCTATGAGAATGCAGTAAAGGATTATGATTAATTTTGTTTCCCATCCTGATCACATGGTGGAATAAGATCACATAATTCCTTGGGTTTTAAAGAATAGTTTCTAGTATGATTTGGCAATCATATAACTTTTGCAATTATATGAGTTTTGCAAGTATAGTTGGTTGAGATGAAAAGATGCAAGCTTTCTTTTGCATTATAGTAATTTCTATATCTAGTATCTTGTAAAACTCTTCTGAGTTAGTACATCCTTGGTATCCTATACCATTTAAGGAGTATGGTCAAACTTCCCAAAACAGTTCGATTATAAGTAAAGAAATTTGGTAAGATTCTTTACAAATCTATGTTGGTCTCTGAAGAAAATGGAGTAACTTCGTACTTCTCTAAAAGTTTGGGATTGTTTTCAGTCAATGATTATTGGAATTCTCTAAGCAGTTTTCTAGTAGTTCATCTTGGTTGACATCATGACCTAAGAAAGTCATTGCCTTTTTAGCGGAATTGTCCTTGAAAGTAAATTGATATGGACTCCTGGGATGGAACCATTTCTAAGGAATGATATTATAGTAATCCTTTCTTTGGAATAAAGGATGTACAAGTAATTTCTCCATTAGTTGTTATTTGTTTTCATGTTGTCTTGAAAACTTAAATCTCTTTGAGATAAGATAGTCAAGTAAGGACTTTAAGCAGAACTCCAATGGGTCTGGAGTTTGGATATGTAAATTAATATTAATATTCAATCTCAGCCTGATAAGTTGTGGGATATAGAGAGTGGACACGTGAGGATATGTTTTTAATCCTAAGAGTTAGGTTGCACAACAAGTCAAAATGTTAAGTAAAGTCTAAACTGTTCTTTGATGAAAAAGACTGAAAATTGTCAATGGAGACAATTTTGTTGGAAATTATTGGACTAAAGGTATTATTGTCCAATATGCTGGTATAGTAATGCATAAGAGTGTAGTTTGAAGTAGTTGAGAGAGATAACTACTTTTGAATGTCAGTATGCCCAAGCTGAGTTTTGGTTGAGAAAAGGATGTAAAGGATTGACAAGATAGGTTATTATCTTGTCATGTGTTGGATAAATCTCATATTCTTGGTTAAGGTAATACTGAGATTTTATCCCAAGAAAGGAAATTGAGTAAGGATTTTAAGTAATCCTTGTAAAGAAACTAGTTTGAGAAGGACTAAAGGTTTAGTTTGGATGACAACAAGGTTGTGTGAATACCCTAGGATTTTATTCAAAATTTGTTGACCAGATCAAGGAAAAGTAGTATGGAAAAAGTAATATTGTTTAAGATCATTGGAGAAGATCAAGAAGGTAAGACACCGGGATTTGTTATTCAAGATTATGAATTGCTTGGTTTTGAAACTGTTCATGTGTATCTGTTGTTGTTGAGCTTTGAAAGCTTATTTCAAAGGAAGCATATTTATTTGCTTAATTAGTTCATCCTGGAACAAGTAAATGTATAAGGATTTAAGATAAACCTTTTGATGGACTGACATGAAGCGAAATGTCACCGAGTTCATTTTGATATGTTTAGTTTGTCTGGAAGTCCTGATTGAGCATAGAAGACCAGATGAAATGTTATGGTCTCTTCCTGTTTCAGAATGGATGTGGGAAGATGTTACAATGGATTCTTGTCATTAGTCGTTCAAAACTTAATGAAAGAAAAATGCAATATGGAGGTTGTTAAGAAACTCATCTAGAGTGTTTTTTTAATGCATTTATGATGACTTAAAGAGTACATAAGTTAGTTGAGGTGTTCATGCAGGAAGTGTTTCATCTTCATAAAACTCCAGAGACTATTATCTTTGATTGAGATGGATGGTTCATGGCAAAGTTTTGAAAGAAGTAACATCAAGCTTGGTGGATTAAATTGAATTTTAGTGTTGGTTTCCCTCATTAAACTGATGATTAATGCAAAGAAATAAATTCAAACTCCCGAGGACATGTATTTTGGATTCCACACGATTTGGAATGGTAGTTTGAAGTTGAGTGAAATCACATACAAGAATTTTGATTTCACGATAAAGAAATGACTCTTTTAAGGCTTTATAAGGCTGGAAGTGTTGGTTGTCAATTTGTTGGAATGACAATGCTGACAAGGTTCTTCATGGGCCAGATTTGGCCGAGAGAACAACAATTGATGTCGCACTAACACGATCAAGGGTGCTAACTGCTCAAAAGCAACAACAGTCGTGTGTTGTTTTAAAGCGAGAGCATAATGCCGTTTTTGTTCTGGTATCCGCCTTGAAAGGTGTATTCCGCTGGGGAAAGCGAGACAACGTAAAAGCTCGCTATGTTGGATCTTTCGAGATACTGGAAAGAACTGGTAAGCTTGTTTATCGGTTGGCATTGCCACCTTCAGTGCATTCTATCCGTAATGTTTTCTTTGATAGTATGCGTTCAATATATCTCTTGTACTCAGCAACAATAAGATGGATATTCAACCAAATGACACCTATGAAGAAAGGTCAGGTTGAATCGTGAATAAGAAAGATACCTTTGGTTAGGTTACCTTAGTCCAAAAATGGAGGTGAAGGAAAGACTTGAGAAACTAGACAGGAAATGATGAGCCATTTCCCAAAGTTAATGAACGTTGTAAAGAATGAGTTTGGTAACTAAGCAATGGTTGTTTTGTGCCTGGTGCAGAAGTAACAACATGTATTTTTTTAAGGGGGTACTACAAACTTCTGTATAGGTTTGTAGTGGTTGTGTGTGGGTACTTATGCTATCCTTTCTTTGTGATCCGCGTTCTCCTTGGTTTCGGGGACGAAACCATTTTTAAGAGGGTACTAATGTAATAACTGTGGTTTTTTTAGGATATTTTTGAATTTTTCTCGGATATCCTTTTAACCTCTTTGTCCGTTTTAACGCTTAATCCAATATTTTTGTTGGAGATCAAATCCTAGAAAATTCTTGGTGATATCCTAAAATCACAAAGAAATAATTTTATGGATCGGTGTGAATTTTAGGATTTTTCAGTGGAAAAAGAATATTTGTTGGATAAGCCGTCTTTTTAATTTCGTACTATAAAGGATGTAAAATATGAAACGGAAGCCTTAAAAATTGAAGGTAGCAAGATAAAATCATGGAAAATTGGTTTTATTGGTCTACATAATTTACGAGACGTTTTTCGTTTAGTAAGTTTTTCCATCCGAGGTACATAATTGTACCGCTTTAATGCGAGTCCCGTTCCGAGAAGGGTTTGGTTTTATAAACCGCCTCTCATTTGATTAATAAGGAAGGAATGGGAGAAAGAATTCTTAGCCACGGCATACCTTTTCTGCCTTATCCAAAGTCTACAAATTCGGTCTCCAAAATAAGGAACCGAGAGAGCTTGGACGAGACGACGGACTCGGTGAACTCTTCACCGCCGGCTGCTCCTCATCTCCACCTCTCCATCCTCACACTCCACCTCATCTCCTCCTTCTTCCTCTCGGTGTCAGCTGGGCATGGTGTTGCTGCAAGAGGAACCAGAACCAACGAGAATCATGGCGGGACGACGACGGACTCGGGAGAGGAGAACTCTTCACCGCCGGTCATTTTGTTGCCTCGCGTGCGACGCCGCCGGCAACCGTCAGCCTTTCCGACCACCACCCACCAAGAGGACCGCCACCGGGAAACGCCCAACCACCCTCGAGCTCGGGGATCGAGAACTATCGAGCCAAACGATCCATGGGCTCGAGTAAAGGTATTTACGACCGAAATTAATTAGTGGGTTGATTGCGGAGCCACCATAAGGGACTTTCGGTTCCACTTTTCTAATTAAATTTATGGTTTTTATAATCTTTACGTTGATACGGTCCCATAGGTTCAAACCGCTCGAGAAACGGACGTCCGGATCTTCAGTTATAGCGAATACAAGTTTCGACACCGATTGGCAGGTAAAGGACTTCGGATAATTACTCGGGATTCGTTGTTAATCCGTTTGATCCGAGATTTGGTCACCTTTAAGAAATGTTGCTAATGAACAATTTTTATTTAGAAAATTATTTCAGAAGTGAAGCGGATAATGAGTTATAATTCCGCCAAGATGGCTCCTTAAAGCATGATAACTAAGGATTTATTATATATCGATATTCGGAAATTAAATCGTTTATCGATTAGAAAGTTGTAGGAGTTGAGAATACAACTAAGAAGTGTTTCTGTGAGCTCATTGTTGAGAAATCCTTTTGTTATGTTTGGCAGAAGGGTGATAAAGATTACTGTTGAATTGCTAAGGACGTTGAGCACGCCTTCTAAGGCAAGTGGACGATTCTCTCTTGCGTTATGGTTATTAATGAGGAATTGAATTCCATTTGTTCCTCATGTTGGGAATAATTTGTATGTTGAATATAGTTTAATAGGTTGTTATTTTGTTAGAAATAACGACCATGTCGTTATTGCAGTTTTTGCGCTAGAACTGAACTTAGGACCGTTGTGTGACCTTGCGTGATTAGTTGTCTCATGCGGAGACATTGTTGTAAAGTAAGAGAACTAGAGATGGGAGTTTAGACTCCAAGACATCTCTTTAGTGGTCCTGTGCTGAAACACTGTTGCAAAATAGGTAGTCCAGGGGGTAGGAGCCGAGTCTCCAATGACCTCTTTATAACAAAATCTGTATTGGGGGGCGTAGCTTGCTAGCGTATCCCAATATTGGAGTCATGACTCATGTCACGCTTCACGTTGAAGGAGGACAATGGTGCACTCTAGCTAAGTGCAATTGACACTCGGTTGTTGGCCGAATCTCGGTTGTTGGCCGAGCATGTATAAATGATCATGGATGAAATAGGCCCTCTGATCTCGGTTGTTGGCCGAATCGCGGTTGTTGGCCGAGGATATATGTAAATGATCATGGATGAAATAGACCCTCTGATCTCGGTTATTGGCCGAACAACGTAAGAACTATTAAATGGTGCGAGTGCACAGATTGAGAGTAATGATAGATAAGTGTGTTAGGCACATTAATGTACCAAGATGGTTAGTCCATTCGATAACCATTCTTGCTTCCTGTTATGAATGATTCTTAATCAAGCTTTGATTAAGTCAATCTGATTAGTCGATGGAGGCTTTTCAAAATGTGATGTGATTAATATGAGTTCCCAACAATTGTTCATGTTTCGTAAAGAAACCACAAGCGGTGGTGTTCTCTCTCTTGATTATGCGAGTCTCCTTCTTATTCTCTATAAGTCTGCTAACTGTTGGATCATAATCCGAGTCTAATCGGAATTGGATGCCAATATGTTTAGTTACAACCATAAGAACCAAGTTAGTTTCTCCGCTTGCTTAGTCGTTCATTAGACTAACCCGTCCATCTTGTTTTCTTTTATATGGTCGGCCGGTGTCCACCGTTGGTTTACGACACATCAGGTTCTTCTTGGAAGTTGATTCAAGAGGCGGATTAAGATGTTTGAAGCTCCAAAAGTTGAAGAAAGGTTTCCAATGGCTATACTTGAGTGAAGATCATGGTTGAACTACTTCAAAACGAAGCTGAGTTTCAGAAATAAGAACTTAAGGAAGACTTAATGAAGATTTTGTTTAAATATTAGGTTGTTCTATTTATTTACTAATTCTTTTTAAGTTAAGGCTTGTATAAGAACTTTTATTCTCTTTTCCGCTGTAAAGTTTTATTTAATTTTGTTAGGTTTTAAATGGTTTCATTTACCTTGTTTTAGTTTGTTCAGTCAGTTTAAAGCCTTAGGTACCTTCGGTTTAGTCTTAATCGGGGTTACTGGCGGTAATACCTCCAGGGTAGGAAGGGAGTGTTACAATTATCCTTCACACTAGTTCGTATGCATGATTATGTCGTGGTAACCTTTGTCCTAGTTGTTTTTATCATTTGAATTACCTTAGTTTTCAATCACGAACAGACTCGTTACCGAGGCACACAGGTCGGTACCGAGCCTGTAGTTGATTCGTCTTGTTTGCTTATTTTTAGTAGAAACCCAACGTCGCTACCGACCCTGACAAGGTCGGTACCGAGGGTTGTCGTAGCCTTGTTTTGCTTTGTTTTCTTGTTTTCGTAGTTTAGTAATCAAACAACCTTGCTTCACGTGGACGATCCTGACTTCGCTATACTCAACGGGGTGTTGACTACAAATTTTATTTGTTGTTAAGTAAAACCCTATCAATAGTTCGGTACCGAGGCTTGCAAGAAAAGAGTTGGCGAAAAATTCAGCAGGAGTCTACCGGCCCTGACAGGGTCGACACCGAGGTCCCCTGTGTCGGTAGGCGTAGCCGACATCGAACATTTAATGATTTTGTTCCGTAATCATTTAGTTTTAGAAAGTTCTATCTTTATGAAAACTTTTTATTTAGCTTTTCTAGTATATATACTCTTGTCTTTAGTAGTTTTAAGGGGGTTAGGTGGGCGAATTGAGAAGAGACGTGAGAATTCCTTTACAAACACGCACCTTTTTTTTCTAGTTTGCTGATTTAGATTGTTCTTAAGGAAACTTGATGAAGAAGTTTGTTAGTTCTGGTTGTTTTCTGAGACAAGAAGTATTATTTATTCTAGTAAGTTTAGTTTTGATTCAAAGTTATGTCTTTATTCAACTCTTTTGTTTGTTTTTCCTTAAGCATGTGTGAGTGAGTCTTTTCTGGGATCAGGGTTGAAAACCCGACATGATTGTGCATGAATGATGATGTGATGAATGATTGAATTCCTTGTTTCTATTCTCTGCTTGTTTTGTGCTTATGCTTTGACGAAAGTCAAGGTAATTCGAGTTTATTGCTTAATCGAAAGAGAAAGTTATGAATTTGAATGTTGATAATGTTTGATAATGAAAGTTACAAACTTTGGATAAAAAATAAGTAGAAAGTAAATTGATTTATGAAAATAGATTGATTTACTTACTTTAATCAATGAAAGTTGATGACTTTATATTTAAGGCATGATATTTATGATTCATATTATCTTGATTGCATGATTGTGTTGTGGTAGACACTTGTCCTAGATCTTTTTCTCTTATTCGAAAGTTCATATTACCCACTGTTTTGCGTCGTTACCGAGGTCTTCTACTCGGCACCGAACCTGCGTTTCTGTGTTTGAATTGCTTCGCTGATTGTTTAGTACAAAATCTATACCGACCCTGATAAGGTCGATACCGACCTGTTTTGTCCGTTAACTAATCGTTATTCCTTGTTTTGTTTCTATTTTGTGTGTTCTTTCGCTTTATAGACTCCCTTTACTCAGCGGGGTCTTGACTACAAATTTATTTGTGGTTAAGTAAATCCCTCTCAACAAATTGGCGCCGTTGCCGGGGAAGCAACAATGATGTGTTTAATTACTTGTGGGTTTGGGAGTAGCCCGACCCTGTTTTTATTTCTAATTAGTTTTATTTTGTTTGTTTTCTTAGCTTATGCAAGCAGGAAGACATCGTCTTTAATTTGATCAACCTAATTACTATTATGAGCCTGAACGTGTTCTTCATCGCAGAAGACGAGAAAATCATACTATGGCTGTCACACCTGAAGAGATGGCTAACCAGATGGCTAGTCTCCGCAGATAGACGGAGGCTTTGCAAACTGAGAGAGATAAAGAAAGGGAGAAACGTACTCAATTACAGGAGCAGTTGAATGCTATCCATAGGAATGCCAAGCAATACATGCACCCAGAACTAAGGGTGCCGGAATCAACAATTGTGCTTCTAGAGATAGAGAAAGCCTTCGAGATCAAACCTCAATTCATATCCTTGATTAAGAGGGCTCAGTTTGAAGGGAAACCCACTGAGTGCCCGATGGAGCATATTTGAAACTTTGTTGATTTATGTGACACTATTGTTGCTGATGATGTTTCTTTAGAATATGTTCAACTAAAGGCTTTTAAGTGGTCCCTTGCAGGAAAGGCCCTAAGTTGGTTAGAGAGCTTACCTCCTAGGTCAGTTAGGACGTGGAGAGCTTTGCATGATTTATTCATGACTAAGTTCTTCCCTCCAGCCAAAACTACGGAGTTAAGAAAACACATCATCTCTTACCACCAACTGCCTAATGAGACTTTTGTGGAGATATGGGAGAGATTCAAAGAGATTCTTAGGCAATTCCCCACCCATAGACAACCACAATACGTTCTTCAAGAGATCTTTTTTCAAGGGATCAATGCTGAAACGAAGAATCGCATCAACCTACACACCGCTTGTGGTTTCATAGAGATGGAACCCGATGAGGCATGGGCATTACTAGACAAGTTGACCAATTATGATACCATGTATGGGACCCAACAGTCGCCTTAGCCCCAAAGGAGGCTCTACACTCCAAATAAAGATGAATTTGATCCAGATGTCAAAAATCAATTCTTGCAAGATGAGATCAACCGGCCGAAGAAATAGGTAAGTTTTCTGAAAACCTCTCAACAATGTCTTGAGTGTGACTCTCATGCCCATAGTACTTCTGCTTGCACTAACATTGAGCAGGTAAGAGCCGTTGAGACTTATGCTGAAGTGAATTACATGAGAGGTCAATACAAAAACCCACCTAATAACTATGATAGGCCGAACAACTATCCCAATTGGGGAAACTCCAATCAAAGTCAAAACTCGACACCTCCTCCACCGGATAGACGACCCACACCCTACAGACCACCAGGCTATCAAGAGCCACCTTCATGGGTACAAGGGCTACAAGAGGGTATTAACGGAGTCCACAACAAGATCGGTGGAGTCTGTTCCGGCCTAAAAGGAGTACAAGTACAATTGGGAGAAATCAAAACCTGGAGAAAAAGTGTAAATTCCCAATTAGGTAACCTTGCTACACAAGTTCCAAGACCTTAAAGGCAACTCCTGGGCTGCCCCGAAGAGAACCCGAGAGGACAAATAGCAGTTGTAACCTAGGAGCGGAAAGACACTACCGGACCGTGCTGAAGCCAAGGAAAAGGAGCCCGGTAACAAAGAAAATGATCCAGTTCGGATCGATAACGGACCCACCAGGGTCGATACCGAGCCTCAAACACTCGGTACCGATCACACACATGTCATTAACAACCCCAACCCAGGTAAGTCTTCGCCACCGAGCACCTCCCTTAGTCCCAGGCTTGCTACCGACCCCATCAGGGTCGATACCGACCCTTCTACGGCACCGATTGACCCTATTGTCGACTTGGTAGCACCACCTCTTGAGCCCGTTTTGGTTCCGAGACCGGTGAAGACTCTTCCCTTCCCTTCTAAAAAGTCTAAAGACTCAACAGATGGGAAGTTTAGGCATTTTGTTAAAATCTTACATGGCTTAAATATTTTCATTCCATTCGCTGAGGCCCTAAGGGAAATGCCAGCTTATACAAATTTTTTGAAAGATATTCTAAGCAGGAAGAGGTCTAAATCTGAGTAGACCGACGAGGTCCGATCTTTGGAGCTCCCAGAAAAACTAGGCGACCCAGGTAAGTTTGCTATTGTCATTGTTATTGGAGCTTATCGGTTTAAAGCTTTATGTGACTTAGGAGCCAGTGCAAGTCTACTACCATTATCAATGTAGTCCAAGGCCAACATGGGACCACTAGAACCTATAAACATGAGGTTATACATGGAGGGCGGATCCTATGTCAAGCCTACAAGAGTTGTAGATGATTTTCCAGTTCAAGTGGGCAAGTTCTTTGTCCCAAATGATTTCATTGTCATGGAGATGCCCGAAGACCCGGTGGTGCCTATCATTTTGGGAAGACCATTCCTAGCCACAATTGGAGCCATAATTGATGTTAGGAGGGGAATCCTAACTTTTGAGATTGGGTTTGAGGTGGTGGAGTTCCGCTTTAACTCCACCATGAAAGAGACCAATGAAACCGAGGTCAAGATGCTCTACACCCACATTGACTACATTGAATGTGGGGACCCGATCGAGAGGTTGTTGGCTTTTGATGCATTCCCTGGCAGAAGGTGGGCGGAATTTGATCCTGTAGCATCGATACCGATCCGACATGGGTCGTTACTGACGTTCCTGGCAGGAAAAGACGTACAAGCAAGTCTTGCAGCATCGATACCGAGCACCACATCATCGGTACCGAGGCTCCTGGCAGGCAAAATCGAGTCGGTACCGACCCCCTCTGGGTCGACATCGAACCTTATGACAGAAGATGAAGAGCTTTTGGCGTTTGATTATCTCGAGGAAGTCTTGAAGAAAGAGCATGAAGAATCCATTCTTATCCCGACTGAGCCTACTCCAACGCTCAAGCCCCTTCCAGACTCCCTCATGTATGAATTTCTTGGTCCTAACTCTACCTTCCCCGTCATCATAAATGCTCAATTAAAAGATGATGAGGTAGAGAAGTTGATTTTTGTATTTAGGACCCATAGAAAAGCCATTGGCTACTCTTTGGATGACATAACTAGCATATCCCCTTCCTTATGCATGCATAGGATCTACATGGAGGATAATCACAAACCCACAATAGAGCATCAACGTAGGCTGAATCCTAATATGAAAGATGTGGTGAGAAAGAAAATCTTAAAACTACTTGATGTCGGGATTATTTTTCCTATATCGGACAACCAATGGTTTAGTGCGGTCCATGTAGTCCCTAAAAAGGGGGGAATGACCGTTATAGAGAATGAGAAAGGTGAACTGATCCCCACTAGGACCACAACTAGTTGGCGGATGTGCATTGACTATAGGAAGCTAAATAGTGCCACTAGAAAAGATCATTTCCCGCTTCCTTTCATAGATCAAGTTTTAGAATGCTTAGCCCATCATGATTATTTTTGTTATTTAGATGGGTATAGCGGATTCTGGCAGATTCCTATTCATCCTGATGATCAGGAGAAAACAATCTTTACTTATCCCTATGGGACTTTTGCTTACAAAAGAAAACCATTTGGGCTTTGTAATGCCCCTGTAACCTTTCAAAGGTGCATGATGGTTATCTTCTCAGATATGATAGAGGACATAGTTGAGGTTTTTATGGATGATTTTTCTGTGTATGGTTCTTCATTTGATTCTTGCCTAGTTAATCTGACTAAGGTGCTTAAAAGATGTGAAGAAACCAATCTTGTTCTTAAATGGGAAAAATGCCATTTCATGGTCCAAGAGGGGATAATGCTAGAACATCTCGTCCCTAAGAGAGGGATAGAAGTAGACCGAGCCAAAATTGAGCTCATTGAAAAACTACCTCCTCCCTCTTCTGTAAAAGACGTTAGGAGTTTTTTAGGACATGCTGGCTTCTACAAACGTTTCATTAAAGATTTTTCTAAGATAGTTAAACCATTGACTAACCTACTAATGAAAGATGTAGTGTTTGAGCTGTCTACAGAATGTCTTGAGGCTTTTCACAGGTTGAGAGAAGCACTTGTCTCTGCTCCTATTATACAGTCCCCGGATTGGACCCTACCATTTGAAATAATGTGTGATGCCAACGACTATGTTGCCGGTGCAGTATTAGGTCAACAGAAGGATAAGAAGATCCACGCCATTTATTATGCAAGTAAGACGCTTGATGAGGCGCAGAGTAAGTATACCACGACGAAGAAGAAATTTCTTGCCGTGGTATTTGCATTTGAAAAATTCCGCTCTTATCTTGTTGGTTCTAAAGTGATTGTTTACATTGACCATGAAGCTGTTACATATTTAATGGCTAAGAAGGATGCCAAACCTAGGCTACTTCGTTGGATGCTCTTATTGTAGGAATTCGACCACGAAATCCGAGACAAGAAGGGAGCAGAAAATTTAGTAGTGGATCACCTATCGAGGTTGCCAGTTGAATACATCACGGATTCCAATAATGCAGTACCAATCAATGACTCCAGGCCGGACGAGCACCTCATGCTGAATGAGGTCGAAAACTACAAGAGGCTCGTTACCGACCTTACATGGGGTCGTTATTGACCCATCACCGAAGACGGAGGACGCTGTGAACACCGATACCGAGGCGGAAAGATCTGATAATGAGGCCAACTACCTCGATACCGAAGTAAACGAGCTCATTACCGAAGTGACAACTGAAGTAGGAGGGTTGATAACGACCTATTCTAGTCCGATAATGACCTAGTCAGGTGAGTTTGCTAACTACATTGTAGGATTTTGCTAACTACATTCTAGTCTGATACCGAAGTAAATGAGCTCATTGCGGATTTTCCTAACTACATTGTAGGAGGCGTGATTCCCGAGGGCTTGACTCCACAGAAGAAGAAGAAGTTCTTACATGATGTCAAACAGTACTATTGTGATGATCCTTACTTGTTCAAGCAAGGAAGTGACCACCTCTTTAGGAACTGCATACAAGAAGAAGAGGTAGAGAATGTGATCCGTCAATCTCACACTCTCCCAACCGGTGGCCATGCAAAAGGTTTCAAAACCACGGCGAAGATTCTTCAAAGTGGTCTTTATTGGCCAACCATTTTTAGGGACGTACAGGATTATGTGACCTCATGTGATAAATGCCAACGTTCTGGAAGCATCACTTGGAGGCATGAGAACCCGCTAACAAGGATCCTAGAGGTCGAGCTTTTTTACGTTTGGGGCATAGACTTTATGGGACCCTTCCCTTCATCGCATCCCTATAAGTATAACCTTGTCGCAGTTGATTATGTCTCTAAGTGGGTGGAAGTTGTTGCTACAAGGACCAATGAAGCCAAAACTATGGCCAAATTTATTAAAACTAACATTTTTTCCAAGTTTGGAGTGCCACGAGTCCTCATTAGTGATGGAGGTTCACATTTCATAGAGAGAAGATTTGAAGCTCTCTTGGCTAAGTATGGGGTATCACATAGGGTGGCAACACCCTACCATCCCTAAACTAGTAGTCAGGTTGAAGTTTCAAACAGGCAGATCAAGAGCATTTTGGAGAAGATGGTCTTCCGCTCTAGGAAGGATTGGTCATCCAAGCTAGATGACGCTTTATGGGCTTACAGAACAGCGTAAAAGACACCTTTATGCACCACTCCTTACAACCTAGTTTATGGCAAGGTGTGCCATTTGCCAATCGAGTTAGAGAACAAGGAATTATGGGCTCTTAAAGAGCTCAATATGGACCTCGACAAGGCCGGAGCAAAACAATTCATGGACTTGCAAGAGCTGGAGGAGTTGAAACTAAAGGCGTATGAGAACACTGAGATTTACAAAGAGCGTACAAAGCGATGGCATGACCAAAAATTAGAGCCCAAAACTTATGAAGTTGGTGGCAAGGTACTCCTCTTTAACTCTAGACTCCGCTTATTTCAAGGGAAGCTGAGATCAAGATGGAGTGGGCCATTCGTGGTCCACCACATTTATCCCCATGGAGCAGTGGATCTAGTAGACAATTACGGAGCCATCTTCAAAGTTAATGGACATAGGCTAAAGAATTTCTTTAAGCAAGCCGACCCGGAAGAAGCAATTCGAGCCACTTGGGCTCTCACATCGTCGAACTAGCCAAGGTAAGTTCGTCGGGCTAACGACGTTAAAAATAGCGCTTACGGGAGGCAACTCGAATTAGTTTTTCCTTTCTTAGATCTTTTTGTTAGCTTTCTTTTGATTTCTTTTTAGAGTAGAGTAAAGTTTGCGGAATAGAATGTTTGTCTAAAGTGCTACAGGAAAAGGATCGACAACGAAGTGATCCAGTGCTACCTAGGTAGGCTCGATACCGAACCCCGTAGGGTCGGTATCAACCCACGCAGAATACTCGAAAAAATCCCAATTTCGGACCCCATGTAAGTGCACTTAAACCCTTTTCTCCTTCTTTTCTCCAAACCCCTTCCTCATAAAACCCAAAACATGTGTTGCACCTTCCTCCTCCCTCCATTGTCACCATCGACATCGTGCCTTGCACCCCTCTGTCGGAACCACCACCGAGGCTGAATCCCGATCTCGCGCACACCTGTCCACCCACTATACTGAGCCCTCACCCCGGTACCGAGCAAACCCTAATTTTGTTCATTACCGTTCATACACACTTGTTACCAACTCACAAACCCTTTGTTTTTCATTGTACGTTCTTAAATCTATGATATGGTTTCTAAACCCTTAATCTCTACTTAAATTTCCTATGGATTCATGGTAATTTTTGGGTAATCTTCATGCCTAGATCTAGATCTAAATCGAGATTTGCTTAATTTGTTGAACTAAGTTCCTCATGTTTGGAATTTAATTTCTTTGATTATAAGAAGCACGAGATTACTTGTTCTTATTTTGTCATGATTCACACCATATTATGGAAATTATTGCATGATTAGATAGGGTTTTGAGTAAGCATGGGGTTGTGGTTGCTTGGTTGTGTGGAATTGTTGGGATTCATGCTCGAATAAGGCTTTTATGATCAGTGTTGCATGGTTTAAATCGAGTCCTTGCCCTTTGATTTTTGTTCAATACTGAGAATACAGGCTCGATACCGACCCTCTCTTAACCAACATGATTTTATTTCCAGAGAGCTCGATACCGACCCCAAAGGGTTCGGTACCGACCCTCCAGAATGTTGAAATTTATGAACAAGAGTCTAGTTTCAATGCAAGTATGGGGTTCTTTGGTGTATTATTACTATGAGTAGATCTTATCTTGGTTTGTTTATGTTTTTACAGGGTTTCAATGGCGAGCACAAGCCGAGCAAGCAAGAGGGTGTGCAAGAGAATAAAGAGGGCCAGCCAATCTCCGTCTCCATCATCATCACCCTCTCCATCTCCACCACGTATGGATCATGTAGTGTTGAAGACTGCTATGCAGAGAGAGAGATCTTCGATGCAGTCTACAACCGGCCTCACAAAAATAGATGATTTTCCACGGTTGATGGGAAGAAGCTGGGAATTTGTGAGGACCTCAAGCACCCTTTTTCCATCTTAGTTGCCGCTCACCTCCTAAAGTTTGAAGAAATCCCTTACTACCCAGCCCTCACCGTTGAGTTTGTGGCCACCCTCAAAACGCCATTCAAGAGTCCAACGTCGGAGAGAAGGATCAAATTCAGACTCGGGAATAGGGACTACTCTCTCCACATGAGCGAGCTCAACACTCTTCTTCATCTTCCTAGCCCCTCTCGTGATTACTCAGCACCCGACGACTTCAAAGTTGTAAAAACATGGGGTTACATCATAGGGGAAACTATTCCCACAACACCCGCCCTCCCTGGTTCCCACATAGTCAACCCGCTCTTCCGCATTATCCGTAGGATTCTCGGCTCCACTATTTGGCCCAATAAAGAGTTATCTCGGCCAACAAGGATGAAGATTGGTTGCCTCCGCACCATGCTTTTCACTGATCTCGCTCCAATGAACTTGGGATACGAGTGGGAGACTTATGTAGAGCAATACGGGCCGCATTTAGGAGAAATCTACTTTGGAGGGATGGTGACCCTTCTCGCTTTAGCTTGTGAGATCGACCTCACGCGCTACACGGCATGCAAGTCATAGAAGCTAGACACAAACTATTTGGTGTTTTCGGGAATTTTCCAGAGGAGCCTGATGTTCATGTTTTTAGTCTAGTTTTTGGTGTGTTTCTTAGTTTGTTTAGTTTAGTTTTAGTAAGTTTTAGGGTTAGTTTTGTGTGTTTTTGGATGAGTTTGCATATTTTGTGAAAAGTATGGAAGCTACTTCGTTTTGTGTCTTTTTGTAGGTTTTTTAGCAGGAAGGAGCGCTTTTTGAACTGAGTTAAGGTCTTATAGTGGAGGATGGAAAGCATGGAAGATAAGGAAGAAGATTGTATGAGAAGATCAAGTTAGAGTCCAAGTTAAAGAGGAAAGAACTTCAAGAAAAGCCAAAATAGAGGCTCGTTAACGATCCTGTGAAGGTCGTTAACGAGGCTGGAAGATAGAATTTTTTAGAGGAAATTAGTAGTCTCTACCGACCCTGTGCGGGGTCGTTAACGAGGGTCCCGTGTCGGTAGAGGCGTAACCGACTTTAGGTTGTTATATCTTTTATCTTGTTATCTTTTAAGTTGGGTAAGATTTTATCTTTTAGCCTTTTTAATAGATAGTTTCTTAGTATAAAAACCCTTGTTCTAAGTCGTATGGGAAGTTGGGCTCGGAACAGCGCTGAAAAATAAGTCGTGTGGGCTCGTTAACGACCCCACCCAGGGTCGTTAACGACCCATTTCGGGGACCCGAATCGGCGGAAACGAGCAAGATAAGTTCTTTTCACCTAAATCTATCTTATATCTATACCCAAGCCGCCTCTTCCCCTACCTCTCGCCCCTCGGAACCACACCACGTTAACGAGCTCCTCCACTCTCGAGTTCGTTACCGGCGCACCATAAAGCTTCGTTACCGCTCCCAAAACTCCATCCTCGTTCTTAAATTCTTCGAATCAACGGTATGATTTCTAAACCCTAACTTTCTATTTACATGATTTATGGTAATTTTGGGGTAAAAATTTCATATCTTGATCTTGATTGAGTGGTTGAATTGCATGTCTATATTGCATAAAGATTTTATTGCTTTTTACAATGGTGTTTGATCTTGAATTATATGTGGTTAGTCTTGCTTAGTTGCATTGAAATTTTGATACGAAAGCATGAATTAACTTGTTCTTGATTTGAGTTGATCTTCACCATGAGTTTTTGGCAATTTTGGCATGTTCGGGTGGGGTAATCGATCAATTAGGGGGTGCATGTGCCTGATTATGTGTTTTATATGGGATTGTGTTTGATCCATGCTTGATTAGTTGGAAATTCTTGGAAGTTAGAACTTGGAATAGCCCGCGAGTGGTTCTCGCCTAGGCTCGTTAACGACCTACCCAAGCTCGTTAACGACCCTGCAATTTGTCCAATGTCAAAAACAAGTCCAGCCTCGTTAACGACCCAATTGGCTCGTTAACGAGGCAGTTCGAGAGCATTTTCGAGACCAAGTATGGGGTCTCCTTTCTATTGGTTTGTGTAGATCTTATCTTGGACAATTCATGGTTTTTGTAGGTCCATATGGCAAGCACTAGAAGAGCTACGACAAGAGCCGAGAAGAAGAAGAGGACTCAACGGTCCCCGTCTCCTCCCCGCATGGACAATGTCATATTGGCCACTCAAGCACAAGCTGGCCGCTTTGATGCCATTCAGGAAAAGGACCATTACACTAGGTGGTTCTCAAGGTCAAGTGCTAAGGCAATGGGGATCTATGAGGATGTCAAGCACACCTTTGCCATTCTCGGAGTGCCTCAATTGTTAAAAAAGAAAAGATACCGCACTACTTTGCTCTCACTTCTGAGTTCTTGGACACTCTTGAGATAAGCTTCAAAACCAAGACCTCGGTGGGAAGGATAAGATTCCGTCTAGGCAATGTCAACCATGAATGCACAATGGCGGAGTTCAATGAATATCTCGAGCTTCCTCACCATTCTCGGAACTACAAGATCAAGGATTACAAGGTTACCGAAACTTGGAGTTACATTTCCGGGGAAGTTGAACCTTCCGCCCCGACACTTTCCGGGGCAAACATCATCAACCCCATCTTCCGGATCATTCTCCGAGTATTAGCTGCCACCTTTTGGCGCAAGAGAGAGCTATCAAGGCCAACACGGACGGAAGTTGTATGCCTCCGTACTATACTTTTTGAGGATCTCGCCCCGTTGAACTTGGGGTATGAATGGTTGCAGTACATTGAGAAGAACGGGATCAAGTCAAAAGAAGTGTGGTGCGGGAATCTAGTTAGTCTTTTGGTGGACAAGCTCGGCGTTGATCTCTCACTTTACACACCGAAGCATGCCCAATTGCTCGAAAAAAATTATTGGTTCGTCTCCAACATTTTTGTGCGGACCGAGAGAGGGCACGACACCAAGGTTCATGGCCAAGATGTCCCTCTTACCCTTGCGAAGATGGAGCTACTTTACGTGCCGAATTGGTACGAGTCTTGGACGGATCATGAACCGTTAGAAAAGAAGCCGCATGATGAGCCGTCATTGAGAGAATGTGTATCAAGGTTTGCTCGAGAAGAAGACATCATGGATGAAGATGATGAAGCCACACAGGCAAATATGGAGGCAGCCACGGAGGAGCTCGATATCGGGGACAATGACCTCGGTACCGAAGTTCTGGGCAACAATGACAGCTTCGTTAACGACGCACCCAGGGTCGTTAACGACTACTTCGAGGCTACTACCGAGGAACACAGCTTCGGTAATGACCCCCTGCCGTCGCCTACCATGCCACAGTCTTATGATCTTATGCCTTATAACCTGGTGATTTTTCAAGACCACTTTCAGCCTCACGATCACTACCAACCACCTCCTCAGCCCACCTATACTGGATCGAGTGTTCCACCTCCATGGGCCGAAGATCTATCTTTTCAGATGCAATAGCTTAACCTGCAGCAGACACAGCTCCACTAGAGGATGGATCGGTGGGAGGGTGTCTATTCAGCTCGCATGGCTCTAGATGATGCGAGGCATCGGCAGGCGGATGAGCGTTGGAGGACTATGGAGCAGAGGGTGACGGTTGATGAGGAACGTTGGAGGACCATGTACGAGTTTATGGGGAACTTTGAGCGCCAGTTTCTACCACCAGGGCGTTGATTCAGCCTTTGAGAAGTTGTTCCCTTTCCGCTTCAATTGTCTTGTAAGTTTTCTTTTTCTTTTTTCTTTATTTCTTTTCTTTTTATTTCTTTTCTTTTCTTCTGCTTAGTTTTATTACAGTGGGGACACTGTAATTTTAAGTATGGGGTGGGAAAGAAAGAAGACTTGTTTGTTTGGTGTGTCTTGTCTGTTTTAGTTGTTCTTTTTCTTAATAAAAAATTGAAAAAAATTGAAAAATTCAAAAAAGAGTTTTTTTAGAATGGATAAATACCCTTTATTTTGGTTCTATGATAGTATTTACTAGCATGATCATGTAATTTCCTTGCAAACATGCTTTTGATGGTATAGCCTGATTCTTGATATGAAATTGTTTTTATAGAGGAATAGCAATTTGATGAAATTGAGCATGTATAACTTTTAGCATGAGTATTGCAATCCAACAAAAATGATCTACCTTGTGAGTTATTTTTTACCTTAAAGGGAGAACATCAAAAATCCTTCTTCTTTCTTGTGTGATTTACTCTCTTTATGTATATTATCTCTTGGAATTGTGATGGTTATCTATTACTTGAGACCTATATAAGATTTATAGTTCATTACTTGTGGAAGTCATATGATGGAGAACTTATTTTCATAAGCCTTATTTATCCTTATCCACCCTTATCATTATTCTTTTTTTTTAATCCAATTTGAGCCTTTAAGCCTTTTATTTTTAGCTCCACAAAAATTGTTTCCCTAGCCGAGATAAGCTTGACCCTATCCGGGGATTAAGACTTAGTTGGAGAGATTTGTTTTGTAGAGTGAAAATGTTATGTTTGGTTCAAATTAAAGGGTTTTGGGAAGGGTAGATTGGAAGTCTCTTATTTTGTTTTGGTTTGAAAAAGATCTCTTGGTTAAAAAAAGGGATGCACAAGAAAAATAAGGATCGTTGAAAAAGGAAAAGACGAGATGAGGTAGCTCGTTAATGACCTTGTTTGGCTCGTTAACGAGGTTGTTCGAGAAGGAAAAAAACAAAAGAGCTGAAATGAAAAAAAAATGAAAAAAAAGGGGAAGTGAAAAGCGAATGTGTATTTGTGTTTAAGGTTAAACCAGAGATTCTTTTGAGTTCTTATGAGGCTTTATAGGATATAAAGGGTGAATGTTTGAGTGTAATGAAGAAGAGAGTTTGGTGATCTTTTATGAGTGTTTTGGATGTATGTGTTAATTTTTAGGAGTCTTTGATTCCCGGATATTATTAGCACCGCATAGCCAAAATATTTCCACGCCTTATTTGTTATTTCCAAGCCCCATTACAACCTGGCCGAATGGAAGCTTCTATGAAGTTTTTCATTGAGCCTAGTTCTCTTGATGCTTTTTGCTTGTTTTGACAAATCTTAGGTGGAGAGTTTGGTGATATAAGTTCCAATTTCTATGAGTTTTTGCATATGAGACGAGGTGAGAGATTGAATTTATAAGCCCAAACACTTGAGAGTTGAGTGAAATACATATATCCCGGGTAAGGTTGGATTGTATATGCTTATGTCTATTAGTATATATATGTGTGATGACATTAATAGTCATTTTCTATTTTCTGCTATGTTTTTGATGTTGCTTTTGAGTTGATGGCTATTGCTTGATGAGTATGGTTGTTTGGTTTTGGTTATTGTATAGTGATTGCTTGAGGACAAGCAAGCCTAAGTATGGGGTATTTTGATGTTCATGTTTTTAGCCTAGTTTTTGGTGTGTTTCTTAGTTAGTTTAGTTTAGTTTTAGGGTTAGTTTTGTGTGTTTTTGGATGAGTTTGCATATTTTGTGAAAATTATGGAAGCTACTCCGTTTTGTGTCTTTTTGTAGGCTTTTGAGCAGGAAGGAGCGCTTTTTGAACTGATTTAAGGTCTTATGGTGGAGGATGGAAAGCATGGAAGATAAGGAAGAAGTTTTTATGAGAAGATCAAGTTAGAGTCTAAGTTAAGGAGGAAAGAAGTCCAAGAAAAGCCAAAACAGAGGCTCGTTAACGATTTTGTGAAGGTCGTAAACGAGTCTGGAAGAGAGAATTTTTTAGAGGGAATTAGTAATCTCTACCGACCTTGTGTGGGGTCAATAACGAGGGCCCCGTGTCGGTAGAGGCGTAACCGACTTTAGGTTGTTATATCTTTTATCTTGTTATCTTTTAGGGGAAATTGCACTTAACCACCCGTTATTTTGCTAATGTTGCATTTAACCACCCCTTATTTTTTTTTAACAATTAACCACCCTTAATTGTACTAATATGACTTTTAACCACCTAAATTCACAGAATCGTTTGTCTCTCCCGTTAATCCCATGAAATGATAGCCTTACCCTTATTTAAAATATTTCTTTAAAAAAAATTACTTACGAAGGCACTGATGCGTACTTAATTGCTTGGGAGAATACGAACCGTTATTCTTCCAATGTTTGGAGAACGAAAGAGATAACAGGGAGACCAACGTTGTTGTGCGAATTGGTTGGGAAGCAGAACAACAAGTAACCCACAAGAGGAGTTCGTTTGTTCTAGGTAATTTGAGATTACAGTTAATTGCTTTTCTAGTAATTTGGAATGAAAAATTAGGATTTTCGCGGTACAAATTGAATCAGACAAGTGGCTCTTCAATTAGGGTTATATGCTCATTTTTTGTTCTCTCAGCATATTGACAAGTGGCTATTCAATGTTATTGTATTTGTGCTTTTGTCGTTCGTTTTTTACTATGTAAAGCTAGTGTTCCCTTATATTCATTATTTTAACATATTAATGCCTTCAAATCCATGAAAAAGGTTTATGGTGGAAAGGAGTTTGTTTCAGATGAAATCCAATTTTTTTTGTCTCTTGTTGATGCCTTTAATGTGATACCAACTAAATATTGTTTACTGATGCTGGTGCAAATGAATTTAAGGGGCCACCAACCAAGTATATGGTGGAAACGAATTCTAATGGCTTTTGCTGGTGAAAACAACTTTTTTGTCTCTTGTGATATTGTTTATTGTTTTTATATAGCTTATCCTATGGAATTATTATATACTTGATGTTGACATAATATTTCTTTACATATATAGGTGACAAATGAATATACATGTCAGATTTCGATATGGTGGTCAATTTGAGTTTGATGGAGATCGATTAGTATATAGAAAAGGATTAATATATACTAAAAAAGATGTAGACCCCGACAAATTGTCTAAGCTGGATTTGGAGGATTATTTGATAGAAGAAGATGTAAAAGGCATTAAGGAACTTTGGTATCTTGAAGTTGGGAAACCCATTAGTAAGGGTTTAAAGCAACTTGTTATTGATAACGACATATTAAACATGTTGAATTCAATTGGAGCGGATAGAACTGCACATGTGTATGTTGTGAATGAGAATGATACCAGCCCATCTATCCTAAGAAGCTCGTCTTATTTAGCTCCACCAGTGAAGGATCAAAGTAAAAATGCCATAGCTGAAAATTTTTCAAGCCAACCATCCGAAACACAAGCATTTGAATCTCAAGCATCCAATGGAATGCTCCTTGCAAAGGCACAAGCACCAATTACCCAATGGAATGCTCCAACAACAAGGGATCAAAGCTTATCTTATTCCGACGAGTCGAGTGATGAGGGTGTTGTGCTAGGTTCTGATTCTTCTTCAGATGATGATTGGAGCTTTGTGGATGGTGAAGACGAAGATGATGATGTTTTTGATAAGTTCATAGATCACACGGTACCTGATGATGCTACAAGAATTATTGTTCAAGGAAATGATGGCATATTTACTGAAGAGATGTAATGTGATGACGATGTTGATCGTTTAAGTAGTGGAAGTAATTCAGATGAAAGGAAAAAGTCAAGTAAAGTGAATTGCCCTAAAATCTGCTATGATATTTGAATTTTATCATTTAATTCTTATCTTTATTATCTAACTAATGAAATGTGTAAATTATTTCAGGTATGCTGAGTTTAACCCACGTGTGGATTTTAAGAAACCAATTTCTCTAAAAGTTGGTATGATATTCGGCTCAAATGAAATATTTAGAAGGGCTCTTCAACAAATGTCTATTGAAAAAGGTGGTGACTATTATTTTCTGCATAATGACAAATAGAAAGTCTCAGCATATTGTAAGTACAAATTTGATTGCAGCATGTCACATTCAAGGAAAAAGTGTGTGTGTAAAAAGGTTTTATGTTGATTCAAGGCTTGTGCAAGAAGAATAGGAGAAGATGGCAGTTTTCAATTGAAGAGCTTTAATCCTAATCATAGTTGTTTTTGGCAAGATGAAAATAAGAAGGTGACGTCGGTATGGTTGGCTGAAAAATACGTTCTACATTACAGAGATGATCCTCATTGGCGTTTGAAAGGTTTCATAAATTCAGTCCGTAGAGCTTATGGTGTTAAAATCAGCTACCATCAAGCAAGAAGAGCTAGACAACGAGCATACACTATGACCCAAGGTGATGAGACAGAACAATACAGCAAAGTGTGGGATTATGCTGCGACTATCATGCATTGGAATCCTGGTAGCTCAGTGTTTGTAAAACTTAATTTAATTCGTCCAGAGAAGCCAATGTTTCAAAGATTATATATAAGCATGGATGCATGTAAGAAAGGCTTCTTGGAGGGTTGTAGACCAATTTTGGGATTAGATGGTTGTCATTTGAAAGGGGTATTCACTGGCTAAGTATTAGTTGTTGTTGGAAAAGATGGAAATGATAATATATTTCCGGTTGCATACGCAGTGGTTGAGGCTGAGAGAAAAGAAACTTGGGTTTGGTTCTTGGAAAATCTGATGCAAGATTTAGGAAATTCATGCATCACATTCATGTCAAATAGGCAGAAGGTAACCTTTTAGCCTATAACTTTAATTAATTTCATGAATAATATGCTCTTTATCTAACATTTTTTGTTATAACTGTAGGGTTTAATTGAAGCATTACATGAAGTGGTTCCCACGACTGATACAAGAGTCTGTGTTAGACATCTATACAATAACTTCAAAGTCAAGTGGCCAGGAAAAGCTTATAAGGATGCACTATGGGATGCAGCAAGGGCAACTACGAAGTATGACTTTGATGAACCAATGATGTTCATTAAGAGCTTAGATGAAGGTGCTTTCTCATATCTTATGGAGGCTGACCCAAAGACATGGTCCAAACATGCATTCAATCAAAATTGTAAGTCTGATATGCTGTTGAATAATGTTTATGAGTGTTTCAACAGTTATATGCTAGAAACTAGGGATAAACCCATACTCACCATGTGTGAGATGATTAGAAGAAAACTTATGGAAAGATTCATGTCTAAGAGAGAGGGTATGAATGCCTATTTAAGCCATATTACTCCCAAGGCCATAAAGAGGATGGAGGCTGCAGACAAGTTGAATCTTCAAGGTTTGAGGTTGACCATATGGATCGAAGGTATGTGGTTGATTTAAACTTAAGAAGTTGTGGCTGTTTCAAGTGGGATTTGACTGGAATTCCTTGAGTCCGTGCACTTACTTGCATCAAGATGAAAAGGCAGAAACTTGAGGATTATGTTGACAAATATTATAGCAAAGAAATGTACTTGAAGGCTTATAATAAGATTGTGCAGCCTATGCTTAGAAAGACAGACTGGTTGCAGACAAACATGACTCCTCCTATGCCTCCTGCCTTTGTGATTCAGCCAAGAAGGCCAAAGAAGTCTAGGAGACGAGAACAAGGAGAAATGGAGCCTCCAAAGAAAATAAGGACGAGATTTGGGAAGAACAAATGCTCTCATTGTGGCTTAGAGGGACACACAAAACGCAAATGTAAAAATCCTCCCAAGCCACTAAATGTGCCAAAGCCAAGATATATAGCAGGGAGACCAACAAACCCAAACACCCTAAGAGTGATTTCAAAGTCTAAGAAGCAAATGAAAAGACATGTATGTATAAAATTCTCTTCTGAGGTGTAATACATGTATTTAGATCACATTACATCATATATACTAGTTTGATGTGAACTTTATGTTTGAAGGGTGCATCTGAAGTTTTTGTCCAGCCTACAGTCCAATCACAAAGATCTGTTGGTTATGAAGTGTATAACACAACGGTAAAGTATCAAAATTGTGAACTTTTTACTAGTTTTTATCTCAATGAAAGTAGTAAATGTTGTTTATATGCTTGGTAGTTTTCTCATGAAATTGGAGGCCAATCTGGGAGAGTTGGTGAAGGGTCAAGCATATCAACTCAAACTTTCTCAAGTGCTCCACCAAAGAGGTCTATGATCACATCAAAAATTCAACTTTCTGATGTTATAAAGAGGTCTAGCAAGTTCATTGAAGACCATGTTTCGAACAGTTGAAGAACTTCATGGATCAGTTGAAGATAACTAAGTCGTAACTATGTATTAACTATGGCAATGATAACTAAGTCTGAATTTTTTGTGTTTTTTGATTTAGAGTCAATTCTGTCTACTACATGTTAATGTCTTGAATAAGCTGAATTTTTTGTATTTCTAAATCAGTTGAAGAACTGCAGTCGTGAGGCTTCTTGTTTCTAAAATCTGTTGCACTTTTGTTTGCAATGTTGTAGCAGAAATGTTGTAGCTGTAGCAGCCGTGAGGCTTATGGTTTTACAGCCGTGAATATTGGTTCTGGTTTGTAATTTCTCAATATGGCTTCTGGTTGCTGGTTTCTGAAATGCTGTAATTTCTGCTGGTGTGCAAGTTCTATAATAGTTCTGCTGGTTTCTAGCTTGGTTTCTGGTGTGCAAGTTCTGCTGTACAGATTACAAAACTCTTTGGAATTTATAATAGTTTTGTTGGTTTCTGAAATCTGTTACAAAACTCTTTGGAATTTATGAGCCATTATGGTGAAGACAGGGATTGCATACATACCAACAACATCACTTAAATACCAACAAAGTGTAGTTACTCCATACACACCAAAGAAGACTTGTTTGGCTTAAAGCATACAAATACAATAGAGATTACATATACTTTGTCCTACATAATAAAATTGAGTACAACAACATTCACAACCATAAATATCACCAAGAAAATAGCAATACTAGAATCAAGTTTGATTGATGCTTTATTTATATGGGTCTTCTTCATTCTCTCTTGCATTTCTTGTGCCAATTGCTTCTTCTCGCTTTCAGCGTGTTGCAAGGACTCCTTCAATTTCTTGATTTCCTCTTCCACTTTCTTCTTTTATTTAACCAAATCACTTATGGCCATAGAAGCTCTGTCGCCAAACCAATCGTGCCATTCAAAGAAGCTACATAAATTTCTCTTTGTACTTGACACATATGTTCCGCATCTATAAAACCGACGCTCGTAATTATCTTCGGTGTGCGCAACAAACAATCTAGCCCTTATACCACAATTGCAAAACTTGCTCTCGATGCTAATAGAAGTGGCACTTGAACTTGTCATATTGTAATTCTATCTATATGCACACATAAAATGGAGCATAAGTTAACTGGTTGGATTTCAAAAAACATGTGGAATTAATTAATCCAGTAAGTAAGTGATGTCTAATTTATAAAATGGATCATAAGTTAACTAGTAAGCAACTGATCTCTAATTAATCCATTTCAGCACGTGATGTCTAATCTAGTAAGCAACTTCATGTTTCCTTCTATCTATAATCCAGTAAGCAAGTGATTTCACAAATCTGAACTTCTCTGAAATCAGTAGCAAATTCCATGCGTCACCATCACATTAATTACAGATTAGGTCGATGAGCATTACACTAATCAATGAATCAGCAAATTAATTTACAAATAGGTAGAATACGGTTGAAATAACAAACCTATTTCACGTTGCCGACAAAGAAGAACACCACCTTTCCACACCTTGTATACAAACCCAACGAATTAGTCTCTATCTTGTGATTGCATAACATAAAGCCTCAAAACCCTAATTTTATCGCTCCAAATGACCGAGAAATTAGTAAACCCTAAATCCAAATTACCTAGAAATTTTGGGTTGATTTCCTGAGTTGATGGGAACGAGGTCGATTGTCGTTCGTAATTCCAGGTCGCTCATTGTTCTTCGCTCGTAGTACAAATTTGCCCAAGGTTGATTGTCGTTCTGGTTCGCACAATGACAAGAACGAGAAACTCTCTCTCCCTTTCTTATGAAATTGGAAGAATGACGATTCAATATGACAAGTTAACTGGTTGCTTAAGTGGGGCCTTCGTAAATAAGTGTTTGTTTTTAAAAATTTATTTAAAATAAGGGTGGAATTAACGGAGGAGAAAACGGTTATGTGAGTTTAGGTGGTTAAAAGTCATATTAGTACAATTAAGGGTGGTTAATTGTTGAAAAAAAAAATAAGGGGTGGTTAAATGCAACATTAGAAAAATAACAGGTGGTTAAGTGCAATTTCCCCTATCTTTTAAGTTGGGTAAGTTTTTATCTTTTAGCCTTTTTAATAGATAGTTTCTTAGTATAAAAACCCTTGTTCTAAGCTTAGAAAAGGGGGAGTTCTAGGAGAAGTCGAGTAAGAAGAGGAAGTCGAAGCTGAGTTCGATCGAGAGAGAGAATTTAGGGTCGGTAATTGGATCTTTCTCGGTGTTCTTAAGTGTTTTCGGATTCAACGAAGTTTGTAAGACAATATTTTCTTATTTAATTTTAAGTAAGTTTAGTTTGTTTTCAATGTCTTCTTTGATTAAAGTTATTTGCTTTATTTCAATGATTAGTGAGTAGTTTTCTTATCTAGGGTCGAGGTTGAAACCCGACATAGGTGTGCATGTTTGAATGAGTAAGTTGATGTTTTGATTGCCTTTTATCTATTTAATTACTTGTTGTGCTTATGCTTAGACGATAGTCAAAGTAATTTGAGTTTTCAAACTTGATCGAAAGAGAAAGTTGTTAACTTGAATGATGATATTGTTCGTTAACGAACGTTTCGAGCTTTGGATTCAAAACAAGTAATGAAGTGAATTGATTTATGAGAATTGATTGATTTGCTTGTTAGTCAGCGGAAGTTGATGAATTTATCTTTAAAGGCATGATCTTTATCTTCGTATGAGTTTTTATGCATAGCTATGTCGTGGAAACCCTTATCCTAGATCTTTTTATCTCACTGAATTTGTTATGTTTTACTCTCATCATCATTCGTTACCGAGTCGATTCGGATCGGTACCGAACCTGTGTTAGATAGTTAGTTTTTCTGTTATTCGGTAGAATTCCGTTAACGAGGTTGGTCATAGCTGTTTTTGCCTATTTTGCTTTGTTTCTTGTTTTTTTCAGTTGATAGACAAACAACCGTGCTTCCCGTGGACGATCCTGACTTCGCTATACGCAGCGGGGTCTTGACTACAAATTTTATTTGTTGTTAAGTAAATCCCTACTCAACAAAGCCAGGAAGGAATAACCACTACAGTCCATGGTCGTTCCGTGTTGGTTACAAAAGAAAAGGTTGAGCTCTTGTACCTCCCCAATTGGTACGAGACTTGGACTTCCACACCATTTTCGCTAGCTAAGAAACCTCAAGATGATGCTTCATTGAGGATAGCTCAGTCACAGTTTGAGGGGGAAGAGGATGACATGCAAGAAGATGAAGAGGCTACTGCTGAGGAGGTCGGTACCGAGCCTTATGGCTTCGGTACCGAGGGGGTAGCAAATGCAGAGGGCCACATTAATGTGCCTGAAGAGCACGGTATCGTGGTGTATGACCCCGACACCGACCCTTATGGGGTCGGTACCGACCCCCACTTTCAACAGCAACAGCACAATACCGATGGGCCTAATCCCAATCGTGCCTCCAACTTCGATTTTGCTCCACCACAGTGGGCAAATGATTTGGTTTCCAGGATGCAACAGTTGTGCATGCATCAATACCACATACATGACCAAATCAATTAGTGGAAAGAGGCTTAAGCAACTCGTGTGGCAGTTGAGGATGAGCGTTACAAGATGGATGAGTCTCGCTGGAGGACAAGTGAGGAACGTTGGGCAAAGGGTGAAGAATGTTGGCGATCCACCATTGAGTTCATGGAGAACTTTGAACACTACTTTTCACCTAAGCGTTGATTCCCTCTTTCTCTCAAGGATGTCAAAAGATGTTTCCACGGCTTCAACAACCATTTTGTGAGTTCATTTTCTTTTCCCTATCTTTTTCTTTTGCTTTGCTTTGTTTTTACAATGAGGACATTGTATAGCTTAAGTATGGGGTGGGGAGGGAAAAGAAAACTTCTGTGTTTTTGTTTTCAGTTGCTTTTTCTTTCAAGTTTTAGGGCTTGCTATACTTTGCTTAACAAAAAGCAATAGTTAACAAAAATTGTGCTTTTCACATTTTCCAAAGCTAAAATATAACTACAATGCACATATATCAATGTGAAAAAGCATACTTTTCTCCAAAAATTACTTTTTATTAAGAAACTATAGCAAGGCCTTAGTTGCTTTAAGTTGCTTTTCTTTGCATAAAAAGTCTTGAAAATTCACAAAAAGATTTTAGAACGGATAAGTACCCTAGATTTTATGGTTCTATGATTGCTTTTGCTTGCATGATCATGTATTTTTTTGGCATGTTTTTGATAGTATAGCCCAAATTTCATTATGAAAATGTTTTTAAATTGTGAAATTAGCATGTGATGAAACTGAATGCATATGACTTTTAGCATGAGTATATTGCAATCCAACAAAATTTCCATGTGAGCTTATTTAGCCTTGATTTTCATGTGTGATTTACTCTCTATATGTATATTATCTCTTGACATTGTTATGGTTATCTATTTCTCAAAGCCTCTATAAGATTTTAGATCATTACTTGTGAAATTATATGATAGAGAACTTAATTTTTCATGAGCCTTATTAATCCTTATCCACCCTTACATTATTCCTTGTTTTTGAAGCCAATCTTTGCCTTAAGCCTTTTATTTTTAGCTCCACGAAATTATTTCCTAGCCGATATAAGCTTGACCCTATCTGGGGATTAGGACTTAGTGATGTATGTTGGTTAAGAAGAAGGGATTGGTTGGGTAGATTGGAAGTCTCTTTGTTAAAAGTTGTAAAAAGAACTCTTGGTTAAGAAGTGCACAAGTTAGAGTTAGTTAAAAAGAAGAAAGAGAATGAAGTTTCAGATCATTACCGACCCTTACAGGGTCGGTAATGAGGTTATCTCAGCAGAGGAAAAAGAAGAGAACGTAGACTCGTTACCGACCCCTGTGGGGTCGGTATCGAACCCTTCCCAGTAAAAAATGCAGAAAATTCAAAAAAGGGGAAGAAAAACAATATATGTGCAAGTGCAATAAAAGTTTAAACCAAGAGTTTCTTTGTGTTTATGAGACTTTCTAGGATTTTATTTGGTGAGTGAGAGAAAATGAGTGTTCTTTAAAAGAAAGTGAGTTTGGTATGTTCTTTT
Source organism: Fallopia convolvulus (assembly GCA_964016875.1). Taxonomy (NCBI): domain Eukaryota; kingdom Viridiplantae; phylum Streptophyta; class Magnoliopsida; order Caryophyllales; family Polygonaceae; genus Fallopia; species Fallopia convolvulus. The sequence goes on from OZ024733.1 coordinate 21,822,892, forward strand.
GAGAAGTTTTGGATATATGTGAGTCTTTAGGAGTCTTTATTCCCAGATATTATTAGCACCACATAGCCAAAATATTTTTCACGCCTTATTGTTATTACTAAGCCCCATTACAACCCGCCCGAATGGAAACTTCTATGAAGTTTTTCATTGAGCCTAAGTTCTCTTGATGATCTTTGCTTGTTTTGATAATCTTTGGTGGAGAGTTTGGTGATATAAGTTCCAATTTCTATGAGTTTTTGCATATTTGATTGAGTTGAGAGTTGAACTTATAAGCCTAAACACATGAGAATTGAGTGAAACACTTTATCCTTTGTGAGGTTGGATTGTGATTTCTTATGTCTATTTGTTGTTCATATATGTATGATGACGTTAAGATTCACTTGCTATTTTCACTAATGCTGAAATTGCTTTTTGATGAGGGCTATTACTTGAGGAATGTGTTGATTGGTTTTGGTTTATGTTTATTGATTGCTTGAGGACAAGCAAGCATAAGTATGAGGTATTTTGATGTTTGTATTTTTAGCTTAGTTTTTGAGTGTTTTTCTAGGTTGTTTAGTTTAGTTTAGTTTAGTCATGCTTTTGTGTTAGTTTTGTGTCTTTTAGATGAGTTTGCATATTTTGAGAAAAGTATGGAAGCTACTCTATTTTTGTATTTTTCTGTAGGTTTTGAAGCAAGTTGGAGCATTCTGGAGGCATTGAGATAAGGAGGAGACAGAGGAGCATGGCGAGCTAGAAAGGAGACAAGGACATGGGAAGAGACGACCCCGGAAAATCCAAAAGAAGCTGTGAAGAAGAACATGTGAATATTCAAGAAAACAAGATCAAACAGGCTCATTACCGACCCTGAGGGGTTCGGTACCGAGGCTTGCATGAAAAGATTTGGCGAAAAATTCAACAAGAGTCTACCGACCCTGATAGGGTCGACACCGAGGTCCCCTGTGTCGATAGGCATAGCCGACATCGAACTTTTAATGATTTTATTCCGTAATCTTTTAGTTTTAGAAAGTTCTATCTTTATGGAAACTTTTTAGATAGCTTTTCTAGTATAAATATTCTTGTCTTCAGTAGTTTTAAGGGGGTTAGTTGGGCGAATTGAGAAGAGACGTGAGAATTCCTTCAAAAACACGCACCTTTTTCTCTAGTTTGCTGATTTTAGATTGTTCTTAAGGAAACTTGGTGAAGAAGTTTGTTAGTACTGGTTGTTTTCTGAGACAAGAAGTGTTATTAATTCAATTAAGTTTAGTTTTGATTCAAAGTTATGTCTTTATTTAAGTATTTTGTTTGTTTTTCCTTAAGCATGTGTAAGTAGTCTTCTTTTCTAGGATCAGGGTTGAAAACCCGACATGATTGTGCATGAATGATGATGTGATGAATGATTGAATGCCTTCTATCTATTGTCTTCTTGTTTTGTGCTTATGCTTTGATGAAAGTCAAGGTAATTCGAGTTTATTGCTTAATCGAAAGAGAAAGTTATGAATTTGAATGTTGATAATGTTTGATAACAAAAGTTACAAACTTTGGATAAAAAATAAGTAGAAAGTGAATTGAATTATGAAAATAGATTGATTTAGTTGCTTTAATCAATGAAAATTGATGACTTTATATTCAAGGCATGATATTTATGATTCACATTATCTTGATTGCATGATTGTGTTGTGGTAGGCCCTTGTCCTAGATCTTTTTCTCTTATTCGAAATTTCATATTACCCTCTGTTTTGCGTCATTACTGAGGTCTTCTACTCGGTACCGAACCTGCGTTTTCTGTGTTTGAATTGCTTCGTTGATTGTTCAGTAGATCATCGATACCAACCCTGATAAGGTCGGTACTGACCTATTTTATCCGTTAACTAGTCGTTATTCCTTGTTTTGTTTCTGTTTTGTGTGTTCTTTCGCTTTATAGATTAGTAGTTAAACACAACCTTGCTTCCTGTGGGCGATCTTGACTCCCTGTACTCAGTGGGGTCTTGACTAAAAATTTATTTGCTGTTAAGTAAATCCCTCTCAATAGTTTATGTGAGCGAGTGTTTTCACAAGAAAATCAAACACTTTCGTGTGATATCATGGAGCGTCTTCCACGTGTGCAAGTGAAGGATCCTCAAGATCCATGGCTGGATGGTTTCGTCCAAGTGAAGGAAGAACCACAAGACCATGGCAAGATGGCTTCGTCCAAGTTGAGAAAGAAGAGGAATCGTTTGACTTGAACAAGGTACGTTTTGTTCTTGATAGAATCGTCTTTTCAACGCTTCTATTGTCGTTTTGGTACGTTTTATCTCGCAATAATATTGCGGAATCCCTTGGCATGGAATAGGGGCAATATTCATTGAAGGAAAACCCGGATTATTTGAGTGACTCATTGCCATTATCCAAGATAACTTTATAAATTGTTTTAACTAGGATCGGTGGTGATTACCTTTATGGTCTACTCCCAAACGAGATTACCCTTCGGGGTCTACTCACGAGATTACCTTTCGAGGTCTACTCAAACTGCCTTGTCATACAAGGGCCGACTTTTACTTCAACTTGACTATGCAAATGCTATTCTTATACCCTTAAAATCAACATTCTTCAACAAATATTATGTTTATGTTTTTTTTTGCATTGTTGTCTTTGTTTTGTTAAGTTTGAGGATTTGGCTAAATGAGGGGATAAAACGGTTGATGACGTGACCTCTTACTTGAGGGAAGTCAAGATCGAACCCCCTAGTCCCATAAGGCCAACCGAAGTGGACAGCGGAGGGCTCTAAGACTTCGATGATTGGCGTGAAGAGTACAACCGTGGCATGGTGTATTGGGATTGGTACATCACTAACGTGAGGGTTGAACCCAATCTCGAGAGTGTTAAGGGAAAGGAGGTTTTTGCGCCTCAACCCTCCAAGGCTATGAAGGCTTGTGATCCTAATCATGGACATGAGGGAAGGCAAGGGTACTCGAGGTTCAAGCGGCGCACGAGGTCAAAGGCAAAGCACACGTGTGCCAAACCTAGGATGAGCGTACCAAGGCCGAGCCTTTGGGGGATGGAGGAGCCGTTGTTGGTGGCACCTATTAGGCGAACGTCTATGGGGATCGTAGGCCAATAAGGTCGGTCTATTGCTCACTATGTGGTGTTAGGCTTTGTTCTTGATTTATGCATAGTTATATTTTCCTTTTGTAAACGTGTGTGTGTGTGTGTTTTAGCATAGAAAGTGTGCTTTAAATTTATGTATGTGTGTACCTTGAATAAAGGGTAATAGTGTATGATTGATCGCTTGAAAGTCGATCATGTAATGATTTATGTTTGTAATAATAAACTATGGTTTGATATATAAGAATGATCTTAACAACATGTGTGCAAGAAGAGGACTAAGTCCTATTCTTAAGATCTACTTTGAAAAGTTGATTCTTGGTTCATTCTCTTTTGGATGATCCTAAACAGATTACCCTTGAGTCGACCAATCTTTGATTGGGACAACTCATGCTCTAGACTACCTTCGGGTCAACTAGAGTAATTAGACTACCTTCGGGTCTACTAATGTAAGGGTCTACTGGATTGCCCCCACGTGAGAGGGTTGACATATGTTGGCTATGAATACACTAAAGAATACATAAAAGAGATGGTGAGAGTCTCTTTGATAAGATGCATGTGGAAGATCACTTATGTGATTTCATGAAAACCATGCTTCTTATGGAAAGGAAATGTGATAGTCTTGATTGGTTTAGATTAAGATTTCTTGCATAATTATATTGAGCAATGAATTCATGAGAACCATATCTCGTATGGCTTAGTCGAACAAAAGTTTGACAAAGATTGAAAGTGTCAAGTGCGTAGGCTTTGATACTTTAGCACGACTAGGATCGATCATGGCTTCACCGGTCTTGTCATGCGCTTATGTCCTCAAAGGATAGTGACTTGAAATTAAAATGAAGTATGGATTGTTGTTGACTTGTCTAAATGTAGACATGAAATGTGCTTTGAATATTAATTAATGTCAAAAGAATTTCCATGATATGGAGACCGGCGCAAGTTTTGTCTTTGATTAAACCTAGACGCGTCCGTGTTTTGGGCAAAGGCGCACCGAGGAGTACCAAGTCTCGATACCGTTCTCTATGGCTCTTGACGTTAGTAGTCGTGACAACTAATGTGCGCCATATGCACGCCCGTGATGGGACAAGTGATTCGACCCTCTCGGCTCTAGGCGCTCGGAGGCACCACGTAAGGATTGAGTCGAGAGTGTGCAAGGCCGTGGTTTTGACATGCCCACGGTTTTGAATGTGCCTTGGCACGCCGGGACTAGGTGCTTGGTGCTTGGCATGGTTGGGCTTGCGACAAGGTTAAGAGTTACTTGTGCCAAGTTGATGTGTCACCCCTTTGGGTGCGCGGCGCTCATTGGAGTCGCCTTTTGGCGAGCTTCGTGGCACGACTATGGATAGCACAAGGTGTGCCGAGGCTGATCACAATCGAGCCTTGTCCATGGAAGGTGCTCAGCGTGTGGCGTCGTTGCACGGTTTTGGTGGTTCATGGGCGTGCCTGCAAGGGGCACTTAAATTTGATTGTATAATTAATGGAATCATACTTGAAGTCATGAAATGTTTCCTGATTTTGGAGATGTTAAAGAGTTGTGATTGAGTTTTAAAACTTGGATTATCACATACCCCATTAGGCTCTTAGGGTGGCTCATGTTCATTAGGTTGGATTGATAGAACTTGTTTGAGAATTTTGAAACACTGGTTTTAGAACTTTCAATTTGACAAGTAAATGTTCTAGAAAAGACCTATGAGGACGTGTGATCCATCCTTGGATCCAAGGAAAGAAAAGGAAAGTGTCAATGCGCCATGAAGGCTTGATATTGACAACTTTGTTATATTAGTTATATGGTTAAGTTGACCATTGAGATGACTAAGGCATGAATAATGGCATGTTTAGTGAAAGAAAAATCTTAACATGTGTAGTGAACACTTGTGATAAGATAAATGTCTTGTGAGCATAATTCTTTAAGTTTCTTTGATAAAAGATTTCTAGGAAAAGGAAGAATTAAATCATCTCATACTTTTGTATGGATGATGATCCTATGGAATTCCCAATGAATTGGTGGTTAGGATGAAAGTGGTACATGAAGTGAAAAGCTTTATGTTAAAATGGCCAAAAAGAAAAGAATGTCATTTGGGAAGTCTTCCTAAAGACTCTATGTATATGCTTATAGCATGACAAAACTATAGTAAGTTTAATAACTCTAGTTAAGGAGTTTTAATAAGTCTATATGCAAATGACATGGCTGATTTGGTAAAAACCAAATGAAATGGATGAGATTTGAAGAGTCTTGTCTATGAAGTTCTTCATTGATAAATATGAAGATGCCAATGTGAAAAGGTGAAGGTGAATTAGTTTTTCTAAATCTTCATTTGGATTAATAATACATTGGAAAAGGAATGTAAATTCCATGATTTAAACATGATTGAGACATCTATGGCTCAAGAGATACACGGTTCTAAAGTGTATGTATGTGTGTCAAGACTTGAAGACGTTCAAGTGATAAGGTGTTGATACCTTGACTGGCCATTGTCAAAGGTATGATGTTTTTAAATACTTGAGACATTGGATGTGTGGAAATACTTTCCAAATATTGGAAGGTTAAAATGTAATTTGGATCACCTAATTATGGAAGACCTTTAGTCGACGATTGGTCATGAATTCCCATTTGGATGATGGGTGCACATTCTTGAGAAATCTCAAGAGGCAATCTTGCATATGATTCAAATTTGGGTCGGAATTTCACATTTAGGTGTGAAGGGATATTATTTTGAGAATTAATTCACACTTAGAGTCAACTCAATTGAGTTTTGATAAACACAATAAAGTTGTTGATTTCTCTACCGAGAAAATTAGCATAAGGATTTGTGTTAAATTCAATTTGAGGGACGGGGTTAAAATCCTAGTGATCAATATATGACTTGGACGCCTAATTCTCCCTTATCAAAAGTAAGGGCTGAATTCAATGTGGTAAGCCAAGGACATATGGTTGGAGAGCATAAAATGCCCATGAAAGGAGATGATCTAGCCTACATAAAAAGGGGAAGTTTTGAAACTTTGTTTCATTAATGAAACTTTGGAAAGTGCCTTGGTAGGAGTACGTTAGAAGTTTCAACAAAGCATATGTGGAAGTATAAGGCTTCTTCCAAGGGAGTTCTAGGACTACTCACCTAAAAGTATATGTGAAGTGGATATGGGATGTAAAAGCCTTTAAAAGCATCCAGTTTAAAGAATAAACGTTAGGTAAACTCATGTCGTACTATTACTTGATGTACTTAGACAAGTTGATGTGGTTCAATTCTTAAAACACCACGATTCTTTAGTGCACAAAGTTGATAGCTACAAGCTGTGAATTCAAATGCATGGGACATTTACTTCTATGATATAGAGTTTGGAAAAATTTACGAGTCTTGATGACATTGCTCAAATGGGGGAGGAATGTTGGTGATTTGTGAAAAGTCATCAATCCCATTGTATACATGTTGAGGAAAACAAGTCACAAAGGAATGTCGATTGAGAAGATTGAAGTAAAGTGGTCATAGAAAAGAAAAGAATTCAAGAGATTCACACCGATACCGAGGCATAGAACCTCGTATGCAATGGTGCATGACAAAGGGCGCATGGCAAGTGGCACAAGCAACGGCGCGACGGTGCATGGTGTGTGCGCATGCACGATGCAATGGTGGCGACACGAGTGTGCGGGCTGCTGGGGCGCGCCTATGCCTTGGCGATAGGCATGATCGAGTGTGTGTGGCTGTTTGGAGCAAGGGCATGGTGCTTGTGGCGCGCCTAGGTTTAGGCACAAGGTGCCGAGTGCGTGCATTGAGCTAACGTTTGGTTTTGAGCATAGTAAGAAGAGTCCTATAGCTTTGTGCAAGTTTAAATGAATGTTTGGAAGCTTCTCTAAGCTTGGTGAATGTATTATACAAAGACCAAAGCATGAGAATAGCTTGGCACATGGTTATGAATACTAGAAAGGAGTTTGAAGGCTTCAAAGTAGTTTTAAGTTAGCTCTAATAGCTTGACTAAGCTCTTAACTCATAGAACGAGCTTTATAGGAAGCTCATGTAGCTAGGGTTTAGCTCAAGGATGCTCAAACTAGCTAAGGTTAGCTCAAATAGCTTGTAAGTTAGCTCAACGAGCTAAAATTCAGCTCAAGCCAGCTCAACTAGTTGGTTGCTAGCTCAACTAGCTGAGGGTCAGCAACAGTGAAAATCGATAATAGGTGGAACATCGGGTGAAGGAAGGGGTACTCGAGAGCCAGAGTGTGTTCAGATGTTCCCCTATCCCCTTTCTTCTTGCCTATTTGTAGTCTTCTTCACCCCGGAGAGACGTTACCCAGCTCCCATATCCCGGATATTTCGCCATCATCATCAATGTGTTAGCTGTTACATGCGCCTTCCTCGCCCGCTACTAACGTTTAGATTTTTATATCAGAAATAGATCTCTTTTCTTGTTATGCCGGCCCAATTTCATTTGGCCCAACAGTTTGTACGAGCACATATGAGTCTAGTATATAAGCTTTATAAGACTCCATCCAAAAACTAATTAATAATAGAAAGAGTAACCCAAAATATAAATATACTAAGTTTGTTTCTCTTTCGCTTTTTAACGTTTGATATGTTTTATTTTCATCTGAATAGTTTTGTAGCACATCTTGTCTAAAGTTAAGATACCTTTCATTATTAATCATTTATTGTTCAAGTGCACTATATTTAATGAGTATAAAATGAGCGCAAACGCGTATAAATGAATAGGGACTACAATGTGAAATCAATAGAAAGACGTGATTGAATTAGGAACAAACAATTTAGCTGTTGGGAAGAGGGTTTAAAGTGAAGAGAGAGACGTAAAAATATATTGGTATTAGCATAATTTGCAGCAATCTAATTATGCTTGGAAATGTGACAACGCAAGCAGCAGTGCTGGTTGCAATGTTACTTCTTGTAGTTATGGGGGTTGTCAATGCTTCCACAATCAATGTGTGAGTGTTGAACAAGAAATTGTGTGTTTAAATTAAATAATTAAATTAAGGGTAATGATGTGTACGTATTTATGATGGCATATCTATTACTAATAACTAAAGCCGAAACAATTTCTATCACCACGTTGCGCCACATCAACCCTTTATTAAAATAAAAATTTTAAATAGTTAATTATGCAAAAAATTTATCTCCAAGTAAACATGCAGATAAAATAATATTTGAAAAAATTTATCCCCAAATAAACATAAAGATAAAATAATATTAGTAGATTTGATCAATTTAGATAAAAAAACATATTATATTTATTATATTTGTAAGATATAAATTAAGACAAAATATGTACACATGATCACATATATATATATATATTTTAAATAAAAATAGCCATACAAATGATAATATCTTTGAAATATGGATTATGTGTTATTTTAAATAATTAATATTTTTAAATAAAGATAAAATATATCTGTCATCATATTACATCACATCACCTTATAGTAAAATAGCCATTTAAGATAGTGATATTAAAAATATATCAAAAATACTTTTTTATTTATTTGTGATAACTTGAACAATATAGGTAGAAAAATATTAAATCAGTTAATTCGAAATTTAAATAAAAATAACGAAAATAATTTTATCATTGTCCTTTTATTTATTTATGGAAAATACTTATCTTAAATCAAATTTTAATAAAAAAAATTTAAAAAAATTCATGATCTAGATAATTGCTTGCCTAAATTGAATTTGGTTAAAAAAACTTACATTATCTTTTCCTTAATTTTCATTTTGTCTTATTCATGTAAATATAGAAGATTTGTTATCTTTACAAAAATTCGATCTTTATTCATATTTTCTTATTAATTATCTTTTTAAATTCAATATTAATTTTCTATAAATAAGAATGATAACATTTTAAATTTTCAACCGTAAATATGTTGAGTTTTATATATTAGTTTTTTATCTATAAATATGAAAGTTAAATGCAATATTGTCATTAAATTTTAATGTCTTAGTCACCATATTGTTAGTTACGAAATTGTTTATATTAATATTTTATCCATAATTATTACAACCGTTTTATATAATATGAACCGTAATAAATAAAAATTATTGATCACTTAATCTTAAATCAGTTAATCACTATCCAATATTATCCATATATTTTACACATAAAAATTACTAACTTAATCTATTAGAGTAAAATAGATAATTGTTTATCAATAAATGTGGTAAATATAAAAAAAATTATATAATTTTTCTATTTGTAAGTATATTTTTAATTATAAATTTTTAATATTAAGTTCTTATCCATAAGTATGGAAAATATAAAATAGTAATTTAGTATCCCAAATACCTTTTTTTAATTTAATACACCATTTAAATTAATATTAAATTTAAAACTCAACATATTTACGAATTTTCAATATTAAATGAAATAGGTAACTTTTATATCCATGAGTATGAAATATGGACCATATTTTAAATTGCGAATTTTCAATATTAAATTTTCTTATTCTTTTATATTAACTATCAATTCAAAAGTATAATAAGTTTTTTAATTAATATGCGACATATTTTTAATCATGTATTTTTATAGTAATTATCAGATTTTTTATATTAATTTTATCATTTATAAGTATGATAACAACTTTAATTAATATTGACCATGTTTTCATAATAATTTTGGATTTTTCAATATTAATTTTCTACAAATAAGAATGATAACTTTTAAATTTTCCATCTATAAATATTTTGTTATTTATATATTAATTTTTTATCCATAAATATGATAGTTAAATGCAATATTGTCATCAAATTTTAATGTCTCAATCACCATATTTTTAGTTACTAAATTTTTTATAATAATATTTCTATTCATAAATATGACAATTTTTTTAATTAATATGTACCATGTTTTTAATTGTAGATTTTATATTAAATTTTTAGATTTTCTTATATTAATTTTTTGTTCAGAAGTATGATAACTTTTTAAATTTTCTATTCATAAACATGTTGATTTTTTATACTAATTTTCTATTAATAAGTATGACAATTTTTTAATTAATTCGGTATGGATTTGTTGTGTCTTACAATATATTAAATTTCTATTCATAAGTATGTTAACTTTTTATATTACGAATACGTACATAAATAAATAAAAGTTATTGATCCTTTACTGTTAAACCGATTAATCGGGTGAGTTCAATTGAGTTTAGGTTCAGTCATTTCGGATTCGTGTTGAGTACGGGTTCATGTCGTTAAAATTTATGGATTGATTGAGTCAATTCATTGCGCTTTTTGTGCGTGTTCGAGTAAACCCTACGAGTTAAGAGCATCAACTTTTTTATAATTATTACATAAATATTACAAACAACATTTTAAAAAATAAGATATTATTGGTATACATTTTGCGTATCCCTTAATAAATAAGTAAAAAATTATTAGTCCCTTAATGTTAAACCAATTAATCGAGTAGCTAGATTCAATCGGGTTCGGGTTCGAGTTTAGTTTTGCTTCGATCTTGCCATTAAAATTTACAGATAAATTGAGTCCATTAGTTGTGGTTTTTGTGCAGGTTTGAGTCGTCCTAACAAATCGAGAGCGTCTATTTTTAATGATTATCAAAATAGCATTATATCAAAATAATATCTTGATAATAAAACAATATTATTTTTACTATTTAAATTGTAATACTTATATCATATGTAAATTAATATATTAGTACTTTTTATTTAAAAAAAGCCCCCGGGCAAGGCCCGGGTCATCAACTAGTTTAACCTTAAATTGAAATCAAAATAAAAGATGGGTTTGGGCTTAGCTTGAATGGGCTACATATACATATAAGGCCGGATACCGGTGAGTCGGTAGATGGATAGAGAGGCCTTTTCTTGGTTATTGTGTGGTGTTGGTATAATTACTTTGGTAAGGATTAATGACTCTTATCTAGCTAGTACATTATAAAGAAAAAATTATGTCGGTTGAAAAAATTGCGCCACGTGACATTCATTAAATAAAGTAATATTATATTTTTAATAATAAATATTATAATTACTTGTATTAGTTTTTCTATATATCCAATTTTTTATAAGATATTAGCTTGATCTATATGTTGGTATTTTTTATGTATCTTTTTAAATCTCTTAACAAGATTTGGGATCCAGTTATATAATTTTTTATCTATATGTTGATAATAATTTGATCTAATATTTGCTATATTAATTTTATGAATAATAAATTTTTTTTATCTTTTAACAAGACTCGGACTTCAAGTATATAATTGTTTAATCTATATGTTGATAAAGTATGGAACAAAATCTTAAACATTGTTTTTTATAAATTACATAATTTTATTACGATATTTTATACAAGTGTTTTAAATTTTTTATTAATATCCTAATATTGTATTAATCTTTAGTAAAATTATCCTATGAGTATCACAGGGATTCAACTAGTTCACTTTAAAATTTGAATCAACACTAAATTTTTATTTTTTTTTGTCTAAGGCTTTTCACTAAAATAAAATTTACAAATTCAATATTTAATTATTTTAAATCATATTCAAAATTTATGACCTAAGTTAAAATTTTACACAACCCTTTTAATTATTTAAATATCTTAAAATAAGCAAAATTATTTTGGTAGAATATACAACTCTCTTTCACTTTGAAATATATGACTAACTAGTTTATGACCCGTACCCTGTACGGGATGTATTTTTATTTTTGTAGTAATCTTTATAACTTTTTTAAGATGATAAATCTAAATCAAATGCATTTTGTATAACAAATAATCATGAATACTAATTTTACCATGTCATGTAGTTTGATGGTAGAGTTATATCATGCTTTGATATCAAATGATATTTATAGTAGTTAAGACATGTTTTATATTGATAATTTTAATTAAGATTTAAAATATTGATTGTAATTGATAGGTTGAATAAATGATATGCAAGATTTAGGACATTCAATTGAAGTCTATATTATAGAAGACGAAGAATATTTCATGGGCAATGTAAATGAATATACATTAATTGATTATTTGTATAATTAACAAAAAATACATGAAAAATTAAAAAAGTATTAGATAAAATAATGTTAATGTAATTCTAAATCTATCTTGAAATACTATTACATGGTAGTATGGAAGATCTTTTTATACAAATAGTTGTCGTACTTGAAGTGTTGTTATTTTCATCACAAATCAAATCTGTTACTTGTGACCCTTGAAAAGGTTACTTAAAGTTGTCCATGGATAAATATCGGCCTTGGAAGGTATAAACCAACGTGTATAAGGGATTGGTCTTGGCTTTTGTTGATTGCCATTGTAAAATAGGCAATGAGAGGGAATTTCCTACATCATAACTTAAAAGGAAATGTAATTTCGGAAGACGTAAGAAGCACATAGGGATATAATTATAACCTTGAATCCAATATTTGTGCCATAAATGATCTTAACATCAATGGTGTGTGTCATTAGCCTTGTGACGACTAATCTTGTGTCATTGCATAATCCATTAGATTGATCGATATCACAGAGTAAAATGACGTGCACTCCTACCTTAAGTTTAAGACAATGATTTGGAATTTCAGAGATTCTAATAGTATTGAGATATTCAACTGAATATAGATCGTCATCATCATGGTGGTTTCCATCTATCGGGTAAATACTACCTGAGCTCAACTATACTTATTCTTCTCTAGGAAATAAGGACATAATATAATCATTAACTTTCTCTACAACTTCATGTGTAGGTGCAAGGATGGTTCTTTCCTCAAAGCACTTAGAATCTTTCATGTTGCCAACAATTGAAGGGTAGATAGATTCAACTATTGATGCAATTGGATCCACTGTCTTTTTAATCAATAAATCATTTGGAATTTTTATTGTTGCTTCTCCATCATTAGGACCTCCTATTGTACCATCTCCGACACTTAGAATCCATTTATGAAAATTATCTCAGACTATTTAAATTAGAATTTGCTAACCTATCTTGAAATCTCGTATTTTTTGTCAAGCGAAGCACTTTACAGTGTGCCCACAAGTGGGAAGAATTAATTGTGGTTGAAATAATATGTTGTATTGTGCCTTTAGGAACCACCGGTAAGATTTGTCTGAAATCTCCACCAAACACAACCACTTTACCACCGAATGGTTTTTCTAAACTTCGCGGGTTAGAGTGTCTAAGGACATCCCTTAAACCTCTATCAATGCCTCGAAACAATGTTTGTTACTCATTCGAGCTTCATCCTATATAATAAGATCTGCCTTAGCTAAGAGCTCGGCGATTGGTGTGCCTGGCTTGATTTCACAACTTGAATCCCCATGTATATTAATAGGTATAGCAAACCTAGAATGTGCGGTTCTACCACCCGGAATTAATAGAGAAGCTATTCCACTTCAAAGCTACAATGAGGATAATACCTCCTTCGCAACGTATTGCACCAGAAATTGGTCATTTAACAGTGCCATAGCATAACAAGCTTTTTTAAAAGGCGGATAAAGGACATCGTTGATAGTCCTAATATCTTCATAAGATTTTGGACTTTGAAAAGACAAATATAAAATGCAAAAATGTTATATATGTACTTACAAATTACAACATTGTTACTTAAATGCTTTAATATCCTCACTTGTATGCTTTAATGGAATTCATGGCTCTTGCGTCCACTTTCTTCTTTTGTTTTTTTTTTCCAGCTTTTATGGAAGGCAATGTCCTAAGCACCTTCACCATAGTTTATAAATGGTACAATATAAAAGATAGATATTATCCTTAAATAATAATAATTTAATCAATTTTGGGTTTGTTTGGATCGCATGCATTATAATGCCATTTTGCATTATCTTGTATTAATTTGATATTACATTATAGTATATATTAATGAACTTTTTCATTATCTTGCATTATTTTAGATTACGTATTAGTTTGGTCAGTCTGTTAAGACACCTTAATAGTAGTGTATAGCATATATCAATGAAATTTAGTAAAAATAATAATGATAATATTTCTTTAATAAAACATGTATTAAACATAGAAAACAGTCCAATAGAGTTTTACATTTAGTGAGGCAAAATTTATTATAATATATGTGATCCAAACAGGCTCTTTATGTGATAACGCAATAGATTAAATAAAGCAAAAAAAATTCATATGATATCTATATTGTTATATCTTTAAAAAAATAATTCTATACTTCTACCAAATAAAAATCATTCTATACTATCCTTAAATAATAATAGTAATTTTATGTGATAAAGCAATAGATTAAATAAAGCAAAAAAAATTCATATTATATCTTTGTGGTTACAATATTCTATCTTTAAAAAAAATCATTCTATACTTCTCTCAAAAAAAATCAATCTATACTATCCTTAAATAATAATAGTAAATCATTCAAAGAAAGATAGATAGTATCCTTAAATAAGAGTCCGGTTCATGTGCGAATGAGCGCTCATGTGCGAAATAAGAAAGAACAAGAGCCGTTGGATCAAGAAAAATCAAAGGCGTTGATCATTTCACTTAAAAAGGGGGAAAAACGGCACGGGCGAATTTTTGGCGAATTATTCGCGTATTTTTGAAAAAAACGGAAATAGGACACGCACCTAGATTGTTCATCGAAAATGTGGATTTGTTCATCAGTATTGTGGATTTGTTCATCAATACTACGTATTTGTTCATCAACAATGTGGATTTGTTCATCAACACTTTGGCATATTTGTTCATTGGTTTTGACATATTTGTTCATCGGTTTGTGCATATTTGTTCATTAGTAACATCAATTTGTTCATTGGTTTATGCATATTTGTTCATTGATACATGCATATTTTTTCATTGTTATATTCATATTTGTTCATTGGTTTTGGCATATTTGTTCATCGGTTTGTGCATATTTGTTCATTGATTTATGCGTATTTGTTCATTGCCTTTTTCATATAATTGTTCATTGCTAAATGCATGTTTGTTCATTAGTAATCTCTTAGCATACACCATATTATTGCAAAGTCAGATTTTTTATCTATTATTCTTTGTATTCAAGTTTCTAAATCAAACTTATCTTGTTTAGGTACTACATTGAGCACTTCATTCGTATTGACAAGTTAGCCTTAAAGCACTTCATTTGTATTATCCTTTGCATTCAAGATAGCCTTAAAAGCACAAAATAAATACAAAAAATGCACAAATAGATAGTCCTAAATGTACAAGTTGATGATATTAATAGTCCTAAATGTACAAATTGATGGTATTGACACATAAACATAAGTATATTTCTATTCACAAATAGGATATATCAATGAACAAACAAGGTTATATCAATATACAAATAGAAATATATCAATGAACAAATATGGGTATATCAATGAACAAATAATGGTTTATCAATGAACAAACAAGGTTATATCAATGAACAAATAGTAGTATATCAATGAATAAATATTGGTATATCGAAGCTAATTATATGTGCATCAAAAACTATATAATATTGTATTCATACACATAAATAAGGTTAAAAAATTAAAAAAAAAAAAAATTTCAATATCGATGAACATTGTTATCAAAAACTCGATGCACAAATAGTTAGTATTGATGAACAATTGGTCAATATTGATGAACAAATCGCTAGTTTTGATGAACAAATTGGGCGCGTCTCACAAAAACGTATTTTCGAAAAAATCGTGAATAATACGGGAAAAATTTGTCTGTGGCGTATTTTATTGAAAAATACGTGAATAATACGGGAAAAATTTACCCGTATCGTATTTTTTTTAATGAATGTTTAATCTAGGACGTTGATTTTTTGGAAGGAACGAACGAGATTTATTCTCAATTCTCACCTGGGCGCCCATTCGCACGGAACTCTTCCCCCTTAAATAATAATAGTTTAATAAATTTTATGTGATAAATTAATAGATTAAATAAAGCAAAAAATATTTTATATGATATCTTTATGGTTATAGTATTCTACATTATCTTTAAAAAACTCATGGTATACTATCCTTAAATAATAATAGTTCAACAGATTTTATGGGATTAATTAATAGATTAAATAAAGCAAAACAATGTTTTACACCACATAAATAAATAAAACGAATTTAAATGGGATAACTAAATGTTGAAAGCATTTAAATTATCCTATCTATAAGAAAATCATTCAATGAGGAATTTAAAAAATATCTTTAAAAATAATAATTCAACATTGAGTTTTAAATAAATCTTATCTTTTTCAACATAAGTAAATTATATAAAAGAAATTTAATTAGTTTTAAAAAAATTTATCTTTAAAAAATAATATTCAACGTGGAAGTTAAAAAAATCTTATCTTTTACCACATAAGTAAATTAAATAAAAGAAGTTTAATTGTGAGACTAAAATCATTCAACGTTAAATTATATAAAAATTCTATCTTTAAGAGAAAAAATCATTCAACATGAAAACATGAAATTTTAAAAATAATCTATCTTTAAAACAAAACATTTAATGTGAAATTTGAAAGAAAAAAAATCTTTTTCCACATGAAATAAATAAAAGAAATTTAATTAAAAATATATTTTTTAAAACATGAGGTGGGGCCAGAATCAACGTGGTGGCTCGAAAACGGTCAACTTTTATAATACAGATTGATTAGTTATAGTAATGTAATATTCTCATTCATTATCGTTGCGGTTTCACAACCTTTTCTAAATACAAATCCAATAGTATCTTTAAAATAGCCCAATATATTAGTACCCTTGGGTCAATCAATTTTTTTTTGTCTTAGTTTCACTAATATAAAATTTAAGAATTCTATATATTAATTATTTTAAATCAAAATCGAACGTATGACCTAAGTTATAAATTTATGAAAAAAACTCATTACTATAATATATATATCTCAAAATAAGCAAGATTATTTTAATTTTAATTCATTTATTAGAATATACAACTCACTCGTTAATTTTAAGATTTCAATCAATACTTTAAAATAAATAATTTATCCACCTTTATCATACTAAACACAACCTATGTAATTATTGTAAATGTAATAACCTCATTTAATATCAGTGTAATTATTCTCAACTTTCTTCTTGATTATTTTAATATTAATTAGTTTAAATTAAAAGTACATATTTTATTGTTGTCTTCGATTTTTCACTAAAATGTTATTTAAGAACTCAATATAGTAATTAGTTTAAATAAACGTCAAACTTATTTATTATTTCAATTCAAAAATTATTTATTATTTTAATCACCAGTGGGTGGAGTTGAAGACGAACGACGTCACCAATCCAATCGTCGGAAGGTCTCGGTGCTGAGAGCGATTCCGACTGAGGTTTTAGAAAGAATGAAGTAAGAAAAGAAAAAGAAAAAGAAAAAAAATACTAAACCGACACGCACTTAATGGGGTACTAACGGGAGATGGACCATGGGTGGTCAAATTTTAACGGAATTGTTTTTATGTGTGGTTTCTAGTAAATTGTTATTATGCGGGTGGTTAAACGCAATATGGCCTATCTTACGGGTGATTTCCGACAAAAAAACTCTAAAAAAATGTATTTCGGTAGGTTAGGTGAGATCAGTGGCGTAGCCAAGAATTTATGTCATTGGGGGCTAAATTCCGTTGATAATTTTTTTGGCTATAGAAATATTCCTGGCAAAGCCATAAAAATTTTTTTTGTGTTTTTTAATAAAATATAGAAAAAATTTGTATTTTTCTGTATATAAAAAAATTATATATAAAATTTTGTATTTTTATGTATAAAAAACCATTTCAATATATTATATATATATAAATTTAATTTTCTATTTTCTGACCAAATAAATTAATTTTTATCAAATAACCTGGTTTTTCTTACTATATTTTTTTAAAAAAAAATTGAAAATCCCAGTGGGGGCTACAACCCCCACTGGGCATGAACTAAATCTGCCCCTGGGTGAGATCAATTCATGTATGTGTGTTGTTGTGGGTGATGGTGCTCTTGCGCATATTGGTGTGGCATCGACGAGATTACTCAGTGGCGACGGTGGTGTTAAGAGAGGAATCTCGACGGCAGGCGTAGGAGTCGGAGATGGAGGTAGTGAAAGTGATTAAAGATGATTGTTCACTATACACATTAGGGGATTGGGATTTTGGAAAACCAACCAAATAATGTTGTTTTAACACCAATTCATCCAAACATTCTTTATCAACATTCATGTGTTTTAATATAGTGTTATATTTTCATTTAATGCAAACTGAAATTTAATGCATGGGAGTCAACAGGCCCATATAGATACTCTAAATTGGATAGAAACGGACGACGAGGAGGGGATTTGAAGAAGCAAGAAAAGCAAGAAATGGGAAAAATGAAGCCTGCAAAGACCAACAAGACTCCAGAGAGAATAATTGATGGGTTTAGTAGCCGACGGCAAAGCGACAAAACGACAACGTCAATATATTTGAATTGAAGCGCTTGCCCTCTCTCAAACGACGTCGTTTTTTATAATATACTTTACTTGAAAATGCCCTAAGGCACAAATTAGTATCTCCCTCAGTCACTCCACTAGTCCACTGAGCCGCTGTGGTCTTCTCAGTTCTCCCCCTTTCCCCTCCATAGCTGAGCAGCTCGACTCACTCGGTCCAACCCATCATCCCTCTTTATCTGTAATTGAGGAAATTTCACCCAAAGCAAGCTCTACAAACCCAGTTACAGAAAAGCAAAGTCCCATTTTTTAATTTTGCATAAAGATGGCAACTTTGAAGACCTGCCGGGCTCTGCTGGTGGTGGTGGCGGCGGCGCTGTCGGTCGCGGGCCTAGGGTGGTCGAAATCGACAATCGAGCCGTGCTCGAACTCGGACGCGTGCAATGCGATGGTGGGGTACACGCTCTACACCGACCTGAAGGTGTCGGAGGTGGCGACCCTCTTCTCGGTGGACCCAATCTCCCTCCTCCTCGCCAACTCCATCGACATCTCCTACCCGGACGTGGAGAACCACATTCTCCCTTCCACCCTCTTCCTCAAAATCCCCATTTCTTGCTCCTGCGTTAACGGCATCCGCAAGTCTCTCTCCACCCGCTACAAGACCCGCCCTTCCGACACCCTCTCTTCCATCGCCGACTCCGTCTACGCCGGCCTCGTCTCCGCCGACCAGCTCCAGGAGGCCAATTCCGCCTCCGTCTCCGATCCCTCCGTTCTCGAGGTCGGCCTCAGCCTGGTCGTTCCCTTGCCTTGCACTTGCTTTAATGGCACCGATAATGGCTTGCCCGCTGTGTACTTGAGCTATGTGGTCAAGCCTGTGGATACTCTGGCCGCCATAGCGGCTCGGTATCAGACCACCCTCACCGATTTGATGGATGTCAATGCAATGGGGACTCCTGCTATTGATGCTGGCGATATCCTCGCCGTTCCTTTGTCTGGTACTTTGGCCTTCTCTTCTCCTATGGTTTTTATTTAGCTTCCAGAATAGAATAGAATGATATGTGGTGCTTTAATTTGATGTTGTATGATGGTATGCGAGCAGCTTGTGCTTCTAACTTTCCAAGAACCTCGTCCGATTTCGGGTTGATTGTGCCAAATGGGAGCTATGCCATCACTGCTAGCCATTGTGTCCAGTGTAGTTGCGGACCTGCAAGTCGCAAGTAAGCCTAGCCTAGCTAGATTGGTAATAATGGCAAGTTCCACTAATTGATCAATTCTGTATGTGTGTGTGCAGCTTGTACTGCATGCCAGCCTCGCTGGCAGTGTCGTGTTCTAGTATGCAATGTCGGGGCAGCAATCTTATGCTTGGGAATGTGACAACGCAAGCCAGCAGTGCTGGTTGCAATGTTACTTCTTGTAGCTATGGTGGCTTTGTCAATGCTACCATATCGACTGTGTGAGTATTTCAATCGCATTTCCTCAGATTCATTTCGTGGTAAAATAAGGCGGTAGTAGATTGCTTACTTGTCATGTCATTGGAATCGTGTGTGCTGCAGGCTGTCGATGTCGCTGCAGCCTCGTTGCCCAGGTAAGACATGAATTTGCTTAGATGCAGTGTTTATACGATTAGAAATTCGAGTTGAGACATGATGATGATGATGGTGACGGTGCAGGGCAGGAATTGTTTCCATCACTCTCAGCGCCGCCTACTACAGTTGGGAAAGACGCCTCCATCTACTCTCCTTCCCCGGCACCAGCTGGATCTTCAGTCTCGCTGCCTCCGATTGGATCCCTTCCCGGGTTTACCCCGTCAGCAGCTGGACCAACTGGGGCCTTACCTGGGACTGCAACAGCAGCTTCAACCTTGCTGCTTCCACAATCTGCCTTCACCGCTATTTTCCTACTCTGTTGTATCTTCATCCTAGTGTAACCCAAATTCACTGCTTTTTTTTCATTTCCTCGACTTCGAACTCATTTTGGTTGGAGATATTGTACTGCATCTCTACCATCTATCTAGTGCACATTTTGTTCCTGTTTTGATGCTTGAATTGATATCCACAGCCAAGATATTTGAGAATGCGTAGTAGCCTATCATACACAATAAGTGCTTTTCTAACTAACAAAACCCACAATAAAAACCAAAATTGAAGTTTAGGATTTGTTCCGATGTCATGCAGTACAAAGAACTTCTGAATTAGCGGGCATTACAATTGTAGTATTGAAGTTCAGATGAATTGTGTAAAAGTCAACATGTGTAGAGCCAAAATGTTTTATTTCGAGTAACATCCAAACACCACTTTGCCTTCCAGCATAATAAGTATGGACCCAAAACAAAAGAAAGACTTTATTTTGAAACAATTTAAGGGCTCGATAATCTTGGTTGAGTTGACCTTAAACACGAGCAAAGTTCTTTAATGGATTTCAAATTCGAACACAAACATACCCGTATATGATGATTTGGGTTTTAACAAAAAAAAAAAAGAGTATAAATAATGTTTAACGAATGGATGAAGAGAATATAACTTATCACAACTCAGACTTGTTCAAGAGTGAAGTAGCGCAATCCTGCAAGATCTTCCAAGCTGCATTTACATGTCTCGTTTCAGTCAGCGGAGCCCCAACCGCAAAACGAATCACATATTTCCCTGAGAGAACCTGGAAAACAATTCCACTATCATTATCATGGCAAAAGAAAAGGACACAAGTGAAGTTTCAGGAGAAAAGATTGTATTGGGAAAATAGATGTAAAGTGCAAAAAACAACAGGATAATTTCTTTACTGTATGAGATATAAAGACGTCTCCAGTGGAGTTTGCAGCTTCCAAAAGGTCACGGTTTAGCTTATTTCCACGATCTTCATTGATTGTGGGTGGAAGCAACCGAAAACATACTAACGAGAACGTTAGAGGTGTAACTACCTATACAAGAAGAAACCGTCATGAAGGAATTTTTCTTTTATTTTATTTTTGTTAGTGTGGATTGCAATGAATTACCTCAAATCTTGGGTCTTGATGAACAAGCTCTTGGAAATGTTTGGCCAATGAGATGTGATTTCTAATGTATGATTGTAGGCCTTGGTGGCCGTACAATCTCAAAACCATCCATAGTTTCAGTGACCTGCAGAAAAGATGAGTTCACCAATAAGTAAATAAATGGATACGAAAGATGATTATATAATATGGGGTATTTCATAGACTGAAAATAATGGTGAACCTGAATCGACGTCCAAGAGGAATCTGCCAATCTTTATAGTCCACTGCCATCTTTGCCTCTGAGGCCTGGAATACAATTACAACTATCAGAATATACAATATTAATGCTTCTTTATAAAAACATTTTATATAAATGGAAACAAACTCAAAAGCAAAGTGCATAATTGTTCAATCTGATATGTTCCTCGTTATACAGTTTCAATGAAGTCTTCATTAGATACAAGTTTTTTGAATAAGAGGAGCATCTCTACTACTACTAAATATAGGTCAAGCCATCACTTTATTCATCACAAAACTAGAATCAAACACCAAGCAAACCCGATATATATGAAGGGTCAGAATGGAGTATTGTGAAAATATTCGGAGCATAAATTACCTTGTTTCTAAGATACTCTGGATTAGTGGACAGAGATTGAATCAGTGCATTTCGATCCTGTGATGTACTGATGTCAACAAGAAAGTAACAGAAGATTGTAGGAAATATGCATTGTGCTTGAGAATGCAACGGTGACAATTAATTTAATGGGTTTATATTCTATGCCCTCCATATTTAGAAACTCATGCCCTGAATTATAAAAGATAAACCCAATAATTGTTTTTAAAAATCTTTAAATCAATAGATGTAGATAATCTTTTCTAAATTTAGATTCTTCAGCTAAATATGGCAACTCAGATTACACATTCTGATTTATTATCTACCAAGCTCAGGTGTCAAAACATTTAATTTTAGACTTCTCAAATGGATGCAGCACCTTAATCCAGAGAGCTGAGCAGTCAAAATTTGTAAGGAGCCACTTGTGAGCATTCATGTTAAATGAGTCGGCTTCTTCAACACCATCAAGGTAGTGGCGGTACTCAGGACATATACAAGCACTTCCAGCATATGCAGCGTCAATATGAAACCACATCCCTTCACTCTGTCACAGATACCATCCTCCTTCAAAACACATTTTATGTAAAGTGGGACGGATTCAAGAAACATACACAACAAAACATAATTCAATGTCAAAACCAAAAGCTTACCTTGGCAATCTTTCCAAGAGCAGCCAAAGGATCAATTGCTGTTGATGAAGTGGTACCTACCTGAAAGCATCATGGCAGGCACCCTAATCAAACCAGATTATTCTAAAGCTTAGAAATTTTAATTTAACATGAAAAGAGATCACTAATCCTTCAGGATTGTGTTCTTAGATAGCATGTTCAATATTAATTTATATCAGAAAATAAATAGGGACAAAATAGTTTCAAAGGAAGAAGGGTTTAATTAAGCAATTTATATTACAAGTATTTCAGGCCACCGGATAATATGCTCTAAACATGGTTATATGGACATTATTGTATCTCAATCCTTAATTGGCAGCAAAATAATATTTTTTAGACTTAACACAAAAAAAATTCTTACAGTGGCACTCAAAAGGGTGGGTATGAATCCTGCAGCAATGTCCGATGATATGACTTCACCAAGTAAATCAGGAGAAAGGGCATAGTTAGTGGAAGCATCTGTTTTCAGCAGCTTACAATTCTCAGGATAAATTCCTGCAATCTGCCATTAGATGAGTAACTTAAAAACATGAAATATTAGACATTGAACGCTGTTGCATTCACCCAGATATATACAGAACATATGCAATCTTAAAAATGACAAATAGATTAAAAAGGCTCCAGCAATAAAGATATATCTCATAGCTAATAGAGTAGATTTATATAGAGTGACAGCAAATGGTTTACCTGACTGGCTTTCTGTACTGAAGAATGTGCTTGGTCTGATGCATAAACAACAAGTTTACTAAGGCAATCTCTTCCATACTTGCTCAGCATTTTGTCACGTGCAGCCAGGATTACCACAAGAACAGCTTCACTAGCAGTTCCCTGTATCACACCACCGCCTTGCCCTACAGTATAAGGGCAACCCCTTTAGAGAACCCAAAATTGGTTCTTCAATTATCCTTTATATTTTTTTTCCTGATCTTTTCTCTTTTTCCTTTCCTCCTATATTTTTGAAGAACAAAATCAAAATTTTCTTCACCAAAAAAAATAAAGTGGACCCATTTGAGCTAAATAACCATAGAGAGGACACCATTGTGTGGGTGCTTCTAACATTGAAGAAGCAGATGATTTCATATTGCCACTTAGGCTAACATGTAGTTTGACAACTATGCAATACTCCAACCGGATTTCCACAATAATTTTGTTTGGAAGAACTAGAACCCTTTGCTTCCTTTGTCAATGAAATAGGCTTCAACCATTTTGTATAAAGATCAACTAGCATAAACTAATATACATTATGATCTCACTTGGTCCAACTCCAATACAAACTCTAGGATAGTCTGTGAAAAGGACACAATGACTAGCATAATATGCTTGAATAAAGAGAGACATGAAACCTACCAGCTGAGAGAAAATCTTCAGGTAGCTTAAGCAGTTTACCAAGCCAATCAAGGACAATCATTTCAAGTTCAGTTGCTGCTGGAGAGGTCACCCAACTAAAACCAACAATGTTAACACCAGCACTGAGCATTTCTCCAAGAAATCCTGCCACACTACTGTTTGAAGGAAAATAAGCAAAATATTCAGGGCTTTGCCAATGTGTTACTCCTGGAAGAATTTTCATCCTCACATCTGTAAAAAAGCAAAGATAGAAGCAATATGATTTCCAATAACTAAAATAAAAGGTCTTCAAAAGGTAAATATTGTCCAAAGTAATCTACACAAAATGCTGATTTTAGTCAATGAAAATTATTGGTCTACGACATTTTGGTAGTTACAGAACTTTATTACAATTTGAGTATAAGATAAAGCTCAATGTATAAATAGGTCCATTTTTCACAGTTGAAAATAATAATTGATTTTAGCCAAAAAAAATTGTTTAATTTTTTTATTAGAACACACAAATAAGATTTTATATTAATCCAGCTAAAATTTGGATTAAATGGGGAAAAGAAACTTTTAAATGGCAAATTGGCATTTAGACAAAGATCACATTCTCGCTTTCATGGAACTTAGCATTTTAAAAGCTATAAAGGAGGGCCAAATACCATCAAGAACATCAGCAAGCGACTCGGGACAATCAGGCGCAGCATCAGGTATAAGGCTACGCAGATAACCTGGCTGCATAGCACAGATGATGTACATTTTAATCACATTACAATCATACTAATGGTAAGATAAATTTTTGTTTTAAGAATTATTTCTTGATTTATAAAGAGTGAACGTTTGTTTATACTATGGGGTTCTTTCTCTCTTTCTCATTTGGCAAACCAATTCATCAAAAGCGGACTTCACTGCTGAAGTGAGCAATATGTCTTACAACATTAGATAAACGGGTGCGCAGTCAAAATAACAAACTAAGCATGTCTTCAAAAATAACACAGCCTATTAATGTTTTTCTCTTGAAACATGTTTATACAAACATGTTAAAAATTCTTGTTTGCTCAATTTTGTTTTATAAATTCAGTACTACATGGCTCCAAAATTCTGACATGGCCACATCATAAATGGATGATAAAATTTTCAGAAACCAATTGGGTTGCAAATAACACAACAGCGATAATTAGTTCTGTTTTTTTTAAGGTGTGCATAGTTTGTGTTATATGTTGCTCACCCTAATAGTTTATGTTAATGGATGCAATAAGCCTAAGGCACAACAAGGACCATATTCGGGTAATGATAAAGAAGAATCATACTAGCCTGAGAGAGAGCTTCTATCACTTCATACTTTGTTGTTTAATTTGTTCAATTTCAATCCTCACTGGGATAAAGATTGAACCATGGGAAACATTAACATACATTACAGCTTATCTATTTTACAATTTGATATGATACAGCAGTTGCTACATTCTAAGAACTCTAATATTTCCCAAATAATAATACAAAAAAAAACTTAGGAATTTGTAAAATGGAAAATGATTGCAGACCTGAACTTGGCTGAGAACAGGGAAGTTCTCAATGGATTTGTAGTAATCAGCAATGAAATCCACCATTTTGTGGCCGCATTCCCTCAATTGCTCGGCATCCATTGGTTTCAATCCACCTTCCCTGCTCCTCCATCGAAAAGAAAAAACCAAAAAGAGGAAAAAGGAAAATGAAATCAATTTGAAATCACAGTATAGTATCAACTCTGCACAACCAAAAAAAAAAACTTGTAAGGTTTACAATGTTTTGCAACTCACATAGTTTTCCCTACAAATCGAAACGCAAGTTTTGGTCTATCTCACTTCAAATTAAATTGCCAATCTCCTCCGTCCAACGCCGAATGAGCAAGAGGAATTACTTTTTTTATCAGCCTTCTAGAGTGGTAGTTCTAGGATAGAAAATGGGTGACTAGTGTCAAAATTTGACCCGACCCGGAAAAACGCCCGACCCGTCCGACTCCGAATCCGACACAAAACCCGAAAAGAATAAAAAAAAGTATATATCCAATACTTGTTTGACCCGAACTAATTTGGTCCAAATCCGATAAAAGCTTGAACCCCAAATTAATCCGAAACCAATTATGAGATATGGATATGA
Organism: Fallopia convolvulus; assembly: GCA_964016875.1. Classification (NCBI taxonomy): domain Eukaryota; kingdom Viridiplantae; phylum Streptophyta; class Magnoliopsida; order Caryophyllales; family Polygonaceae; genus Fallopia; species Fallopia convolvulus. Next base: position 21,848,978 of record OZ024733.1, read on the forward strand.
GAATTAATAGCTATATACGTCTATATATGATGTTTTGTATGCTTTAGATATCAGTCATATATATCATATTAGTGTTTGTTAAAATAAATTTGATTTCGGTATCAAATTTTAGATTTAGTAACTTCATTTTATAATTTTTACTTTAATTTTGATACCAAAAATCTGACAACTTACCTTATTTTACAATTGATTATCAAGATACTCGAAAGTTAACAAAAAAAAATAAAAAATAAAATTCTAAACAAGATACTCCAAAATTTAAAAAAAATAAAAAATTAAATTCTAAACAATGGTCTCTTTGAATTATGTAGTATTAATTAATAATTTCTAAATTTTCAACCTATGAGACGTGTACTACTAACTAAAAGAAAAAAGAAAAAAAACTATTAGCAAAAAGAAAACTTAACAAAACTACTATGGACAACCCACTAAATTTAATAACAAAACATCAAATCTATAACTATATATTAAAGTTATACCTTTTCGAGCCACCAGAACGATTCTGCCCCACCTCATATTTATAAAATTAATTTTTATTTATAATATTTTAACTTTTTCCTATTAAATTCTTCTTTAACTATTTAAATCTATCTTTAACATCAAACAAATATTTATTTAGTATAACAATATCTTTTGAAAATTTCCTTATACAAATATTTAAAATTAAAGATAATAAATTTAAAATATTTTTAAATAAGTATAAATATCTTTTATCTTTTAGCATGATGTCTTTTCACGAATTTATTTATAGATATATTTTGTATTTTATAATAAAAAAAGTAATGATAAATACTTATAATGTTTAAAAATAATAAAATAGGTAATATCTATAACTATATATTAAAGATGTACCTTTTCGAGCCACCTGAACGATTCTAGCCCCACCTCATATTTAAAAAATTAATTTTTATTTCTAATATTATAACTTCTTTCTATTAAATTCTTTTTAACTATTTAAATTTATCTGTAACATCAAACAAATATCTATTTATTATAATAATATTCTTTGAAAGCTTCCTTATACAAGTATTTAAAATTAAAGATAAAATATTTAAAATACCTTAAAATTAATATAAATATTTTAGCATATATCTTTTGACGAATTTATTTATAGATATATAGTGATTTTATTTTATAAAAAATATTAATGATAAATATTTATAATTTTTAAAATTACTAAAAATAGATAATAAAGTATTTAATAGATGTATTAAAATATTTCATAAACACTAAATTTATGCAAATGAAAAGTAATAAAATATGAAGAATATAATATTTGATTAAAAAATTATATACATTCTACGAGCAATAAATTACTTATATTAAAATTTATATTATATTTTTATTTATTTATTAATATCCTATTTATAATGTCTATAAAATATCGAATCGTAGTTGTACATGGTACGACGGGTAAAACTAGTATACTTAATGTACAGATTGAACTCTAAGTAAATAAACACCCATGCGTTTTATTTAATTGGAGAAAGATTAATCTTTCATGATTTATGCTTCTTTTTTAACAGTTCATAAACGTTATCAATAACACAAACCATGCATAATTTGAGGATGCTAATCGCCTAATCATCTGGTCTTAAAAAAATAGAGAAAAAATTATCATAATGGCCTCAAAATAAAATAGGGGATAAAATCATATATAGTTGTGCATGCATTAGCAATACTGTAAATAATTTAACATAGTAGAATTTATCCTCATTTTACAAATTTATTTTACCATTTCAGGGTTCATCCATCTTATATTATGATAATAATAGAGTATGTCACAAATTAAAAAAATCCAAACCCATGAAATATTGTACTATTAAGTAATATCACTAGTTTAAGCTAAGATTTATCATCTAATCCTTTTGTTATTTCGGTAGGATATTTACCGTCTTATTCATTCTCACCCATATATTTTTTTATTATCTACCCAAAATTATTTTAAAAGTACTTTGTTAAAGTTAATATTTTTTTGGTTAAATTGTTAAAGTTAATATTAGTGGTCCAGAATCCTGTTTTGTGGCTCTTAATGCTTCTAGAACGCTTAATCGTCGGCACAGCGGGCTGATTTTGTCGATTCTTCTTCCTCCGGCCATAGTCTCTCCTAGGTCTCACCCGTCCAATGCAAGAGACCTTCGGCGAAGATAGTTCCGACACCGAAACCGTCGATTTTCCGTCGCGAGAGTTCGTCGACGACAACGCCAACCACTTCGGAAAAGTCGGATGCTTGTTGGTCGTCGGTGCTTCACTTCCGTGTACGCCGCCTTCAGAAGGCCGAGGAACGAAGGCTTCGTCTTCACCGTCAAAGAATGCCTCTGCCCAAGTGCTCCACCAAATAAGAATTTTTTTTTCATGCAAATAGGGAAATAATTTAATTATTGTTATAATATTAGAGTCACGCTCGGGTGCACTGTTTTCATACAGTGAAATATGTGAGCAAATCAGGACCGTTAGATTAACCAAATGAACGATCGATATTAGACAATATGTGTTTAGTGGAAAATTGGAAAAACGAGGTGGTTCATTTATAGTGGAAACACAAGTAAATAACCTAATTTTTCTGTTTAGTGACGAAATTACCTTTTCCAACATATAAGCCCCAAAACAACGCTTACACTATTCCTAGGTTTATCAATGGCTTCTTCAGCGTCATTTCGCCCCCGCTATATCTCTCCAACCCCAATTACATGCTCATTCTAACTCTTCTCCTTCTCTCCCTTTCTCCCATCAAACGGCGAGTACGAGACTATGGTCAACTCCTCTTTGCGTCTTTTCCATTCATCCTGAGGTAAAAGATACTCCATCCGTTTCACAATACTTGTTCTTAAAGCCTTTGTTTTGTTTCAAAATAGATGTTCATGTAATTTTTTTTCCATTTTTTTTCAAAATAGATGTTCATGGTCATGTAATTTGTTTCAAAAGCCTTTGTGTAATTTTTTTTCCACATTACACATATCCCAAAATTTATTTTTTTTGTTGAATCTCCCAAGGTAAATGAGAAAAAACAAAGAGTATTTAATAGGGGTAATTTGGGAAGAAAAAAATTCCTTAATATGTGTGAAATTTTGTCTAAGATAAAGTATTGTGAAATGGAGGGAGTACTTTCTTTTTTGAATGGTTTAGATTCGGCCTCTGCATCTTTCTTGATGCATTTAAATCTCGTTCTTCATCTTTAATTCCACCTCAAGATGTTCCTAATTCAAATCTTTATATGTATTTTTAAAATATAGATTTCTAGATCTAGTATTGAATCATAATTGTTGTTAGAATGTTGGTTGTTGAATGTTTTGAATCTAAGAAATGTGCATCTATTGAATTTGTAACACCCCGTCTTTCCACAGGGCGTTACTTGATAGTAGACCTTACCAAGTACTACTTAGGTGGGTTGACAACAACACTTTAGGATCTTGCAACGCGGGCACGACGAGAAAACTTAATAAAACATCCAACCTTTTATTTAGTAAAACTAAGAAAACATAATTATGCATGCATTCACGAAAATATAAATATTCAAACTCGACAAAATCCTATCATTAATGAACTAACCTAGTAACAATAATAAACATCACATAATAATAAATCCAACATAATAATAAATTCAACTCCCTAATATAACAAAAAGAAACCAAAGTAACTCCGACCCCACTATGACACGCGCTCTTCACCGCTCCGCCCCGCCATCTGGCCTCAATTCATGCACGGTTCCCTGGTTCATACCTGGAACTAAAAAATATTACCCAAAGGGTCAGCTACTAATCTATCAAGTTAGAAAGAATGCGGAAATTGCAAGACGTTTGAAAACATTTCTAAGGTCAGCATCCAAGTCCACAAACGCACTCATAACTCTAAAGGTCAACACCTAAATTAGTTTTGGTTAGTCTCACATAGCCATATACACATTCACAAACACAATTTTACCGAAAAAATGCAATTCCTCCATCTCGCAATCCAACCTCCAAGGCGCTCAACCCCGCGCCGAGTGCAGAGGCAGACTCTCTAACTCTACTTCACAATCTCCCTTCTAACCCCGGCTAAGCCTCCACTGGAGCACTTGCCAAAACACATAGATAATAATTTTTGTTTTGAAGGGGTACGGATTCCTATACATGGGTTTGGTTCCGGTTCCGGTTCTCGGTACGGTTCCGGTTCGTCCACCCTCGGAACCGACAGCTCCGAACCGGGTGGAACCACCGGTTCCCCCCATAAAAAATGAAAATAACCAAACCACGATCACGGTTTGGGTAATCGCGGTCGCGGTCCATTGGACCACGACCACGGTTTTCGTTCAGAGGACAAAAATGAAGCTTTTTTTATTTTTTTTAATCATTTCCTGTTCCATGGTTCTGAGGAACCGGAACCGCCGGTTTGCAAACCGGACCCAGCTCTGCGGATTCCCCATCACATGGACCATCCATAGACAACTCTTCCTCCCGCTGACTACGCGCATGGCCATGCCGAAAACGGTACCAACACAAAGAAAACGTTCAAAAACTTATTTCCGATAAAACCCATTTAAAAACCAATTTACACACAACCGCCCAAGCAATTCCAAAACACTTCAAAAAGATATTCGGGACTAGTTCCCAAAACCAATCCTACAATAACGGCACAAAATCTAACAAGACAGAAAAGAACTGAGCAAGTCGAAAACAACTTACCTTGATAGATGAGTTCCTAACGTATATGGAGAAGAGTCGAGAATCCGCGAAGGTGAAACCTAGCCTTAAACATATTGACGGTAACACTTAGTACTCTGACGGTCTCCAACAAAATTAAAACTTGGTAACTCTTAACTATCCCAAGCTCACTAGTACTAAAGCATACAATGAACCGACTAACTAAAATAACTAGCTAACCTAAACTAAACTTTCATCGAATATACCCACTTATTTTAAATGTTTCACTTGACTAACCTTAACTACTAATTAATTAACTGAACCTAACAAAAATGACCTACATATTCATTAAATACTTCCTATCCTTTAACATGTGAATGCCATTCAAATTCCAATAATCAAGTTTCTCATTAATTTTCCAGATACGTACGTTCTTTTATAGCAAACTAAAGCAACAATTTAACTATCTAGCTACACTAACGTATCTCCCCATATATTTACACCAACTCATTTTAGTATTACTTTAATCCTAATGATTAACTAAACCACTAAACCCCATAAAGAAACATCCATGACCGAGAACCCAACCCCTACTCCAACTCTCGTCACTCATCGACACCTCTTCACCCAAGCCACCATTGTTAAACAATTAAACTACCACAAGACACATATTCCACATTAAAGTGTTTCTTTGTAATTGCCCCTTGATGAGAGTCCGATCAACGTTCCATAGAGTTTTTTTTTAAAACTAATTGAATTTGAAAACTTTAAATTTACCCATAAAAGATAGAGGCAATTAAGGGATACTTTAAAGTTGTGATCAAGACAAATCCCTACAAGGCTAGCTGGACTCGATCGACAACGAACACAATGATACGTGATTGCCTCGGATGACTCCTTAGAAACCTCGTATATGACCCACACAAGTCCCGATCTTGCTCTGTAACGATTATTCCAACCTGAATTTGCAATCAATGTGAGAAATCGGAAACAACAAGTAACCAAACTGATTTGAATGAATCTGAAGGAACCGAATTTGATAGATTGAAAGACTCAATTTTGATAGTTCAATCAGATTGGCTCTAGCGCTAAATCTGATTGATTAACTAGAACGATCTTTAACAATCAATTCTAGAACAATCTCTATTGAATAAATCAATGGATCAAACTTAAACAAACACAATTGAATTTCGGATGAAGAGAGAGAAGTCGGATTGATGATGATGTTGATCTCGAACACTTGCAAGCATAGACACGAGTTTTTGAGCCCAAGGACGAGATAAACCTTTCTTAGGGTTTATCTCATCTCAAGCTGATTTTATTGAATGAAATAACAAGAGTATAAATAGAGAATACAAAAGCTATTACTTGGGGAGCAAGGAGGAGCATATGGCCGACCCTAGAGAAGGGGATTTTGACCTCCTTATCTTGCTTCCCAAGATATAATAAAATATCTAAGACTAAATCTATCTAGATCCCCTCAATTAAATAAATTATGGCTGACTTATTTAATTAAGGAAATATCTCTAACAAACTAAAAATATCCAAAACAAACTAAAAATATCTCTAACAACCATGAGAGAGAATATCAACCAACTAACATAAGCCTATTGATTGATTTCTCTACATTATTAAAAAGCAAAACACGCCTATAATAAAATAATAAAAGATATTTTCTCTTACTTAGAATGGTCAAGTCAAAGGGTTGACTTTGACCCATGTACCAATTTATCTCACCCGGTCACTTACTAAATTCAGCCCTAAAGTGAGACAAACTAATACATGTTTCTAAATAAGGAAATAGGTAATTTTCGGCCCCTTGAGTTAATCCATGGAATCCGGGCTCAATTGATGTCGAATGCACGAGACCCACTTTGTCTTGCCAGGTTCTTCAAGAACTGCTGCCAATCGAACCAAGATTGTTGTTGTGCCTTGAGCAATCTTCTTAGCTCGACTTCTTGTAATTGGTCCGTCAGAAGGCACTCGAATCAACTCATCGACGTCGGTTGGAGACATGGCAAGCTTCACTGCATCACACAAGGCGGGGAAATTCAGAAGAAAAAGGATCGACTTTTACCCGCAAGCAACGACGCACTTTGGTCGGCAATAGCAACGAACAGCCCGGCGATTCCGTAGACCTCGGAGGACATGAACTTGGGGAGATCAATGATCTTGAAGGTAAGAGAGCTAAGATTAGATTCTAAAGAGGTAGCGGAAAGGAGACAAGGGAAACGAGGTTTACCGGCGATCGAAGTACCGACCGGGACGACAAGCGCTCACCTCAGATCCGCCGGAGAAGACGAAACACATAGCTTTGCCGGAGAGGACATCCCGCTCGCCTTCACCAGAGAGGAGGGGTAATTAAGGACCTCGGTTATACTATCGTGGATGACAGCTCTTGAAGAAAACAACAAAGTGTGGTGTTCGGTTAAGGAGGGGTTCCATCTACTTAGGACTTAATTAGGATTAGGTTAACAAAAAGAAGAAGAACGAGTTTAAATATTGAGAAGGGTTTGGCTAAAGATAAAGTTTTAGTTAGGATAAGATTTGTTAGGATAAAACTAATATTTGAATGAAATTAACTCGACGATGTATCATTATTATATAAGGATTTTCACCGAACTTGGATCTCCGTTGTTAGAGTATAAAAGATTTAAGTAGGCGACTATGGGTGATTTCAACGAGTTATGCTTAGTAAAGTAATATTATCCACCAAGTTACTTGTGGATCAAGAAATCTTGCTTGTTTGCTAGACAAGAAATCCCTGCTCCCGACCCAAAAGAAAAACGAAATTGTGAAAGGAGAAATCGTGATTTAAATGTAACCGAATATTACATACTACATCCCTTAAGAAAGTTTCGTCTCAAAACTTTTTATAACGAATTTCCAAGGTTTCACAAAATTACACCTTGAGGAAGAAATTTGGTGCATTGATCGTTGTATTGATTTCTCTAATGGTTGTCCTAAAAAAATGTATTGATTATTCTGTTGGTTCACATCTCTGTATGATGAGGTTCATTGTAAGCACTATTACAGTTCATTGGTTTTTTTTTCATGGTAGTTATTATGTCATGATATTTGGTTCATGATAAATGTTATTTTGATTCATGTTGTGATTATGGTTCATGTCTCGTGGTCCAACCTATATATGACATTACCTAACATATTTATACTTGATATATACCAAGCTTATATATACTCGATATAACCATGTCACCCATAAGTGACTATAACTTCTCCTCTCAGCTCCATAGTGCAACTATGATTAGGGAAAATACTTCTTATTTTTTGTTACTAACTCTCCATCGATTATAATTCTTCATTTTGAGGTTACAGATTGTTTTATGAATGTAGTCTTGTAAGTTGATGAGTTAATATACAATTCAGTTTTTTATTGCAAGTTGATGATTTTTGTCATCATGTTTGTCTTGTTTGAGATAAAGTTCTCATTTTGATGTGCATTTGTCCAAATGAATATTAGATACCGCCTCAACCACATGATTCAAAGGATTTGGTGGCGTGCCTAATGGTGCAAGTTCTGTATGTTGTTGCTTGCCCTTGGTGCGAAGACATCACTATAATAAACATCATATTCATTAGATATTTTGGTGAGTTTGTTTGAGTTTAAATGTTTGGATATCAACTTTTTTAAATGATCATGTCATTTGGTAGCCTATTAGCTCAAATGGTAGAGCAATGTGCATGTGCACATAGATGTGGGTTCAAATCCCACATATGCTAGCTCTTCGTACAGTTTATGTCTTTTGGCTCATACGTATTGTTCTTTTGGTTCATTTCTTTATAAAGTAAGGTTCATAATATTTCTTCTTATGGTTCATAAATATTGTTTCATGCCTTTTAATTCTTAATAGTTTATCTCATAGTTCATATCTTTTAAGTCATACTCGTTATTTTGGTTCATGACTTTTGTTCTTTTAGTTCATAAAAGTTGGACTAATGGTTCATGGCTTTACACGGTCAAGTTGATACTATTTGTCAATAAGGTTCATGAAATTTAATTCACAATACTTGTTATTTGTGTCATGTTTCCATAAATGATATTATGTTGGTTCAAGTCATTATATGGTTAAGTTAATAACAATTGTTATTAAGGTTCATGAAATTTAATTCATAATACTTATTATTTTTGACATGTAATCTAGTACATAAATCGTATTTTGTGGGTTCATGTCTTTATATGATTAGGTTCATAACAATTAACAATATGGATCATGAAATTTTATTCACAATATTTTTTACTTGTGTCATGCATTCTAGTTAATAAATGGTATAAGTTAATGATTTGGTATGCTAGGTTCATAATTTATGAACAATTGGTAAAAAAAGTGCTCTAAACACTAAGTTGACCATTTGGACATTTTGTCAAACACATGGTGGGCGCTTAGATGAGCATTGGACACTAGCCTTTGTTTTCAATCAAAAACATGAAATTGTAAGCAAAATATACACAGTCTTCATATGTTTGATCAAACCTAACAAAAAAGCAGTTCAAAAACACACAAAACATGTAAATCCTAGTACCAAGCTCTAAAATTTGAAAAAAAATCCCAAATGTGAACTTGAAACCATACAAAAGAGTTCTATACCAAAAATCATGAAGAGAAAACACAAATTGGAGTTGGGATCAACAAAAAAGCGAATCAAATTAGAAGAAGAAATGGGCAACAAATGTAGAGAAGAATTCGATCGAAAAGAGTGAATGAAACTCCACGTTGAAGAGGAAGGAGATGCCCTCTGTAACTTGTGTTCTAATTGAATGGATAAAAGATAAAAATGTCCCCCCGTGTATAATATTACTTGAACGCGTGTGTTGATCGTGACCGTAGATGTATCATGATCGAACGGTTGAAATTTGCTCGCATATTACACCCTAATAACAGCCCTCATCTAATCATGATTGTAACACCCCGGTTTTAAATACCAGAATGTCACTTGGTTGAGGACCTCACCTGGGTCCACCTAGGCTAATCTGACAACAATCTCACAATGTGGGACCTTGCAACAAAGACACGACGAGAAATACAAGAAAAACATACAACTTATGTTTCTTGAAAAGTAACAAAGTCATGCATGTGTACATTAGACAACCCCAACACAACCCTCATTTCCGATCCCCAAACATCAAGCAATATTTACAATCATCTAACTTAACAAGACTACATAGACTCCTAGGAACTTCAGTCCTACAAAATGTTACCCGACTTCATCCTAAGACACGCCACGTCGATCTGACTCACCATCATCTTGGAGAAGATTCTTTGGAGCATTATTCAATCTAGAGTGGTTACCTAAGAGAACAACAACACCCCGAAGGGTTAGCAAACAATTCCAATATGGATTGAATAGTAAATGCAACATGCAGAAGCAAACTCAATTTATTTGATTACATAATAAGAATAGTAATATAATAGTTCACATATAGTACATTCATAATACAGACAAGTACACCACAATATTAAAATTATACTAGGGATGCTCAACGGGTCGGGTCGGGTCGACTCGCGACCCGCAAAAAAAATAATTTTTGACCCGCGGGTCGCGGGTCGACCCGTTTGACCTGTTTAACCCTCATTCCGACATTACTAATGCGTTTTTGGCTATTTTAACTCCAAATCAAACAAAAAAACTAAAACATAAAGTCATAAAGCTGTCCCACAAAGTACAATACTCCAAAATCCAAAACAAATCAAAGTATCAAACACACACATAAGAACACACACACACAACACAAGAAGTCAAGAACAAGTCCCTGCAACATAACACACATACAAAGCCAAAATCAAACAATCCAACAAAGAACAATATTCCAATATCCAAATCAAACATTCAAATCCGCCTTCAAATCCTCCTTAATCTTCTCGAGTTCTTGATGCATGACTAGTTGACAACCTCTCTTCAACCTTAAAAAAATTAGAAAAACTATATAAGTACATAATAATCACCAAATAGGCAAATAATAACATAATAACAAAAGTCAAATAAATTTATATTCAACAAGATTTGCCTCACCATTATCTAACAACATCAAGTCATCAACAAGCATAAAATGTGCTTTCTAGCACCGCACTTGGAATTTCCTCATCCTCTTCATCCTCATCATCAAGTATAATTTCATTTCTTTCACTTGCCCTCAACCAATCTTGAGTGCAAACAAGTGCTTGCACCATCTTATAAGACATATCAAAACATATTAAGTTATTAACTAATTAAATGGTTCTAAAATAAGCAACTAATAACCATTTTTTACATAAACAAATAAAAAAGCTTACCTCAGGCTTCAATCTACTTCTGTAATCTGAAATGGTACGTCTTCCAGTGCTGAATGCAGATTCAGAAGGAACAGTTGATATGGGAATGGCTAGAACATCTCGAGCCATGCATGCAAGAATGGGATACCTTTGGTGATTTTTGGCCCACCACTATAAAACATCTGTATTTTTCTGCTCAAACCTATCAACCAAGTACAAATCAAATTCTGATCTTAAGCCATCTTCACAATCATTTTCTTCTTCCACAACATAATCCAACCATGCCGTCTCTTCTCCTTTTCTAGATTGATGTCCTTGTGACCCTTGGTTGTTAGTTGCATTAAACAAAGATTTGTAGCTATCAAACAACTTACAAACAAACTCCTTTACCGCATTCACCATGTTCGGTGTCTCTGCATCACCAAATAAGTCTTTCAAAACAGATGTCACTCCACACATTTTGTGTTGAGGATCAAGAAGTGCAGCCAAAAACAACAAGAAATTCAACCTCTTCAAGTCTCCAAAATACTTGTCAAATTTCTTCTTCATCTCAACTCCCATCGCCCTCATATCATAATCATCGCTTGCTATGAATTCCTTTAACAACTTGAAACACACAAGCAAATGAAAAATGAGCCAATTGCTTGTGACATACAAAGATCCTGAAATACGATTAGTCAAATCGTAAAACCCCTTAAGGAACCTTGTAAGAGATTCACATCTTTCCCAATCATCAGTTGTCATAGGCCCCAATGTCGATCCCTCTTGCAACGCTGGAATTTGCAATCTTTTAAATACAGATCTATATTTCATCACAGACTCCAACATCAAATAGGTGGAATTCCACCTTGTAGGCACATCAATTTTCACCGAAGTCGTGTACTCAACATTTATAGACTCTGCCATCTGTATGAAAGCATTCTTTCTCGATGCGGAACCCCTAACAAACTTAAACATAGCTCGGACCTTTGCAATATGATCTTCACCCACACAATATCATCTTGCACTATCAAATTAACAATATGTGCAACACATCTCACATGCAAATATTGCCCTTTAGTCATGGAAGTTTCAACATTTTTAAGCTTATCCTTTACATACCTACAAGCAACATCATTTGACCCCACATTATCAACTGTAATTGCTAGAAGCTTAGAAGTCAAACCCCAGAATCTCAAGCAATCTTCAATAGCCCTACCAATTGACTCTCCAGTATGGGCATCAGAGTAACAAAAATTAATTATCCTCTTTTGGAGAACCCATTTATCATCAACCCAATGAGCGGTCACATAAGTATAATTCTCCGTTGTTATTGATGTCCAAGTATCAGTTGTCAAACAAGCACTCACACAAGAAGTTTTAAAAAGCTCTTTTAACTTCTCCCTTTCTTTCAAGTAAAGATCATAAACATCACGTCTAACGGTATGACGAGAAGGCATGGTATACAAGGGTTGAGCAACCTTAAAAGCTTTTCTTAGACCTTTTTTCTCTACCGCTTTAAATGGTTGTTCATCCACAATCACCATTTCAACAACAGAATCACTAATTTTCTTTGCATCATATTTCCAATTCTTCACCTTCACATTATTATCACCATAACTTTCTAAAGTAAGTTGAGTTTGTGTACCTTGGCCTTGATTCTTTGGATTATTTTGGCACTTCCCCAATGATGCAAGACATTTTTTGTGCCGACATCGCGTGAACCACATGCATAAGTCTTCTCACAAAACTTGCACTTAGCTCTTGTTTTCTCGTCTTCAGTGTACACATCATAATCTTCCCAATAATCCCTTTTCTTTCCTCTTGGCTTTTTAACCGGGGGCATTTTACTTGCAACTTCAGTTTGAGAATCAAGAGTTTGATCCATTTCATTTGATTCCATCTAATCAAAGTAAAAAAAAACATTAGTAAATAGCAATTTAGTTTTAAGTTTTAACTACTAACATCTAACAAAGCGCACGCACAAAAACACCTAAAACCAATCAAGTTAGTAAACCCCTCCAATAATCAACTTACATTGCAAGAAAGTTTCGTTGATGATTCCATGGATATTTCACTATCCATTATGGCATTATTTGTTAACTTTGTTTCCATCCAAGAAATTTTGATTGCCTGTCAACTTTATTCATATCCAATAATAATAATTAGCTATATATATTGATTCATACTTCATACTGATATAATCCTTTGTAATTAGTACTTCTTTTCTTTTATGCTATAAGTATTTTGTTCATTTGTTGTAAAGTGTAATTAGTAATTAAACATACATATAATCTGGCAAACACTAATAGAAAACAACACATAGCCAAAATAATCCCAAATAGCCACTACATAATTAATTAGTACAACACGTGAACAATCAATGCATTTGTTCACTTGTTCTATAATCTGGTGTCAACTTTATTTACTTGTTCGAACACAACTAACTTAAAAAATAAAATTTTGTATCTCTTATTAGTAATTAATGGTAGACACTAATAGCAAATAGCCAAACAACAATAATAAGTAAATTAACTAATTAAGTAATAGCCTAATAGAGTAATAGTGAACTGTTGAGTGCTGATTGTTGAACACAAATGTCAAATGTTATTGAGTTGTTCCCTTCTCCGGTTCTGAACACAAATGCAGTGAGCCAGTGAAGGAGATGAAGAGGAGTAGAGGACGGATACTAACCTGGCCAAGAAGACAGTAGAGGACGGAGTCGCCGAAGGAGCGGAGAGGAAGAGGACGACCCGCGAAGACGATGGAGAAGTAGTAGAGTCACCTCCGCACAGTCGAGCAGTGGTCGACGGAGAAAGGTTGAAGACAACGGAGTTTCGCCGCGAGTCGTGACTCGTGAGGCGATAGATCTAGGGTTTCTGAGAGGCGGCGTGCTCCTACAGAAACTCGAGAAGTGATAATCGGGGTTGAAAATTGATATATGAAAGGCGCTACAATGAATTTTGTCTAGTAATCCTGGGCCCTGCTCTGATGTATAATTTTTTTTAAAAATGGTGCGGGTCGTGCGGGTCGACCCGCGACCCGACGGGTTTTGCCCGACCAGACCCGCACCCAAAATTCTTGGGGAAAACCGACCCGCGACCCGCAATTTACGGGTCGGGTCAGTGCGGGTCGCGGGCGACCCGACCCGTTGAGCATCCCTAAATTATACACTTAATAATAATAGCATATCGTCTCACTTTAGTATCTTCTCAAACATCTCTCGCCTCAATAATAATGCAATCATAACTCATTCATTCTTATCCGTTAACTACATCGATCTAATAAGCATGACATCCTCCAACCTTACACGGGGTAGTGGATGGCGGCCTCCACCGTTTTTCCGAACCACTCACACCCTCATTATTCACCTTCTTACCCCTGGTCAAACCTCCACTGGAGCACTCGCCAAAATATTTTATTATAATTTTGAATGGGCCCTCCTTGACATACAACTAAGTCAAGGATGTCTCTGCCTTTCCGACTATCCTTGATCATAGCCGTATCGGTTAGGTGCCAATGCTTGGAAATCCAAATAAAATACAAAATAGTGTTCATCTATTATATTTCTCAAAATAACGAATTATTTTCAATTAGACATATAGTAATATAAAGGGATGAATCCCAAAATAAAGCTCTACACATCATATCTACACATCCAACACACATCAAAATTGATAACTAAGTAAGTCTATGCGACTTACCTTAAACGAAGAATTTCTCACTAGAACGGAATGAACTTGATCAAACTAAGTGTCTAAGAATAACAATAATATTCATAAGAAACAACGCTCCAACCAAATCAAGTTAGAGTTTAAAGAAAAGACTTGACCCGACAAACCACAAGTTGATCCGGTAACTAAAATTGTACACAATTCATTTTTATCCAAACTGATTTAATCAACCAATATTCACACTCAAGAACCCATAATACCTAAAATACCAAATCCACAACACTTTCTACTTATAAACTACTTAATTATAAATTACTGAGTCATTTGCTTAGTTAAGTTTCAACTTATATAAGTATCTAGTACCCAAAACACACACATTAGCCATTACTTGCGATATTCATTTAATTAATCTATTACAATCTTAAGTTAAACACTCACATGATACTTAAATGATTTTGAAATTAAAGAGGGGAGCACTTATATATTAGCGTAACTACATTTGTACGCTTAGATATATCAACTTGATCAACTTAATTATTTTTTTGTAGTTACATTAATCTACTTCTACCTAAGCTATTACTAATTAATACTAATTAGCCTTTATAAAAACTAATGGTCTAACTACATATAACTAATTGTAACCCATCAACCAAACCATTCTAAACCTTTAAGAATAAACCCTCCTACTACCATAGACTCTAAAAACAACCTTGCAATATTAAATTAAAAATAGCCTAATTCTTATATATAAACATATCCTTAAAGTCTAATAAAACCTAAACAATTGAGCCCTCATACTCTAAAAATGGATCACACGTACAACCCCATTATGACCTTTAATTCGACCCCTCCTCTCAACCAATACAGATGCATAATTTTGTATACCAATAATAGATGGATTTTAGATAGACTAGACCATGAACTTGTAATTTAATGGAACTGAAAACACCGAAGAAATTAACCGTAAATTCCTCGCCCATACCTTAAATAATTGGTTAGACCACTTGTGGTGACTGTGGACGAACGAGGTTGCAGCTAAATTTGAGGAAAAGTGGTGATTGGATCAAATTACTTGTGGTGCAGAGACGTAGGAGCATAAATGGGTTTCTCACAAAAGATTGTAACTAAAGAAAGATGAGCAAATTGAATAACCTTGTTGGAAAATAGGATTAGTGTAGGTTGATAATAGGAACGTGGCATTTAATTAGGTTAGCCAACACTTGCAGGAGTTTAGTTAGTACCATGTTTATATCTTTCAAAAAGAGGAAGGGATGTGTTGTATGTCATCACAGCCATCTGCAAGTGCATACGCAAACCAAGTAATTAATACATATAGGTTAAAAACAATGGCATGCAAGTATGCAACATTCCATTAGAACAACTAACTTGTATATATCGCAATTCATTTGTTCCCAAATCTTCATTATATGGCTCCACATTCAACTGAGTTATGCCTAAAAAATAGATATTAGGATTTCAGACACGGAAAACTCAATACATGTTTTTCAACAGTAAGGATTTGTTCAAACACCTTTCCTCAATAGCTCAACAACAACATTAATGCTAGGGTGATGAGCTGCATAATAAACAATATAAATGGTTCACAGGTGAGAATACTAAAAAGAAACAGCATTCTAAACAAACTTAAGATTATTGGAGAAATGATACAGTCAATATTCAAACCCTTACAATGTGGAATATAATGCTCAAACAATAAGTGATTTGAATTTATATTACTAGAAACAATAAGGATGACAATTATACTGGATCAATTTTTAGGGTTGATACCTTTAAAGTTGCAACAGGTGACATTTAACCTCATATCAGCATGATGAAGCCACTTTAGTTGTCCACGTTGTTAAAAAATAGAACCGAACTCATGTTTCTAGGTTTTTCACACTATTTAAAAACATATTAAAGTAGCAAATATTATTACAGAATAGATTGAAGTAGCAAATATTATTACAGGGTCATCAACACATTTATGAATTATAGGTGCAATTGAGAAATACCTCAGAGAAAAGTTATTGCCAAGTATCATTAAGTGAACCGGGCTAGCAAAGTAGTGTTTAATACATCAGCTGCTCTACATAAAAAGAAATGATAAATCAACCAATATAAATTGTAATAACATCCATGACCCATGAAATCAGAAAATCAAATTGACATTTCGTCGATTACCTCACACGCATCATCAAATCTTAAATTCATCTCTCAAACAATATAACAGACTACAAAAAAACAACTAACCACATATGTTGTCAAAACATTGGAGCAAAAGAAGAAACCATATGAGACATAGAAAGCATAATTTGGCTTAATAATGAAAGCAAATTAAGGATTTACCTTTTATAGATGTATCCCATGTGAAAAATCAACGAGTTATCTTTTAGCAATCAAACTTCTAAATCACATCAAGCACCCTTCCCCTATGCTTTACTGATGAAATTAATTAGGAACCCTAGGAAAAATAATTAGCAATGCAAATTAGGAGATTTACCTCAACGGAATCGGGATCGCGGTGGTTTGAATGGATGTGGGAGTTACCGGTGTGCTGGTGGTGGC
This sequence comes from Fallopia convolvulus, assembly GCA_964016875.1. Classification (NCBI taxonomy): domain Eukaryota; kingdom Viridiplantae; phylum Streptophyta; class Magnoliopsida; order Caryophyllales; family Polygonaceae; genus Fallopia; species Fallopia convolvulus. The sequence goes on from OZ024733.1 coordinate 21,866,084, forward strand.
AAGCTTTGGTGGCATGGCGCGCGCAAGCCTCCGAGCATCGGGAGATGGTGCGAGGCTATGGGTGGTAACATCGCGGGTCTGGCCGTGGCGAGGTAGACAGGCAGTGCAGCGACTCTGGGATTAGGCTGCGATGGTGGAAGAGAGGTGAGGAGAGAGAGAGTTGGAGGAAAAAGTGAGGGTTTAGGTGGGGAAGAAGAGGGTTGGGGAAGAAACGAGAGCAAGAGGGAGACATAAGGAAAATGAGGGAAGAGAGAGAGTGCCAAGTTGATTATATAGCATCGAAGAAAATCAAAACAAAATTGAACGGTCAGATAGTCGAGATAATATGTATTTAAACGGTTGGATAAGGAAGTTACGAAAAGAAGCTTCCTTTGTTTTACATAGTATAGATAATAAGTTACATAAAAATTTAATATGAGCATGTATTAATATAATATAAAATGGTATACATTCACTATTCTAAAAAACTGTAGGCGGGAGCTAGGCAGTGGGATGGGGTCAAGCGCCTAGACGACTAAGCAGGGGCCTAGCCGTAGTGTAGGCAAATCAGGCGGATCAATATAATTTTTATTTTAAAGGATTTTTATTTGTAATTGGTGAGAATATATAAATACAAAACAATCTCATCATAATGTCTACGTATAAATTCATGTCTAGAGCCCACCTGGAGTTTGCCTAAACCACCTAGAAGGCTGCATATCCCACCAAGAAGGCCGCCTACCCTGCACCACAACCCGTCTAGGCGCCTAGGGATAAATCGGAATGGTAGACCACTGCCTAGCTTCTAGGCGGCCGCCTAGACCTTTTTTAGAACAATGTATATATTCAATATATAATTCAAGTAAAAAGTTTAACAAAATCCGCGCAAGGTGCGGGTAACTACGCTAGTTAAAAAAATCCAACCCCATGAAATATAGTACTATTAATTAAGTAATAACACTAGTTTAAACTAGAATAATCATCTAATCCTTTGGGCAACTAACTCTTTAGGAAATTAACATTTTTAATTATCCTTCTTGTCCATATTTCTTTTGATAATCTACCCAAAATTATTTTAAAAGTACTTTGTTAAAGTTAATATTAGTTTGGCTATTGTTGACCCTGATACTTTGTTAGTCATTCAATGTTATTTTCAGCCTGGAAAGTATATGCTCGATCACACACCGTCAAAACAACAACCATTTAAGATGACCACGTACTCTTTCCTCTCTTAATTTCCTTATCAATGTCAGGCCAAAATAGAAATGCAACATAGAAATTAAATATATAATTACGTATAGGCCAAAATAAGTATTAAAAATCTCAATTAGCCTGTTTGATTTTAAGGCATTTGAATTCCCACTCTATATCAGGTTTTACCCACATGGTCTCTTCCCACACCTCCCTATAGCTCTTTCCTTATAAGGTTTATCTCCCTCCCTACCATCCTCATATTTGTAATGAGACAGTTAGGGATGTACATCCAAGGAGGAGTGTTAAAATATTATATATTTTATGGATGCATATAAGATAGAATCTTCAAAAACCCTAGAAGTGACTTATTTTCCAAGTGTTCTGCTCTCTATAAAAGGCCTCTATGGATGATCTAATAAGATGGATTTTTCTGATCTCCTTTGTCTCTATTCTCTTTGGTCTCTCCTAAATTTATAACAATTACTTTGATATTGGACCATATCCGATCATTGGTGCATAATAATATCTGGTTGTTCGATAATACGGAGTATACAAAAGATAGTGAGTTAAAATAAACATCGTATTATTGTACGTAGTAATCAAGTAGGTGGTCCATCACTAATAGCCTATTAGGTTAATTATGTACCACTAGCTAAATTGAGGATGTTGATACGAAACAGCCTAAGTAGATATGGATGGTTAGAAACTTGCTATATACAGAATTTATGTGTATTGATTAAATCTAATTTGATCATAGCTAGTTTTGTTTTAATATAACGAATGGGGCATTAATTGTTAGTATAAAGTTGGTGGAGAGGTACTAAGAATTTGAATGTGGAATGGACGTCTTTATGCAGATGATTAACCTCTCACACTCCTATATATTTAAGTTGCAGGTCATTAACCGTTCTCTCTTGGCTTTGACTGATCAAATTCAAATCCAAGAAATGTTTTTGCAGTCCAATTAAATAGGTTCTCTCTTTCTTTTTGAAATTAAGTCCATAAATCTTTCAAATTTTAATCTTTCAAATTACTTCTTACCAAATTTTAATCTTTCAAATAATCTGTCAAATTTGAAGTTTAGTTGGAATGAACGGATTTCCTTATAAATCTTTCAAAGATTTAAAACAAAATTACATTGGGCTACATGCCAATGTAATTTTGTTTTAAACATTTGTTTTTTTACCTTTTTTTAAAATTTGACATAATATTTCAAAATTTGATCCTATGTTATTTATTTTTGCTAAATCCCAAAACTTAATCGAAGGAAAATCTCATCGTTGCATTTGCACGGACACTCATATAGCAGTTTGCGCCCACAAGATCCAAGAACCGTTTTGCAGTCCAATTGAGTATAGTTCTCTTTTCTTTCTTTTTTCTGAAATAGTACGTATTTATAGTCGATCACCATTTCTTTAAATATGGGACACCTAAATTCAGACTCCCGTATAGTTCCGAGATCTCAAGATAGTCGATTCGGTGAATCACTTGAACCCTGATACAATGTCATGTCAAAATAGAAATGTAACATATATACAAATCTTTACAACTCTAAAAGTTCTCCCTCAAGAGATAAATAAATGCACTATTTTCAACAAAATTCCCTCCAAAAGTTCATATTGTTATTACATACAAATCCAATAAATGCTATTTTTAAAACCATTAATTTAGTTGACAATAATTATGTACAAAGCATGTATATGGCATCCGTTCAAATCCCTCCACTAAGTATGTTTGTGTAATATAATTAATACTATATGTCATTCCATATTCTCCTTGCTACTATATAACCTTTGGTTTTCGTGTACTGCTACACAACCTATCCTTTAGAGTACCAAACGCAAAAAAACGCACAAATAAATGAATGAAGAACATCCTTTGGAATTGCTTCAACAACTTTTGGAATTTCCTAACTCCAGTATATATACGTCCCGACCGTGCACTTAGAAGCCGCAACTTTACGCATCGATCACTTGCACCAACACTTGCAACAACGATCGAGGTAAACCGCTTTATGCCACTAATCTCGTTTGTTTGCACTATGGTTTCATAGAAATATCTTATGCATACATATATATTTACTAATTATAATTTGCATCTACATTAGCAGGGAGAAATAAAGGTTGAAAGCATGCTCGCAAACAAAGCACATGAACAAGGGCCTAGATTTTACAGTCTTGATGAGTTATGCAATAGTGTTGAGCATGAGATTGAAGTTATTTTATGCAGAATATGGGATGCCACAAATGCATATGTTATATATCTCAGTACAAACTTCCTTGTTTGCGACAGTAAAATTTCCTATCAAACATTAATTCAACGTTGTATTATTCCATCATCTAACATACCTTTATCTATTTATGATTTTAGGGAAATGTTATGCGGTGTACTTATGGAGCAATGTTGCTCATTGCTTTGTGGCTAACCTAGAGGAGGGAAACATATATATCATACAGAATCTCACCCTTGTTCCAAACAAAGAAATGTATAGGATTTATAAAGACAACAATTACATCATTCAGCTTGAGGGCAATATTGTTGTCAAGCAATCTGCAACCCAAGCTGTCCATGGAGAAAATTACTATAAAGTTATTCCAGAATAATATATTGATCCCGTCCATCGAACGAGGTCAGTCATCTAGTTTATATGTATAATTACAAGCCAAATGTGGGATGACTAAATAAATGCTCATAAATGTCATGCCAAAATAGAAATGTAACATTCAAATTATATGTATAATTGTAAGCCAAATGTGGAACTTCTAATTACCCTAGCTACAAAATATCATGCCATATAAGCATAACAAATGGTTGTCATTTCCATTTCCACTTGACTCATCATTTGTGTGTTTTATCATGCTCTCGCAACTAGCATATGACATGAACTCGTTCCTTTGGTTGACCAGCAAAAGCTTGTTGACATGCCTCAATTGGGGTGGATTTTTGGCAACTTGGATTCGAGTCTCTGGGCTAAGGAAGAGGTATCTTGATCGACATTTTTGTCTATAGTGACATGGTGGGTTTGGAAGTAGCACAATGAGGTAATTTTTAAGGGTGCACCCACTTCCATTTTCTAGCCAGGTTTAGTTTGTTTAACTAAGTTATAGCTATGCCATAGGTCAAGTGATGGATGACGATATGAGACCAGAAACTAGGGTCCAAGAGCTCTTAGTTTCTTGGACAAGGCCGGTTGCTCCATGGATATAATTGAATACAAATGCCCCTTCTAGGGGGAATCCAGGGATGGTGGCAATGGGCGGTGTGTTACTGTGTTGTTGGGTGAGGATGGTCATTGGTTGGGTAGTTTCTCTTTGAATATTTGTAGTATGTATTTAATTATACAACACCGGCTGAGATGTGGGGTGTACTATGAGCTTCAGGGTGCTTGGGAACTAGGTTATAAACGTCTCATTGTTGAGGTTGACTCTGAGATTGTGATTGGATTTCTACAGAAAAAGTTATAATGGACACTTATCCATTATCATATCTGTATGTATATGCCATGACTTTATTCACAAGAACTAGATCATCTGTTTAATTTGTGTGTATATGTAAGTGAATCATCTTGTACGTTGATGGTTTGGCTAACTATGTGTTCCCGTTACCTTTAGACTTTTACTAACATATGATTTAAGGGGGACACCACTCCGATTGGTAACTTATGTCGAAGTAATAGCTATATCTCAGTATTACTTTGTTGCTCTATTTTTTTTGGTAAAAACTACTAACATCATCACTTTAATTAATTAAGTATTCTAAAATAAGATGAGAGTTGGTAATGGTCCAATTCTTGTTTCCTCAAATAAGACGCATACACTGATTTATGCTGAGAGATCAGAGATCAAACATAATGCATATTAATTGCATTTTTTTAAAACGTTGGTCAACTTGCATTTTTTTAATCTTTCATGATTTATGCTCTTTTTTTAACCGTTCATGAACGTTATCAATAACACAAACCATGCATAATTTGGGGATGCTAATCATCTGATCTTAAAAAAGAAATAGAGAAAATTTTATCATAATGACCACAAAATAAAATAGGGGGTAAAATATCATGCATATAAAGTTGCGCATTAACAATACTGTAAATAATTTAACATAGTAGAATTTATCCTCATTTTACAAATTTATTTTATCATTTCAGCTATGGTTCATCCATCTTATATTATGATAATAGAGTATGCCACAAATTAAAAAAATCCAACCCCATGAAATATAGTACTATTAATTAAGTAATAGCACTAGTTTAAACTAGATTTATCATCTAATCCTTTGGGTAACTAACTCTTTAGGAAATTAACATTTTTAATTATCTCTCTTGTCCATATTTCTTTTGATAATCTACCCAAAATTATTTTAAAAGTACTTTGTTAAAGTTAATATTAGTTTGGCTATTGTTGAGATTGATACTTTGTTACTCATCTACCTAGTACAATTATAAAGTAGAAACCAAGTATGAAGAAAAAATTGTGCTACTTGTCACCATGTGAAAAGGTTAAAATTATTTTTTTGATAAATTGTGCCACTTGTCACCACTTCCACCACTAACTACTACAACTTATTTTTTAATGAAAATTTGATTCAAAAATATTTTACTATTTTATATAAATAGTTAATATGTATATATTTTATTATTTTATATAATGAGTATATAATAATTAGAAATTTAGAAGCACTACTCCAATTTGATTAAGTGCTCTCTAAACACTTTAATTTTGACAATTACTTTAGATTACTTTGTGTTATATATACATATTTTGTCTTCTAATTTTTTCTAAACACTTTAATTTTTAACAATTACTTTACGAGTATTATGATTTTGTATCTATCTCTATTATAATTTTACAATAATTTTAAAAATATTAAAATTTATTATATTTATCTCTATTATAACTCGTACATGGTACACTAGTTCAATGTTATTTTCAGCTTGGAAAGTATATGCTCGATCACACACCGTCAAAACAATAAATGCGAGGCCAAAATAGAAATGCAACATACAAATTAAATGTATAATTACGTATAGGCCAAAATAAGTATTAAGCAAATCTCAATTAATCCTTTTGATTTTAAGGCATTTGAATTCCCACTCAATATCAGGTTTTACCCATAATGGTCTCTTCCCACACCTACCTATAGCTCTTTCCAATATAAGGCTTATCTCCCTCCCTACCATCCTCATATTTGTAATGAGACAGTTAGGGATGTACATCCAAGGAGGAGTGTTAAAATATTATATATTTTATGGATGTATATAAGATAGAATCTTCAAAAACCCTAGAAGTGACTTATTTTCCAAGTGTTCTGCTCTCTATAAAAGGCCTCTATGGATGATCTAATAAGATGGACTTTTCTGATCTCCTTTGTCTCTATTCTCTTTGTTCTCTCCTAAATTTATAACAATTACTTTGATATTGGACCATATCCGATCATTGGTGCATACTAATATCTGGTTGTTCGATAATATGGAGTATTCAAAAGATAGTGAGTTAAAATAAACATCGTATTATTGTACGTGGTAATCTAGTAGGTGGTCCATCACTAATAGCCTATTAGGTTCATTATGTACCACTAGCTAAATTGAGGATATTGATACGAAACAACCTAGCTAGAGATGGACGGTTACAAACTTACTATTTACAGAATTTATTTGTATTGATTGAATCTGATTTGGTCATTGCTAGTTTTGTTTTAATATAATGAATGGGGCATTGATTGTTAGTATAAAGTTGGTGGAGAGGTACTAAGAATTTGAACGTGGAATGGACGTCTTTATGCAGACGATCAACCCCTCACACTCCTATATATTTAAGATGCAGGTCATTAACCGTTCTCTCTTGGCTTTGGCTGATGAAATTCAAATCCAAGAATTGTTTTTGTCGTCCAGTTGAGTAGGTTCTCTCTTTCTTTTTGAAATTAAGTCCATAAATCTTTCAAATTTTAATCTTTCAAAGATTTAAATCTTTCAAATTACTTCTTACCAAATTTTAATCTTTCAAATAATCTGTCAAATTTTGAAGTTCAGTTGGAATGAACGGATTTCCTTATAAATCTTTCAAAGATTTAAAACAAAATTATATTGGGCTACATGCCAATGTAATTTTGTTTTAAATCTGTGTTTTTTTCCTTTTCTAAAAATTTGACATAATATTTCAAAATTTGATCCTATGTTATTTGTTTTTGCTAAATCCCAAAACTTAATTGAAGGGAAATCTCATCGTTGCATTTGCACGGACACTCATATAGCAGTTTGCGCCCACAAGATCCAAGAACCGTTTTGCAGTCCAATTGAGTATAGTTCTCTTTTCTTTCTTTTTTCTGAAATAGTACGTATTTATAGTCGATCACCATTTCTTTAAATATGGGACACCTAAATTCAGACTCCCGTATAGTTCCGAGATCTCAAGATAGTCACTTCGGTGAATCACTTGAACCCTGATACAATGTCATGTCAAAATGGAAATATAACATACATATAAATTTATATGTATAATTACAAGCCAAATGTGGGACGACTAAATAAATGCTTATAAATGTCATGTCAAAATAGAAATGTAACATACAAATTATATGTATAATAACAAGCCAAAACAAGTATTAAAAGAACCGATTAAACAATATGACTCCCCCTCAATTAGTGTTTGATTTCGTAACACTTTGTACTTACTTTCAATTAGTGTTTAATTTCATAACACTTTGTACCTACCTTTATTTGTGTTTGTTTTCGTAATATATTGTACGTACCATGGAGCTATTAACTTACTAATGGATATCTTATGGATATTTTCTATCCAATATTATAGATATATATTTTTTCTTATTGTATTTATGTGCATATTTTATACTTGGGCTACATGCCAATGTAATTAGTATGTAAATGTTAGTGATGAAGACAAGAGCTTTTACACATAACTTAGTCTCTCTCTCAAATTGTTCACTTACACATCCACTCTATATATTATAGATATATATATTTTCTTATTTTAGTTATGAATAATTACCTTTTGGTGTGCAAAATTCTAAAAGGGGCTTCATTATTTGTAGATGATATATGGTTAAATCATACTTTGCTCTAAGTGCCTTTTCTAACATGCCATAACTGTAAATTGTGAGTCTCGTTTTACTGTTCATCTCTGCATCTCCCTTGTTCTAGTTTTAGCAACTAATTTAATGCTTTTGCATCGAGAAGATGACAGAAATCAATTCTTGATGTAAAGCATAAGCAAAAGCTTAACTCATCTCTCAACCATTCATCATACAGTAAAACCTCTATAAATTAATATGGCTAGGAACATGATATTTTATTATTTTATAGAGATATTAATTAACCGATAAATTAATATTTATTAATTTAAAGAGATTTTTGTATTAAGAGCTTTCAAAATGCACTATCATGCAAGATTTTATTGTAGGATTTTAGAATGCTATGAGTTGGGACAATCCGATTCATGTAAGATTAATGTTTTGACTGCTATCAATTTTGTACTCTCAACTTAGATAGTTAATGTTGAGCAAGAGGCAATAGCAAATTGTTTTAGACACTGCAAATTTCCTTCATGAGATGAAGTCTCAAGGAATGATTATAGTTGACATTGCAAAATTTGTTTTCAAAATAATGCTAGAAATGTTGGATCCAATAAGAAAAGTTAAAGATGAGCTCCAAATAGAACTAAGAAAAAACAAACAACACTACAATCATATTTCATTAGATTTTCTTAGTTATGACTATGTAACTTTTTATATAATTATTAATTTATGATATTAATGGGACCTTATATTTATATAGTGGTTTTTTGAAAATATATTATCTTATCGAAATTTGTTAAATTTTGCATTGGCCCAAATCGGGACTAGAGAAAAATATTAATTTAAAGAGTTTATTAATTTATCGAGTATTAATTTACAGAGGTTCTACTGTATGTTTTCATCACATAAGAAAAAGGAAGTAGAAGAAATTGAGGGTTAAATTTCGTCTGCCAAGTTTTGGAAGTTTAGGTAATTTTTTAATTTGCTGAGTTTTTCTTCCTCATCTGCTTCATTTGAGTGAGGTAGTTCTTGCCTTCTTGGTGCTTGGTTTATGAAAATAATGTATGACATTCTACAATTTTGAATTGGTTTTTTATGCACAAAAAACCAGCAAAATTTATTTTTTATGTCCAAAGTAGTTGATTTTGATATCATCATTATTTCATTAGGAGTGAGGAACAACAAATGTTGGGAAACAAAAGATTAGGTTATTGATATTATGCAGGCTATTGATATTATGCATTTAACCATGCAAGCTATTGATATTATGCATGTGAAATGATTAATTAAGGTAATCTCTCAAACTTAAGAAGAAGGTTGTTTGTTGGTTTTCAATATTACATTCAATGACGAATATGCCTCGTTTTATCCAAGTCGGTCATATTCGCATATGTATGATAAGTTGACAATATATTATATGAAATCTAACAAACAATTTCTACTTGCAAGTTGAGTATATATAGTAAATTTGTCACACTAACTATCGAGTTGATTATATAATAAGCTAGATTTTGGATAGACACGACAATTAATAAGCTAGATTTCGAGGAGATAATATTACTAAAAATTACATATTAGTATTTTATAGGATTGAAAAGGACCTGTAACTACACTGATAGTGGTAGTAGAATTTTTTTAACAAAATAACCAAAAAATAATGCTTAGCTTGGCTTGCCAATTTTGTTAGAGTTCATCTCTAACTAAATTTATGATGAAGTGACTAATTAGAGATTAATATGATATGTATTTATCGATCATCATTTTTTGAAACATGAGACTAAATGCTCATACACGATCATGTCAAATTTGCAATACAAGCCAAAAACTAAATATTAAACATGCCCACTTTATCTGCTCTGAATTTATGACGAATTGATTAGACATTAAGAAATAAAAATGATATGTATATATAATTGATCATTAAAACAAATTTGATGAATTTTATTTATAATCAATAATCATTTTTAAAAATGTGATGAATTAATTGGAGAGGGGCCGAACTTGGCATCTTTGAACAAAAATAAAAGAAAGGACTTGGCATAATTCCATGATGCGACTTACTTACTTACATGATGTGGTATACGGTATACCAACCACAATACTCAATATGAACAAGGCTAAGGTAAAAACTAAAAAGGAATATGGCATTAATAAAGTGGGCTTAATATAGTAAAGGAATCAATTTTTTGTATAATAAATATGGTAAGTAGCTATATATACAAGCTCTGAACACTAAATATGTGAAGAAGACCTCACGTTACCTCCAAGCACTCTAAACCCATAAATAAAAAAGAAGAGTAATGACCTGAATATTTCAAAGTTTCTTAATTTTCAAACCTCCGGGCTTTAACTACATGGCTCACAAGTTTGAAATTCCTTCAATATTCATAAAATTTGTAGTTTTTTATTTTTTTTTAAAAAAAATCTAAATTAATATTGATTAGTTAATATTGAATTGGTGAAATAATCATAAATAGGTTTGTTATGAATATACTATTGTAAGAATGGTATATTTCTCTTCAATATCGATCATCATTTATTGAAATGTAGGACAACTAAATTCAGTCTCCGGTCTAGTTCCGATATCTCAAGATAGTCGCTTCGGTGAATCACTTGAACCCTAATACAATGTCATGTCAAAATAGAAATGTAACATACATACAAATTTATATCTATAATAATTACAAGCCAAATGTGAGACGACTAAATAAATGCTCATAAATGTCGTGACAAAATAGAAATGTAACATACAAATTATATGTATACAAGCCAAAACAAGTATTAAAAGAACTGATTAGACAATATGGCTCTTATTCAATTAGTGTTTGATTTCGTAACACTTTGTACTTACCTTCATTAGTGTTTGATTTCGTAACACTTTGTACCTACCTTCATTTGTGTTTGTTTTCGTAACATATTGTACATACCTTGGGGCTATTAACTTACTAATGGATATCTTATGGATATTTTCTATCCTATATTATAGATATATATTTTCTTATTGTATTTATGTGCATATCTTATACTTGGGCTACATGCCAATGTAATTAGTATGTAAATGTTAGTGAAGACAAGAACTTTTACACGTAATCTAGTATATCTCTCAAATTGTTCACTTATACGTCCACTTTATATTATATATATATATATTCTTATTGTAATTACGAATATTTACCTTTTTGATGTGCAAAATTCTAAAAGGGGCTTCATTATTTGTAAATGATATATGGGTAAATCATACTTTGCTCTAAGTGCCTTTTCTAACATGACATAATTGTAAATCATGAGTCTCGTTTTAATGTTCATCTTTGCATCTCCCTTGTTCTAGTTTTAGCAACTAGTTTAATGCTTTTGCAGAGATAATATGACCAAATTCAATTGTTGAAGTAAAGCATAAACAAAAGCCTAACTCATCTCTCAAACTTTCAGTATATGTTTTCATCACAGAAGAAAAAGGAAGTAGAAGAAATTAGAAGTTAAATTTCGTCTGCCAAGCTTTGGAGTTTAGGTAATTTTTTGATTTGCTGAGTTTTTCTTCATCATCTTTGTTATGTCCCAATGACAATAACATGGACAATTCAATAGAAAATGAGGAGATTAGAAGAGAATTAGAGAGAAAGAAGAGAAATTACAAAGGAAGAAGAAGAGATAGAGGAAGAAGAGGATAGGAGAGATAGAAAAGGAAAGTTCATTCATTCAACAATACCCGTACCGAATACAATTCCCAACTTATAAAGCCTTTTCAAAATATTACACAAGAGACCCATTATTTTCCTAATTACACAATACCACCTCTATATCCTATACATGACATTACTCTCCCCTTATAAAAGCTTTTTCCTCAAAGCTTATATAATGTAGAATTATCACTTAATACTAGTGATGAAATTTAATATCATGTATACAAAAGTGTTGAGTGTTGTCTAATTATATTGAGCACAAATCTTCAATTCCATGTGGAGGAATTTGTCCATGTACGATCTTGAAATTAGGAAGCATATAATATGCACCACCGTAGCTTGTCACCACCTCCTCTTGTGCATTTAATGCATATTCCACAAAATTTAGAGCTTCAACACTTCAACACTTCAAAGACCAAGGCCAACTTCAAAGAAGTTGCAAGTTCAGCTCTTAACAATTCAAAATGTAACTGCCCTAGAACATTATTAAAATTGCCCAAATTCCCTAAACAACTCAAAAAAAAACTCAGGACACTCAGAAAACTTTAGGAAACTGAACCAAGTATGGTGAAATGAATCTTGTGTAGCCCATTCAGTCATAAGCGACTTGCAAACAACCCTTTTTATATCTAGCAAGTTGCTCAACATCTCTTTCATACATCAACAACCAAACTCATCAATTAAAATCCTAAGATTAAACATCAACCCATGTAGCTTCCACACAGCTATTAACTATACCAGGATCCCATTGTAGTCTCCTTTCCTTAGCAACTACCACTATTGAATTCTTATATGTTTGTTCACAAAAAGCAGAAGATGGCTGATTTTCAGTAGAACCAAAATCAAAAGTAGGTAATGGCCCTATTTGCAAACTCATTATAGGAATTCCCGCGTCAAAAACCAAATTTCCATCCAACCACATCCGCTTGTCTACAACCATATCGATTACAAGTGGAAATTTAACATCATGGCTAATCACATTTGGCTCCGTTTCAAACACACCAAGCCTAGGCATTTTAGTAAACACATTGTGTGCAGTTCAATATTCTAAGGACTTGGTCAACTTCTCAACAAAGCTATCACCCTCACACATGACATCTATTTTTGTCACCTGAGATTCTTGAATGGAGAGGATATCAATACTCTTTTCACATTCTCGAATCCATTTACCTTCTTGGAGGTTGCCTTTCTCAAACTCATTGCTTTCTTGTGGCTCATTGATCCGTACATGATTGGAATTATCAGCACCCCTGCATATCACAACCGACAACTCAGATCCTACTATGTTCCTTGTTGTTGACATATCACCAAATACATGGTGAGCAACCGAAACTAAGGACTCATTACACTCTTGAACACTCATTCTCGGAACTATTTCTTGGCCCTGGATTTTAATCTTCAACACTCTCAATCGATAAAAGATCTTCGTCACCCAAATTTTTGATTTCATCACTTGAATCCATGCTCAAAGTCTTTGCTTCATTCAAGCACTTCATTAAAGGCAATTCTCTGCTCAACAAAAAATCTTTCTCAAGAATCAATTCCATTGTGCAACACCCGTCATAGACATTTCTCTCGTTGAGAGAATCTAGTGCTTCAAGGGCTGACTCCTTTTTCCCGAAGCGAACTTTCGAATCAAACGCATCATCAGAACTTAGTATCTCAATATTCTCTAGAAATCCAAATCTAGAAAACACCAACTCTAATTCTTTGTAAGAAATTTTGTATTCTAGCAAATGAATCTGAACAAGCAAAGTTCGTTCTCCCACTTGATTACCATCTTGTATACTTGAATCAAAGCTTTTGCCCTTTTTTTCAACATTCTTAGAAGGTTCAATCATAATTTCCCTCATAAAAAACAACTCTAATTTGCAACAATTATCATATATGCATTGATGATTTAGGGACTCAAATGCCAATCGTGCTGACTCTATGGTCTGGAAACAAATTCTAGAATATTATAGACTTCTAGGGCTTAAAGTCTCCACTTTCTCTAAAGCCCCAAATCTAGAGAACACCATGTTCAATTCTCGACAAGAAATTGGATACTTCAGATTATGAATCTTGACTAGAATTGTTTGATCATATACCTGGTCCTCCATGGAATTAGAGCAATTGACTGGTAGCAAGCCCATCTCGACTCTGAGCTCGTTCATTGTTCGGTAGAATCGTTGATCAAACTCTTTTATTCGAAGCTCCCAAGAATCTGAAATTTCTGCCATAGTCATTGATATTCCACTTAGTGCTTGACGCCTTCAATGGGAATTGATCAAATCTTGAGTGTGCAACTTTTGTCAAGATCGTAATCGAAATTTTTGACTTCAATTTTGGAATTTAGGTCACCAAAATCGAAGGGCTCTAATACAAATTTGTTATGTCTCAAGGCCAATAACAAGGACAATTCAATAGAAAATGAGGAGATTAGAAGAGAATTAGAGAGAAAGAAGAGAAATTACAAAGGAAGAAGAGAGATAGAGGAAGAAGATAGGAGAGATAGAGAGGAAAGTTCATTCATTCAACGATACCCGTACCGAATACAATTCTCAGCTTATAAAGCCTTTTCAAAGTATTACACAAGAGACCCATTATTTTCCTAATTACACAATACCACCTCTATATCCTATACATGACAATCTTCTTCATTAGAGTGAGGTAGTTCTTGCCTTCTTGGTGTTTGGTTTATGGAAATAATGTATGGCATTCTACAATTTTGAATTGGTTTTTTATGCACAAAAAACCAACAAAATTTATTTTTTCTGCCCAAAGTAGTTGATTTTGATATCATCATCGTTTCATTGGGAGTGAGGAACAACAACAGTTGGGAAAAAAATGATTAGGTTATTGATATTATGCAGGCTACTGATAATATGTATTTAACCATGCGGGCTATTGATATTATGCATGTAAAATGATTAATTAAGTTCACCTCTCAAACTCAAGAAGAAGGTTGTTTTTGTGGTTGTCAATATTACATTCAATGATGAATATGAACTCATGGCATATATAAAATGAAATCTAAATATATTCATAAAACTCTTAGTTTATAAAAAATGACTATCGTATTTAAGAGCTATAATATTTATTTTATAAAAAGAAAAATAATTTCAAAATCATAATTTTTTTAGTAATTTCTTTTTTTATTTTTGTGAAAATCAAAGCATATAAAAAATGAACTTAAAACACATAAAAATAAACTCATAATAGATAAAAACTAAACTCATAAAATAAAGAAGTTAAACTCATATGAACTTCTAGTATATAAAAAAGGAACTCTTAGTATATCAAAAAAAAAAAAGTGGTAAGTTGTGCTCTTCCATAATTCTCAAAACACCTTCAATTTTAGTTGTCTTACTTGATCAATTGTTAAAGTGTTTCAAACCAATGTCTAAGAGCATGAGGAATGACGATGATGTTCAATCTTTTCTCATATATTATTACATCCAAGTTGTTTGTTTACCTATTTTTGTCACATATATATTCTTGATCAAGTCATATGCCCCAATTGTGTACACGTACGTCATGTCTTGTATGGCCAAAGCTGATTCAAAATGTACTTGAAATACTTACTCTTATACAAGTATATTACCCCCTATGCTTCTTCGCACCATCTACCAATATATGATAATGGCTCTCACTCCACTAGGCATTATTAAGATCCCGCAAAAAGGTAGCATTTATATCTTGGCTAGGTGATACAATTGAATTGTAACTAGCTTTAATCCACTTCTTCAAATACGAGTTTGAACAGTTGGCTAAAAATGCGGCATTTTGAAGTTGCCAAAAAATCCTTGTCCAATTTGGTGTAGGGGGATAACAAGGGAGGAAACTGGCTAAACCAGGCCATGTGCCATTAATATCAATTGGTTGAGACGGCCAAAGTACGAGTTCAAGTGCTTTCTAACGGATGAGATCCTTTAACACTAAATGATCCCAAACTACGTTGCCCTACATGGCTCATTTAGGGTTATTACTTGTATTAGTATAAGAGGTGGTAAACACACATGTAATACATTAATCCTCTTTAGAGCATGTACAATGGAGAATTTAGCCTCCTCTTTGTACTTTCTCTCTCCTCATAAAAAACATCCTTATTGTTGTAGAAGAGTAAAAAAATGATCCTTTTTGAAAGAGGATTGCTAAAAATCATCCTCTTGTATAGGCGCTAGAAATCCTCCTTATGTAGTTTATTTTGAATCGATTAGAGTATTAGATCTGAAAATTCTATGTTGAATCAGCCATTTTTGATAATAATACCCACTGAGATAAGTCACACCCTCCTCCAAATAAGAGTCTAGCTCTTGGCTAAAAAGTCTATGTTGAATCAATAGTATGGTGCCTAATTCATGTTCTTTTTAGTCCTTCTTGTGCTCCAAAATGTTAGCTTCTCTATTGCCAAAACCTTGGTACTATTGTTGAATACATATAGATGGACCTTCTCCAATCTCACAATTGTTGGATAAACTTTTGATATCATAACCTTCTTCCCTCTAACACCAAAGCTCTCCACTATTGAGTGTCAATCTACAAAGATAAATAAGCATTCACCTTTTTAGATGAATTTCTTTTGGTATGTTACCAAAAGCTCAAAGTTGATACACTTTAAGGGGGCGTTTGGTATAAAGTCGGGTTTGGGTTTAGAATGAGGAATGGGGTTACGAAGGTATGTGGTTGGAATTTGATTCCTAAAAACAAGTGTTTGGTTACTTTTTTGGACTAAAATTCAACCTCATACCAAAGTGTGCCCATTAAATTAATCGAAACCAATAGGTTTTTTTGGTATTCATCCATATTGATAAATCATAGGAACAATTGCAAACATCCACTACAACCTGTTTGAATGCTTCCAGTTTACAAAACAATCCAAGATCACATGTTAAAGATCAATTATAATGCAATGTCCGTACCCAAATCTTAAAAAATTGATTTAGAAAATGGGCTAGGTTAGATTTGATTAAAAAATTCCTCTAGTACAAACTAAAAGAGATCACAGAGTTTTGAGATTATAAGTATCTGGAATGTCAAATTCGAACAAACATGGATGAAAATGGAGAATCGTGAATCAAAGATATGAACACCGAAAAGAAATAACAAGGTAGAAGTTAATTTGAACAAACATGGTGATGTCGATCGAAGCAGAAGAGGAAAGTACGAGAAGAGACTGACAGAGGAGAAGTCTGAAGCACGAGCGGGGGTTGCGCATGAGATAATTTAGAATGAGAAGAGATAAGGTTTTAATTTCATTCCAAGAGGAATCAAATCTCATACCCGAGGTAGGAGGTGGGTATGAGAACCTCATACTTATCGGGTTTAGGGTATCGGTTTAAAAATGTAAAAATAGTATACCAAACACTAGGTATCGGGTTTTCATTCCCGAACCCCATACCTCCATTCCTCAAACCTTATTACCAAACACGCCCTAAAAAGGTCAGGATAATAAGAGTGCTTACAATACCTCCTAAGCGAGAGCTTCTTTCTAGTGAGGTCCACATCCATGAATCTAACAAATGATGGTTTGTAATTGTGTTTATTAAGAGAAGAGTTGTCTCACAAAGAAGATAAAACAGAATAAAACTTCATTTGATAAACAATGGATTTAGTTGAAATGTGGATACCATAAAGAGTTGTATTTTGACCTTTTTGCATCTAAGCACACGAGGATTGTGTACTTGGGAGACAACTCTTCTCTCAATAAACACAACTAAAAACCATCCTTCGATGGATTTGTGGATGTGGACCTCACCTATATGAAGCTCTTGCTTAGGAGCATTGGAAGCTCCCATATTATCCTAACCTTTTAAAGTGTTTCAATTTCGACTTTTTTGGAAACTAACCAAAAGAAATTCAACTAAAAGGGAAAATGCATATTTATCTTTGTATATTGATCACTTGGTAGTAGAGAGCATTGATGACAGAAGGAAGAAAATTATAACATCAAAAGTTTATCCAACAACCGTGAGATTGGAGAAGGCTCGTTTTTATGTATTCAACAATGGTATCAAGGTTGTGACAATAGAGAAGCTAACATTTAGGAGCATGAGAAGGACTAAAATTAACATGAATTAGGCACCAGACTGTTGATTTCCTATTCTTGTTTGCATTTCAGCCAAGAGCTAGGCACTAGTTTGGAGGAGGGTGCGAATTATCTCGGTGGGTATTGTTATCAGAAAATAGTTGATTCAACATAGACTTTTCAGGTCTAATACTCCAATCGATACTATATTTTGTTTGACCTTTTGGACATGTTGTTTTTGAATCATAGACTTGAGAGCAAAACTCAATCAACAAAGAATTGATCGAAACAAATGCAATGGAAGAATTCTATCAACTAAAAGGTTACTTAATCGGGATTTAAAGACTAATTCCAACAACAATGAATCTGTGGAAAGGGGATAATCTCATTTAAGACCATGAGATTTTCACATACTTTGAGGTTAGTGACAAAGTTTACCAAGAACATCTTAGATGATATATTCTCTAACATTAAGCGAAACAAAAATTAAAACTTACAATCTTTTGAATGAAATTATAATCCTCGTATAGAACATACTATCAATCGTCCGTAATAAAAAAATGCCAAGAAGAGCTTAGTAGCTCAAAAGATTTTATTGTGACACTGAGAGATATACACATGTAAGTAAGCATCATAAATAGTTGGGGGATAGATCATGGTTATAATATTCTAGACCTTTGATATCTAGGTTATATACTTATCATAATTTTTTGTATAGGTATAGACCTCTATATAAACATTCCATAGAGGCTCCTTCTCGCATCTTTGACGGTGCCATGCAAATTGTTGTGTCAAACAACCCATATTATAAAGGTTTAGGTCAACAATGACATATCAGAAAGGTGCTAACTCATGAACGCTTGGGCTGCAAGAAACTTATCCTATGCAGGGAGACAACAAGTCATAAGGGCAGTGTTGTATGGAATTATAAATTATTGGTGCAAAGTCTTCTTGCTCCCCAAAGGCGTGATAAAAACAAATAGTGAAAGTCCTCAAAAATTTCCTATGGTCTGGCACAACTGAAGGAAGAAAAGGTCCCATTGCTTGGAAAGCATTGTGCAAGACGAAGGAAGAATGAGGAGTTGTGTTTAAGGAGATTCTGTCATGGAATAAGGTAAGCTTCTCAGAGCTAATTTATGATTTGTTGGGAGTTGCAGAGTCCATTTGGAAGAACGGGGTAAACTCTGTTATTCTTAGAGGCGAGTCCTTTTGGGGAGAATTAAAGACAATCTCGAGTGCACTATGGAAAGGTTTGATCACTGTTAGAGTAGAGATAAAAGAGACTCTAGAGAGGGAAGACAATCATGCGATCATATTGAGTAATAGAGGCAGATTTGACCGGAAAAGAGTTTATGACAACATGAGAAACAAAGGACCCAATGTTGAGTGGTGTAAATGGATCTGGGGCAGAATCAATACCCCTAGAATCTCCTTTGCCACATGGATGATTATCATCAAGGGAATGATGACGAAAGAAAGGCTGAGAATGATGGGTCTACTACAGGAAGATGCTTGTGAGCTCTGCAATGACAATTGTAAAGAATCATGGGAGCACATCTGATTCAATTGCAAATACTCTAGGAATTCCTAGAAGTAACTTTTTGTAATTAGCAAACTTATTTATGAATGAATCACCCTTTTCATTCAACAAAAAAAGAGCCAGAATTATCATTGGGATTCCTTGGAGTATATCCATGGTTTTTTTTCAACATTTATCCATGCTATTTCCTCCAACTTTGCAATGCCTATAATACTTCGATGGTCCTCTTAGTCCATATTTGTTTCCCAATCTCTAAGCTGCTAGTGCCATAGATTCTAAATTTGCGTTTGAATCAATATCCAACCGCCTTTGTTTTTCTTTTTCTTGCATGCAATATCAAATGTTATATATACCTTATTCAAATTTGGAGTCGAATTAAACATTAATATGTTCTTCTGATATCATTGAAACTGTCATCGAAGCCCGTTAAAAACTGAATCACTTGTTGATCTTGCACTACTTTGTTCACAACAACACGGCCTATAGTCACATACACATTCATAAGTGCATATTCATCCCATAATCATTCTTAGTTAAATACTTTGTCATTGACAAATTTCATTGAGAGATTGAGCTCAAATCTCTTTGAACATGAAACAACCTAGTCTTGTTCGATCTGCCAAAGCGAGACAACAATTCCTTCCATATTTGACTAGCTATCCTAAAATATAAGATTGATTTTTCTCTTGCATACCTCTATATCCCTAATCAATCAATCGAGGCAACAATTTACACGGTAAGTGATTCAATCAGAATGAGAGCTGAGTAGTTAATTGAGGATTACATTGACCATTAGAGAGTCAAATTGCGCAATATTGCAAACTTGCGTACTCTGTTCCTCTCTAAATTTTACATTGAATGTAACTCTGTAATGATCTATTAATTGGACAATTCGTTCACCAACATGGATTTGAATCTCAATTACACTCATTCTTCAACAGAGGTTTGAATTGAATCACAATTATATATTTATGTGTGCAAATTAACTCTCTACTATTAACTAATGAGAGATTTAAACCTCCGTTCTCTATTCTTCTATCTCTCTACTCAATTTGAATTGAATCACTTTAATTGTTCAAGCTTAAATCTTGTTGTCAACTCAAAACTCGAGACCAAAATTTGTACAAACTAGTTGTGCCCGTCGTACCATGTACGACTACGATTCAATATTTTATAGCCATTATAAATAGGATATTAATAAATAAAAATATAAGATAAAATTTAATATAAATAATTTATTGCGCGTAGAATGTATACTTTTTTAATCAATATAAATGATTAAATTTAATGTTGAGAATGAAGATATATTATTAAGATAAAATAATTACATTTCTCTTTTTCCTTGATGAGATTTCATAGATATTTAATTAAAAAAGAAGATAAAATATGAATAAAAAAATTTATATATTCAAATATGGAAGAGATAAGAATTTAAAAAATAATAGTTAACTTAATAAATAAGATATAATAAAGTATGAAAACTAAAGATAATTTAATTATATAAAATTTAATTAATTTAATTAATTTAATTTAAGATGAGACCATCACCAAACCCTATTTTATGGTTCGATAAACTAAAGATTAGATAAGATTAAATATTACATTATTCATATTTTATTACTTTCTATGTACGTAAATTTAGAGATTATTAAATATTTCAATATATCTATTAAATATTTTATTATCTTTTTTTATTAATTTTAAACATTATAAATATTTATCATTAATTTTTATTATAATAGAAAATCAATATATATCTATAAATAAATTCGTAAAAAGATATATTCTAAAAAATTTATATTTATCATTAAAATATTTAATCTTTATTTTTAAATACTTTTATAAGTAAGCTTTCAAAAGATATTATTATACTTTTTTTTGGTAGAAAGATATTGTTATACTAAATAGATATTTCTTTGATGTTAGAGATAAATTTAAATAGTTAAAAAAGAATTTAATAAAAAGACGTTATAATAATAGAAATTGAGATTATTTTTTTTAAATATGAGGTGGGGCCAAAATCGTTCCGGTGGCTCGAAAAGGTATAGCTTTAATATATGTAAGTATTAATTTGCACAATAAGGCTGAACTTAATGCCATGAATGAAAGAGAGGGTTGGAGGCAAAGGATAAGTTTTTATTCAGGGACTAAATAGCAAATTAGATATACTATGTGCTTTGTTATTAATTTTATTGGGTTATGTATTATATGCCCCTTAAAATAAGGGTCATGTTATGCAGCATTCTTAAAATTAGTTTGCAACTTTTAATTTTTTAAAAATTATAAAATGAGTCCAAATTTACTTTTTCCTCCTTCCCTTCTCATTCTCTATTGTACACAACTCTAATTCAAATCTAAATCTCTTCATACACTTATTGTTTAAAGAATATCGAGTAACAATGAAAGAAACTCCGAATATGAGTTACGTAATCGAAATTACATAGTACGTTCACCATTCATATAAGCGTTTTTTTTTATTTTCGCAGTTGTTCATGCACGTGCGCAGATTGCGTGCAAAACAATTGTGCACGCAATTTGCAAGTGTGCATAATAGCAGTGCAAACAGAAAGTTTGTGTGCAAAGAAGCAGTGCACGCAGAAAGATTGTGTGCATATAAGAAATGCACATCAAATTGTTGCGTGCAAAATTTGTATGCACGCGAAAAATTTGTGTGCTCCGTCCGAACGCTGCAGGATGAATCACGTAAATGCCCGAAGAAGGTCGAAATCAATGAGTGGTGAGCGAGGAGAAGTTCGAACGTTAAAAGAGGATTTTGAATGGAGATTCAAAGAGTTTTGAGGAAGAGAGGGGGAATCATGAAACCCTAATCTTCTTTAAAACGACACTTTAATTTGGGCTTATTTTATAATAAATAAAAAATAGAGAATTGCAAACTAAAAAGGTGAGGTGTTGCATAAAATAATCCTCCGCCAAATTCCAAAACAGCAGCACCGACTGGATTAGTACTTCAGTCTCTCCATAAAGTCGGAGGCGTGAAGGGGGTGAAGCGGCAAAGGACGACGCCGACTGGATACGGCCGAGGAAGAAGCGGGGGAAAAATATCACATCCTCAATTTTAGTATATCAGAACTCTTGAATTTGATATCTTGATATCGCTGGATATCCCTTTGATATCCATATCTGATTTTTACCAAACAATAGGGTTTACCCCGATACCCAGTATATGGAGGACGACGAAGAGATCTTCGATGGAGTTAGAGCTCAGTTTCCCCTCTCGTTCGGCAAGCAATCCAAGTCCCAGACGCCATTGGAGGTCTTACACAGCAAGACTCGTCGACCAACTGGCGAATTGAACCCGCCACGCTCCAACTCCAACTCCAACAACAACAACAACGTCAACGGTAATTCAGCGCTCCCTTCCCTTTCTTCCTCCTCCAAAGCTTGGCTCGATACAGTACGCTCGAGCCCTAACCCTAACCCTACCAAAGCTAATGCCTCCACTGCTGCGTCTCTCGTAGATGGAGAGGATGGGGATTTGGTGGGGCCGCCGAGGCCAACGGCCGATGAGGAGGAGGAGGATGAAGGTGAGATGGTTGGGCCTCCACCGCCGCCTGCTGGTTTGGTTGCCGACGAGGATGATGACGGGATGGTTGGACCGCCTCCGCCACCTGCTAGATCAATTGTTGACGGCGACGGCCCATTGATAGGGCCGCCTAGGCCGTCAATGGGGTCGAGATCAGATGATTCTGACGAGGACGAAGAAGATGAGGAGGAGGAGACTTACAGAATTCCGCTGAGCAATGAGATTGTCCTAAAGGGCCACACTAAGGTATGTAAAACTTTATTATAATGTTCCTATGCATGAATGATTTCCTCCTTTGTTTTATTTCTGATTTCAAATTTGATATCTTTCTGAGTTCATTAAGATTGAGTCAAGTACATAAGAATCTTATGAAAGTAATAACTAGGTGGATTAGATTACAGAACAAAGAGTAGAACAGTTGAGTTTGGGAGAGAATGAGGTATAGGATTCCCTGTAGTGGCTTAATACTCTTCAACAATTAGACCAAGAAAGAGTGTGTCTTGTGAAGATTGAGATCGCTTGGTAAAGTAAAGTTTGTGGACATTTGTGGTGTTCTTACTTCTTAGAAGATGAAGTATTTGGTACCCTAAGATTTAAAGATGGATAATCCAGCTGCTTAAAAAAAGGATCTGCATAAATGTACGAGACTGAGGAAATATGATGGCTGTTGGAAGATGATGTAAAGAAAGGAAAAGCTGCAGTTGAACTAATGACATACTTTTGCTTCTAAAGATGCTTGTTTCTCAGCTTACATACCTAGTTTACTGCCATAAATTTAATCAGTAATAATTGTCTTCAAGCATTAATCAAGGGTGAGAAGGATTATAGTGTGATATAATCCATCATGCTTGGAGTTCTTTTGTTCTACCTCATAATAGTGAGAGTTTCTCATCTATTCATCATTCTGGTTCATAATGATTGGCAGGTTGTTTCAGCGCTGGCAGTTGATCCTTCAGGTTCTCGAGTTCTTTCTGGTAGTTTTGACTACTCTGTTAGAATGTACGACTTTCAAGGGATGAATGCTCGCTTGGCTTCATTTAGACAACTGGAACCATCTGAAGGACACCAAGTTCGGGCATTGAGTTGGAGTCCTACTGCAGGGTTCTTTTTGTGTGTGACTGGTTCAGCTCAAGCTAAGGTAATGTATCATGCTTTATTTCATTTATCGGTTTAGGCATATTTTTTGGTTTACCTGTTTTAAAAGTCTTCTTGATGTTCTAGATTTATGATCGAGATGGAATTACTATAGGCGAGTTTGTAAAGGGTGACATGTATATTCGTGATCTGAAGAATACTAAAGGCCACATTTCTGGATTAACATGTGGAGAGTGGCACCCTAGAACCAAGGAGACAATTTTAACGTCATCAGAAGATGGATCACTGCGTATATGGGATGTTAATGACTTCAAAAGCCAAAAGCAGGTATCTGTTATTCTAAACAGATACTATAAAATTATCATTTCTTATTTGCTACAACTACTTTCTTTTGGGAGCTCTTATTCTTTTTTCATCTAACGTCTAAACTGATTCATCCTTAGCACCAAAAAATGTGATGCAACCTTGAAATCATTTTTTTATATTTATTTTCTTGACTGGGAACTGTTTTGATTTAAAATTACCTTTTTTATAGGTCATAAAACCGAAGCTTGCAAGGCCTGGCAGAGTTCCGATAACTACTTGCACCTGGAATTGTGATGGCAAAAGCATTGCCGGTGGAGTGGGTGATGGTTCCATTCAGGTATCTAGTTTAAGATATTTTGCATATTTTTTAATTCTTTGTAATTGCTTGTCGCCTTCTATTGAGCAACTCATGTCTAATAATAATGTCTGATAATAATGGTGCAGATGTGGAATCTTAAGCCTGGGTGGGGAAGCAGGCCAGATGTGCACATTCAAAACGCTCATTCAGATGATATCACAGGGCTCAAGTTTTCTAGTGATGGACTGCATCTGTTCTCTAGAAGCTTTGACGGTACATTGAAGGTAATGGTGTATTGCCTTCTTACTTTTACCTTCTATTTTTTCCATGCTATGTGTTTCTGCATGTTTGACAGCAGTCCCCTGACTAAGCAGCTTCTGTGGAATGTTGAAGGTTTGGGATCTACGCCAATTGAAGCAGTCACTAAAGGTGTTCGAGGATCTGCCAAATAATTATGCTCAAACAAACATTGCTCTTAGTCCTGATGAGCAACTGATCTTGACTGGTACATCTGTTGAAAAGGATAGTTCAATTGGAGGATTGGTTTATTTCTTTGATCGACCAAAACTGGAGCTAGTCTCAAGAATAGGAATATCAGCCTCTTCCAGTGTTGTGCAGTGTGCTTGGCACCCGAAGCTGAATCAGGTATATCATATAAGACAATGGCTCTAAATACGTCTTGACTTTATTACAGGCATGAATAAGTTATTATTCAATCTTATCTGTTTTCAAATGCATTACAAACGTCTGCAGTTTGAAGAACCTGTCTATTATGTTGATAATAACAACTGTGATTAAGTAGTGTCATTCTATATAATCAAAAGAAAAAACTACCCATTATCCCCCTTTCTTCTTCTTTTGGTTGAGTTATCTATCGGTATGCAGAATACCATAACCGATTCTTGGCTGAGGAGCTTTAGGTTTAATGCATTATATTGGATAGTCTAAACGCATCCCTAAATTACAAAAAAAAAAACATTATTGAATTCTGTCCTTTGGTTTTGAAGGTTTTTGCTACAACTGGGGACAAGGGCCAAGGAGAAACCCACATACTATATGATCCAACACTAAGTGAGAGAGGTGCCCTAGTTTGTGTTGCTCGAGCACCAAGGAAGAAGTCAGTTGATGATTTCGAGGCACAGCCTGTTATACACAATCCTCATGCGCTTCCTATGTTCAGAGACCAGCCGACCCGTAAACGTCAAAGAGAGAAGATGCTGAAAGATCCATTGAAGGCCCACAAGCCTGAACTTCCAATGAATGGGCCTGGCCATGGTGGAAGAACGGGTACAACAAAGGGAAGCTTATTGACTCAATATCTTCTCAAGGTAAATACAATTTCTTATTTTTTATCCTCCATTCTTTTTGTATTGTTTTTTTATTCAGATTGGAAATGTGCTTCTGTGTTTCATTTGCAGAAAGGTGGTATGATCAAGGAAACCTGGATGGAGGAGGATCCAAGAGAAGCTATACTGAAATATGCGGATGTTGCTGCGAAAGAGCCGAAATTTATCGCTCCTGCTTATGCAGACACACAGCCTAAAACTCTATTTCAAGAGTCAGATTCTGAAGAAGAGTAATTTCCTGCAAATTTCAGGTTTATCTGGCAGGTTGGCACTGAATACAATCAAAGGGACACATTGCCACATTAATGATGTTACTCTTCAATCCCTAACTGTACCAGTTGGCGGTTGCAATGCTGATTGACTACGTCTATCAGTTGAAGTCATCAGTCCAGTGCTGGACATTAGTTATAAAAACCAGACAGTAATCAGTATCATGGGCAAGGAACTAGCAACGACAAGTTGGAAATGTTAATCATCATTTGAAGATTTTGCATTACCTTATATAGAAAGAGATTTACTTTGAGTAAGTTGAGTTTAACATTAGTGCAATGTTCTTTGCTTTAAAATTTTCTATTCGATTATATTCTGACTTTCGCACCATGTAGTCACTTTTTTTTTTGCTAGTAGAGCTATCAAATCATATGCCAAATTATGACATTGTTATGAATTTGATTAAAATTTTGTACGTTCTATATTTTATTTTGATGCAAGAACCGCCATAGTAGCATATAAGTCATTAAGTCAATATTAAAAATTATTAAAAAGAATCATACAGCAAAATATGCAAATTTCTGAATGAAAAAATATCAAATAGATTCCAAAACTTTGTAGTCTACAATAGGGAAACTCTCGTGTGGTGAAAAGGGGAGCTTTGAAGACAGTTGATACAAATAATTCTCTCCAGTGTGAAATTTTAGTACTAACAAAATAAACCGATATTTACAGTTAGGGTTGGACCCACCTGATAAAATCGGGACGACCAATTGGCCTGTATACTTGGGGTCTCTGCTCCTAACAAGTACCAACCACTCGAATGACCTTATTCCATATCGCGTGATCACTATAAACAAGATTCATTCTCATCAAGCACTACATACACCATAAACAAGTTTTACAGTAGCAGCAGCTTTTGCTTGAGTTTGCATTTGCCATAGTGAGTTGTCAGCATGAGTGTCAAAATTCAGTCCGTTCTAAGTTCATTCCTACTCATGTTCAAAGCTTGACAAGCGAGAGTCTGACAGTACAGAAAACATCTGCGTCTCTATAAACAGCTGCAAAAAAGTCGAAAACCCAAGAACCAAAAGGCTTTTCAACGTATTTTAAAACTAGCACAGCACAATTGTAAGATCACGGAATTTGTAAGAGGAGACGAGCTAACTGAGAAAGAACTTCATTACATTACCTTCATAAATGGTCGATCCATCTCCGGAAAGGAATCTATAAAACTATCCTTCAGAAGTATAGACACCTGAAAGCGTAAAAAATATTCAAGTTTATCTCGTCACAAGAACAATTTGCTGCAGTTTTCTAAAAATGAGTTTAGTATCTGAACATGTTGGACTCACCCTGTCGTTGTTTGATTGCACACTTGTAATTGTATTAAGCCTCATATCTGCACAAAGGGAGTCCATGTAGCACCTCATAACTTCTTTAAATTCCATGGCAGCTTTAGCCTGCAAACAAAGAAGATTAGGAGTCCCTTGATCAGAAGATATAGTATGTATTACCACATAAACACTTGAAACAGAATTCTGCAAGATACCAAATTCAGCTCAAACTTCAAAAGCTACACATAAGAAGTGAGTTACTATACCATCAGCGTTATTGTAAGCTGTGTTGATTAATCATCAAAGAGTTAAATATCGAACAGGAACATTTTGGAGAGGGATGCCGTACAGATATGAAAGAGAAAAAAAAAACCTAAGTTGCTTTGTTAATTGGGATTTACTTTATGCTTAGGTTCAACATAATACTTACTAAGTTCCTTCTAATAACTTACATAAAACTTGATTCAAAAACTTAGAAAGAACATATATACTATTGCAGGCACAAGTGAATTATATTAAATTGTTTATTCAAAGCGGAGGTTCGAATCCTTCCGTCCCCAATTCGGATAATATAATGAGCTAATGAATCGCCTAAATCCACAGGGAAAAATAAGATAAATGTGCATGGACTTCTCTACTTTGTAGCTTCTTCATTGAATACCAACCCTGAGGTTTTACCTTTTCCATTTGCGGCACATGTTTCCCAAAAATCCAAGTGGTGCCTCTCTGCTATAAAATTTCTCCACATACCATCTTATTCTCTTAATTAAGTGATCATGTGCTCATTTTTAATGAGATTTTTCATACATTCCAAGTTGTAATACGGGTTTATAAATGAAAATGTCTTTATAATGACAAAGAAGAACAAGCCCAAAATCATTATTATCAAAACACACAGAATATTATAATTTGGACTAAAAATATTAAAAGTATTTTTGATAATTTAATTTCCAAGGATTGAAGATATCAGCATAATAAGTCACCATTTAGACAGATCCTAAAACAGAGGGGTGCCACTTGGATTTCTTAAATCCTTGAGAACCAAATGGTAAACACAAGACTACAGTGAGATTTCTCCAGACTCCAGGGAATTAGTGAATCCCTTGGGTCTGGATTTCTGGGTGTTCCCTTTGTGTACTGTTTTTGTACAAATCTGCTTTTAAGTCTTACAAAATCTCAATGATCAAGAAACAATAATCTGAATTAATACACACTAGTTTCATAACAAGCTTCCAAAAGGTACCTGCGATTCGCTGAATTTATACGCATGTTGCCTTTGTGCTATTGACTTTTCACAAACAAGTCTAGCATGAACGAGGCGAAGTCTTTCATGAAGTATGTTATGTTTGGGAAGCAAGGGTACATCGCACATCTTCCGCTGCAAAAATAAAAAAGAAAACAGAAAATAACTTTAGCATTAGTTATTACTAAAATTTTAAAAAATTGATAGAGAGGAATAGTAAGCATAACGGATAAAAAAAAATGCAAATGCAAAACTATTGTGGTACATCAACACAAGAAAAGAATCACTTCCAACAAAACTTCACCAATTATAACCTTTTAAAAATAAGTCATAGTTAAACAAAAGGAAGATGACAAAATTGCATATAATTTACAAACCGAATTTAGATCCTAATATGGTTAAAGGGATAATCCACATTGTGCTGCAAGCTGGATTAAGAATTTATTAACAAAAATGGAAACAAACAGAGCCAAGCTGGATGAAGAATTTCATAACAAAAAGGTAAATCAACAGTGCCAAGTTCACACAGTCAGACACATTGTGTAAGCACAAAGATGTTTAGATTTCATTTGGAAGCATTTTGATGTTAAGAACTTTATTTTGCTATTACACAAAGGACTGATAGGAATAAAACACTTCTTAATATCATGATTGTGTATTTTAAACCACACGAAAATATGCATGGAAAACACATGCACCTTCACATATATTATCCCTAGAATAGATAGACCAAGGGAACAAAAAAGTTGTCATAATTTAGCAAAACCTGGCCTTTGAACACGTCGATATATACAAGGTTGTTAGTTTTGATTCTAAAGTCAACTGGTTTCTGATGTATGCCAACCTGCATAATAAAAAGGAGAAAACGCTCAAAAGCATGCTATTGGACTATTGGTTGTATCTGAACCTACTTTTACAACAAAAAAACAAGCAGAATTGATAAATTCCATTCAGCTTTCCAGTTTCCCTAATCTGACTGCTTAAGATGGTACATTGAATATCCCAAAATATTAGGATACCAGTAGTACTCTCATTTTCCATTAGAAACCAAATGATGCTGATATACAAAAACTGATGGTGAAATCTCACACCTGGTGTGTTTCTGCTAATAAGGTTTCCAAGTTTTCCATGTAGAGTTCTAAAAGTAGTCTTAGATACCCAAAAAGTATAGTAGAATATTAAATTCAGTAGTCCTACTGTCCAAGTTATAGAAAATCAATGTCAGGTTGTTAGCCTATCCATTCAGAACTTTTGGAACTAGACCTGCAAAGACACAGTCTGCTTCACATCCATCACACCTATGCATCACTGTTTAATTTGATCATATTGAAGAATAATCACATTTACGTAAACTGTCCTGAGCGGAAGCCTAAAACAGTACCATTATATGGTGTATGCTGAAGTATGCACCTGCTTAGCTTGCCAATATACTGCAAGGAAGTAAAATGGCATCATAAAGTTCACAGCAACTTACAAGGAATGGAACAGGCGCGTCAAGAAAATCCAGTAGCTTCTCAGGTAGAATCTGAAAAAAATGTTAAGAAAAACCAAGAATAGAATGTTAAATTTTTAAAAACCGAGATTATTAGTTTAATTCCAGTGATCAAAAGATCAACTGACCTAAAACTAAAGGGTTAATTTACATAAAAGACAGATATGTCGATTCCAGAGTATAACTAATCATTTATTAAACAATATTGACGTAAAAATGAGAGAATAAACTGTGGTGGGGTAGAATTATGTTCTGGCCATTAGATTTAACTTCCATCGACATTTTACAGCAAGAGTTGAATAATAGAAACATCTATATAGGGGGGGGGGTGTATAAAACCACCCTTTTTTGTCAGAGAAAACCTCCCTTTATTTGCACTTGTTTGCACAAAACCACCCTCTAAAAAAATGTTTGCACAAAACCACCCATTATTATCACTTGCTTGCACAAAACCACCCCTTATATAAAAGTTTGCATGAAATCACCCCTCATCCATAAATGTCTGCAAACAGCCACCCAAAAACTTATTTCACTAAATATGCAATTAAATTTAGGAAACATCAAAATACAATTATTTTTTTTATTTTTTTTGTCTACTTTCACCCAAAAAATTGACACATATGCAATTAAGTTTATTGTTTTTTTGTCATATAACAGATAAATTAAAGTAGACATTAACATAATTAAAATTACAGTTAAACTATTCACTAGCAAAATAAATAAACCTCATTTGATCAAATAACATGTGTGAATAAAATATTCCAAGTTTTTCAACTAAAAGAAACTCAACCACCAAAGTTTTTAAAATTTCTCCTAGACTTCATTTTATTTAAATAATTTGGTCTAAACTAGCATACTTTTTCTTTTTGACCAAACCAGAACTAGATAGGTGAAATTGTGTGAATCGAGCATCGAATTAAAATCCCTCATATGGTCTCTTTTTGTTCAGTCCAAACTTGATATATACACCCTACCCAAATCCCAATCAACCTAAACATGAACACAAATTATCAAATTAATTTAGGATTTTGATAGATCTTAGGGTTTAGTTGTTATCTTAATTGGTTCTCATACTTTATTTGAAGAATTTCTTTCTCAAAATATTCAACAAATAATTAGCAAATTTGGGTTTTGGGTGGTTATTTGAAAACTATTATAAAGAAGGGGTGGTTTTGTGCAAACTTTTATATGTGCAAACTTTTATATAAGGGGTGGTTTCTTGCAAGCAAGTGGTTATAAATGGAGGCTTTGTTCAAATGTTTTTTATAAGGGGTGGTTATATACATTTTACCCATAAATAAATGAATAGCTCTTCCCAGGATAAA
This sequence comes from Fallopia convolvulus, assembly GCA_964016875.1. NCBI lineage: Eukaryota > Viridiplantae > Streptophyta > Magnoliopsida > Caryophyllales > Polygonaceae > Fallopia > Fallopia convolvulus. The sequence goes on from OZ024733.1 coordinate 21,897,712, forward strand.
GTACATGAAAGGGCATCATAGTCCTTCAAAAAATAAACTCACCGGGAGCAGTAAACTATGCCATTCAAATGGTTGTATGATGGAAATAAGAGATAGGACAATAGCCGATAAAACACCCTGAAATTAGAAAAATGTAAAGATCAGAAGATGAAGACTTAAAGACAAGTCTCAAATTTAGCTTTTAAACCTTGCATGCAGACAAAGAAAGGAAAGTTTATACTTGAACCATACAAAGACACCTAGCTAAGACTGTAAAGCATTATGAACTCCAGATATCTATCATCTTAACTCCTAAATCTAGGGAGACAGGCAGCAGGCTGCTATGGAATGAGAGCTATTTTTCCCTCAAAACACAGAAGTATTTGCTAAAGCACTCAAACCTCAACAAAAATCCTGGCACTACACTATTTGAGTCATAACACATAAAAGATCACGTAAATTCAACTACAGTGGTAAAGACTCGTTTAGCCTGCAATTTTAAGGTTTTTATATCATGGTTCACTTTCCAATTACTTAATACTTCATAAAGTGTGGGGGGGGGGGGGGGATTCCCTAAATGTGGACAAAAGCAATAATCGTGTCATAATCAAACACCATGTACACTCCTTGCTTTACTTGCCCATCAACATAACTTTACACTCTGACCCTCCAAATCTTTACACGCAGGATGTATAACTACTAATATGTTTTCATATTTCTTACTTTCTTATGGAAAACATAGACAAAGGTAAGACTTCTTATTCCGACACTGGTCTTGCAAGTGAACTGAACTACTCCACAGAAAGCCAGTGTTCTAAAAAGTAAATTCAATATAGATTTTTCTCTTTTGTAAGTTCCCCTTTTGAACAAATCACTCATTTCAAAACAAGATGTTAATACTGTTAAGGCACATGTGTTCTTATGCAGAACGCTAGTCTTGCAAGGAAACTACCTACTCCACAGGAAGCCACACAGCGTCCTGAAAGTGGATATTAATATGGATTCCTCTTTTGTGAGCTCACCACACAAGCAAATCACTCATTCAGAACAAGGTATTGAATAATGTTAATGCACAATTGTTGATCTCTTGTATTGCCAAGCATGTCCCTTGGGGTGGAGACTAAAAAACATAGACAGAGCCTTTTATGAATGTAGGGAAGTTTTCCATGCAAAATACTACGTGATGTAGAAACACAACGAGAGCGTAAACTACCCACCAGATTTGGACATGTTACAACCACCTGTTTTTCCAGCAGAACTCCAGCAACCAAAGCCAAAATCTGAGACAATTGATACAGGGTCAAATTTCTCGAGATTAATTCAACAAATAAGGAGCACATGGAATAAAAAAAAATTGACACAATTGCAAGTGCTAGCTCCAATTTAGTGGTTTCAGGAAAGTGTTATAGAAAATTTAAGTTTCCGGATAAAAAAATAAAATGAGAATGTTTATGGTGTACTCATTTAATCATATGATCATACTGGGAAGGGAGGAGAGAACTATTGCATTCTGAAAAGTATTATTACACAAAAAGTTGCAGAAAATACCGCTTTTAGAACAAGTCAAAACTTGAAGCTAAGCATTTAACCTGTGCCTTTATCTGATAGATTTCATGGGACAGTATCACGTGGAGCTCATTTTATCTTATCATAAAGTATTAGGAACCATTTGATGAGTGACAGAAAGCTTTCATACTTTAAACAAGCACACCAAAAAAGATACGATGCTAGAGCACAAGTTCAAAAAAGGAAAATAGCCAACTTCCTTGCATATTACCAAACAAACAATTCAACTACAGCTTTTTTTCTTCATTTTCATTTTAAAGACACTTTCATTCATAAAGCCCCTGTTTGGATCACACATTTAATGCATTAAATTACATTAAATTCATGATTTAATGCAACTTAATGCATTATATGTGGCGATCCAAACGGACCAAAAGTCCTTAAAAAGTGTGAAAATGCTTTCATTCATAGTCACGCTTTCATAGTCATTCATAAAGTCCTTTAAAAGCAGGAAAACAAACATACTTTCATGCATTTCAAGAACTTTATAAATGAAAATGTCTTTATAATGAAAATGAAAAACAAACCCCTTAACTAGTTTTGAAGCAAATGAAGCTGGCAGAAAATAAGGATTTAAAAGTACGAATACAAATGATTCATATTTTTTGCCTTGCCAGTTGAACTGTCTCATACTTTGGCTAGATTGTTTTCTGTATTTCAGCAATTTCATGACCCTTTTTGCCAAACATTTATAGCCAAGATGATACAGCAATGATAGCAGATGCTTAAACAGTCAATAATTTACTTTAACAGGTAAGGGTATAATTCAGACCCTAGTCATTTAGCTTTGAAGCAAGCAGATGTGAGGAGGAAATTAATCCAAAAAATAACAGGCAAGAATTAAATATGCAAAATGTTACATTATCAAGGGAAACAGCTCTGCAAATAGTTGCAATTGTCCATATTGATAGAGCAGCAGTTTCTTCAGCAGCAGCTAGCTTTGCACTGACCTTAAAAGTATAACATCAACAATTAGCAAAGACGGAGTTATAAAGGAGCAATGTAAGCAACTTAGGAGCACAAAATCATACCTCTGCTAATGCCGATGGATCCTGAGACTCCAGCTCTAGTAAGTCTACTTCTAAACCAAGATCAGAAACTGCAGGACGCCTATACTGAATAGTATGCAGGTGTTCAAGGGGGTGGAAAACTATTTCACTTCCTCTTGCAGGAATAGGCAGATCTTTATAACTGCGCACTATCTTCATGAAATCATTTCTACTCTCCTGTTATTAGAGACAAACAACATGAAATCTAAATTAACCAAACAAACAGTAATATTGAATAGCCACTTCAGGCAAAAGAAAAATATAAGGGCCGTGAACACAAGAAAATGAACAGACCTCATTAATCGAGAAATAAGCATCATCTTCTTCTTCTTCCAGGTTTCTTCCTGAACTGCTACAAATGATTCCAGATCAAATGATGGATAAAATATTTACAAATATAGAAAAGAAAGAAAATAAAACAGAATAACAGAACTCAATATTGGAGCAAGCTTGGTTTTCAGGACTATATTTTTATGTGAGTGCCTTCTAAAACATCAAACATGTACAGCTAAAAATTTAGCTGTTTAGCCTAACTTCTAAATTACAATCATCACAACTTTGTTACATGAAAGACAAATTCTGTTATGCCACCTGAACAAGGAGACAGAGCTAGTACTCCGTCCAAAACCACTGTTGGTTTCTTTTGCCCGACCAAAAGAAGCTTCACTTGGATTAGTATTTGGAAGAGACTGAATTTCCTCGGACTTAACTGAAGAAGTAACTTCGTCATCAGTTATAATACCAGCAGCAGAAGCAATAAGAAGAACTGCACTGTCAACAGGTATTGCAGATGACATCCATTCAGTAAAATGATCTCTGAAGGGGGGATCGGTTGCTTCATTAAAATGGTCAGGTGACCTTATCGGTGAGGGGATGCGATCAGTGATACTAACTTCATTAACAAACTGGGTGATCCTGTCCAAGCGCTCCTGGGACACAATACTGAGGCACAAATGGTAGGATGAATTGACAAACTTCAGGATGAAACTCAAGTTTTTGAACCAGAATTTACTAACTTAATTCTTTCACATCAAAAGGAAAGTATTGGAAATAGATATAACCTGTTTAACATTTCAAAGTGTAACTCAAAGAACGGTACTCTCGTTAGTATGCAATAACAGCGTGGTGCAGAAATTAAAAAACGGCTTGCTGCAGGACGACAAAAGGGTGAAGAACCACCTAGAATGCCTGGTGAGCGCTGAACAATTTCAGGCACAAGCAAGCAGACACCATAAAGTGACGCATTATCCGCTACCTGATTCAAGCAAAAATCCTTGATCAATAGACTACTTGCCAACATATTACCAGATATATCGAAACTAACTAAAGCAAGAAAGAAATGCTACTCTAACAGAATGGGGGGAAAGTAGGAAAAAAAGGATTATATATATATATATATATATATATAGAGAGAGAGAGAGAGAGAGAGAGAGAGAGCTTCTGGTGTTTTGAGAAATAACTTATCCTATCTAGACGAGAGAAATTTCCTTCTAACATTGAATTGTTGTTCAAATGCTGAAAATGCAAGGTTCTCCAATCCCCACCATATTTTAATTTTACAACCCCAGCTTAGCCCACTTTTCTTAGATGAGGAAAGACTCATTTTTTCATATTTACATTGAATTTGTTAGCCTTAACCTTATTATCTTATATCTTACACTCTATAGAAAACATTTTGATTTTCCCTCTTACACCACGCCACTGATTTTTTTTGCTGCGGATAAACAAACACTTTATCTTTTCTGATATGATCATTTTAGTATGACACACCAACCCAATCTTCCACAGTTTTTATGTGGAAGAAGACGGTGAAAAGTAGGGTATATATACAGCCTAAAGCCAATTATCATCTTTTCTATACAAGTCATTCATTTTCCTTGCTTCTAGTATCACTATTAAATCCTTACAGGAACAAGAAATCCTTCCTATGGATGGAAAAAGAATTTTTTTCTAAGGAAAAATGCATCACTTAATAGAAGATACATTATACCCGAACAAAATAAATAAAATTAAAAGAGCTAAATTCAATGCTATGCAAACTCTACAAGTTCATTCAAATAACAATCTTCAAGTAATCAAGTAGTAAGCATAAACAAAAGATATTCGACATTACACATAGAATTTAACCACTAATCGACAGACCTTAAGTGAAAATATGAAGGCTGTATCATCCCTTCCAAGATGTCCCTGTTTGATGCCACAACACAATAATTTTTTTTTTTTTTTTTTTTGAAACAACACAATAAATAAGTTAGACACTAAAAAATATAGAAATAGCTTTAGCATGATATTAGCTATAAGAATCTGAATCAACTTTAAAAGAATGAAGATGATGATCTATATCTTAAAAATAAATAAAAAAATAAAAAAAAGTCTGAACGAAATGCATGTTAGAACAATAACCAGCAAAAACAAACTACAAAGTCTGAAGAACATCAGAAACTTCTGTAACAACTATGTAAGAATTGAAAATTACATCACTATTAGTTAAAATAACCAAATCATGACAACGTTAGATGTGCATTGTACGAAAACACGGAGTCAAGAATTAAAAAACAAAGCAATTTTTAGCAGAAAATTATTATTTAACAGCCATTTGAACAAGATGAACCAACTGCCAAGCATGCACCAGAAATAAAATGGAGAGGATCACTAATAAAGGATAAAATTGGTAATATTTCTTTTCTCCTAAATAAGAGTCTCAGTCTTTTCTCCTAAATGGTAATATTTCTTTGACAAGATAAAATTGTAATCAAATAGCAATAAGACCATCTATGATATAAACCCAGAATTATCTATATTATTATTTTTAATTAATTTCTTATTTTTCCTATTTTCTAGGATAGTTATCAGAGTTGAAAGAGTCTAAGTTAGTTTCCTAATGTTTAGCCTAGAGTCAGCAGATCTCAATGTCAATTAACTTGTGGTTAGTTAGTCGGTAGTCTACCTATTCAAAGTCATATCCTGAGTATTTGTAATCAGCTTTTATGGATTGAATAGAGTCTAAAAAACGTAGGAAATTCCTACACAAATTCCTCTTGCAAGATCCTTGCTTGAGTGGTCTTCCTGAAAAGAGATTCTCCTTTCAGTGGGTTGTAGTAATCTACTAATGACAATTCTTTTAAGGTTTCTTCCCTCAATATAGGGATGTATGTTAAAATCTTTAGATGATCAAAAGAATAAACCATAACACACCACTCAAAAGTTACATAATTCTTCCCTAAGAGGCATTTGAGCAGAAAAAATATGTAACCTGTCCATAAACAAGTTCGTTTAGATCGCTAAGTGAGGGGGTTCTCTCGACCATGCGTGCCTGTTTCAAATAAATGGCACACATAATAAGATAATATCCACTGAGCCAAAGAATACAAGTCCAACTATCATATCAAAAAATCATTTGTAGCCAAGCCCTAAGACATGGCATATCCTCCTCATGGAATCTTACATCCCTCTCCTTTGGTACTTTCTTTTTTTTATGGAAAATAAGTCATCACTTAAATAGTCTAGATTAGTAAACCTTGACACCTCCAGGGAAACAGAAGGCACAAAGATCCTTTGAACCCATCGGCAAGCTCTTTCCTGAAGGGTACTTAAAAAGCATCTGCATATAAACATAAGGAAGCTTCATTAGCTGTCAAAGAAATGCAGGAAAGTAGGAACGACTGGGGAATATGACAAACAAATCTAATCATCTACACTCACACATGATTTAATTAAGAAAGTGTCAAGTCAGTCAAAGTGAATGAGAAATTAAGTGTGAAAAAAGGGGGCAAAAAAAAAAACAATTCAAAAGGTCAGCAAACAGAAAATTGAATTATTTGATTAAAATCAACCTGAGGCTCCAACGACGGGGGTGAAGGAAACCAATAATCATGTTTTCCATCAATTAACACTGCTCTTGACATTGCTTTCTCCCATTTCTTTTTCCTTGCAAATGCCTGCTCAACAGCTTCAAGATTAGCCTGAGGAGGCAGCCCAGTGACAATCAAGTGTTCAAAAAGTTCAGTTGGCTCCTTATATTTTGTTCGGTCCTAAAGCAACATCAACAAATAAATTACTTGAGAGAAATAGAGAAAACAATTGGAGATAAAAGGAAGACTTTTAGATTCAGAAATACAACTAATCCATTTAAAATAATGAAACAGGTGATTACAGATGTCCTTTATGGTAATCAGCAAAATGAGGAGTCTAAAGGAACCTAGTTCCATAATTACATACCAATGTTCCAATTTTGCAAACAGTCCAGCTTTCAAGTCTGAAATTACTAACACTTCCCTACAAGTGAATGTCTGAATCTTTATTAATTATTATTTCTGTTAATCATGCTTGATGTGAAGATTTGCCGGGAGAAAGTTTTAGTAAAACTAAGATTCAAAGAGAAGCTCTTAAGAGCATGAATATACAAATTTACATGAACTCTACATGTTATACCAGAAGACACCTCAAATTGGTCAGTTCGTGACTAGGTCAGTCTCTGCAAATTTTATTATTCAACTCAAGTCTTAACAACATGCAAGTTGCAACAAGCATAGTACTTTCCTATTTTGTTTGGTCACGGGCAGATCAAAACAGGAACTGATTGAGCGTCCTTCATACATACATCAACCAACAAATAGGTCATATTTATTTTCTCACATCTTGATTTCACCTAATTCGATCAAATATTGCACTCCCAGTACTGTCACCTCCAGCTAGGATTGATGAACATACCAGAGACGTAGATTGGAGGTGATACCACTGCCTTTTCTGATTAGCCAAGACCTCGGGGTCGAAGTTGAAGCCTCTATTTTCCTCCTGCGGGCTCCCGCCCCAATTCATAGCCCTCTGAAACTGTGACTTAAGATTCTGGAAACTGTTGGGACGCGTTGGTCCTCGGAAAACGACTTCACTTCGGGTGCGGCGGTGGCCTGCCGACGAGTTCCCGCTCAATGAGCCAGAGGTCCCATTGCACCCATTGGGAATCGCATGGTCGTCTAGGGTCATAGGGATCTTCTCCGAATGTTCGTGTAAAGCAGCTGGTGGCATAGGCGGTCGATCAGCTAAAGGCTGATGAGACGGCAAACGATCGGCAGAAGGGAGTTCCGGCAGCGGCGGCGGATCATCGACTATCGCCTCGCCGTTCTTTTCTTCCATAGCTCACCTCAATATCGCGCTATTTCACATTGCATGAGCACAAAAATCGTCTTTGAAGTTCCTCCAATTTTTATTATGCCTCCTGGACTTTGGTTTTCCAAAACGGTAAGTTGGATGAAATCGCAACAGACCATCAGAATCCGTGCGGAGGAAGATTCCAAAGCGAAAACGAACACAATGCACCGGCGACGACAATGTGAGACTAGTTGGAATCACGTCCCTTGATTAATGTCCGAAACTAATTCCGTTGAGAAGCAGAAGATGCATAAAACAATAGTATCGTATCTGGAAGATTGCCCTTGCCGGCCGAAACTGTATCGATTCGTGGTGGAAGAGAGAGAGGGGGGACATTAATTAATGGTAAAATGGTGATTGGTGAAGGAAAAGGGCCCTGAAGGAAGAAAAATGGCTAAAAAATAGGAAATGGAAGAAAAAGTCGCTGAAAAATAGCAGAGGACGCCGGAGGGGTAATCGACGGACAGACGCACGTCATAAATGTGATTGTACGAAGATTCCATCATCCATTAATCCATTATTTTACTCTGGTTTAGGCTAAAAAACATGCCCTAAAAATCACCTCCAATTTCCAATGTCATCAACCACTATTTTTTTTATACTAGCAATTAGGCCGCGAAGACGGAGACTTCATTAGTGTAAAGATATGGAAAATGGCATTTCCGTAAATTTATTTAAAGTGGCATGGTTTATTTGGAAAACGAATATGGAAATGGCATTTCCGTAAATTTATTTAAAGGGGTTTTTTTGGTATTAATTTAATTGACTTCACGCCATCCAATGTATTAAAACTTGTTTTATTACGTATACGAGCTTTCTTCACAACTAAGAAACGAACTGATCCGAGCTTGCTTACGAGCGAAGTAACATGGACACGTTTTTCGAGACATGTCAAAATTGCCCGTTCACATCCAAATATCACATAAGTCGATCACGCTTTTCCAAGAATATATATCCCGAGATTACTTAAGAGTTAAGCAATACGACACGAAATTCAACGAACAAATAAAATATCAAAATTTTACGTATACGAGCTTTCTTCACAACTAAGAAACGAACTGATCCGAGCTTGCTTAGAAGCGAAGTAACATGGACACGTTTTTCGAGACATGTCAAAATTGCCCGTTCACATCCAAATATCACATAAGTCGGGCACGCTTTTCCAAGAATATATATCCCGAGATTACTTAAGAGCTAAGCAATACCGACACGAATTTCGATGAACATTAAAATAACGCAATTATTCTTGAAAAATAATGATTAATGAATTAATAACAACCGCAGCCGCACGATGGTACACACAATTTTATGAAATTGGACGGTCGTGATCAAAAGATACGGATTTTTAATAGCCGCACGATAGTACACGCATTTTTAAGTAAATTGGATGGCCGAGATCGAAAGTTACCTACGCTTTTATAGTAGTATAGATATAGATATAGATATAGATATAGATATAGATATAGATATAGAAGTATAGAAGTATAGATATAGATATAGATATAGATATAGATATAGATATAGAAGTATAGATATAGATATAATTAAAATAAAATGATTAAGATTAGAGCTTTCACATTGTTTCACGTCGGATTTTGCCACTTAACGATCCAATATTATGCCATATCGGATTTTGACACATATAGCGTTTTCATTACTCCTTTTATTTTACATGTTACATATTTTTTATACGTCATTTTACATGTCATTTCATAATTTCCTCATCACTTGCATTTAATTTACAAGTCATATTTTAGTCCAAAAAATCTAGCTTAATTTTCAAATTCAATGCTAAAAAACACAAAATAAAACATGTCCTCATTTCTCTTTGATCATGAATCATATTTAGATAGAAGGCAGATTATCGTTGTAGATGGGGCAACATGCGGTGCTTCGACGTTAACATCGCGTCGTTAATCATTGTATTGTCTCTTCTAGCTTCCAATAGCGGATATAGGCGGGGTTGTGCCGATGTTTAGATGTTAACGCCAATGAAGGAGTGACGTATTTAAACATTGCTCCTCGCTCGTCTATGTTAAATAGATGGGAATATGATGAAGTATTTTTGGTGGTCGTTTATACCTATCAAAGAATCCTTAGCTTAACCAACTCAGTAGAGCGGTAAGTAAGGGTCGATCCCACAGAGACTCGTGTATTAATGTTATTACTTGTGTGCCAAGTAACCAAAGGGGATTTTAAGGAATGAATATCTAAACTACTATGCAAATTGAAAAGTAAATATGAATGCAAAAGATGATTTAAATCAATGAGAGACAAATGTGTTCAACTAGTTAAATCCATCATGATATTGTTTCGCTGATCATCGATTCTCTTGATTCTCTTCTCACTTGAATAATCTATTGTGGATAATGACCCTACTAAGGATTAAGATCCAAACTTCAACTATAGTTGATAGAACTACCAGTCTAACAACCCTAATTAAATAACAACCTAGAAGACCTTCTAGATTCAATTAAATAACAGCATGACGATTCAAGTTATCAATAGAAACAAGCAACTTAGAGCAACCAGACATCTAAGTGACTTGTGAATTTATTCCCTTCTTCAACCAACAAGTCCAACCGGTACTAAGTTGATTAAAGTATACTCATGATCAAATTAACTCCAACCGGTAATTAATCAGATTCAGTTTTAACTAGAAATTCAATTAGGTAGCTAATCTAACAAAACCCTAGTTTAGATTCAATTAAGCACATAGAATAATTTCTATTCAAGTTTGTTGAGAATCAATCAAACCTCACAACTACATACAAATCATGACTTCAATAACTAGCCAAACACAAGAGAAATTAGCAATGCATAATTGAATTAAAATCAAACTTACAAAGGTTCAAAGGTTCTTCCTTGAGAGAAAACCCTAGCCTCCAAAAGTATGACAAAAGTTATGATAATGATGGAGAGAGAAAACTAAAAACAAAGTTTAAATACCCCTAAGATATCCAAATATCAAATTATCCCGAAATTACATCAAACTAGTCGGAAAATACATAACCAAGGCCCAACTCTAAGCCCACTTGATCGGCCCAATCCTCGCGCAACGGAACAGAGTGGCGCGGTCTCCTCAGCCTGCCGCGGCCGCGCCATGTCCATCACCAGCCCGCGCCACCAATGCTGGCGTGTCTCCCCGTTGCTTCATTCCGTTGGACTCTAGTTCTTCACTCCTACTTCAATCTTCAATGCAACACCTCCTAGCTTCTTTCACTCGTCCACCACCGACATGGTCATCAAGATCTCGCCCCGCTGTTGCTCCTGAACCTAAAAACCTGCAAAACCGAGCAAACCAGCGCATAATACCCGACAACACAAAAACCTAAAAACTACATAAAAACTAACCTAAAACTAACTAAAACATATATAAAACATGCATCTAAACTACTCCTATATGCAAGCTATCAAATTCCCTCATGCTTAACCCTTGCTTGTCCTCAAGCAAGACATAAATCAAAATCACACCATAGAAATGCAATCTTACATCCATCTCAAGTCAAACAAGCACTTCACATATAATTAAAAACCCAACCAAGACTTCCTAGCATGCATTATAATAAGCGAAAAGTAAAGACCATTCATTCATTCTAGACCTCACCAAGGTAATTGTGTTTGCACTCAAACTCTCAAGTGTTTTAAGGACGTGTTTCACTCAAAATCAACCATGAAAACTAGACTACCATATGCTTGCATCAGAATTCTAAATCTCCACCGCTGGGGATCAAATACATAACAAAAATCAAGAGGTCTTTTTAAGGCTTGTAATGTTGCCAAGGTAAAGAGAAATTTGGAAGGGATAACATTTGGTTTGTGGTGCTAAATCCGGGATAAAGAACTAAACCTAAACCAAAATTCAACACTTTCTTTTCTTACTTCTCCCAAACTTTCTTTTTCAACTCCATACACTCATTTAAACACTTTGTTTCTTCTTTTTCCTTCTTTCTTCACTTTTTTTCTTGCCTCTTTTTCAACTCTTTTTCTTTTACACTAATGAAGATTACTTACAATTGAACTCAACTTTTCTTTGCTTTGCACAAACTTTTCATCTTCATCATTTTTTTCTTCACTTTTCAACCAAGAGTTGTATTTCCTCTTTTCCACCTTTTCTCCAATTCCCCCATATTTACATCAAACTCACACAAAATACAATCACAACCTAAAGTCCTAAATCCCGGATTATGGGTCAAGCTTATTAGGCTAGGAATCATTTTGTGGAGCTAATAAAAATAGGCTTAAAGCTCAAATAAGTAGGGTGTCAAAAACATGGATCTTGTAAGGTAGGAAGGGAAATAATAGGCTAATAAGAAACATTGCCTCAATCATTTTAATGTCATGCATTCAATCATATAAAGCAGCCTTGAAAAAGAGTCATAACGCAAGTTCTAGAGCTAGATAATCATGATGATACACTCAAAAATTTTAGAGAACAAACATATCATGAAATGCCAAAAATCTCACAAGGCTAATTTTTGTCTAGAACTTCAGAATGAATCAAATACTCAAGCTAAATACATGCTCCATCTTATAGTCAAATCATTTAATCAATGATCATGCTCATATCATATCAACTTCAGTAAATCATGCAAATCATGGGTTAGAACTTATACTTAACTTAGAAACACAAGAGGAATCAAACAAGGGGGAAATAAGAACCTAAATGCAATATATTTATTTTTTTTTACAAATTTTCTGATTTTTTTTCATTTTTCAGGATTTTAATCAATGCATGCAGAAATTTTAAGAAATTTTAAACATGACCTAAACTAATGCAACTATATGCAATGCAAATAAGTAATTCCCTTCCCCCATGCTTAAAACATACTTTGTCCCCAAAGTATAGTAAAAAGTAAAGGAAAGAGAAAAACTCACAAAATCTAGTTATCTGGCGGGTAGTAGGGCGAAAAATCCTGTGGTGGCGGTGGCTGATACTCCGGATGATACTCTGGTTGCGGTGGATGGTACGGTGGAATCTCCTGTGCTGGTGGTGGCTGGTATGGCGGGAACTGAGGATATGGCGGCGGAGGAAAGTTGTACTGAGGATAATACAAATGAGGCGGATAGCCGGTGGAACTCCAACCATCCAATCTAGAATGGAGCAGCCTAAACTGCTCATCATGACGTGCCTGGAATGCCTCCTGCTGAGCCTGGAAAGCAGCAAACTGCTGATCCTGATGAGTCTGAAGAGCAAAAATCCTCTGATCTGACGTGTCTAAAATGTGGTGAAACGCTCATCCACATAATCATGTAATCCCGTGAAACCCTGAGTTTGACTCAACTGCATCTGCTGCATCATCCCAGACAACTGATCAAACTGGGCTGGAGAATAGCCCATACCATGTAATGCATCATCATCAGTGGCTGGCTGCTCCTCCTCACTCTCATCATCATCATCAGCATCAGAATCTACCTCCATCTCATAATCCACGTCATCATCAACATCCTCTAACACCTCATATTGTGCATGATAAGCTCTAGGCTGTCTGACCCCTGTATCCTAACGTCTGACCTGCTCCAGAGGCAAATTAGTATCTAGTACTTCGATCCTCCAAGTCTTCCATTTCTGGCTCCCAATCTTGATCTTAGTCGTTTCATCATCAGGCATCTTCATGGCACGACCTGAATCTCCTAAAACCCGATAATATGTCCCCCTAACTCTGTAGCATACATTCATACTATGAAACATCTTAAAGCTCATGGGTAAAGGCTGAATGTCAGGCTGATATCCCCTCAGATCAATGTCAAAATGGCGAGCAAATCTAGTAACAATCCCGCCAATAGCAATAGAAGTGTCTGGAACTCGAGCCACTTGGGACAACTGAGTCATCAACAAACCAGCTAGGTTGACTTTTTCTTGCATTAAACATGCACATAACAACAATAAGTCCTTCTTGGGGCAATTGTTTTCCCCATCCCCTCTTCCACTAATGGTGTGAGCTATGAATCTCTGAAGAATACGAATGACTGGATGGGAAATAGAAGACGATTTAGCCCTTGAAGGCTTGTAAACAACCTTCCCTGTGATATGACGCCAGAAATCTACAGTCAACCAAGTAGCCTGTGCCTCACAACGAGTTACCTCTTCATCCTTAATCTCAGGAAAACCAAACATGACATTAATGTCATTCAGTGTCATCCTCCTTTGCACATTCCTCAGACGGAACGTACATAAACCTGCTTGAATTCCTGACCCATCAATGATATCACATTTCAGAGTACTCAGAAACTCCAATGTAAGGCCTTTGTAAGTGGCCTCCCTCAAATGAATAAACTCCTTAAATCCCAAGGCAGTAGCAACCTCATTCAACTTTCCCTGAATCCCCAACTCCTCCATAAACTCCCAATCAATAAAGCGGGTAGGTTTCCATACCCTTTCTGCAAGATGTTTGAACCGAGCCCGACTCCATCTTTCATTCAAGCTGAACCCATACTGCTCAGGGGTAGCCTCTCCTACAATGGGTAATGGCTCAGGCGCCTCTGGAGCTCACCTCCTAGTAGTAGAAGTACGAACCGGTCGTGACCCAGTGTTTCCCCTTGCTCTAGATGCAGCAGCACGGGAAGTAGAAGCACCCTGACTAGCTCTTTTAGGACCCATTGTACCTAAATTATGTCAAATTCCTGCACAAGCACCACCAAACAACACAAATGCAATTTTTGTTGTCCCGGCAAGGACAACCACAACAATATTTCACAAATAAGCTCTCGATCACTCTCTTCCCCCACTACCTAGAATATTTTAATCAATTTTAATCAAAAATTCTAGGGCGGATCTCAAATCTTCACAAACTAGCAAAATAAGCACAAATCTAGCTTATAATCGAGCAAGGAACAAACTTTTGTGAAGGGATTAAGCCAAAAACGAACTAATTTAGCCTAGATCTAAGCTTTTCTAAAAACCTAGAACAAGACTCTAATCCGAATTTAAGCTTGTATTTGAGAAATTTGGAGTTGAGAATGAGAAAAACTTACTTGAATCTTGTTGTTGGATGGAGTTTTAGGCGATTTTGATGACAAATCCGAGCTTGAGAGGCCTTCAATGGAGGTTTTGGGTAGGAGGGGGCGTGAGGAAGGAGGAGAAGTGGAATATGGGGTGTGTGTGAATGACTCGGCCAAGGGGATTTATGACGCGTTGAATCCAACGTGCCGCGGGCTTGGGCCCAGCCTGACGCGGCCGCGTCATCCAACCACTCCGCCCGCGCCACACTCTCTGGCGACTTTACGCGGTCTTGACCTGGCTCGGGCGCGGGCGCGCCACTTTATGTTATGCCCACACTCCTCTAAATGCTTCGGGGTATTGATTTTCGAACCTGGGTATCTAAGACACACACAAAAAGCTACCTAAAAAGCAAAAGATTAACTGAAAATTTAATCTACTCTAAGCCTTGGGTTGCCTCCCAAGAAGCGCTTGTTTAACGTCATTAGCTTGACGCAAAAAGGATATCAAGGCTCTTGCTCCGGCTCGTGTAGAGTCGTCTCTTCCAAAGTAGCACCATTGAATCCTTCATAATATGGCTTCAGCCTCTGACCATTTACCTTGAAAATAGAATGAAAAACTCCATCATAGATATCAACTGCGCCATGTGGATACACACGTGCTACCACAAAAGGACCTCTCCATCTTGAGCTCAGTTTTCCAGGAAACAATTTGAGGCGCGATTGGAACAAAAGTACTTTGGCCCCCACCTTGAAATTCTTCCTCCAAATATGCTTGTCATGCCAGGCTTTTGTCTTTTCCTTGTATATCACTGCATTATCATAAGACTCAAGCCTGATTTCTTCTAATTCTTGGAGTTGAAGTTTCCTGAATTCGCCCACTTCATTTTCTTGCATGTTGCACTTCTTGACTGCCTAGTATGCTTTATGTTGAATTTCCACCGGTAGATGACATGCTTTCCCAAACACCAACCTGAATGGTGACATCCCAATTGGTGTTTTAAAAGCGGTCCTGTATGCCCATAGTGCATCATCCAACCGAGCACTCCAGTCTTTCCTGTTTGGTGCAACTGTCTTCTCCAGAGTGGACTTGATTTCCCTGTTAGACACCTCTGCCTGGCCATTTGTCTGAGGGTGGTATGCTGTAGAGACTCTGTGTGTGACATGATATTTTCTCAATAATGCACTCACCATCCTATTACAGAAGTGGGATCCCTTGTCACTAACTAAAGCTCTAGGGACACCAAATCTAGTAAAAATGTTGGTCTTCAAGAAATCAGTCACCACTTTAGAATCGTCAGTCTTGGTGGCCTTCGCTTCCACCCACTTGGAAACGTAGTCCACCGCAAGCAAAATATAATAGTTCCCAAAAGAATTAGGAAATGGACCCATAAAGTCAATGCCCCATACATCAAAGATTTCACAGAAAATAATAGGAGATTGAGGCATCTCATTCTTTTGGGACATATTCCCAACTCTTTGACATCGGTCACAGGATTTACAAAAACCATGAGCATCCCGAAAAATGCCCGGCCAGTAAAATCCTGCATCCAATACCTTCCTAGCTGTTTTGTTAGAACTAAAATGGCCCCCACATGCATAATTATGACACAAGGTTAAGATAGAAGTTACCTCATTATCCGGGATACATCGTCGAATTACCTGATCAGCGCAGTGTTTCCACAAATATGGATCATCCCAGATGTAGTATCTTGCTTCACTTCTTAACTTGCCCTTCTGAGCTTTTGTGAATGTTGGTGGGAACTCACCCATAACCAAGAAATTAACCAAGTGTGCATACCAAGGTTTTACAACCTTAATATCAAACAAGGTATCATCCGGAAATTCCTCCTGAATGGGTGAACTTGCTGGCCTATTTTGTTCTTCCATCACCAGACGACTCAAATGATCAGCAACCACATTTTCGGCCCCCTTCTTGTCTTTGATCTTAATGTTGAATTCACTCAACAATAAGATCCACCTGATTAACCTGGGCTTGGCCTCTTTTTTCGTCAGCAGATAGCGGAGTGCTGCATGATCTGTATAAACAATCACTCTTGTTCCCAACAAGTAAGAGCGAAATTTCTCCAATGCAAACACAACTGCTAGGAGCTCTTTCTCCGTGGGGTAGTAGTTCCTCTGAGCCTCATTCAATGTCATAGAGGCATAGTGAATTACATGAGACGCCCTGCCCTTCTTTTGTCCCAAAACAGCCCCTACTGCATAATCACTAGCATCACACATGATCTCAAAGGGGAGAGACCAATCTGGGGCTTGAATAATGGGAGCTGTGGTGAGGCGGAGTCTTAGCTCATCAAACGTCGTCTTGCATGCATCACCAAACTCAAACTCTGCTTCCTTCTTCAACAACTCACACAAGGGGGAGGCAATTTTTGAGAAGTCTCTAATAAACCTGCGGTAAAACCCTGCATGGCCTAAAAAAGAAGGCACTTCACGCACATTAGTAGGATAAGGCAAAGATTAAATTACTTCAACCTTAGCCTTATTGACCTCAATACCCCTAGAGGACACTACATGGCCTAATACTATACCTTGCTCTACCATAAAATGACATTTTTCAGAGTTGAGAACAAGATTAGTATCTTCACATCTTTTAAGCACTAGTGTCAAATGAGTTAAGCATGAATCAAAGTCATCCCCATGGACGGTAAAATCATCCATAAATACCTCAATAAATTTCTCTATGTACTCAGAAAAGATACTAACCATACACCGTTGGAATGTAGTTGGGGCATTACACAGTCCAAAAGGCATCCTTCGGTATGCAAAGGTGCCAAAAGGACAAGTGAATGTTGTCTTCTCCTGATCCTCTGGTGCTATGGCTACTTGAAAATATCCAGAATACCCATCCAAGAAACAATAGAATGAACGACCGGCAAGTCGTTCCAGCATCTGATCAATGAAAGGTAATGGGAAATGGTCCTTCCGGGTTACCGCATTCAGCTTGCGATAATCAATACACACCCGCCACCCGGTCTGGACTCTTGTGGGAATGAGATCACCCTTGTGATTCTCAACCACTGTGATACCACCCTTTTTAGGGACAACCTGAGTTGGACTGACCCATTTACTATTAGAAATAGGAAAGATCATACCTGCCTGAAGGAGCTTCAGCACCTCCTTCTTTACCACCTCCATCATTGGGGGATTCAGCCTTCTTTGGGGCTGTCTAGACGGTGTAGCTTCATCTTCTAATAGAATCCGATGCATACATGTTGAGGGACTAATCCCTTTAATGTCTGCAATGGTCCATCCTATGGCCGTCTTATGCTCCCTCAGAACTGCCACTAATCTTCCTTCTTGCTCATTGCTGAGCTTGTTGGATATAATTACCGGCAATGTGTCCCCTTCACCTAAGAAGGCATACTTGAGATGGTCTGGAAGTTGCTTCAATTCTACCACTTGTGCCTGCACAATAGATGGAAAAAGCTTCTCGCTTGGCAAATCTGAACGTCTCAAACAGTTCCTTGTCATTCTCCAGCTTCCGGGTCTCTTTTAAAGCTTCTGGGAAAGGTGGGACAGGTGGATAAGATCTCGGATCGGAACTCGGGGAGATTACCGGTGGCGCGGGCTTTCAAACAAGTGGCGCGGGCGCGTCAGTGTCGTGCCGTGGCCGCGGCAGTGGTGGCGCGGTCGCGTCACCCTCGTTTTTGCCCGCGTCTAGATCCTCGAGTTCGCTGGCGACTTTACGCGGGCTTAACTCATGGTAGCGCGGTCGAGTCACTTCATGTTGGAGCCCGCGCTCTACTGCGTCATGTTCTTTTGTTGTCTATTCATCTACCCCTTCATTGATTTGGAGATCGTTCCCGAGCTTCCCATTTATTATCAGGCCACTTCGTAACGTGATGGCATTAACATTTTGTTTCGGATTCAACTCAGTCTGAGAGGAAAGCTTGCTTGAATCTCTAGCCTCTAATTTGCCCACATCATTGGCAATTTGGCTTACTTGGGTCTCCAAGTTGTGGATGCTAGACTTGGTCTCTTGTTGAAATTGGCTCATTGAGCCTTGCATTATAGTCACAGTCTGTGCCAAGGTCCGAATCATATATTCAGTAGACATAGCATTCTGATTGGCTCCTTGAGGACGGGGTTGAAAAGGTGGCTTGTATGGAGCTTGGCCACCTTGCTGATTGTTTGAATTTCCGTACCTCAAGTTAGGATGATCCCTCCAACCTAGATTGTAGGCGTTAGAGAAGAGGTCATACCTCGGCCTAGGTGGTCCATATCCTCCCACTGCATTCACCTCAGCATTTGGATCTTGAAGTGTAGGATGCATGTTATCAAAGCAAATCTCACAGGATTTCACCTGTTGTCTACCACCTTGTTGCAAAAGCTGCTTCATCATCATTTTCAACTCAGTGACTTCATCTTGGATTCTTGTGTTAGCCACCACAGAATTTGCAGCTTTTGAGCTAGTTTCTCTTCTGAACTGTCTTGTGCCCTCAGACAGTTGTGTGAATAGGTCAAACGCAGCAGCAGGAGTTTTGTTGAGAATGTGACCTTGGCAAGCTGCATTGACCATTCTTCTCTCATCATCCAAGAGGCCATTGAAAAGATATAAAATCAAGTCTTGATCAGTGTAGCCATGGAAAGGACAGCTGGCTATCAACCTCTTGAATCTCTCATAGTATTCGTACAAGGACTCATTAGCTTCTTGTTCAATGTTACTGATTCGCTTTTTCAGATCATTGAGCCTTGTAGCAGGGAAGTACTTCTCCAGAAAAGCTTCCTTCATCTTAGCCCATGTATTAATACTTCCCGGAGCCAAGTAGTAAAACCAGTCTTTAGCCTGATCCTTGAGAGAAAAAGGAAAGGCTCTCAGCGCGATCTGGTCATGAGTCACATCAGCAGGCTTCATGCTTGAGCAGACAGCATGAAATTCAGAAAGATGCTTGTTGGGGTCTTCACCACTATGCCCATGGAATGAAGGCAAAAGGTGGATCAACCCGGATTTCAGCTCAAACTTGACTCCCTCAGCAAGAGCAGGGAATTGTACCGCCAACGGTTGTTGTGCCAGATTTGGTGCAGTTAACTGTCTCAATGTTTGGTCACCCATCTCTGCAGGTTCAGCAGATTCAGATTCAGAGTCAGATTCTTCAAGAAAGAACGGTAAGGCTTGAAAGTGATTCCGGATTTCCTTCCTTAGCTTGAAGAGTGTCCTGTCAATATCTGGATCAAACAACAGGGGAGATGAGTTAGTAGCACGGGTATGAACCATATAACAGGTTCACACCCAAAACAGCACAAAAGTAATAAACACAAATAGCAGATATAGGCGGGGTTGTGCCGATGTTTAGATGTTAACGCCAATGAAGGAGTGACGTATTTAAACATTGCTCCTCGCTCGTCTATGTTAAATAGATGGGAATATGATGAAGTATTTTTGGTGGTCGTTTATACCTATCAAAGAATCCTTAGCTTAACCAACTCAGTAGAGTGGTAAGTAAGGGTCGATCCCACAGAGACTCGTGTATTAATGTTATTACTTGTGTGCCAAGTAACCAAAGGGGATTTTAAGGAATGAATATCTAAACTACTATGCAAATTGAAAAGTAAATATGAATGCAAAAGATGATTTAAATCAATGAGAGACAAATGTGTTCAACTAGTTAAATCCATCATGATATTGTTTCGCTGATCATCGATTCTCTTGATTC
Organism: Fallopia convolvulus; assembly: GCA_964016875.1. Taxonomy (NCBI): domain Eukaryota; kingdom Viridiplantae; phylum Streptophyta; class Magnoliopsida; order Caryophyllales; family Polygonaceae; genus Fallopia; species Fallopia convolvulus. The sequence goes on from OZ024733.1 coordinate 21,918,071, forward strand.
TCTTCTCACTTGAATAATCTATTGTGGATAATGACCCTACTAAGGATTAAGATCCAAACTTCAACTATAGTTGATAGAACTACCAGTCTAACAACCCTAATTAAATAACAACCTAGAAGACCTTCTAGATTCAATTAAATAACAGCATGACGATTCAAGTTATCAATAGAAACAAGCAACTTAGAGCAACCAGACATCTAAGTGACTTGTGAATTTATTCCCTTCTTCAACCAACAAGTCCAACCGGTACTAAGTTGATTAAAGTATACTCATGATCAAATTAACTCCAACCGGTAATTAATCAGATTCAGTTTTAACTAGAAATTCAATTAGGTAGCTAATCTAACAAAACCCCAGTTTAGATTCAATTAAGCACATAGAATAATTTCTATTCAAGTTTGTTGAGAATCAATCAAACCTCACAACTACATACAAATCATGACTTCAATAACTAGCCAAACACAAGAGAAATTAGCAATGCATAATTGAATTAAAATCAAACTTACAAAGGTTCAAAGGTTCTTCCTTGAGAGAAAACCCTAGCCTCCAAAAGTATGACAAAAGTTATGATAATGATGGAGAGAGAAAACTAAAAACAAAGTTTAAATACCCCTAAGATATCCAAATATCAAATTATCCCGAAATTACATCAAACTAGTCGGAAAATACATAACCAAGGCCCAACTCTAAGCCCACTTGATCGGCCCAATCCTCGCGCAACGGAACAGAGTGGCGCGGTCTCCTCAGCCTGCCGCGGCCGCGCCATGTCCATCACCAGCCCGCGCCACCAATGCTGGCGTGTCTCCCCGTTGCTTCATTCCGTTGGACTCTAGTTCTTCACTCCTACTTCAATCTTCAATGCAACACCTCCTAGCTTCTTTCACTCGTCCACCACCGACATGGTCATCAAGATCTCGCCCCGCTGTTGCTCCTGAACCTAAAAACCTGCAAAACCGAGCAAACCAGCGCATAATACCCGACAACACAAAAACCTAAAAACTACATAAAAACTAACCTAAAACTAACTAAAACATATATAAAACATGCATCTAAACTACTCCTATATGCAAGCTATCAGAATATCAACCCCCATTCCAGATTTACATTTCCAACTATACCTGCAAATGTTCATCGAACCATCTATAGCTGTTAACGAAAATTATGATACATCTTATACATACTAATCATCTTGCTTATTTGGCATCACAATTTAATTAAATGTAAATTATCCTTGATATCAATAAGGATTACCAATTGAAAACTAAAAAATTTCAGCCTAGATCTCCAAATCTCATTGATTAGTAGATAATATCATTTGTTTAACTTTCATTTACCTTAAAATTTTATTAAGATAAAAACCTACCAAAATAATACGGATGGATTACGGAGTAAAGAACTAACTTTTTTTTGGTTGAAAGTAAAGAACTAACTTAAAGATTTACCTTAAAGATTTATTTTCAATGTACTAAAACATCTTTCTACATAAGTATTTGGATTGTGCTCAAGTAGAGTTGCAATTTAAATCTATGGATAGAGTTAGAAAAATCTCAACCGTTCAATAAAAAATTAATGGTTAAGATGATATCTTTCTCTCACCAAATCTTCATATAACTTTTTTTCTATTTAATTATTTTTCTAGGGTTCACTAAATTACTATAGGGTTCACCAACATTGGCTAAGTTATTCTATTAGATCTATCAAAATTCAATTTGATGAAATCATATGCATGTTCACTCCATTTGATAGTCTTTTTGTTTCTTCTTGTGCTTGTTCGTGCGTGTTGGGTATAATCATATCCCTCTTCAACCCATTGTTTTGTTAGTACCTAAATTTTGAGTTGTTTCTTAACACAACCCTTTAGATATTTCATAATGTCATTAGACATTTGTTGGAAGATAGGTTTTTTTCTTTGGTACCACATGCACCACCATACAATAGCAAGGTCAGAAAGTCCTATTTTGATAACATATGTTCAAGTTCATTAATAATATTTGAAGGTCTTTTATTATTAGCATCATAATTAAGTAGTGTTTATTTATATTTAGAATTGATTTTGTCCACTAGAATGGTATGAGGGCACTTAACAAATAAACTGCAACATCTTCCTGAGTGCAGTTACACATCATGCATCTTATAGGAGCCGAGACTCCCTTTTCAGCTAGTCATGGTGGGAAGACCATTTTTATCAATTTTCCATAAGAAATTCTTTACTTTTGAGTGTCTAAGTTTCAAATCCAATTATTCTGACTTAAAGTATGATTATAATGACTTAGGATAAGCTTTAGAGCCGAAAAAGTTGATAATCAACTATTCTTACTAGGTTCCCAATAGAGTCGGTCCTGAATGAAGTTATTCAGTATCGTTGTATGGAAAATCTTATCAACTACATGGATCGGTAAGATTACAGCCAACACGTCGATTTTTCATTGTTTCTCCTCATTAATAAACTTGTTAACTATTGTAGTGGCGGTATTAATGCATGTAGGATTCAAAGCAACTTTACTTAGTGGTTCATTTATTATCCATTTGTCTATCCAAAACATAATTGTCTGACCATCTCTAACATGCCAGTTTAAGCTTTGTTTGAAAGTATCTCCAACCTGGCCCATGAGTGATGTCGCTTTGTGCCACGCCTTCTCTACTCTCCAGTCAAGTTGCCACCCACAACTGCTACAATGAGAGCGCTCGTTGTCGCCATTGGCCTGCTCTGATCGAAACATGTTCATCAACCACCGTTTTAGCTAGCCCTTGTCACCTATAAATGGAGGTCGAGGCTCGCTCTCTCATCATTCTATCCAAATCCCTCATCGGAGATTTGTCGAACTTAATTGAAAATTGCGTTTCGGTGGAAATGTCGCCAATGATCACCGATCCTGTGTGCCACCAGTAGCCCCCAAGAGTTTCCACATGTGCCACCGTCCTTGTTCAAGTCATCATCGTCACCGCTGAAAACTACCGCCACCAAAACTTGTCGCCGCAGTCAGTAACCTTACAAGGCATTTTTCCCATTCCCAAAATCCTTCATTTTGTTTCATAATTTTATTTAATTTGTGGGATACAAATTTTAATAAAAGGATTAAATTCATATGCATATAAGCCCAAACTTATATAAATATACGCATATAAATTCCCTTTATAATGTTTGTTCAATACTTTAGTTTATATAAGAGATTATATACATAGGTTACAGTTCCGAGTTATAATTGTAAATTATAAGGACAGAATTATTGTCATGAATCTCGAGATACGGCTTATTATAGGAAATCAATGAGAGCGCTCGTTGTCGCCATTAGCCTGCTCTAATCGGACACATGTTCATCAACCACCATTGTAGCTCGCCCTTGTCGCCTATAAATGGAGGTCGAGGCTCGCTCTCTCATCATTCTGTCTAGATCCTTCGTCGAAGATTTGTCGAACTCACTTGAAATTGCGTTTCGCTGGAAATGTCGCCACTGATCACCGATCCCGTGTGCTACCAGTAGCCGCCAAGAGTTTCCACATGTGCCACCATCCTTGTTCAAGTCATCACAGTCACCGCCGGAAACTACCGCCGCCAAAACCTGTCGCCATAGTCGGTAACCTTACAAGGGCATTTTTGCCCATTCCCAAAATCCTTCATTTTGTTCTATTGGATCGAAGGTTAGTTGAAATGATTATGGGAATTGTATTGGACAGTTCCCACATACAGTGAAATAAATAAAAGTGCAGGTAAAATAAAACAGACAGTTCCCTTATAGAGGAACCCCACAACGATCAACTAATCGCGTGAGTAACCTCTACCACCGCTTGGAGGATTTTCGAATGAGTTCCCTTTTCTTTATTGCTTAGTTCCTTTTAGGTTACAAGGCCGAATACAAACTTCTCTGTTCCTACAAGGAATCTCTCCCTAGGCAACACTAATGGATTCTCTCAACCCTAACACTGGTGAACGCTCACAATCAAAGCAAAAGAAAACTCAAACCTTTCCTTTCTTTGTCTCTGCAACTGAGTTCCCCTAGATTTGGGAACTCCTTATTTCTCTCTTCACCACTTTTGAGATTAGCTCGCCGCTGGGGACTTTTCACCAAAGCGATGGTCTTCACCGATAAGCTCTCTAGCTCTCACTCTTTGTGTTTGGCAATTTCTGGTTTGTGAAAAGTGTCGAGTAAGGTGATTGTTGAAGGGTTTAAATAGATGTGATGAGCAACCCTTTTCTACTTGAGGTATTTGTCTTAAATACCCTTTTTGTCTTGCTCTTCAAGTCGGATCCTTAACGTTGACATGTGACTCTGATTTGAATTTGAACCTTGTCAACTCTTGGATCACATCGGACCGTTGGATGGTCGTCTTCACTCTACTGCACAGTCTGAAGTCTGAGACACTCTTTTGTCCGATCGAGATAAGATCCCTAAAAATGCGCTATGATGTCACTATCGCGCATGCGCTAGTTCTCATCTAAAGGGAACTCTCGTCTCCTTGGTTCCCTTGTCTTGGGAACTCTTCTTGACTTTAGTTCATTGAGGGAATCTTGTTCTTCTCATCTAGTTCCCATCTTGTGGGAACTTTGGTTCACTGAGTTCCCTTAACCTTGGGAACTCTGGTTCACTTAACCTTGGGAACTCTGGATCACTTCTAGAGTTGATCGCATCTTGATCGAGTTCCCTTGACATGGGAACTTTCGTTGCCTCAGTTCCCATGCCTTGGGAACTTGCTTTATTCGTGTTTTGCTTAGCGACGCGCAACCTGTTTAACTGAGAAATACTTGCAATGGGCATTAGTTCCTATGTTTTTTGTCATTATCAAAACTGAGGACGTTGTTCCAGTGTTAATAAACGTGACTTCCTAACACCGACTCAACAGTTTCATAATTTTATTTAATTTATGTGATACAAATTTAATTAACGGGATTAAATTTATATGCGTATAAGCCCAAACTTATATAAATATATGCATATAAAATTCTGTTATAATGTTTGTTTAATACTTTAGTTTATATAAGAGATTATATACATAGGTTATAATTCCGAGTTATAATTGTAAATTATAAGAACGGAATTATTGTCATGAATCTCGAGATACGACTTATTATAGGAAATCAATGAGAGTGCTCGTTGTCACCATGATATCCGCTTTTTAGGTAGGTTTTTAGTGTCTAGATAGATTAGATTGAGTTGGTTTTCGTGCTTGAGTTTTATGTTTTTGAGTCTTTTTGCTTTAGTTTTCGTATTTCCTTGAGATTCGGAAACTACGCATCTTTTATGTCTTTTTATAGGAGTTTTGGAGCTTAAAAGAAGAATTTGGATTATTGCAAGAGGAGGTGGACAAGCTATGAGTGGAGGAGCTAAGGAAGAAAGGCTAAGAGGAGTAAAGTCATGAAGAAAACGACCCAAGATCAAGCTGGAAGGGGTCGTGAACGAGCTAAGATCGAGCCAATATAGGTCGTGCACGAGCCAGGACGAGCAAGAACGACCCAGCTACGAATCATGCCCTCAGGACCGACCTTAGGAGGGTCGTGCACGACCCAAGTTAGGTCGATCATGGCGCCGACTTTGCTTTATTCCGTGATCTTTTAGATATATTCTATCTTTGTATTTTAGGAAGGTTGTTTTAGCTTGTTTCCTAGTTTATTTAGGGTTCCTTTTCCTCTATAAAAGGAGGTTAAACCCTTTAGTTCAAGGTTCCGGTTTGAGTTCGATTTTTGTTTCGTTCTTTTTAGCATTCGAGGAAGACTTGGTGAACACGTTTGAGAATTTGTAAGACTTCTTCTTTGTTTTAATTTGAATTTCGTATGGATTAATCATGTCTTCGTTTTTCTTTGCTATGAGTGAGTAGTTCTCTTTAATTCTAGGGTTGGGTGAAAATCCAACACAATCATGCATGTCTAAAACGTGAATTCATAATTTGAATGCTTGATGATCATATCTATCTATTTTGTGCTTAATTCCTTTGCGACAGTTGAGGCTTATCTTGCGATTAACCTAAAAGCGAAAGTGTAAAGTTGATTGCTTAATTAGTTCTAATAGGATTATTTGCAAAAGTTGATATTCCTAGGTTGAAGGATAGATAGAAAGTTGTTTGATTTGCGAAAGTTGATTGAATAACTTGAATTGTTTGCGAAAGTTGACTTTTCTATGATCGTAATTGCATGATAATTGTGAGTTCTTGTTGAAAGCATGCGTGATTGATATTGTGGTAGCCCTATCCCTAGGATTTACTTTTTATATATTGATTAAAATTTGTGACTTTGATTCGATCTCGATCTCATAAGGTCGTGCTCGAACCCTTGCTTGCTTTTGTGTGCTCGTTCGTGTGTGTTTTGTGCTCAGGACCGACCCTCATAGGGTCGTGCACGACCCAAATCGGTTCGGTCCAGGCCTTGTTTTGCTCATGTTTGTTTTGATTTTCGTAGTTTATCAACTAATCTCTCAGCACTATTCTCATTCCTATGGACGAACCTGACTCCCTGTACTCAGTGGGGTCTTGAATATAAATTTATTTGTTCAAGGAACCCTTCAACACACCATTGGCCTTCTCCGATCGAACACATATTCATCAACCACCGTTGTAGCTCGTCCTTGTCACCTATAAATGGAGGTTGAGTGATGTGATTCCATCTACCGAGTCATGGCCCCATGATTTGAGTGAAGATTCCATCCCTAAAGACAAGCCCAATCTGCACGATAAAGGGGAGCCAATACTTGGACAAGCAACCAAAGACGATGTTCGAGGCGCTAAGAAGCCGAGACAAGGAGCCATGCCCTATCTTGGGCGCATCACACGAGCCCAAGATAAGTCTATACTAGACAAAATCAAGGAGGAACTCATAGCTCATAAGTTTCCGATGGCTAATGACGGTGAAGGTTGGAGTGTTCTTGTGACTATTGGTTCAACTAGTGCTAAAACTTAAATTATGTTTTGTTAAGGGTTATTAGTTGAATTTCATGAAATTTAAGGGTGTTTTATGTAATTAGAGAGAAGTGAGGGTGGCTGAGTTGAGAGAGGCGTGGCATTAGGGTTATAAGGCCCATTTTTGGCCTCCTTTCTCCCTTGGAGAATGGACGAAAAACCTTGTTGCTTACTTTCCTTGCATCTTTCAATTCAAGTACTTGTTCTTGTTTTCGTTCGTTCAATTCTCGTTGTTCAAGTTGTTGGTGAGTAATATCCGACAATCTCGGGCATCCTAGTTTGTTTGAGAGCTTGGTGAGTCATATCCAAGTTATCAAGCATCCATATCCCCTTGTTCTCTCCATTTTCGAACCATCATCCATCTAGGAGGTTTCTGCTCCATCTCAATAAAATCGACATAACTTTCAATCCACTCATCATCTTGCTCTCATATTTTGAGGACTTCAACTAGACTCATAGATCTAACTTCTCGATTTGGAATCACTCAATTCCGAGTTCGGACAAGGAAGATCCAGCCAGTTGAAGATGGGTTAGTTGCGTGGTGTTTGTTGTTGGAATTCCTTGGATTCTCGTGGCGATCTCTTTGCACCATCATCCCTTCCATCGATCCGTACATCATCGAGGCTCACTCCCACATCATTCTGTCTAGATCCCTCGTTGGAGATTTATCGAACTCACTTGAAAATTGCGTTTCGCTGGAAATGTCGCCACTGATCACCGATCCTGTGTGCCACTAGTAGCCCCCAAGAGTTTCCACCTGTGCCACCATCCTTGTTCAAGTCATCACCGTCATCGCTGGAAACTACCGCCACCAAAACCTGCCGCTGCAATAGGTAACCTTAAAAGGGCATTTTTGCCCATTCCAAAAATCCTTCATTTTGTTTCATAATTTTATTTAACTTGTGGGATATAAATTTAATTAACGAGATTAAATTCATATTTGTATAAGCCCAAACTTATATAAATATACGCATATAAATTCTCGTTATAATGGTTGTTCAATACTTTAGTTTATATAAGAGATTATATACACATGTTATAATTTCGAGTTATAATAATTTCGAGTTATAATTGTAAATTATAAGAACGAAATTATTGTCATGAATCTCGAGATACGACTTATTATAGGAAATAATAATTCGTTTCTACTTAACCATTATCCAACAATAAATTATTATTATTTATTATTTATCTTTCTAGTACCATCCAACGTTGGGTTGATCAATAGCAAGAAGTCTAAGAGATCCAACCCCGACTTTTAACCTCAAAGGATATATCAAAAAAAAAGAGACAAGTGGATGGTTCTCTCTACATATATTTCTTAAACGTAGATTTTCTAAACCCGTTTAATCATTTTTGTTGTGAACACTTGTTTGCTAATAAATGAAGATAGGTCTGTTTATTGCTTTAGAGATAACAGAGGCTTTGTTACTATGATTAACTATATCATGATAGTACTAGATTTTAGGTCCAGTGATTGTGGCCTTGCTTGTTTAAATATCTCGTTTGAGACTATACTTGGATTAATGAAGAATAAGGCGAGAGTCGAGTCTCCTAACACCTCTTAATAACATCGTATTGTATTAGTTGATGTAGTTATTAATTATCCTCTCATAATATAGGTGGTATAATTATTATTACCGTCTCCTAATATTGGGTCATGATTCCACTCGCTCTACTGCTCGAGGGGTGTGTTTGCAATCTAGCTAAGAGCCTAGATATCCTTCGGTTGAGTCTCTTAAAAGGACGAATTAAAATTCATCACTATGAGGTGTAACATTTTTATAAATAATGAAAGATAGGTTCCCAAAGCACAATAATTAAATGGAGTAGGATGGTTAGTACAACTTGGAAAACCATTCTTGGTCTTGGCTTTGAAGGATCTTTCTTTCCAATCTAAATGCATACTCAGATTTGTCTATGTGGGCTTGGTACTTAAGCACCTTCGTGGCCACTTCCCCATTTGGAGTCTCGGGTATAATGAGGTGGTTGAAAATCGATTAGTCGACAAAGGCTTTTCAAATAAATTGCGTGCCTAATGAATGTTCCCAATAATACTTTCCAATTGGAACCACAGTCTTCTAATGCCCTAACTCATATTTCTGCATACTATCTTTTCTATTCTGATGGGAGTGCTAACTTTTAGATCATCGGTCGATTTTTATTAGGATTTTGATGTTAACATGTTTAGTTACAACCTAAAGAATCAACTACTTCTCTATTTGCTTAGTCTTTCATTAGACTAACCTGACCACCTTATTCTCTTGCGTGGTCGGCTGGTGTCACCTATCTTCCAATATAGAACATCGGGATTCAAGGGAGTTTTGCTCAAGGACTAAACACCAAGAGGTAGACTTGTGAAGAAGTTGAAGGAAGACTCTTGAAGAAGTTGAAGGAAGAACGATATTCATTCTTGTTGTATATTTTCAAATTGGTTTTTGTACATTTATTTCCGCTACCACATGTGAAACTCTTACACCTTTTGGAGTAAGTATTTATCGCGCTTATATAACTCCACGTTGGAGTGTGTTGTAACAAAACAAGTCATTTCCTTTTATATTAATAAAATTTAGCGTTATTTGTGAAATTGTATTTCATGTACTTTAAAAAGCCTTGGGTGACTTTGGAAGACGTTTAACTCGAGGTCATTGGCGTTGTAGTTCCTTCCCTGATGCCATAGTTGCCACTCGTTGCCAATATAGACGAGGGGGCGTTAAGGTGGTATCAGAGCCAAAGGTTCTGTTGTCAACTAAAAATAGTTTCCGAAAGTTTTTTTAAAACCAAGTTTTCATCAATCCTTCTTTTAAAAAATGAGTTTGGATTAAAAAAATCATAAAAGTCATAAATAAGAACTTACTTCTCCTTTAAAATTATAAGTCAAAATTATGCATCTAGAGCTTAATTTCAAGTTCTTCCTTTTTTATTTTAAGAATCAAGCGCGATCTATTAAAAAGAAATTTTCCGATATTGAAATTCTTCCTTTGAATTTTCGAGTTTTGATAAAAAAAAAGAAGCATCTTTTAGATTCCTAAGCCTCAATGTCATTGTTTGAGAACATAAAAGTATTGACAAATAAAGATTACTTTGAATTTCAAAAACTTCCTTCAAATATCTTCGTCTTCAACTATAGAGTAATGGATATTGTATTCTTCAAGTATAGAATTTTGGTTATTCTATATTAGCGTCACCCTAGTTACCCATATAAAAAAATGGTTCTAATAAGAAGCATAAATCGTGCACAACGACAACTAACGGAAGCGATACAAGTAAGCAGTGATGCCTACTTCTCCATGGGGCCGACCTTGGTAGAGTCTGTGCCTTATGCCCAAGAAATAGAGCTTGAGGAACATTCCAATGTGGATTTAGAAGAGGAATATATCCCGTTGAACAAATCTTTGCAGCTTGAATGACTCTTTAAACTGATTTGGGCGAGAAGCCTTCTTCCCTAATTTAGTGGATTTCCCGAGCGAGAAGCTCATGTTTTTAATTGAGCGAGAAGCTCACAATCTTGACCTTTGACATGGCTATTTGAAATTTGATATTCAAGTTGTGATTCCCTTCCCCCTGATTAGATCTTTGTGGGTGTTTTTTGTTCCAAATTCACATCCTTTCTTCACAATCTTGATCCGCATTTTTTTTCAGATCAATAATGTCAAACTAGATTTTTGACAGTAAAAATGTTTGCATGGCTTGGGATTTACAATCTCGGCTTCTCTTTTGTTTGTCGGTGTCTTGTGTCGCTTTGCTATGGTCGAAGTGCGCTCTTCTAAGGCGGCGCTTGGTTGCTTCTACCGCTGTCGTCCTTGCGCTTGTTCGATGGTTGGCAAACCTTTTGGTTTGACAAGCTACAGTCCCTACTCCTTAGGTATAAGCATTAGGCTTAAAAACGTTCCATGCAAGATTGTATGCTTTTACAGCATATTTTTATATTGTAGGCTTAAAGACGTCCTTGCTTTTCTGATCCATGTTGAGTAAGCATTAGGCTTAAAGCCTCTTGTTTTGTTGGGTTTTTTTATTTGACTTCTTTATTTATTTATTTTTTAAAATAAATCAAGTCCTTTTTAGGCAAGGATTAGGAAAAAAAATGTTATAAAAGGAAGGTAAAAAATTCAATTTCTTTGGCAAGTAAGTCTAAATTCACTTAACTTTCTTGCGGGGCAAGATTTGTATTTACTTGCAAAGCAAGCTGAACTTTACTTGCATCACAAGTATGGTTTACTTGTAATGCAAGTTTGATTTACTTGTGCTACAAGTATTTTTACTTGCGGTGCAAGGTTGAAATTTTCTTTTGCAGGATGGCTCGTACTTAATATGTGTACTAATTCTTCGAAGAGATGGAGCTTTGGTCGGTCTTATCGGAACGAGTTGTACTAGGCCAGGTCACTTGGTGCTCTGAGGCTTCTAAAGATCCTTCATCTCGGTGGAGGGAACGTCAGCTGTCCATTTCGCACACCCCAGGATGGGTTGACCTGTTTGCCTGCGGCGCTATTTTTAGTGCTTTACTCACCCCGATTCCGTCCTCTTTTTGCTCTTCTTTTCAAGGATTAGTACTACCTTTAGTCGTTTCTGCTTGCCTTGAGTGACTTCTTGTTGACCCACTTAGCCGTTCACGGCTGCCGTTTTTTTAACGGCCTCTCGGACTACCAAACATGTTTGGTACTCCGAATCCTTACTTGTTTCAAAAAAAAAGAGGAATATATCCTCAAGAACTCGCCCACAAACATATTGAATCATGAGGTACACGTCCTGGAAAGTTATCTAGTAGATACACTGAAATATAATGGATTTTGGCCAACAGAAAAGGAACCATTTAACCAAGGACTTAACATGTCGTTGCTCAATCTCAAATTAGGATCAATTTACCAAAGAGTATACAAAGCAGTGATGTGTAACCGAGCAAGTAAATGGCCTCGAGGGACATTGACAGGTGCCGAACATATCACACCAATGTGGGTCAGCGTAAACACCAACCTTCTTCATTATCAGTTGAAACCCAGAAGGCTCTAAACACCATGAGGCTACAACCAAGTACCAAGTAAACCATCAGACTATGATCATCATCGTATTAAAAAGCTTCACCGCCAGATCAGACAAGCTAACATGCTACTTAGATATGGGGGCGAGGTCCTAGATCCAAACTGGTTTGAACCCGACTTTTTAACAAGTATTGTAACTGTCATTCCCCTTAAGATTTGTAATGTGGCGCCAACTTTGATGGTATTTCAATAAAGTTTTGATTTTGTCTTCAAATTGTGTGCAAGGTATGCCTTATAAAATTGTTAATTATTTGAAAAAAATTTGTTGATAATTCAGATGGTTAACACATGAAGCAATAAATTATTTTTAATTGTGCCTCATCTAATGGCACGAGTGATGGATCCGAGACTTGGACCTTAATCGCAAAAATTGACCTCCATAATTGGCAACCACTTCGACGCCTTTCGATGCCACAATTGTGGAGGCGTTAAGAAATATAATCCTACAAATGATACAAGGCACAAGTCTAACAACCACGCCTAATGCCACAAGTACCATTGGAAATGGAAGGGTGGGAGAGCACCCATAACCCTGCTAATAGATTAAGTTTACCAGGACGCTCAAGACCTTCACGTCTATGAGGCCAAACACTTATGATGACACTAGAGAACCGTTCATATTTCCTACCAATCCTCCCACGCGGAGAGATTATTGAGAAATGTCATTTGCACTGAAGTTGAGAAGGTGCATATTAGTGAATGGTGGGAAAACTCCAAACTATCCAAGCATCCCATGCTGACTTGGGACATGTTTAAGAATAAAATGATGGATCATTTCTTCTCTCCTGCCATGAGGAATAACAAGGTAAATGAGTTCATCTATCCGAAGGTCAAGGGACTAAGCCCCCCCGGAGATGGCAACTATTGAAACCCGAAATAAACCGCACTATAAACGGGATTATAATAAATACTAACTCACGAGATTTCGTACAACCAAACAGTCTTCATACGTAGATTATTCATCCTTCCAGCCCTTCAGCTGATTGTTTTGTAATCCTCGTTACAATTAAAGCCATTTGGACTTTATACCGTAAATAGCGCGATCTTGCTCAGAGATCAAGCACATCGAATCCAGGTTCAGGAAAAGATTCCTAACCCGGAGAAGTTTTTCGATCCTTTATTTAATTCACCTCCATTCTATATATAATATAGTGAGCTAGTTGCTTGAGTTCGATCGAACGATGTGGGACAAGCCTTTTATTTATATCATTTCCTTGATCGATTATATGACTGAGAACCGATGTGGGATGCTTCACAATCCACATGCACAATCACCAACTTGCTCTTATATTTCACCAATTTGTTAGAATTTGGTGGCACACGTGGGTACATGCAATTAATGCATGACTTTGTGAATTTGTTCAATTATCACCAGGCGCACAAACAATCCGAACGTGCTAATATATTTAGACACGTATACTATACGCTATGCGTCATTTTATCTCTTTTCCTTTTATACTATCGATTTGCCCTTAAATTATTTAGCGGGTTATTTCGCGTACCATCACAACCCCTTGGCTTGGTGTCCTCGTTCCATGAGGGCAACGAGACAACAAATAGGTGCGCAACTTATCGATTTTATGCGATGTGATCTAAACCCGAGATCAAGTAGGGTGGGCGCACTTTTTCTAAGGTAGTTAGGACCTCGTCCCTTTAGAGAGTTTAGTGAACCTCGTTCGCTTTAGAGAGTTAGGACCTCGTCCTTTTGAGAGTTAGCGAACCTCGTTCACTTTAGAGAGTTAGGACCTCGTCCCTTTAGAGAGTTTAGCGAACCTCGTTCGCTTTAGAGAGTTAGGACCTCGTCCTTTTGAGAGTTAGCGAACCTCGTTCACTTTAGAGAGTTGGGACATCGTCCTTTTGAGAGTTAGCGAACCTCGTTCGCTTTAGAGAGTTGGGACCTCGTCCTTTGAGAGTTAGCGAACCTCGTTCGCTTAGAGAGTTAGGACCTCGTCCTTTAGATTGTCAGGACCTCGTCCTTTAGATTGTCAAGATCTTGTCCTTTAGATTGTGAGGACCTCGTCCTTTTAGATTGCCAGGACCTCGTCCTTTAGATTGTTAGGACCTCGTCCTTTAGATTGTCAAGACCTCGTCCTTTAGATTGTCAAGACCTCGTCCTTTTAGATTGTCAGGACCTCGTCCTTTAGATTGTCATCGCTACCCCGTGCACGCCAAGGGCGAACTCCGTGGCGTCGCACAGAGACTGCGGCTAAGCCCGTGCGCGCCAAGGCTAACCCCGTAACACCACACAGAGACTGCGGCCAAGCCCGCGCATGCCAGGGTTAACCTCGTGGTGCCGCACAAAGACTACAGCTAAGCCCGCGCACGCCAGGGCTAACCCCGTGGCATCGCATAGAGACTGCGGCTAAGCCCGTGCACGCCAGGGCTAACCCCGTGGCGTCGCACAGAGACTGCGGCTAAGCATGCGCACGCCAGGGGCGAACCCCATGGCACCGCACAAAGACTGTGGTTAACTAAAGAGGGAAGAGGACGCATTTACTTGATTATTACCCGAGAGTAGGTCGGATAGGGAGAGCACTTTCCGCTGACGGCGCTAGTGTTGAAACCCGAAATAAACCGTGCTATAAACGGGATTATAATAAATACTATCTCTCGGGATTTCTTACAACCAAACGGTTTTCGTATGTAGATTATTCATCCTTCCCGCCCTTCAGCTGATTGTTTTGTAATCCTCGTTACAATTAAAGCCATTTGGACTTTATACCGTAAATAGCACGATCTCGCTCGGAGATCAAGCACATCGAATCTAGGTACAAGAAAAGATTCCTAACCCGGAGAGGTTTTTCGATCCTTTATTTAATTCACCTCCATTCTATATATAATATAGTGAGCTAGTTGCTTGAGTTCGATCAATCGATATGGGACAAGCCTTTTATTTATATCATTTCCTTGATCGATTATATGACTGAGAGTCGATGTGGGATGCTCACAATCCACATGCTCTTATATTTCACCAATTTGTGAGAATTTGGTGGCACACGTGGGTACATGCAATTAATGCATGACTTTGTGAATTTGTTTAATTATCACCAGGCGCTCAAACAATCCGAACGTGCTAATATATTTAGACACGTATACTATACGCCACACGTCATTTTATCTCTTTTCCTTTTTATACTATCGATTTGCTCTTAAATTATTTAGCGGGTTATTTCGCGCACCATCAGCAACCAATTTATAAAATTATAAATGACCCTATGATAGGATAATAATAAAGGAAGTATTATTATGCAGTATTCTAAGCTAAATTATTTCCTTATTCATATAAAAGAGAGTTATATGAGTTAATATTAAAAAATGATATAAAGGCTTATAATATATTTCATTTTTATAATTTTATTACATCATCCGACCTCGGATTCCTAGGTTGATATTCTCGATAACTTATCTGATCGTGACTCCACGCCATTAAAAAGGCAAACCGAGTTCTAAGGTAAGTGGATATTCTCTCTTGTACTCTTTTTAAATTCTTCAATTTCGTTAAGGATATTGTTTCTCTGTGTTGGGAACTACTTGCTCGCTATATAAATAAACTTAGGGTTTATTTATTGTTAGATATAACGACTTATTATTATAACTAGAAATATATGCCCGTGCATCTACACGGGTTAATAATTTTGTTTAAATTCTTTTTTACATGTTTACGTATTTAATCTTTTTCAAATATTGTTTATATTCCATCAATGAAGGTTTTGAAGTTGTATATCTTTTTTACATATAAGTTATCACATGCATTTACAATTGATCTTCAATTATTTAGAAAACCTATAAAAATATAGGTTTTCTAAATAATTAATTTATGATTGATGTATAATATTAAGTAAATATTAATTGTGGAAGGTCAATAGGCTAAGGTAGAGTATGTAAGGTACGTATGACATTACGTTTATAGGAAGCAATTGAATGTTTTAAATTCAAAGCATTGAATGTAAGAAAATACAAATTTACATGTAGGTTAGATTATTATTTGTACTACGCTAGTACTGAGGTCCAATTGTTTGTGGCCTTGTTTGTTTCAATCACTTTTTGAGATTTGTTGTGGATTAGTATAGGACTAGGATGCGGGTTTCCCTAACATCTCTTTATAACATATCGAGGGGTACGACTAACTACCCTCTCTTACCTCGATATTTGGATCATGATCTCGTATTCGCTCCTTTGTGAGGGGGATACTACACTCTAGCTAAGTGTTGGAACTTCGTTCCCTTTCGTGGACCAAGCCTTCCTAGCCCCCCAAACCTAAAAATCATCAACTAAAAGCAATGTTTTACGACTTAATAAAGATAAGTGCTAATGCACAATAGTAATTGAATTATGATGGATCGAGTACAACTTTGAAAGTCCATTCTTACTCCTGGCTTTAAACGATCGCCTTCCAATCTAAATGTCTATTCGGGCTTGTCAAGGTGGGCTTGGTAATAAAACGCCTTCTCGGCCACCTCCCCATCTGGAGCTCCGAATCTGATGAGGTTGGTTGAGATCCAATAAAGTCGTCGGAGGCTTTTCGAGACTTGTTGTGAAGTAAAAGTTCCCAACCATATTCATATTCATAAAGGGACTATAATTCTCATAGTATCCTTCTTCCTCGTAAAATATTATATCTCTCGCTCTAAGATGAACTACTTTCATTTCTCTTTAAAGCTCCACATATATGTTGTTGCTCTCAAGATGTCTCAGTGTCTCACCTACTAAAAATATTGATATTTTTCATATTACCAATTCTTACATACCCATGAGAATTATTCGTTCCCACTTGCTTAGTCTCCTTATACTAATTCGTTCATTTTCTTTCTGCACTTTTGCCTGGTATTTTCGCCCTTTGCGAAAATATCAAACAATAGTTGAGTGTTACCATAAGGTTGAAGATGAAGGCTAAAAGGTTTGAGGAGTGTCATTTAAGGATATAAGATCAAGTCAAGACGAAGTTGAAGCAATGAAAGAACTTTTCCTAGAGCAAAGCATCTAGAAGGTGGTGCACCAACTCTTCCATTTTTAACCAAGAAATTCATCACATTAAGTTGACTTGGTAAAGATACTTGTATTTTCAATAATTCTTTTGAATAACCCTTTTTATAATACGGGCTTTATTTTGCCGTTGCTACATTTTATGTAAAACAACTATCATTCTAATGAACGCATGTTCTTATTAATGAATAAAAATTTTGTTTTAATTCATTTTCCTTTAATTATTTATTTTAAAGCCTAGGGTGGTTCTAGGTAGGTTAATTTGGTTATGTGTAGGTTTTGGGTAGGGGTGTTACATTTGTATTTTCGTTTATTTATATTGTGCATTGACAATTTTACTTACAAAATCGCTACGAAGATTGTTGTGTAATTTCATAAAGAAACAAGTGTGCAAATCTCAGGGATTATATTTTTATGAATTTGTGTTTTCGTTTATTTATATTGTGTGTTAGTAATTTACTTATATGATTGGTATCTTTATTTTTTTTAGTAATTAATAGCATTAAATGTTTCTTTACATATAGTGAAAAAATAAAATATAACGGTTTTACTGGTGAACGGCTCACTCGAATATCCCGCGAGTGACGGGTGGTTTGGGTGGCGGTGGAACACCCTACAAGTGACGGGTGGGTCGGGTGGAAAATTTTTACTTATAGGATGGGTGGAGTCTTTGGTGGTGGAAAGAGACCACCCACCCATAACCCGACCCACTAACAACCCTACTTGGATGTGCATTAATTTATGTCTTAATGTGACGCATAACGTGCATAAAAAATTGATGTACATACAATTATTTTTTTATACATATTCAAGATAAACTCATGCATATAATGCAAGTGTCCCACAAAAATAAATTTTGCAAAAAAATATACGAATTATTTGACAAAAATACACCCATGCCAACTTTTTTAGGTGTATATACTAGGGCTGGGCATAGGTCCAGAACCGGACCGAGACCAGGACCCCGATTTTCTGAAAAAATGGACCGGGGACCGGGCCTAAATATTCCGGTCCGGCCCGGCCCATGTTGGACCGGTTTTGGACCTATTTTATTTTATTTATATAAACTACCTACTGAATTATTAAGCATTTGACTACTAAAAATATATATAATAAAAGGATTACTAAACATTAGTAAAAGGACTTCTAAAAATTAAACCCTAGTCTTTTTCTCAGAGTAAATTAGTAAAAGGACTACTAAACATTATATTAATATATATTTAAAGTTTGGTCTGGACCTGGACCGGACCGGGACCGAAATTTTAAAAAACTTGGACCTAGGACCGGACAGTTATACACTCGGTCCGGTCTCGGTCCGGACCTGAATTTGCTCAGCCCTAGTATATAACACTATCGACACTTAATCTAAAGTGTTGATTTTTTTATGAGAAAACCACTTATATTACTGCAAACTTAAATCATTCGATAAGATCCCATAAAATTCGGACGGAAAATACAAATTACTAGTAACAAGAAACATAGCATAAGGAAACCACCGGCTCAACCAGTGAGTCGCACCACTTGCATTGTGTCGAACCAATTCCCAGCGACAGCCCTCGAAAGCGTAACTTGATTCAATAAGCATAGCTACAACAGATCCAAGAATAGTGCAAGGGATATTACCACCATTCAACTTTCAGATCAAAGAACTGCAATCATATTCAATCGTAATGTGGGTAAAGTGGAGTGATTCAACAACTTGTAACCCCCACCTTATAGCTTCTTCTTCAGCAAGTTCCACCTCAGCCCCATTCTGAATTTTCTTTGATCCCGCAAACACCACTTGCCCTTCATAATTCTTGCCTAAAATTCCAATTCCTCCTTCTTTGCCTTTGACAAAAGCGTCGTAGTTCACTCAGTGATCTCTGCTGTAAAATTCCCCTGAGTAAGCTTACTAATTGAATCAGTATAATTCTCGACTTCCTGAATACTCGATTCAACAATTTGCCCCGGATCCACTTGAATGTCTTCAAGCAGCCTGAGATTACGTGCCTTCCACTGTTTGCACACTACATGAGCCCATAAATTTCGGTCCTTTTCTGATAACATCGTCTGCACTCTATCCGCCCAGTCAAGAACTGAATCAGAACCTTCACCCAGAGAGTCAATTTCAGTGAAAGATGCCCAAACCTGACGAGGTATCTCACAATCACACAAGCAATGCATTTCATTTTCAACCTTGCCACATATTTCACACCAGGGATCTCGCGTTATTTTCCTTCTCAACAGATTAGACTTGTAAGGTAAGACATGTCGACATGCTCTCCAAAGGAAGAATTCCCCCCTCGGAATAATTTCTCGACTCCATATCCACTTCCATAACCGTTGAGCATCACCATCATCTATTTGTTCACCATTATCTGCATTCTTGTATTTCTGAGATTCAATGGAGTAATATGCTGATTTAACTGTTAAATTTCCATCGACTATAAAGTGCCATACAAGTTGATCCTGAAAAGAGGCATCAACCAGATGAATATTAAGCACCCATTCAACATCACACGGAAGGATCCATCGTCTAACTGCTTCCTCATCCCATTTGCCATAATTCCAATCAATTAGATCATTAACAATCAAGTCAGGCCTAGCACCCAGCATGTTCCCAATAGTCTTGAAACTCGCTGACCTTGGGAGCCATCTATCCTCCCAAACATTGATCGAACTCCCATTACCTACTTGCTAATATGACCCCATCTCTATAACTTCTTTTGCCTGGAAAATGCTTCTCTAAGCATAACTTGGTGAAAATCCCAAAAGAAGAATGTAGAAACATGGTCTGAGGATAATAACGAGCTTTGAGCAAACGTCCAATAAGAGAATCATGCTCTTGGATTAGCCGCCACCCTTGACGAGCCAGCATTGCTCAGTTAAAAGACTCCAAGTCCTTGAAACCCAACCCTCCTTTAGCTTTCGGTAAGCACATTTGACGCCAACTCATCTAATGAAGACTTTGTTTATCTACTCCTTTTCCCCATAAGAATTCACACATTATGGTCTTGATCTCCTTATAAAGCCCAACCGGAAGAAGAAAACATGACATTGCAAAAGTCGGTATTGCCAACACCAACTATTTTAACAAAACTTCTTTACCCGCTCTAGATAATTTGGATCATTTCCAGCTTCTCAATCTCCCCCAAACCTTTTCTTTTATATGATAAAAAATTACTCTTTTCAAGCATCCTACCCAGAGGCGGAGCGAGGGGGGGCGAAGGGTGGCGGTCGCCCCCTCTCTCTTACTCGGAATATTATATATAATACGTTAAAGTTCCCATATCCAATACTAAAGCTCCTCATCCTAGTGGTAGATACTCTTGTTAGGAGCAATCCCGTATTCCCGTGTTCGAGTCTTCAAACATTTGCCCCTCCCCCACTCTTTTTATTTTTTTTTTGGCGTTGAAAGGGGGACCCTCCATTTTTTTACTGCCCACATCCCACTTGCCCACCATAATAAGTAAATAGATTTTCGTTTTTTTTATTTCAACCACAAAAAATTAAATTAAACTAGCTAGATTTTTGTTATGGTGAGTAATTTTAATATATTAATAATTTTAGTTAATAATTAAAATATAATTACTTTATTGTAAAGTAAAAATAAGAAAATTTCAGATATAACTTATTATTTATTGAATAATTAATAATAAATTCTTGATTATTTATACATATTTTTCCTATTAGAATAGATATAAGGATTTAATGTTCTTTTTACATATTTAATTTTCTTTTACTTAATTTATATAAATATATTCTTCATTACTACCTATTAGTCTATTACCCAGCCATTATATATTGACATTTATTTTAAATATTTATTTTTTAATAATAATATATTATTTTATTTGTCAATTCTCTTAACTGACTCCGCCCCCTCTTTCAATTTGTTCTGGCTCCGCCACTGATCCTACCATTGTTGGAAGACCTAGATATCTCTCGTATTTCTCCAACTCATCTACCTGAAGAATTCCTTGTATAACATGTCTTAAACCGCCACTCACATTCCTGCTAAAGGACAGTTCTGATTTTTCCAGGTTTACTTGTTCACCCAAAGAAAAACCATATTGATGGAGGATATTAACAATTTCATGCGCCTGTTGACAAGTTGCCCTAGAAAAAAAAAGAATGTTGTCATCTCCAAAGAATAAATGTGAGACTACCGGAGCCGATCTTGCTATCCGAATTCCTTGCAGCCTCCCTTCTGATTCACTTTTCCTAATTAGACTAGGAAAGCCTTCAGCACAAATCAGAAAAAAATAAGGAGAAAGAGGATCTCCTTGACGTAGCCCTCTTGACGGAAAGAACATTCAGGACGGGCTTCCTTCAATAAGGACCGAAAAAGAGACACTCTGAACACATCTCATGATCAGGCTAACCCAAATTTCACAAAAACCCATCAATCTCATGCTCTGCTCTAAGAAGTTCCATTCTCTATCATACGCCTTTGTCATGACCAACTTTAGAGCCATATATCATTTCTTTCCTCTGTCCTTTTACTTCATATAATGAAACAGCTCAAAAGCAACCAAAATATTATCAGTAATAAGCCTCCTTGGAACAAAAGCACTCTGGGACAACGATATCACCTTCTGAAGAACCTGCTTTAACATGTTGGCAATGACTTTGGAAACAATCTTGTATAGAACATTTCATAAGCTTATGGGTCTTAAATCTTTCATTCTATAAGGGCCTGGAATTTTTGGAAAAAGTGAGATAAAAGTATGATTAAACAACTCTGGAAACTCCTCCCCATGTAAAATATCAAGCACACATTTTGTAACCTCCGACCCAACAATATACTAGTGTTTTTGAAAAAACAAAGCTGACATACCATTGGGGTCGGGGGCTTTTGTAGGATGCATAGAAGAAAGGGTAGAAAGTACCTCATCACCAGTGAATGGACGAGTGAGCTCAAGATTATCCTCATCCGTCAATAAAGGCGAGAACCCTTGAGGCATGAATGATTTATTCTTAAATTTTTATATAGTCATTAATCATCAATTCTCACGTGGATCTTTTTTGGGGGATTTTTCTTTTGGTGCCCTTGAGATTTGGACTTTTTCTCTTGGTGTCCAGAAAAAATTCTTATTCCTTTTGGTGCCCTTGTAGTTTTGAAAAAGTCCTTCCCGTAACCTAAAATAAATGTAATGCCAAATTTCATCCAATTTTCAAAAACTCCCTGTGAAAAATATATAAAAATAAAAATAAAAATCCATTCACCCTTATTTTTGTAAGAAATGAATGAAACCCAAGTTCATTTTCTTGTTCCAGATCCTATTTTTTCAACTCGGATGAGTTCGTCAAGAATTAGTTTTGGTTATGGGCACAGACGGTCCTAGGGGAGGGCTTGGGTGGGCTCGTGCCCCTCCTCCGGTCGGGCTTATTAATAATATGTATGTCAATTTTAGGATTGAATATGGGTAAATTTAAAATATTTTGTATTAAGAACATTAAAACTAACTAATCAAAATGGTTTATTACTCAGCCTTATATATATGTGTTGAAAGGGTTTCTTGACAACAAATAAATTTATAATCAAGACCCCGCTGAGTACAGGGAGGTCAGGTTCGTCCACGGGAGATAGAAGAATCTACGTCTAGCTACTAATCCTAATAAAAAGATAACAAAGCAAAAAAAACACACAAACAGACGCTCGACACCGACCCACAACAGGTCGTATTCGACCAACCACTCAACACAAACGCAGGAGAAAAACTAAGGGAACTAGAAGCTCGGCCCCGACCTGAAAGTGGTCGTAACCGACCTATCCGGGTAACTAGAAAACTTCGGAAAATCAAATTAAAAGAGATCTAGAGCAAAGGATCCACCACAACAAGCTATGCATGCAAACATGAATCAAAATCATCCCATAACAATCTCATAATGACTTTCGTCACAAATAATCAAGTAGAAATCTAAACTTTCATAAAGATCTAAACTTGCAACCCTACTTGTTTCCTAAGAGTTTCAACTTTCGTTTTAACCAAGTATTATCCAAATCCACAATTCAATCTTTCAATTCAATCACAAACTTGAACATGCCTCAACTTTCATTAAGGAATTGATAGAAAACAAGTAGACAAAGGATAGAGATTCAAAAGGATTGATCAATCAAAGATTCATGCTTTAATCATGCACAACTCGTCGGGTTTCACCCCAACCCTAGAAAATAGACTACTCACGATCCATGGGACAATCAATGATCATAAACAAAAGAGAAGACATAATCCAAATCAAAACAAACTTCGACTAAAAAGAAAACTTACAATCTCAAGCAAACCTCCAAGTCTCTCCAAAATTGTCCAAGAGCTTAGAATAAAGATAACCTAGAAAACAAACTCACAACTTGTTCCGTCTCCACCAAATAACGTCTCAAACGTCCCCCTAGAATCTCCTCCCCTAAAATAAAACCCTAGAAATCCTTATATAGTGGTAGAAAAATCTCTCTAAGGAAACTAAATTCTATCTTAAAAAGGCCCATAAATAAAACATTTACTAAACCCAACTTAAGGCGCAAGTAACAATTCCGCCACACACGAATTGGGTCGTCACCGACCATATGGAGGTCGTCTCCGACCATCAGCAGCACTTGGCTTCTTCATTTCTTCGCTCAAAACTTGCTCCAAAGCTTGGTTCTTCTTCAATGTTCCTTCTTTAATCGCTCATGGCCTTTTAAGACTTCCTTTAGCTCCTTCAAAAGCACCTTGATCTTGAAACCTTCACCTCGGAATCCTCAATTGCACCGACTCTCACTCTTCTTATTAACATCACCACAAGACCACTTGAACACCACCTCCTAAAAAGCTTGAAAGACCTAAACACCTCCTCCTCAACGCTTTAAATACCTACAAAACATCAAACAAACTTATGCAGACTCCATATCTCAAAATAATATGAAAACCTACACAAATGACTCAAAACAACACAATAAACTTAGAAAAGACTCAATCCTAGCTAGAAAACTACCCATAAAACCCGACTAAAAAGTGCGACATCAAAATACCCCATACTTAAACTTGCTTGTCCTCAAGCAATCACTCAACATGCATCAATACCATACAACAAAACTCAAGAATCACCTTTATAGAAAAGGAAGCACAAGTAGAATAATGAGCAAACAACTTCCACATCCTAGCACACATGAACCTTCCAAGCAATCACAATCCAACCTCACCAAGGAATGTATTTCACTCAACTCTCAAAGTGTTTAGGCTATAGCAATGATCACTCGACTCACATTCCAAACACAAAACCGCATAGTCAATGGAACTTATATAAGCAAACTCTCCACCGAAGAAGTCAAAACAAGTCAAATCATCAAATGAACTCGGGGGCTCAATGAAAACTTCAAAGAAGTCTCCATTCGGCCGGGTTGTAATGGGGCTTGGTAATTCAAAGGGTGTGGAAATATTTTGGCTATGTGGTGCTAACTAATCCGAGAATCAAGACTCCTAGACTACACATCACTTAACCAACATTCTTCCTCTTCTTCAACCACCAAACACTTAAAACCTTACAATGTACTACCCCTTTCACCTATTATCATTGTCTTTCCTCTATTCTTTGAAGGCTTTGGACTCTTGTACACTTATTACATGACTCTCCCTGCTCTCTTTTTCTTTTTTTCTTTTTTTTTTTTGTGGGGGGGGTCGGCACCGACCCTCTTTGGGTCGGCTACGAGCCAGATGCGTGTACTTTGAGTCCAAACAACACTTCATACTTGGATTTTCCAAAGACAACATACTTTATCTACCTTCCACAATCACTTTGTTTTCACCCAATTACTCCATAACATTCTTCAACAATTCATTCTAAGTCCTAATTCCCGGATTAAAGGGTCAAGCTTATCATGGCTAGGGAATTTTTTTGTGGAGCTAGAAATAGGCTTTAAGCTCAAAACAAAGGGCTACAAACAGAGAGATCATGTATAGGTAGGAAAAGGAATATAGTAGGCTTATAAAATGAGTTCAAAATCATTTGATTCAATCAAGTAATGAGCATATCCCCATTGGTCTCAAGTTTAAAATAACCATGCCATTGTCAATTGGTATATTGCATTTGGAAGAGTAATTCACACATGAAAGAGAAAGGAGTAAAAATGTACATCCTTTATAGGCCAAAATATATCTCACTTAGGTTCAATTTTTGTTGGATTGCTTTCACTTAGAAATATACATGCTCAATGTCCATTATAAGCTCAAAATTCAAAAAGCAAGATCATGGTTTAGGCAATTCTTTAAAGCATGTCATAGGATTTACATGATGATGCAAGCAATTTCCATCCTAGAACATCTAAGCAATAGGGCATTTATCCATCTAAAATTAAAAAGAAAAAGACTCAAAACAAGAACTAAACACACAACACATCAATCAAAACACAAAACAACACATGACTCAAACAAGTAATCTCCCAAACCACCCCATACTTAAACATCAATGTCCCCATTGATTAAGAAAGTAAAGAGAAAGGAAAGAGAAACTAACTTGGACACATTTTGAAGCGTTGGCAAAGGGGGAGAATCATTCTTGAGGAGGGTGAGGAGGTGGTGGCGGTGGGAAGAGTTGTTGCGCCAACCAATTGTTATAGTCCACTTGAGCATCCCATCTTTGGACATCTAGCTTGTGGTCCTCATAGTACTCAATGCGGAAATCCTTAAGCTCTTTTTGATGCTCAACAAATTGGTTGTGATGATGATTAAGTGCCCCATAAAGTTGGTGTTGTTGGAGCATAAGGGCATCCATCTTAGCTGAGAGACGGGAGATATCGGGATCGCCACCCAAACTCGAACCGGTATGATATGTGCCTTGTCCTTGAAAATGAGAGCCACTTGACCCATCAAAGCCATAGGGGTGAGAGTAATAAGGGACCATATCAGTCTGAGGCCCCATTGTGAAGTCCATCGGGTCGACACCAGGCTGGTTGTGGAAGTTGCTGCCCACTAGTGGGTCGGCACCGACCTCCTGATGGTCGTCACCGACCATCCCAGCATGTGCCCGTGGTGATTCTGGCTCGGAGGATGCTTATCTTAGTGGGTCAATTTCGGCTCTTGGAAACCTACTGGGCTGGTGTCGAATTCTTCGATCAAGCCGGACATTTGGCGACAAAGGATAAGGGGCGGGTGCCCACACATCATACCAATTAGGGCGGTAGAAAAGCTCAAGATTTTCGGGGGTAAGGATGACATCATGAGTCTCATTTTGGCTAATATAGAACTTGTTGATGAAACCAGCAGAAGATTGCCCAAGCAATTTAGTATTGAAGAAGTACTTCACATCCATAGCAATGACTTTTCTTGAAGAGTAGGCGGAAAGATTGACTTTCAAGGACTTGGCAAGGATAACCACAAGCCAACCAAAGTAAGTGGTAGTGTGGTTCTTGAGGGCTTGGTGACTCACAAAGGCATTAGCAAACTCGAACCCCAAATTCATGTGAATAGTTGGCTCGAAGAGCATGGTGGAGAGGCAAGCAATCTCGTGCTTGTGTGGGCGGGAGAGCTCATATCGGGGCCAAATGGTGGAGCCAAGGATGCGTAGGATAATCCGGAAAATCGGGCTAGCAATGAATCGACCGGGAAGGTGGTTGGTGGGGTATTCAGCCCGGCCGGTGAGGTAATGCCACAAATCCTGAGTGGGAAAGCTTGATGTGGTATAGGTTCCGGAAGGGGCACGGAAACCAATATGGTGGTTGAATCTTTTAATGCTCATCTCGTGGTCCATGTTGCCGAGTTGAAAGGTAACCTTTGACTTGTTGAAGTCGGTTTCACTGCGGTATAAGCGGAAGTTGGACATGAACTCGCATGTGAGCGCAATGTAGTGTTCCTCAATTGGATGCAAGATAAGGTGTTGAGCTCCAATCCAAGAGAAAGCCGTGAGCACCTCCCTATGCAAACCAACCTTATTTGCTCCTTCCCTATGATAAGCTCGCACATTAACGTCCCCTTTCCACATTTCAAGGAACCTTGTCTGTTGCTCCTCATCATCAAAGATCACACTATCCACCTTTTGCTTGTCTTTCTTGTGCTTCTTGGCGGGGTGACGAGAAGAAGAAGCCATTGTCCTACAAAACATTCAAACTTTCCAAAATAATCTCCATAGTTTTAAAGACAATGCCAAATCAAAGAACACACATGTCACCTCCCGAAGAAGTACCCCATACTTACTCAAAGAAACATGCTTAAATTTAGAAGAATCTCAACCTAGCATGCGTAATCATGTAAAGTAGGTAAATAGGAGGGAAAGATCATGCTAAAAACACCCAAATCATGGCAAAATACTAGTTAACCGGGGTCGGAACCGACCCTTGGAGGCTCGGTACCGAGCAAACACCCGGAAAAGGACGCTGGTGGGTCGTCACCGACCCTTGGTGGGTCGGCACCGACCACTTCGGGCAAGATTATGCCCACAAATTCGGCCCTATGTCCATGGAATTGGTACCAAAAATTCCGAAAAAAAATCTAACACTCTCACAATCAACCAAACAACCAAGTATGCATCAAAAATTCCACATACAACCCTCAATTAATCATGATATCATATAGATCTAACCACTTAAGCATGCAAACAACCCAATCTTCCATATTCAAACTCAAGAACACCCAAAACCTAGATTTTCAACTAATCCCTCAAACATAAATCAAGTAAACTTGAATATAAGATCAAAGGAGTAGAGAAACATACCAAGGATGAGTAAAAATAGAAGAATGAAAGTAGAAGGGGGGTCGTAGACGAGCACTAGAGCGGTTCCAAAAATTGAAAAATTGTTGGAAGGGGTGAAATTTCCGGTTTTTGTTGGATGATTTGGAGGGTTTGTGTAGCACAAGGAAGAATTTTGGTAGATTTGGGATGGAGATGGAGGATTTGTGAGGTTTGAGAGGCAAAGAGAGTGGGAGGAGGCTATGGAGTTTTGAGGGAGGGGGAGGTCGGCCGTGTGGGGGAGAAAGAGAGGGAAGGGGTAGGGTTAAAAGAGGTAAAAGTTGAGGGACTTACCTGCAATTTCCAATTTTCTGAAAATTTTACCATATTTGCTTGGAAGTGGTCGGTGACGACCCAAAATAGGTCGGAGACGACCATTCAGTACCCTTCCTTTTCCTATTGTTCGAGCATCTCACCCCCTCTTTCTCTTCCGCCGTTCTCGTGTCCCTACAAAATTTTAGTGGAGAACCAAAACAAAAATCCTACCTATTCTAAACTAAGAAAAATAAAAGAAAATAAACTAAAAAGTCCAAAAAACAAAAGAAAAAGAAAAAAAAAGAAAAAGCGGGTTGCCTCCCGTAAGCGCTTAATTTAACGTCGTTAGCTAGACGTGGAGTACCTCAGCTTAGTCAGAAGATGTGAGAGCCCATGTGGCTCGGATTTCCTCATCGGGTTCGGCTCTTGCATAGTATTTCTTCAATCGATGCCCGTTGACCTTAAAAATCCCTCCATTCTCATCTAAGAGATCAACCGCTCCATGTGGATAGATGTGGTGAACTATGAATGGTCCACTCCATCGAGATCGTAATTTTCCGGGGAAGAGTCGAAGTCTAGAATTGAAAAGGAGTACTTGATCACCATTGTGGAAGGTCTTCGGGATGAGCTTCTTATCATGCCATTTCTTGGTTCTTTCTTTGTAAATTGTGGCATTTTCATACGCCTTGAGCCTTAACTCTTCCAATTCTTGCAAGTCCATAAATCTCTTTGCTCCGGCTGCGTCAAGATCCATGTTGAGCTCCTTGAGAGCCCATAGAGCCTTGTGTTCGAGCTCGACGGGCAAATGGCATGACTTGCCATACACAAGATTGTAAGGAGTAGTGCGGAGTGGTGTCTTGTAGGCGGTGCGGTACGCCCAAAGTGCATCATCTAGCTTGGAAGCCCAATCCTTCCTTGAGCGGGAAACCGTCTTCTCCAAGATGTTTTTAATTTGCCGGTTGGAGATCTCCACTTGACCACTAGTTTGGGGATGGTAAGGAGTTGCCACCCTGTGTAGGACCCTATACTTAGTCAAAAGTGCCTCAAAACTCCGCTCAATGAAGTGAGAACCGCCATCACTAATAAGGGCTCGGGGAACACCAAAGCGGGGAAAGATGTTGGACTTCATGAATTTGGCCACCACTCGTGCATCATTAGTTCTTGTGGCAATGGCCTCGACCCACTTAGATACATAGTCAACCGCTACGAGAATGTACTTGTAGGGGCCCGAAGAGGGGAAGGGTCCCATGAAATCAATTCCCCATACATCAAAAAGCTCAACTTCTAGAATTCCTGTGAGTGGGTTCTCATTCCTCCAAGTGATGTTTCCCGCACGCTGACACTCATCACAAGCCGTAACATAGGCATGAACATCCTTGAAAAGGGTGGGCCAATAGAATCCGCTTTGAAGAATTTTTGCGGTGGTCTTGAATCCCTTCGCATGGCCGCCCGTTGGAAGAGTATGACAATGTCGGATTACTCCCTCTATCTCATTGTCCGGCACACAACACCTAAAGATATGATCACTCCCTTGCTTGAAAAGGTAGGGGCCATCCCAATAGTATTGCTTGACGTCGTGGAGGAACTTCTTTTTGGCTTGGGAAGTCAATCCATCCGGAATAATGCCTCCTACAACATAGTTAGCAAAATCCGCAAACCAAGGGGTTTTCGCCCCTTGAATAGCATATACAAAATGGCTAGAGAGAATGGGAGGAGAAGAGTGAATAATAGTGGAAAACACACAAGAAGAGTTAGAAGAATGACCTGGATCGGGCGTGGTGGGGGTCGGTGCCATGCTATCCAGCTCCGTGTCGGCCCTGTGCGACATATGGGAGGTCGTCTCCGACCTAGGAAAGGTCGCCTCCGACCCAAGAAAGGTTGTCTCCGACCCAAGAAAGGTCGTCTCCGACCTAAGATTGCTGACCTCGATCCGTAAGACTTCATTGCTCATTAGAATTTCATCCGGGCGAGAGTCGTTGATGGGAATTGAATTGCCGGACTCCTTAATGTGCTCAATGGGTAACCGAGAAAGGTGGTCCGCCACAAGATTTTCCGCTCCTTTCTTATCCCTTATTTCAAGGTCAAATTCTTGCAATAGAAGCATCCATCGGAGCAATCTCGGTTTGGCGTCCTTCTTATCCATAAGATAACGGATAGCTGCACGATCGGTGTAGACGATTACCTTGGAACCCACCAAGTATGACCGGAACTTCTCAAAAGCAAACACAACGGCTAGGAATTCCTTCTCTGTGGTCGTGTATTTACTTTGAACCTCATCTAGCGTCTTGCTCGCATAATAGATAGCATGAAGCGTCTTCTCTCTTCTTTGCCCAAGGACTGCGCCCACAGCGTAATCACTAGCGTCACACATGATCTCGAAGGGAATGGTCCAATCCGGAGGTTGCATGATAGGCGCCGACACAAGTGCATCCCGGATCCTGTGGAAAGCTTCAAGACACTCAGAAGAAAACTCAAACACAACATCCTTCATTAATAGGTTAGTTAACGGTTTGGTAATCTTAGAGAAATCTTGAATAAACCTCCTATAAAACCCGGCATGTCCTAAAAAGCTCCTAACATCTTTCACTGAGGAAGGGGGTGACAATTTTTCAATTAATTCAATTTTGGCTTTGTCAACCTCAATCCCCCTTTTTGACACAACATGACCTAGAACAATTCCTTCTTGAACCATAAAGTGACACTTTTCCCAATTAAGCACTAGGTTAGTCTCCTCACATCTCCTAAGTACTCTAGCAAGATTGGCAAGGCAAGAGTCAAAAGTGGTACCGTAAACCGAAAAATCATCCATGAATACCTCCACAATGTCCTCAATCATGTCGGAGAAGATGGCCATCATAAACCGTTGAAAGGTGGCCGGGGCATTGCAAAGCCCGAATGGCATCCTCCTATAGGCAAATGTGCCATAAGGACACGTGAAGGTGGTTTTCTCTTGATCATCGGGATGTATCGGAACCTGCCAAAAACCACTATAGCCATCGAGATAACAAAAATAATCATGCAAAGCTAATCTCTCTAGCACTTGGTCAATAAAAGGCAAGGGAAAATGGTCCTTTCTAGTGGCGCTATTTAGCTTTCTATAGTCAATGCACATACGCCAACTAGTTGTAGTCCTAGTGGGAACTAACTCGCCTTTTTCATTCTCAACAACAGTAAGACCACTCTTTTTAGGCACAACATTAACGGGGCTTACCCACTTACTATCCGAAATTGGAAAGATGATACCTGCATCGAGCATTCTCAAAATCTCCTTTTTTACCACTTCCTTCATGTTCGGATTAAGCCTCCTTTGATGCTCTATGGTTGGCCTGTGTCCTTCCTCAAGAAAAATACGATGCATACACAAAGAAGGTGAGAGGCCACTCAAATCCTCAAGTGAGTATCCAATGGCCTTCCAATGAGTCCTCAAAGACTCGGGGAGAGTCTTAAGCTCTGGAGTAGGTGGTGGTGGTGTAACAATGTCCTCAACCTTCTCCATTTTGAAAAGCTCTTCAAAGTAAGCATCATCATCCGCCTCCAGAAGGGTCGGCTCCGACCATAAGGGGGTCGTCACCGAGCCAGAGGCAAGCATAAAATCCTCAGCAACAATCGGAATAGAGGTGGGCGCCGAGCTGGATGTGGTCGGTGCCGACCTAGATGTGGTCGGAGCCGACCCTGCAGTTTCCTCCTCGGTTTCAGCTACACGTGTATAAGCTCCGAACAAGCGCTCGATCGGATCTTCACAGTCAATGTAATCCGAGCGAGTGTACAACATCTTCACTTCCATAGCTTCACCGGTTTCCTTCATCGTTGGATTGAACCGGAACTCAACCACCTCATTGCCGATTTCAAAAGTTAGGAGGCCTTTCTTCACATCAATAATGGCCCCGGCGGTTGCAAGAAAAGGTCGCCCAAGAATGATTGGGACGACAGGGTCCTCCGGCATCTCCATGACAATAAAATCATTAGGCACAAAGAACTTGCCAACTTGTATAGGGAAATCATCTACAACTCCAGTTGGTTTCACACAAGAACCGTCTGCCATATAAAGCTTCATATTCACCGGAACCAAAGGGCCCATATTGGTTTTGGACCATATAGAAAGAGGAAAAAGGCTAGCACTTGCACCAAGATCACATAAAGCCTTGAAGCGATGGGCACCTATGCCAATAGTAATTGCAAATTTACCCGGATCAACGAGTTTCTCCGAGAGCTCTAGAGATCGTACTTCATTAGTTAATTCAGACATCGACCTCTTCTTGGACAAGATCTCTTTAAGAAATTTGGTGTAGGCGGGCATCTCATTCAAAGCTTCGGCAAAAGGAATAGTGATGTTTAGACCTTGAAGAACCTGCACAAAACGCTTGAATTTGCCCTCCGTGGAATCCTTAGTTTTCTTGGATGGGAACGGAAGTACCTTCGTTGTTGATGTAGAAGGAACGGACGGGAGAATTCCGGGAAGAGGGTCGGCCACGACCCTTGGTGGGTCGGTGACGACCTTGTCTGAATTGAGGAGAGGGTCGGCCACGACCCTTGGTGGGTCGGTGACGACCTCCTCCGAGCTTGGTCGGTCCTCATCTTCTCTTGTTTCTCGATCCGGCAACTTCGTTCCGCTTCTCAGATGGATTGCAGCAATTTGACCTCTCGGATTTGCATCAGAATGTCCTGGTAGTCGCCCTTGAGGTCTTGGAGTTTGAGCCGCTATGTCACCAAGTTTTGAGTTCACCTCCTTCCTCCAAGCTTCAAAGTCTCCCAGTTGATTTTGCATTCCTTTAAGATCGGTTCGGATGCCATTCATTCCTTCAAGGAGTCCTTGAGCCCAAGTTGGTGGCTCTTGGAAACCGGGAGGTCTATAGGGAGGGGCTCTTTGCTCTTGTGATGGTGCTTGAAAACCTTGACCATAGCCATTGTTGTTCCATTGAGAAAAATTGTTGTTGTTCCTCGCCGGATAAGCATTGCTTTGGCCACCCTCCCCTCATATAATTAGCCTCCGCATAGGCCTCGGCGGCTCGGACTTGTTCCACATTAGTGCAAGAAGAAGTAGGATGAGCATGGGAACCACATTCTTGACATGGTTGAGCGGTGGATTTGTAGTGGCCCACTTGCTTCTTAAGCCGGTTTATCTCATCTTGCATAAATTGAAACTTCACATCTGGATCAATTGGCTCAGCATTGGGATCATAAAGTCTCTTCTGTGGAACCTTGACGGCTTGTTGGGTGTCATACATTGCATCATAGTTGGTGAGTTTATCCAACAAGGCCCACGCTTGATCGGGATCCATCTCAATGAACCCACAATCGGTATGGAGGTTGATCCGATCTTTTGTAGCAGCATTAATTCCCTGGAAGAATATTTCTTGAAGTACATAAGGAGGTTGTCCATGAGTTGGACATTGCCGAAGAAGTTCTTTAAACCGTTCCCAAGTTTCCACAAAAGTCTCATTGGGAAGTTGATGATAAGAAGTGATGCGCTTCCTTAACTCTGTAGTCTTAGCCGGCGGAAAGAACTTTGTTAGAAACTGATCATGCAGAGTCTTCCATGTAGTAATAGATCTAGAGGGTAAACTTTCAAGCCAAGTAAGAGCTTTTCTGGCCAAAGACCATTTGAATGCTTTCAAAAGCACATATTCAAGCGATACATCATCAGCGGCAATAGTGTCACAGAGGTCAGTGAAGTTCTTGATGTGCTCCATAGGGCACTCGGTGGGCTTGCCTTCAAATTGAGACCTCTTAATGAGAGTGATGAAGTGTGACTTTATCTCAAAAGCGTGCTCGATAGCAGGGAGCACAATAGCAAATTCGGGAACCTTGAATTCAGGATGCATATACTGTTTTGCATTTCGTGGAATAGCATCGAGTTGTTGCTGAAGACGGGCAGCCGCATCTCTCTCTCTCTTTGTGCAACAGCAGTTTGAGCATCACGCTCTCTTTGAATACCTTCCATCTGAAGGCGTAGGTCAGCCATCTGGCGTGCAAGTTCCTTAGCGTTGAAGGGTTCTCTCAAGTTCGGAATCAAAAGGAAAATAGTCGATTTCCCTTCGGGAACTAGAGGGCATGCACCTGCACACACAATCACGAGAAAACGAATTAGTAAACACAAAAGGGTATGGGCTATTCCCAAACCCGATAAATAACTAGACAAAGAAACTAAACTTTCTCCCCGACAACGGCGCCAATTTGTTGAAAGGGTTTCTTGACAACAAATAAATTTATAATCAAGACCCCGCTGAGTACAGGGAGGTCAGGTTCGTCCACGGGAGATAGAAGAATCTACGTCTATCTACTAATCCTAATAAAAAGAGAACAAAGCAAAGAAAAACACACAAACAGACGCTCGGCACCGACCCACAACAGGTCGTAACCGACCTGTTGCACCGACTCTCACTCTTCTTATTAACATCACCACAAGACCACTTGAACACCACCTCCTAAAAAGCTTGAAAGACCTAAACACCTCCTCCTCAACGCTTCAAATACCTACAAAACATCAAACAAACTTATGCAGACTCCATATCTCAAAATAATATGAAAACCTACACAAATGACTCAAAACAACACAATAAACTTAGAAAAGACTCAATCCTAGCTAGAAAACTACCCATAAAACCCGACTAAAAAGTGCGACATCAATATGTAATCCACCAAAGTTCAATTCCCTATAGTTTTATTTTAGTGTTTTTTATTCACATTTCGTGCTTTCCTCAATAAAATAGAATTTTATAATTAAATAAGTATAAATTTTTCATATTTAAAAATATTGACTAACTAAACTCATCGACAATTTTCGAGTTATAGTTCTATTTTAGATTTTTTCATTCGCAATTAATACTTTCCTCCCTAAAATACAATTTTATAAGTAAATAAGTGTAAAATTTTCATATTTAAGAATATTGACTAACTAAACTAGTCGACAATTTTCGAATTATTGACGTCATATGAGAAGTCGTGCCCCCCTTAAAATTTGTTCTACGTCCGTCACTGGTTATGAGGAAATTGTTGATGCTAAATGATAGTGTTTTTTCCCTTTTTTGTATTTTGCCTTTTTAAAGTTTAATTCTTTTAGATTCTCATTCTTCATCTCT
Organism: Fallopia convolvulus; assembly: GCA_964016875.1. NCBI lineage: Eukaryota > Viridiplantae > Streptophyta > Magnoliopsida > Caryophyllales > Polygonaceae > Fallopia > Fallopia convolvulus. The sequence goes on from OZ024733.1 coordinate 21,952,992, forward strand.
TATTGTTGGGTGGAGTTCATCGAGAATTGGTTTTGGTATGGTGGATTGATAAGAGTGGATGGATTTTTATTTATTTTTAAATAAATTTTTAAAGGGAGTTTTTGAAAATTGGATGGAATTTGGCTTTATATGTACTAGTTGTACCCATCGTGTCATGCACGACTATAATTCGGTATTTTATAGACATTATAAATAGGATATTAATAAATAAAAATGTAATATAAATATACATGTAAGTAATTTATTACTCATAATTGTACAATTTTTTTAATTTTTTTCGGAATCAAATAAAACAAATCAAATATAAATTATTAATTTCAATGTTGAAAATAAAGATAGATTATTAAGATAAAATAATGTATATTTCTTATTTTCCTTGATGATATTTCATAGATATTTAATAAAAAAAAAGATAAAATATGAATAAAAAATATTTATATCTTAAAAATATGGAAAAGATAAGATTTTAAAAAGTTAATAATTAACTTAATAAATAAGATATAATAAAATATGAAAGATAAAAACAATTTATTTATAGAAAGTAAAAATATATTAATTTAATTTAAGGTGGGGTAAAACTCATTTTTTGGCTAGATAAAGTACATATTAGATAACATTTATATTATATTATTCATAATTTTTGTTACTTTTCATGTACGCAAATTTGAAGATTATCAAATATTTCAATAATATAGATTTTTATTATTTTTCAACATTATAAATATTTATATTTTATTATAAAAAGAAATCAATATTCTATAAATAGAAAAAGGTCTGAATAAATTTTTTTTTTCAAATATCAGGTGGGGCAAGAATCGTTCTGGTAGCTCGAAAAGGTACAACTTTAATATATAGTTATAGATAGATTTTAAGTTACAGGAAAGACTTTTTTTTGGTAAGGAAAGAAATTAGGGTGACCACTAACAAATTAGTGATCGCCCTAGAGCATCCTGATGGATGAGGGTGAAAAACCCTGGGTCAAATGCAAGCGGGATGGAAGAGACGCGTCGGAAGGATCCCGCGATGAAGTCCGCCACAGAATTGCAGTCCCGACCAGCATGAGAGATACTCCAATCCTGAAACCGGGCCAACAGGCAGTGGATGTCCGAACGCAGAAGCTCAATTTCCCACGGGCAACGCCAGTCGCCAAGTACGGCCTTGACCAGCTGCAAATTATCGCCTTCGATTTGGATCTGGGGAATGCCACGTCAGATGGCCTCAAGAAGTCCCTGGCGCAAGGCGATGGTCTCGGATGTTAAAACAGACTGCCGACCTATCAGTCCTCCGTCGAAGAAAATGGGGCGACCTGCAGAGTCCCTAAGAATGAATCCGAACGAAGCCACGCCATCTGCATTAAGTGCACCATCAAAATTCAATTTTATAAAGTCCTTCTTGGGTTTTACCCATTTGTTGGGTCTCTGGCCTCCGTTAGTCTTTGCACAGTGAGTACGGGGGCTTGGGGGAGCGATATCATTGGCCAGTTTCCACTCTTTGACCTGGTTTCGAGTAAATTCGCTGATGTTGTTGGCATTGTTCAAGTTTGTTTCAATGGTTCCATCAAACACACGCTTGTTTCTAGAGTACCATAGGCTCCACCATGTGATCGTGAGGAGTTCCATTTCCTCTTTTGAGGCCCGGGACCTAATTTCCTCTAATACTTGGTGCGGTTTTTTGTCATTGGGGGTAATTTGGTTTGTGATCCGCCGTAGTTTAGGGCTAACAACGTTAAGGGTTTCCCTCGTGAGAGGGCATGAGAGTAGAATGTGATTAGTGTCTTCAACCTGACTTTGACAAGCAGTGCATCCCTGTGGTACTGGTATGTGGTTGGCGGCCAAACGAGCCTTGGTTGGAAGGCCGTTACGAGCCACCTTCCATAGAAAGTTTTTCATTTCGGGCGGTATGTTGAGTTTATTAATCCATTCCAGGTTAATTTTGGGTTCTCCTTTGGATTGGTGTATTCATTATATTGTTGAGTGGGTAGAGTACCAGCCATTTTTGCTGGGTTGCCAGTACAACCTGTGCGGAATTTTGTTAATAGGATTGATTATTTCGGATATCTTGCTTAGGTCTTCATCCTTGACAACTTTTTCCAGTTTCTCTATGTTCCAGGAATTGTCTTCGCGTAGGTAGTTTTCTACAGGTTCGTTCCAATTGATGATGGTTTCGACTTCAGTCTTTGGTTGAAGAGGACCAGATGCGAATCGTTTTTCCATCTCCAACTTGCCAGATGATCCCCTTAATGAAAAGGTCTCGAAGGCTTAAGAGTTTGGACCATTGCCAAGAAGTATTGTGTTTTTTCTTGTAGTTCAGGATGCTTTCTGTTTTGAGGTATTTTTCTGAAACTATTTTAACCCACATGTTATGAGGTTCAGCTAGAATTTTCCATAGCAGTTTCATTTGGAGTGCTTTGTTCATTTCTTCCGCTTTATTGATTCCCACACTGCCGTGGCCGGGGGGGCGACAGATGGAGTTCCAGCTTATAAGTGGTTTATAGTTGTTTTCTTTGTTCCAGAAGAAATTCTTGTTGATTTGGTCAAGTTCTTTCAGCGTTGCCTGGGGTAACATGAATGATTGCATGAGATAATTCGGTTGTGCGGAGAGGTTGGCTTTAATTAGTGTTTTACGTCCTTCCTGTGAAAGGGCGTTCGCTTTCCATTTTGATAGTTGTGATTTTGTACGCATGGTGAGGGGTTTGAAGGTGTTTTGTGTAACTCTCCCATTGATGATTTGACATCCAAGGTATTTGTCTAGTGCTGTTGTATTTGCTATTCAGAGGATCTGTTTTATTTGTTCTTTGGTATTGTTGTTTGTGTTTTTGGTTACTTGGAATGCGGATTTGTGGAAATTGACTTTCTGGCCAGAGATTTGGCAATAGTCGTCAATGATGTCTTTGATTTTCTTGCATGCTTGGCCATTGGCTTTGGCAAAAATGATGATGTCATCTGCGAAACCTAGGAACGGGATTTTTGTACCGTTTCTCGAGATTTGGATCCCGATTCCATTTTTTGAGTTGATGCTCTCATTGTGAAGTTGTCTAGCCAGGATTTCAGGTGCGAGAATGAATAAGTACGGTGAAAGGGGGTCCCCCTGTCTAAGTCCCCATTGGGGGTAGAATTGTTTTGTTGGTCCGTTATTGACCAAGACAGAGAATGAGACTGTTTCCACACATTCGCGAATCCAACAAATGAATTTCATTTGAAAACCGAACTTGTGTAGGATTACGGTTAGGAACTCCTAGTTTATACAATCATAGGCTTTTTCCATGTCGAGTTTGACAGTGATCCATCCCTCCCGACCACTTTTATTGCGGAAGGAGTGGAAAATTTCATGTGCTATAAGGGTGTTATCTTGGATACTTCGATTTTTGATAAAAGCCCCTTGCATTGGGTGGATTAATTTGTTTAATACGCTTTTTAGGCGGTTTGTGATAATTTTCGATATTACTTTGTATATTGTATTGCATAAGCTGATTGGCCTATAATGGTTGGTGGAATTGGAGTTTTCGCATTTGGGTAGCAGGGTGATGAAGGTGTGGTTTACTTGTTTTAATATTTTACCATAGTGAAAGAAGCTCTTAACAGCTTTGGTGACATCCGGTCCAACGATATGCCAAATTTTTTTATAGAATCATGCCGGCATGCCATCCGGGCCGGGGGATTTGTCATCCCCAATGTCGAACAAAGCCTTCTTAATTTCCGAATTCGTTACTGGTTTAGTGAGTTCTACGTTGTCTGCTTCAGTAACTTCTTGGTGGATTGTTTGTGTCATGGATTGCAGTTTCCTACGATTTATTTCCAAGGCTCTAAACCGGTTTTGGAAGTCTCTTTGAATTTCTGCTCTTATGTTTTCTACCCCAGTGACTTGTGTACCTTCAGCAGTGCGGATCTCTTTGATGTTGGTTCTGTTTCTTCTACCGGTGGCAATTCGGTGGAAGTATTTGGTATTTTTGTTATTGAGTTTAATATGGGTGTTTTTTGCTCTTTGTTTCTAGTAGGAGCAATGGAAGTTCAGGAGGTAGGTACGCTTCCTCAACAGTCGTTCTTGTTTTTAGATTAGTTGCAGGTTTGCGTTTTCGATTATTTCCTTTTGAATTTCGATGAGCTCCTCGCCCAACTTTTTGATTTGTTCAAAGATATTTCCAAATGTTTGTTTATTCCATGCTTTTGCTTTACTTTTTAGGAGTTGTATCTTTTTGGTGAGGTTGTACATGTGCGATCCACCGGCGTTGAGCCGCCAAGCTTGTTTGATGACGTTTTGGAAGTCCTTTCTAGTAGTCCACATCATTTCAAATTTGAATGGTTGCGCTTTGAATGGGATCCCTATAGGGAGATCACACGAAATAGGGCAGTGGTCTGAGGATGCGAAAGCATGGTTTTTCGTGGCAAGTGAAGGGTACCATTGGATGATTTGATTGTTGACGAGGGTTCGATCCAGTTTTTCGAAGGTATTGTTGTCTAAGTTTTTGGATTTTCTCCATGTAAATTTATTTCCAATTGTGGGGATGTCGCACATGTCACACTCATTTTTAAACTTAATGAGTCGTTCAAACCGGGAAGGGGCCGGAATTGCCCCTCCCAATTTCTCGTCTGGGTGTTGAATTTCGTTAAGGTCTCCCATGAGAAGACACGGTAGGGTACATTGTGATACAGATCTATTAGATCATGGTTGAACGTGTATTACAAGAATTACCAATTAGGATTATTATTATTATTGTTATTTAGGATATAGTTTATTAAGAAGATTCTATCTTTTCCTTATTAGTTAGATCTAGGCTTCTCTTATTATTATCTTTTCCTTATTAGTTTAGTTATCTTTTAGAAAGGATATTAGGGTTTAATATTTCAGCTTTGTATTCCGTAGCCTATATATATGGCTCTATATTATCAATATTAATTAAGCAGAATATTTATCAAAAGAAGGGTTTTACGTAAAACCTAGGAGGAGGTTCTGTCAAGGATGAACCCGCCTTCAAATCTATCTTTCTATCTCTTTTCTCCAATTCACCATAGATCCTAAGACTAGTTCTGGCGTCTCTAGACCCGTGACTAGATCCTACGCTAAGGCACATAACATCTTGCAACGCGTCGGACCTCAAATCCGAGGTCACTGGCGTGTGACATTCCCGATGTTAAATTGGGGTGTTACAGATCGCACCTTGGAAGAGAGGTTTGATCTACCCCGACTCGGATCTTTGGTCTTGAATTGGGTCTTTCAACTCCGATCTACTTGAAACGATGGCGGAAGCGAACTGAATTGAGATAGTGGTCGGCCTAAAGGGAATCTAGATCGACACAAGGTAACCAAGAAAGGACGGAAGGGATTTCGATCCTAGGACACTAGGGGGCTCGACCGAGATAAGGGAGTTTTGTGGGTTTAGAAGGTTCGACACCAAGGCCTTAGGGAGAGTCTATCTCAATCTCACAAAGCAATTTGTATAAAGCTAAGCATAAGCAACAAGGAGTCTTGAGTGCCCCTTATATAGAGGAGGCGGCTCGAAACCCTAGAATACAAGCAAGGGATCTGATTGAGCCAAGAATGCAATCGAGGCCCACATCCTTAAAGGTCTAAATACCTAAAATAACAACTACTAATAATATAAAGGTGCAACAAGGAATGTCTATAAATAGAAATAATAATAATAATAATAATAATAATAATAATAATAATAATAATAATACTTAATCTCAGACCAAGGAGGACGCCAAGGTCTTGGGCGCTTTGGACTCATCGGAACCCGGGTAGAGCCTATGTAGCATAGCATCATTCCCCCTAGTTTCGAACTGTGACACCCTTATACCCTATGACATATACTTTGTAATAACTTATTTCACATATAAACATATAATTTACATATAACAACTATCCACGTAAACATATAACAAAACTAACAACCATATAAGGTTCCACACACATACACACACACACACACACAAAGTTCTATGTCGTTACTTCTTGTGCTAATACGTCTATTACTCTTAACTTTATTACAACACAAAAGTCTAAGATGCAAAATGAGGAGGAGAAGGTTGCATTGAGCTTCAGCCGGTCGACTTGTATGAATGTGACCTCTAAAAGAGACACGCGTCAGAAAGTTCTAGCTAAACCTGAAAAATTATTTTGCGATTTACGTGAGTCGCATACTCAGTGAATATAAACCATCATCAATTATTTCATACAGAGTCAAACATTTAGTCCATGTACATATACATACATAATATACATATGTCATATAAAAATTTACTATGCAAATACAAATGCCAATGTATCCGATTCATTACTATGTGAACTATTCAAGCCTGAATCCGCCCCCGGTTTCCATATACCAAATTTTCTTTTTTTTTCCATATACCAACTTTTTTCCATATACCGACTTTTTTTCCATTACCATCTCTTAGGCATCTTAGGCCTCATTTTCTCATATACCATCTCTTAGGCATCTTAGTCCTTATGTATGGCCCTTAGGTCTCTTTTGTATAGAAATTCAGGGCAAGACAGTCACATGCCCTTTTAATATCATGCAATATGCTATGCAATCAAGTGTATCCTGTAATCATATATCATATGTCATCTACTAACATACTTTCTGTGCAAGCAACTCTGGAAATTTCATAGCTATCACATATCACACATATATTCATATAACTCATATAACACATATACCCATATATCACATATATCACATATATCCATATAACACATATATGCATATAGCTCATATAGAACACATGTCCATATAACACATAGGGTTTAATCTCCGATCTATACTCACATATATCCATATAGCACATATATTCATATTTCACATATAGTACATATGGTTGAATCTCCGGTATATACTCACATATATCCATATAGTACATATATTCGTATTTCACATTAAGCACATAGGGTTGAATCTCCGATCTATACTCACCTGTTCAAGACAATTACTATATCTCTTCCCTTTCTCTTTGACCACAATCTATGACTTGTGCTCCTATATATACCCAATGCAAATTAGGTTGTTTACTCTTATAAACTCTAACCCCAAATGCAATGAAATGCCAGTATGCATTATAACTTCTTTTGCGTAATTCCAAATCCTTTAGAACTTGACATCGACAAACTATATATACATATAAGAACATTTTTCTAGTTCAAACCTTTCTGTAAAACTTGATCAAAAGACTCCATAATATCATTACAGAGCAAAACCCTATAATTACTCTGAAATCTTTTACCGAATATAAATCCGATATCGAAAATACCTTCTGAGAACTATAAATCGACTGATTTTCAAATCAAAATCAACCGTAGATCTAGATCTGGAGAAATTAGAAAAATCTAAATAAACCATTAACTAATTAAAAACTTACCAAATCACGCTTATACTTCAAGATTAAAACCCGATAGAAGAAATCTTGTAGCAGATCCATAACAAAAACAACCAAAAAAATCAAACCTTTGTTCTCTCCTCACTTTTTCTTCCTCTCGTCTTCTCTCTGTAGCTTTCCTATCTACGTAATTTATATGAAAAGATCAAGAAGAACATGATATATATCATGTTGGTAAAAGTCGGCGTGGAAGTCGGCTATATTTTATAAAAAAATCACAATTTCCACCCTCAAATCTCCTTTACTACAAACTTTACCCTGAAATAATTATTAATTAACTTTTAATTAAAAACTTTTTAAAATATAATAAACTTAATTAGAAAATAAATATTACCTTTAAAAACTCACTATATATCATGTCAATATACTATGCATATGCTATTAACATTATATGAATGCAAATGACGTATGCACTTTGGTCGGGGATGTTTCATTTCTCCCCCTCTATAAGAATTTTGTCCTCAAAATTCACTATCTCTTCATATGACTTTCTCATCTTATCCTTTGTTTCACAAGCTGCTTCCTCTATACCATGATTCTTCTAAATTACTTCAACCATTGGAATCTCCCAATTGTATAACTGTTTGATTCTGTAATCTGTTATCATGATCGGTTCCTCTATGTAGCTTAGATTTTCTTCAAGCTGTACTTTTGAATCTTTTAACACATGTGACGGATCAGATCAATATCGTCGTAGCATACTAACATGGAAACATTATGAATCTAGGCCAAACATCAATGTGCCATCCTGAATGTCAAATGGTGTATTTTTACCTTGTTGAACCCGTTCAATAATTTCTATCAACTTCTCATCTCTTACTTGTGCATCTTTAATTTTCTATCTCAGCACTGGCCAAATCTCCAAAGTAGCAATCAGTACTCCATCTGTGTCAAACTGTAGTCTAGCATTTAGACCTTGCAAAGCAATCAAATTTGATAATGAAGTCATGTGCATATTTGCAATCATATATACCATTGAACTTTTGACATAAAGCATCTGCTAAAACATTGGCCTTTCGTGGATGATACTCAATTTTACAATAATAATCTTTAGTAGTTCTATTCAGCACCTCTGTCACATGTTCAACTCCTTTTAGCTCATCAAATACTTCAAACTCTTATGATCTGTAAAGATTTGGAATGTTTCTCCATATAGATAATGTCGCCAAATCTTTAGGGCAAATACTATTGCTGCCAATTTTAAATCATGTACATGATAAGAAACTTCATGTGGTCGTAACTGTCGTGATGCATAAGCAATTACTTTTCCATTCAACATCAAAACACAACCAAGACCCTGATATGAAGTATCAGTGTAAACAACAAATCCTCTTGTACTTGTAGGAATTGTCAGTATGGTGATGTAGTCAAATGGTGCTTTAACTCATCAAAGCTTTGTTGGCATGCAGAATTCCAATGAAATGGAGCATTCTTCCACCATAATTTAGTGAGTGGTGCAGCTATAATAGAGAATCCTTCAACAAATCGTCTGTAGTATCCAGCCATCCCAAGAAAACTACGAACTTTTGTAACTGTAGTTGGTGTTTTCCAGTTTACCACTGCTTCAACCTTCTTAGGATCAACTTCTATACCTCTTCCAGATACTATATGTCCTAAAAATATCACATGATCCAACCAGAATTCACACTTACTTAATTTAGCATACAATTGTTTTTCCCTCAAGACTTATAGCACGGTACACAAATGATCAGCATGCTCCTCTGTACTTCGTGGATACACCAATATATCATCAATAAAGATGATCACAAATCTGTCAAGAAAAGGTTGAAACACCTTGTACATCAAAGCCATGAATGTTGTTGGTGCATTAGTCAAACCAAATGGCATTACCAAAAACTCATAATGCCCGTATCGGGTCTTGAATGTTGTCTTGGTAATATCATCTTTAGCTATCTTTAACTGATGATATCCTGATCGAAGGTCTATCTTTGAAAATACCTTTGCACCCTAAATTTGATCAAACAAATCATCTATCCTTGGCAATGGATACTTGTTCTCCACTGTTACCTAATTCAACTTTCTGTAATCTATGCACAATCGTCAGGTACCATCTTTCTTTTTAACAAATAAAACCGGTGCACCCCAAGGTGATACACTAGCTCTAATGAACCCTTTGTCTAACAATTCCTGTAACTGCTTCTTCAGTTCCTGTAACTCTAGTGGAGCAATCCTCTATGGAGGAATAGAAATTGGTGCAGTACTTGGCATTAATTTTATAGTAAATTCTATCTCTCTATCAGGTGGCAATCTTGGAAGATCCTTTGGAAACACATTAGGAAAATCTTTAACAACTGGAATATCTCCAACGTCATCACATTCAACGGTATGATCTATAACATGGGCCAGATATGCCTCACATCCCTCTCTAATCATGCGAAAAGCCGTTGTTGCAGATATTAGGCAAGTGGGTACCATTTGTCTATCAAAATAGAAAATCACGCTAGATTTCTCAAGCGAGTCTATCACTACTTCCTTGGTACAACAATCCACTTTATCATGGCGTCTTACCAACCAATCATGTCCAATATAACATCAAACTCATGTAGGAATAACAAGATCAGATCAACTGGTAACTCTACTATACAATTCTAATATATCATATGTAACTTTACCTTTTCCTCTACACTTCCTCTTCCAAAGGTTCATGTGTATGAGATGTATGTTCATGTAGTGCTGTATGAGATGCTACTATAGTCTGACATGGCATGGCTGAACCTTCTCTCCTTTGTGCATCATGCTCATAAATGCAATTCTAATATCAATTACATATGCTTATGAATGCAGAATGCCTTTAAAGAATCATATCCCTGCTCTGATACCAAAAACTAACTGTGACACCCTTATACCATATGACATATACTTTGTAATAACTTATTTCACATATAAACATATAATTTACATATAACAACTATCCACGTAAACATATAACAAAACTAACAACCATATAAGGTTGCACACACACACACAAAGTTCTATGTCGTTACTTCTTGTGCTAATACGTCTATTACTCTAACTTTATTACAACAAAAAAGTCTAAGATGCAAAATGAGGAGGAGAAGGTTGCATTGAGCTTCAGCCGACCGACCTGTATGAATGTGACCTCTAAAAGAGACACACGTCAGAAAGTTCTAGCTGAACATGAAAAATTGTTTTGCGATTTACGTGAGTCGCATACTCGGTGAATATAAACCATCATCAATTATTTCACACAGAGTCAAACATTTAGTCCATGTACATATACATACATAATATACATATGTCATATAGGAATTTACTATGCACATGCCGATATATCCGATTCATTACTCTACGAACTGTTCAAGCCTGAATCTGCCCCGGGTTTCCATATACCGACCTTTTTCCATATACCAACTTCTCTCTTCTTTTTTTCCATATACCAACTTTTTTCCATATACCGACTTTTTTTTCCATTACCATCTCTTAGGCATCTTAGGCCTCATTTTCTCATATACCATCTCTTAGGCATCTTAGGCCTCATGTATGACCCTTAGGTCTCACTAGTACAAAAATAGTGTTTTATCCCGGTTCCATAATGATATATATCCCGGTTTTGAAACGGGATTTTTTGTTTCGGGATAAAATATTTTATAGGACGGAACCGTGATTAAAAAGAGTATATATCCCGGTTGTGAACCGAGATAAATAAACATAAAAGCCGAGATGAAATGGGGACTCACGCGCGTGTCCTTGTAGGTTTTATATCCCACTTCTTGATAACAGGGATATAAAGTCTTTTTAAATTAAAAAAAAAATCATTTCGTTGTGCCCTCCCCCTCCCATCCGATGGCTTTTATTCCTATTTCTGTGTATTACACAATCACCATTTATTCAACCTTTTGCCCGTCCACCAAACAAACCATACCAACAACAAAGATCGCATAATGTACCAATCGAACTTTAATAGGAACTTGTTATAAAAACACACTTGTTTCGAACAACAAATTAATATTCTATTGACAGCAATCATCTGTAGAAAGGAGAACTTTACATAATGAACTACAAGCATACATGACAATAAATTTGTCATCCTAAAAAACTAATTGGCTAAAATCCTATACCAAGGAATTAGACAAACCCATCAATTAAGGATGAATCTGCAAAAAAAAAAAAGAAGATCACATAATACAAATTAAGTGTGAGGTAAACATCATTATGAAAATACATTCATGCCCTTCATTTGGCTACCATAAATATAGCTTTATATGTGGTCAAATCAATATTAGATGTACAAATTTAACAAGTAGAAGAAGGAACAAAGTCCACCAAAAAAAATAATAATATATCTGAACGATTTCAACAAACACTTTTAATTTGACAATTATCTATATTTAACTTTCAATCAGATATCTATCATATGCATAATACATTCCATCCTTGGTAAGAGCAAGAGCATAAACATAAAGCATTTGTAGAATTTAGAGACAAAGAAATTACCTATTTTATGGTCATATACAATCAAATCAACAGTAGAAAATGTGTTTGTTTTTTGAAAGAAGAAAATGTGGTTATACAATACATTGAATGGTTACTAAAATGTAGCATAACAGATGAAGTTTCCCTACCGTATCACCAACTTGACAAATTTTAATTTAATCAGCACATTGTAGCTGTTCTAGTTGAAAAGAAACCATCATTGAGGTATTTATCTTCACAAAATGGAGATATAGATATAAATGGCAATTTGGGAATTCATCTATTACTAAAAGAGTAAAAATACCACAGATTCTAAAGATTACTCATTCAATTTGTCACAATATATATGAAAATCTAATAAGGCATGGAGAGAACCTATTATTCGAGTTCATGGATATTCACATGATAAATGTCACTAACTAATCACAGATGTTTTATCCACCTCAAAATTGACTATCAATATTAATTGGGAACTAAGAACCATGATAATGGAAAGTAGTGACAGAACATACGGGTGAAGAAAGTAGTCGAATTGGTATAGCCAGGCCGGCCATGAACTTATACGTAGCCCTTTAAGGGCCAGGAGCCCTCTTTATGGCCTCCTTACATTTGCGTGATGATAAGCAATAAGTGCATCATCCTCAATTGTTGCTCCACAATTTGAAGCCTACTGTTGCTACTCATTAAGCATGCTTGACCTCAAGGCTCAAGGAGAATCATCTCAATTGTTGATCCATCATAAATCATATATGGATCTAATATTGACCTGATTAAAGAAATGATTTTGTTCCACTTTTCACAAATCTGAAATTTACTTCCACACACTGTACAGAGTTAGAATACAAAATGAACTTATTAAATTGAGGGACTTTGTAAGAATTGGTAGAAACAATAGGTCCAACATAGCAACAGAAGGCAACAATCATAATTTGAGCCCAACCAGCATATTTACAATTGCACCGTCTTTGGAACGATTAGTTTTAATCCATGTCTAGAAGATTCTTCTAGTACTGCGAAAAAGAACTATGCAAAACTAGCACAAGAATGCACAACACACAAGCCATGATCAACAAAAGCCCCAAAACAATAGCTCAATTACATTCATTATTCAAAAGATAAAATTAATATTAACTTTATCGAGTAATTTGTTCAAACATAAGTTCAGAAGTACACAAAAGTTTGAAGTACAAAAAAAATCACAACAAAGAGAGTTCAAAACTTAGACAAATAACAGAGCAAAGAACAACATCCCAATCAATCAGCATATAGCGAAACAAAACCCTAGCATAGGTTCCAAAACCACTAAAGCGAGATCACTTTTGTCGATCGCTATTTTAAGACAATCAGGAATTGCAACTTAATAATAATCATCATCAATTCCTTCACATAAGTATTGTTATTACCTTCCAATTCATTCTTGGGCCGATAGAAGAGCTAAACAAAAAACCCTAACATTGTAGAGGAGAGAGAAGCATCGACGACGGTTGTAATTCATCTAGGAAATTGGTCGGGATGTACAAAGCGGTGACAATCGTCTCGAGAGATGTAGTGCTTGTGGGTGTGAGACGAAGAATTGAACAGGGACAAGGACAATCAAGGGTGGAGACTGTAGACGATTAGACGAAGCATATTGAGGAACACGATTAGAGAAGAGAGGTCGTTCTTTTGGATTTAGGCAGTTCCAAATATAATATAATAAAATAAAATAAAAAATATTCCTGCTTGAATTTCTTATCACGCACATTTGTACAAAGCGGGATGTAAAACCATTCACGGGTTTTTAAGGACTCTTATCCATGGATCCGTGATATAATGAGAGTGATAAAATACAATTTTTGTAGTAGTGTCTCTTTTGTATACAAATTCAGGGCAAGACAATCACATGTCCTTTTAATCTCATGCAATATGTTATGCAATCAAGTCCATCCTGTAATCATATATCATATGCCATCTACTAACATACTTTCTGTGCAAGCAACTCTGGAAATTTCAGAGCTGTCACATATAACACATATATTCATATAACTCATATAACACATATACCCATATAGAACATATATCACATATATCCATATAACACATATAGCACATATATCCATATAGCTCATATAGAACACATGTCCATATAACACATAGGGTTTAATCTCCGATCTATACTCACATATATCCATATAGCACATATATTCATATTTCACATATAGCACATATGGTTGAATCTCCGGTATATACTCACATATATCCATATAGTACATATATTCATATTTCACATATAGCACATAGGGTTGAATCTCCGGTCTATACTTACCTGTTCAAGACAATTACTATATCTCTTCCCTTTCTCTTTGACCACGATCTATGACTTGTGCTCCTATATATAGCCCAATGCAAATTAGGTTATTTACTCTTATAAACTCTAACCCCAAATGCAATGAAATGCCAGTATGCATTATAACTTCTTTTGCGTAATTCCAAATCCTTTAGAACTTGACATCGATAAACTATATATATATATATGAACATTTTTCTAGTTCAAACCTTTTTGTAAAACTTGATCAAAAGACTCCATAATATCGTTACATAGCAAAACCCTAAAATTACACTAAAATCTTTTACCGAATATAAATCCGATACCGAAAACACCTTTTGAGAACTATAAATCGACTGATTTTCAAATCAAAATCAACTGTAGATCTTGATATGGAGAAATTAGAAAAATCTAAATAAACCATTAACTAATTAAAAACTTACCAAATCACGCTTATACTTCAGGATTAAAACCCGATAGAAGAAATCTTGTAGCAGATCCACAACAAAAACAACCAAAAATCAAACCTTTCTTCTCTCCTCACTTTTTCTTCCTCTCGTCTTCTCTCTGTAGCTTTCCTATCTACGCAAGTTATATGAAAATATCAAGAAGAACATGATATATATCATGTTCGTAAAAGTCGGCGTGGAAGTCGGCTATATTTTATAAAGAAATCACAATTTCCACCCTCAAATCTCCTTTACTACAAACTTTACCCTGAAATAATTATTAATTAACTTTTAATTAAAAACTTTTTAAAATATAATAAACTTAATTAGAAAATAAGTATTACCTTTAAAAACTCACTATATATCATGTCAATATGCTATGCATATGCTATTAACATTATATGAATGCAAATGACGTATGCACTTTGGTCGGGGATGTTACACGAACCGTCCTCGCTTCGAGTTTGGAATGGAAAGTGAAAATGATGTCGACATCAACAACACCTTTTCCTCGACATGGTTCTTCTCAAATAGCAAAATGTATGGTGTCGAAGTAAGAGAAGACCTTACTTTGGACTTGGCGTCAAGCTTCGGATCCAGGGATCATGACAAGCATCTCCGACTTGGAGGGTGAAGCCATGGGACTCAAAGTCGCGGACGGAGTCATGAGTGGCATGGTCGGCACTAGGTCGATCACAACTTCGGTCTTGGCTTCGGCGTCAGAGTTTGTGGAAGGGACCTCGGGTGCCAACGTAGGAACGAATAGCATGGGATTTTGGGCCACAATGAGTGCTTGCAACTCAATGATCTTTCGGTGTAGTTCTTGGTTCTCACGTGCAAGGGCCGACATGTCCGGCGTCAAGGCTTGTCTCCTTGGCTTGACAAGTGGCGGTGCAAGTGTGTAAGCTGCATTGGTAGCTTCCTCCATGGTATATGGAGCATAATATGTGGCTGCATAAGAGGGGGCAACCTGTGTCCTAGTGATGGTGCGAGGCCGTAGAGATGGTGACGACTCGGTGCCATAGTAATCATGTTGAGAGTAGTAGCTATAGTATTGCTCTTGGCACTTATCCCGGGGGCGGTGTGGCACTCGAAACACACATAATCACGATCATATAACCTACAACATGGCTCATAGTGGGTGGTGCACGGTCGTGGAGGAGACCGTCTCGGAAGAATAGGAGGCAGAATCCAATCGGGGTGCCCACACGGTACTCGTTGGTAGAGTCGATCCCATGGTGGATCCGAGTGGACTCGAAACTTCCTGTCTTCTAAGTCCCATTTGCCGGCCTTAAAATATGGGTACAAATGCTCTACAAAATGTCGAGAAGCCATGGAAAGTAAACATGCACCAATAAATAAACAAAGACACCACAATCAATGCACTCGATCCAATAAAACATGCAACAAGGTATGGCTAAAATTTGGCTATGCCGAGAGGGCAGTGTAATAGCTGCGGTTTTTAAGGATATTTTCGAATTTTTCTCGGATATCTTTTTAACCTTTTTGTCCGTTTTAACGCATAATCCAATATTTTTATTGGAGATTAAATCCTAGAAAATTCTTGTTGATATCCTAAAATCACAAAGAAATGAATTTATGGATCTGTGTGAATTCTAGGATTTTTCAGTGGAAAAAAAATATTTATTGGATAAGCCGTCTTTTTAATTATGTACCGGAAGGAATGAAAAATACGAAACGGAAGCCTTAAAAATAGAAAGTAGCAAGATAAAATCATGGAAAATTGGTTTTATTGGTCTACGTAATTTTCGGGACGTTTTTCGTTTAGTGAGTTTTTCCACCCGAGGTACATAATTTTACCGCTTTAACGCAAGTCCCGTTCCGGGACGGAAAAGTGCTTATGACGTATCTTGCTTAGAGGCTAAGGAGTGGGGAGATAGGAATTCACGTAGCCCATTTCCTTGACTTTTCAACCATTATCTCCTTCCTTTCCATTTTCTAAAGCAAGGCCGAGAGTGAGATCGAGAACGGACGGAGCGACGAACTTTGGCGATCGAATTGCCACCACCTTGCCACCACTTTGCTAGCTAGCCACCCCAGCTCCACCCTCATCTCCTCCTCTTGTGTGTGTGCAGCCAGCAGCCGAACCAGCAGGGAGAAAGAATTAGGACGGAGCGGACTCGGAGAGAGGAGTTAAGCGCCACCTTCGTCTTCGACTTCTTCTTCGCCTCGTTTGGGACGCCGCCGGCGTTCAACAGCTTGCCAACCACCCCCACCGCCAGGAGTTGCCACCGGACACCACACCGCCACCCTCGGGTCCTTGGGTCGAGCCGCCATCGAGCCGAACAAACTTGAAGTTCGAGTAAAGGTACAAAGCTCGAAATTAATTAGCGGGGTGGTTACGGAGCCACCGAAAGAACCTTTCGGGTCCGCTTTACGAAGTAAATTTATGGTTTTTATAATCTTGACGTTGATACGGTTCCACAGGTTCAAACCGCTCGAGAAACGGACGTCTGGATTATTACTTATAGCGAAGACAAGTTTAAACATCGATTGTCAGGTAAAGGACTTCGGATAATTACTCAGGATTCGTTGTTAATCCGTTTGATCTGAGATTTTGTAATCTTGTAGAACTACTACTAATGAACAATTTTTATTTAGAAAATTGTTTCAAAAGTGAAGCGGATAATTAGTTATAATTCCGCCAAGATGGCTCCTTGAAGCATGAAAACTAAAGATTTATATATATATATATATATATATCGATATTCGGAAATCAAATCGTTTATCGATTAGGAAGTTGTAGAATTGGATTATACAACTAAGAATTGTATCCATGAGCTTGTGGTTGAAGAATCTGTTGTTATAATTGGCAGAAGGCAGATAAAGATTTCTGTTGGACTCGCTGAGAGCGTAAAGCACGCCTTACAAGGCAAGTGGACGGTTCGTTCTTGCATTATTGTTATTAAATGAGGAATTGAATCCCATTTAATATTTGTGTTGGGAACAACTTGTATGCTTAATAAAATATGATAGGTTGTTATATTGTTAGAAATAATGACCATGTTGTTTATTCAGTTTGCGCTAGAACTGGATTTAGGTCCGTTATGTGCGACCTTGTTTGTTGTCTCTCGCTGAGACATTGTTGTGATTCAGATAGTCCAGGGAGTGGTTTTATATCCTCTCTTTATAACAATATTACATTAGGAGGGGCCTAATCCTAATGGTGAGTCATGACTCTTTTCCCCTACTCTTCGTGTGAGAGGGTTGATAGGCACTCTAGCTAAGTGCAGGTTCGGCACGGTGTAGTGTAGACGACATGGTAATAGGCCTCTGTGATCTCTACCTCACCATATGCAAATGAAAGATCAAGGATAGCTGAAGTCCTGTGATCTTGGGTACAGAGTAGATGACATGGATGAAATACTCCGATGATCTCTACAATACCACGATATTTCGGCAGTAGTTCGAGCCGATTAAAAGCCACCAACTTGTTTGTGAAAAGTTTTGAAAGTAATATAAGATAAGTGCGTTAGGCACACTAAAATACCTGAATGGTTCGTCCAGTCGGGAAGCCATTCTTGCTTTTAGAATGTTATGTGATTAATATGAGTTCCCAACAATTGTTCATGTTTCATAATGGAACTGCAAGTTGTGGTGTCCTATCTTTTGATTATGCATGCCTCATTTCTTTTCCTCTATGGGACTGCTAACTGTTGGATCATCGACCGGTTGTCATTCGGATTTCGATGCCAATATGTTTAGTCACTACCATAGGAACCAGTCATTTTCTCCACTTGCTTAGTCTTTCATTAGACTAATCCGACCACCTTATTTAATTGCATGGCCGGCTGGTGCCCACCGTCTGTATACGACGCATCAGCTGCTAAAGAAGTTAATCCGTGAAGAGAAGGCTAGCCAAGGAGTTTAGAATGTAAAAAGGTTTTGAAAGTGGTCGCTTGAAGAAGAATAGGTCTGTTGTAAATATTTTACTTTTGCCCAAGTTGTGGTTAGGATTTTGTGTATGGAAGGAAGTCATACTATGGTTTGTAATAAAGTGTTGTAATACTTGTTGTGATTATAAGTTTTAAAGCCTTGGGTAACCTTGGATTAGGACTAATTAGGGTTACTGGCGGTAACACCTCAAGTACAATAGGGAGGGGGTGTTACAGGCAGCTTAAGGCTAAAACACGAATGTGGTGATAGAATTAAGCTACTCACATAAACAAGCAATCCAACCAATCAAACATGTAATAATTAAGTGCCATGGCAAGGAAGAGACAAGAACAAGCTCGTTTTTTTTAAAGGTTGATTGTTTTTTTTTACTTAGCTTTATTAGAATCAACTAGGAGATCAAAACAAATAAAAGAGATATGCTCAAACTATGACTACCAAATAAAGAAACGATTGGACAAATGGAAATTAAATAACGGGTTTTCTATCCTATGCCCTAAGGACATAGATTAAGAATACTAGTTATAGAAACTAAAACCCTAAATGGAAATTAATGAACCCTATAAAATAATAAAAATAACCCTAAATAATAAAATTCAACAAATTATTTCCATTTTAAGGTTCTTAACCTATATCCCAAGGGCATTGGTTAGAAAAATTGATTAAATAAGAGTAAGCTTCTCTCTGCATGTGGTGATTTAATGTAAGAAATAAGAACAATGTGGAATTGGAATTTTTTTTCAACGAAAATGCACACAAATGGAAAGTAATTGGATATGTACAAAATATTATGGGCAAAAGAGATGAATGCAACTTATGCATACGTGGATATGGAAAAGAATGAAGATCTTATATATCTGCATGTAACAAGAATATATGAATGGAAATTCGGCTATATTGATGGGCCAAAAAACATGCACAAAATTAGAATGGAATTATGAGCATGATATGGCACGAATCAATTTGTATTATAGCAACAGAATAACCAAACCACACAAATCATGGAGAGGAATCACAAGTAATATGCAAATGTATCAATCCGTTCACACCACAAACGAATTAGGGCAATTTTTTTGATAAGATACGGTTCGAACAAGACTTGCGCAATTCGAACTTGGTTTGGTAGTGGGAATTTTTGTTTTTGGGATTTTCGAGTGAGTTGTATGAGGATATAGATGAATTTGAATGAATTGCGTGAAAGATCGGATTGAGAGACTATGGCTTTGATGCCAGTTGATGCGATCGCTCCTTGGAAGAGAGGTTCGATCTACCCCGACTCGGATCTTTGGTCTTGAATTGGGTCTTTCAACTCCGATCTACTTGAAATGATGGCGGAAGCGGACTGAATTTAGGATAGTAGTCGGCCTAGAGGGAATCTAGATCGACACAAGGTAATCAAGAAAGGACCGAAGGGAGTTCGATCCTAGGGTCGACACTAGGGGGCTCGACCGAGATAAGGGAGTTTTGAGGGTTTAGAAGGTTCGACTCTTAGGCCTTAGGGAGAGTCTAACCCAATTTCAAAAGGAAATCTATAAAAAGTTAAGCTTAAGCAACAAGGAGTCTCGAGTGCCCCTTATATAAAGGAGGCAACTCGAAACCCTAGAATACAAGCAAGGAGTCGGATTGGGCCAGGAATGCAATCGAGGCCCACATCCTTAAAAGTCTAAATACCCAAAATAACAACTACTAACAATATAAAGGTGCAACAAGGAATGTCTATAAATAATAATAATAATAATAATAATAATAATAATAATAATAATAATAATAATAATAATAATAATAATAAGGATGTTGTAGCGTTGCTGAGGTGGGTTCAACAGTTTTCTAAGACTCAAGACGTTGGGGCTCGTGCTGCTGCTCATATCTTCACCAGAATAGGCTTTGCTATAGCTAGGGGAGTGGGGGCCCAGATTGTATCTCGGCTTCCCACTAATTTTATGTAATTTGTTTGACTTTGTAAGTTTTTATAATAATAATAATAATAATAATAATAATAATAATAATAATAATAATAATAAATAGACTTAATCTAAGACCAAGGAGGATGCCAAGGTCTTGGGCGCTTTGGACTCATCGGAACCCGGGTAGAGCTTATGTAGGATAGCATCACTTTCTCTTTCGATGGAAGTACTAACCGTTGGATCATCGACCGACTATAATTCGAAGTTCATGCCAACATGTTTAGTTACGATCATGGGAACCATCCATTTCCTACTTGCTTAGTCTTCTGAGACTAACTCATTCACCTTTCGTTTCCTCTGCATTTTGCTTGGTGTTTCTTGCCTCCCTTTTAGAAATATCAAATAGTAGAAGAGTGTTGCTTAAGGATTGAAGATGAAGGACAAGCGAAGTGAAGCAAGGAAGGATTCACCCTCTAAGCGAGGTATCCAAGGGATGGTACACGAGCTCTTGTGAAGCCTATCAAATAGAGACGTCATTTGAAGGAAGGATTTAGAGACGTCATATGAAGGGTGAATTTTTTAATATTTTTATATTTTCACACTATGTACTATCAAGAAGTAACTTATATAGATAATTTATTTTTCAATGTCGTTTTCTTCTATAAACAACCATGTTGTAATCAATAATATTTTCAATATAAATAAATGGATATTCTACATTGTTGTTCATTTTAAATTGTGTTGTTTTACCTGATAGCCTGAAGTGGTTTTAGATGGGAAAAATTTGACGCCATTGGCGATAATATCCTTGGTTTAAAAATAGGGGTGTTACACTCATATTGTGATTCTAGATGTTCCAATTAATCACTGAAAATAGTGATAACTCCTTTTTAAACAACCTAATTATCATTACATCAATCCAATCGATTTATTCTCTTATTTGGTAATCTATGTCAATTTGCTCCATGTTCCAAATTCTCCTTTTGTTGTCACGATATGGGAATTTATTATTATGACCCTCAACATTCTACCCAATCTCATATTTTTCGAAAATGAGCTATTATAAATGGATTAGGTACGTATTTTAACTCTAGAATCAATGGATTAGGTTAAACTAGTTTTTAAAAAATATTAAATTAATTTGGCCTAAACTGCCCAAAACCCATATAATTATCTTAAAAAGTGAAGGGAAAGGGGTGATTACACGGATTTAACTGGTTTGGGACGAAAAGTGACAATGTGTGGGTTTTTTTGCTAACGAAATGGGTTTAATGGGCTACTTTTAATAATTCGCCCTATAACGGGTGGTTTACGACAATATAACCTATTGATGAGTGATTTTTTTTTTGCAAATTTCTCTTAATAATAAGTTCATAGACCAAGCATCCTCCCAAGTTCTCCTTTTTTATCCACTTTGATTATCCTTGCAACCAAGCTATCAGGGGTGCAAATATATAAAACATTAGTCCAACAATCTTTTAAGCTTGCTCATCTTCTTCCAACTCTACCTATGAATTCCTTTTTCACCTCTTTTTATGCCCCCACTAAGACCCTAAAATGGTGCCATTTTTCTCATTAGTGAAGGTTGTAGGGATTTTGAATACAAACATGACATATGCTTTGATAGTTAATGCAACTAACATAGTGTTCTACCATTGTAGCCTTTGATAGAAACATAGTGTTCTACCATTGTAGCCTCCCTCTATCTTACCTCTGATAAATATTGAAGGCTTGCCTTTTGGACATCCCCACTTTAGTAGGGATGTCAAGATATTTTTGACATTCACAATTTTTGATATTCATCGATTTGAGAAATGCCTAAAGCTTGTTCAGTATGTCTCATAACTACAATTTAAGCACCACCACTATATAGAACTTTTATTTTGACAAGATTCTCCCTTTAGCCCAAAGCCATTTTAGAGACAACAACAATGATTTTTTTTTCTTTTTTTTTGCTTTTGATGCATTTGCATTAGCAAATATAATACAATCATACGCATCTTCATTGGTAAATAGAATTTATATGCATACAACAAATGAGAAATTTAAGGAGCTTATGAGGGGGTAATCAAGATCATAGTTAAGTGATTTGTAGGTGGTTTTCTCAATCTACTAACACATAATTTGCCCACACAAGATGAATAAATGGTCAACTTGTCTTAGATATCCACTGATGAAAAAGCTTGATTAGTTTGTTCATTAATCTAAATATCATATTAAAAAAATCACACAAATCATAATTCTATTAATCTAAGTATCTCTAAAATCCAACTTGACTATGTCATATGCCTTAGATTGGCAAGTTTTAAGGCAAAATGTTTCTTCTTGTGACCATTAATAGGCATGTAATGGAAAAGCTCAAGTTTATTGAAATAATGGTTAATAAGCATTCTTTCAAGGATGATATTGCACTTTCATTAGCAACTATAACATGATACAACACTTCTTTGAGTCTATTAACAAGCACTTTAGAGATTAATTTATTCATAAATTTTTACAAGTCAATGGGATAAAATTCATAACCTCCGTTTACTTGTTCTTCTTGGGAACACGAGTGATGAACATCTTGTAGAATTCAAGATTCATTCTTCATTGTTAAGGGCCTTTAGTACAAAAGATCCCCTATTTCTATCTAAGGCAAGCTTTAAATTTCATCATTTGTCCCCTAATTTTGTCTCCTCCTCCCTTCTTCTTAAACCGATGTATAACCTAATTAAAATCTCTACAACACAATTGTGAAAATTGGTAATTTTCTCCCAAAAACCAAATACCTCAACAAATCCCATGATAATCTCATATTCTTCATTTAGGCCTACCATAGAAACCAATGACGTTGAAAATCCTTCTCCTAGACCCTAAGAAATCCATATGGTAAAAGGATATCGACTTTAATTCTATTACTAGCTCCTTTTTCCATAAGAAAGAAAGACCCTCTACTCTGCCATAACTTCAAATAACCTAGCCATTAAACTGTGAAAATTTCCTCAAAACCTGTCTTGTTCTACTTTCATTGAGCTTTGTGATGCGATCGCTCCTCGGATTTGAGGTTCGACCATACCTTGACTCGAGATTGTTGGTCTTGAATTAGGTCTTCTTCTCGATCTTGTGTAACAAATGGCGGAAGCAAAGGGGTTTCAGACTTTGATTAGTGTGGATCGAATATATGGGGATCTAGATCGATGATTTGTAGCAAGAAATATTTGATCGAGAGGATCCAATGTAAGCCAACACTAAGGGGCAACGATGAGTTTAGGGTTCAAGAAAGGGTTGACGTCCTAGGCCTAGGAGGACAGAGAGAGAGAGAGCTAGATCCAAAGGCTAGGGTGAATTCTGATTAAGACGTAAACCTTCAAAGGAAGACAAACTAGGTCAAAACGTGGGATTGGACTAAGTGTGCAAACGAAGCCCACATCCCGAGAAGCCCAAAAACCAAGAAAAGTAACGTACAAAAATTAGAAAGATATGACAAAAGTAGCTACTAATAACAGAAAGCAACAAAGGGAACATAGGCGCGTCTATCCAAAGATGTGGGGGTTGGAGGAGCGCCTAGGGCATGCACGCGCGAAGGTGTGGTGCGCGCCGGGTGAACCTCAAGTGGCGTTGGGCACGGGCGTTGACGCGGGTGAGCTAGCCTTGATCGTGACAATGGAGAAGATTCAGGACTCGACATCGTGGTGGTCGTGGCTCACGGTGACGCGAAAGACGATCGACGATGTGACACGTCCGATGGCCTTGGCACGGGCACGCGTCAAGGGTCCTTTTGAGCGTATTGACATGGCATCCTCCTCCTCGATGACAGCCATGGCCGGGATTGCATCACTTTGTCCCAAAAACACAATGGAAGGGGCTTCTCTCCTTACTAGTTATTTAATGATATCACTACATTAGGGTTGCCTAAGCTCCGATAGTTATTTTGGTAACTCATGGCCCGATGCGAGATTGACTTCCACTAACCCGTGTAGACTAATTGCTCATTTTATAGTGTTGATCACTTTTTATAATTTGCACACATGTCCACTGCCAAAATTTGTTTCTATTTCCATATTTGCAAACTTATAATTTGCCTTTGTTTGCATTGCTTTCTCATCTCCAAGCTATTTGAAGCACTTAACATGCTCCACATTTGAAGCTATGTGTAATCACTTTTGTCCTCAATTTCCATCTCACAATCCTTGTCTTTATGCCCCAGAATTCCACAAAACATATATACTCGTATTTAAACTTAATCCTATCAGGGATTTCATTATCAAAACCAATATTCATCCCTCTCAAAATAAGCTTTCAAATGCTAATGTCCACTCTAACCCTCAGAACTATTGCCAGACTTGAATCCCATTCATCATCAAAAGTCAGAAATTTCCCTACTATATATATTCCAAATCATCACCCAAATATTTCCTCATTTTTTATAGTTAAAGGGACATTTTAATCTTGTAACTTAAATTACAAAATATAGAAAATTCAAAGATCCACCCGATAATCATGTTTACTAGATCAATGATAATTAATAAAGTGTTGATAAGTTGTCAAAATATATTATAATTAAATTATATGCCGAACATATCCGAAATCATCTATATTAACATACTATCATTTATAACGCTTTAATTACCTTCTAAACCCTATCAATTACAATAATGTTACTATTTATATAGAAAAAAGTTTTAATAGATCCTAGATCGGCAATAACGTGTCGGGAAACGAATATTGCACAAATTAAGGGTATCTTTTATGCTTAGTAAGATATCTTAACAATAAATAGGCATGATCAACCTTTTTTCTTTTTTTTTTTCCAACTCTTTTTAGGCAAAAATTTACGATAAGCAAATGATGCCTGGTGTAAGGTAGGAAAATTTTTATTTTCATTTTTGATATCTTTATTTGTATAAGAGCTCGTTGTAGCGAGAAAGGGAAGAGGGGACATTTTTATTTTTCATTTTTGATTTCTTTTAGTTTTAATTGGTTTACTCTAAAAGCAGTTATTAAATATTTTGTCGGACATAACATTTTTTGCCTTACATCTACAATTTTAAATCAGATAAGTCACTGCTAAAAAATATAAAATATGATATCAACTAGTTATTCCAAATAAAATTATTTTTGAAGATCTCTATATGACCTACTAAGGCAGTAAATAATATCTAATAAGTTAAACAATAAGATAAATAATGTATTAATATGAAGGTCAAATAATATAAATGGTCTTTCTACAAAATACATTGTGAACCAAATACTTAACGTCATTAAAGTTCATAAAAGATCATTTTTCAAACTCTATGTGTTCACAAGTTGATAAGACCATATTGTGTTTTTCAACACGACCATATTGTGTTCACATAAAAGGAAATTCTTTATTTGTCCATGGCGATGGCGGTATGTGGTGGTGGTCTTTTTTTCGTGATTCTAGAGGTGCTTTTAGCATTTGCCTTGCCTTGCTCAATGCAACATTTATTTTGCCTTAACACCATTTTATTTTTTTGAAAATAATTTAACAATTTTTTTTATAAATGAATTATTAAAAAGAAAAGAAAAGAAAATAAATTCAAAAGAGCATTTTGGTTCAATTAGTGTAAAATTTCACCGGAAAATAACTTAAGGTGGTTGTATTGGGTGTGTATTATAAAGGTGTTTTTTTTCTACCAAAGGGAGTTGGCTCAAGTGGTAAGCGGTCTACTAGTGAACTAGTGGACAACCAAAAAAAAGGTGTTTTTACTTAAAAAAATTTAAAAGATGATTTCTTAAAAAAACATATTTTTATAGGTGTTTTCTTAAAAAAAAAACTTAAAATTGCGTAAGTGTCCCTTAATATCAATTATTCAATTGCCTCTTCTAATCTTAACTGTTGACTCTTTTTTTTTTTGAGATAATTATCCACTCTTAGAATTTCCTAGCTCGGTCGAGTTCCTCACCCCCTCCTTATTAATCCTATGTAGGGCACTTGCGGTAATTAGACCGGCAATCACGCGGCATTACGATATCTTAATCTCTCATTCTCTCCCTATTAAAGCGACGTTGTAGAACATATATCAGCAGCACCGTCACCGACTACAAGTGCAAACGAATAAAAATACTCTCTCTTTATAAATTTGAGTAGGACAACGCTACGTGACGCACGTCCGACCTGTTCAACCCTTTTCAAGTTTCAACCATAGATCGATGGCTTAATAGGGGCATTCTGGGAATTTCATACACCGTCGTCGCTTAATTACTACTTTAATTAGATTAATTAATCCAAATGCTGAACCCACATACTATGAAACACCGAGGGCAAATCAATACAGTATTAGCAAGGAAATAAATCACACATAATTAAGTGAAAAATACTCCGTATTATACTAACCAAAAAATCAAAACACCTTGCTTCGTAAGGGGTTTAATTTTTCTCTCTCTTCCCCTCTCCTCATTTTCTTCCTTCGTTTTTTTTCTGGTCTCTTCTTCCTCCTCCTCCCTCCCTCTCCCCCCCATATTTTGTTTTTTACAACCAAACCACAAGCAACCATCAGCCGTCTGATAAGGGATTGCAGAAGAAGTAAAGCAAGGTCGTTTCATTTTCCAACTGAGCACTCAACGGGAAAAAAAGGTTGTGATTTTGGGAGGAGTTTGTAGTTGGAGGATAACTGTGGAGTAGAGATAGAAGAAACTAGCCTGATTCTGGTCAGATTTGGGGTGCAGAAGTTGGCAGAGAAGGAGATTTGGTTTAGCTGCAAGGATTTGTTCCATAGTCGTGCAATCTGTGGATTTGAGTTGAATTGGCGTTGAAGTCGATTGGGAAGCAGATCGGCTGCCAAAGGCGGACTTCGATCCAAATAAGCCGGAAATGGTATCGATTTTTGTTGTGTTTGTGCTTACTTGGGAGATTTGTCGGTGACTTAAGCTTGTTCTCTGATTCGATTCGGGCTTTTGCTACTGCTTTGGGATTTTTATGGTAGTTTTGTGCTGATCTGCTGCTGATCTGAGCGAACAAAAGCCAGAGCTTGACTTAGTGTTGCCCTAATGGAAATGTAGCTGTAAAGCTTTGATTGTCTTCAATTTTTTTTGTTTGTTCATTAATATGTTTCTCTATGAATTTGTTTATTTTTCTTTTCTCCAAACATGGTGCCTGCCTTTGTTTGCAGTCGCAATGTAGCTCAAAGCCTTCTTTATTTTATGTCCTGTCAATCGCTGGAAAAATACTTCTTTCAAACTTCCAGACTCTCAGATCAGCTACAATTTCTACATATGCTGTGGTCCTATTGATTTTTTGGATACTTAGCAATTCCAGCCTTACATATCAGTCGACTAATCCTCCTCGATAAGCTCTCATAGCAAGGAAGTTGATTGTTTCCTGACTTTATAGGATGCTTGACTAGTTGGCTTAAATCTGGTTGCTTGCTCTCCAATATATTTATGCGGATAATCTCTTGCATAGAGTAGTACAGTATTGGACATTTGGCTGTACTGTAGTTATATGTTCCTCCGTGAATCCTGCTGTGACACTTCAAATTGTAGGTTGATAGCTTATTAATTATTGCAACGATAGGCAAAGAAGTAGGAAACATGCCAGCCTGATTGATTCTTTGACTCTTAGAGGGAGATTGTAGATAATTTATGTAGATGTTTGCCGATTAAGACTTTTCTTACATGTACTAAGATACTCTGTTTATATTAACTTCCAACATTCTCTACATGAACATAGTTTTTGCAATGGACTTGGTTGACAAATTCTATGTACTGTTGTTGCTTTTTTTATTGTTCCCAGTACCTGGATGCAGTTTCTTGACATTGTGTGGTATGATATCTGATTTTGATGCTGATTCATTTGTTTACTCTTTTCGTGGTTTTGTTTTTGCAGGCTGCAGCAGTTAAAATGGCAGTCGGTTCTCTTGTTTGGGTTGAGGATCCTGATGATGCTTGGATGGATGGAGAAGTTATAGAGGTTACTGGTGAAGAGATAAAGGTGCTTTGCACAACAGGGAAAAAAGTGAGTGATTCTCTTGCCAGTCACATACGGCTGAGCTATTTTAATTTAAGGCCCCTTTACCTTCTCTAAACAACTCATTTGATCAATCATCTCAACTGATGGTTAGTGTCATGTGGTCATTCTATCCTCTGACAGGTGTAGTGATAGGAAAAAAGAATGAGCTGTTTATATCTAGTTTCTTCTCTTTGTAAACATGTTACTTGTAGATTTACTTCTATTTATTCTTTCTCCAAATTGCAGGTTGTTGTTCAGGCATCGAAGGCATACCCTAAAGATCCTGAAGCCCCACCATGTGGGGTGGATGATATGACCAAACTGGCATATTTACACGAGCCAGGGGTTTTACAGAACTTAAAATCTAGATATGATATCAATGAGATATATGTGAGTATCTAGCATGACCATTAAGCACTAGGAATTTTATTGTCCATGCATGTATCTAAATTTGGAACTTGCACTTGTAAACAGACATATTGGATTTTCTGACCTTGATTTTTGTTTTGTGTTCTTCAGACATATACAGGAAACATATTGATTGCTGTTAACCCTTTCAGAAGACTACCTCACCTTTATGACATCCATATGATGGAGCAGTATAAAGGGGTAGGCCTCGGTGAGCTAAGTCCACACCCCTTTGCTATTGCAGATGCTTCATATCGGTATATAGTCACATCTTTTCTGTACTTGGTTATTTTGGAAAATCCTTTAACCTGGGAAGAGATAATGCTTTTAACTTCATCTCTTCATTTCATAATGCAGACTTATGATGCACGAAGGTATCAGTCAGTCAATTTTGGTCAGTGGGGAAAGTGGTGCTGGTAAAACAGAGAGCACAAAATTGCTTATGCGTTATCTTGCACATATGGGGGGTAGAGCTCAAGCAGAGGGAAGAACTGTTGAGCAGCAAGTTCTTGAGGTGATTGAACTCAGCCAAGCAGGCCTTTCAAATGCTTGATGATGTGTTTCCGACATAATTTCACACGGTCCAGCTGTGGGGTGTGTTTATTTGTTTTGATTATAATAACATGCATTAGTTCCTCTATTTTGCAGTCTAACCCAGTTCTAGAGGCTTTTGGCAATGCAAAGACTGTCAGGAATAACAACTCCAGGTAGAAAAATGTACTTCACTTAGTACTTGTATGTTTAATATCAGGATATACTTCTGACCTGCACATGATTATCATCTGCAGTCGTTTTGGTAAGTTTGTGGAACTTCAATTTGATCAGAGGGGGAAGATATCTGGAGCTGCTGTCAGAACATATTTATTGGAAAGATCACGTGTTTGTCAAGTGTCTGATCCTGAAAGGAATTATCATTGCTTCTATATGCTTTGTGCTGCTCCACCCGAGGTAAATTGACATATTTTGAACTTCTTGATGCGTTTAACAAACTAACAAAAACATCAACAGTGCAACCCTTCCTTCATTGACATCATACTGTATATATTCCTTTCTAATCTCTAAAAGGGTGGTGTCTTTTTTAAAAGCATCCAGACATTATGCACTGTTTGGGCAGCGCTGACATGAATCAAGAGACTGCTAAGCTGTCTTATCTTATGGAACAGTTGACTTCATGCTAATGACATATATGCCACATTTTTGTTCTGGCAGTTCTTTTTTCATCAGAATTTTCATGTGGAAGGGGAATTAAAACAAGTTTCCACCACTTCAATATATTTAGCTCACCATAAGACCAAGTGATTGAATATTCTTATGTTAATTATTGTGTCACTGCATTTTTTATGCTTCAGGTTGTTCAGAAATATAAACTTGAAAATCCACGGACATTTCATTATCTCAATCAGTCAAATTGTTTTGAACTGGAAGGACTTGATGAGGCTAAAGAATACCTTGACACACGGAGGGCCATGGATATTGTTGGAATTAATTCTGAAGAGCAGGTATTTTTGTTATTTAGTGTTTACATATGCTATATTTTAAGTATTGTAACCAAAAGCATTGCTTCTTATCCTTATTTTCTGATTCCAGGATGCGATTTTTAGAGTTGTGGCTGCAATTCTTCATTTAGGGAATATTGAATTTGTAAAGGGTGAGGAAGCAGATTCATCCAAGCCTAAAGATGAGAAGTCTTTGTTCCATTTGAGTACAGCTGCTGAACTTTTCATGTGAGACGTTAATTTCATCTTTTCTTTTATGAATATTGAATGTTGAAAATGTAAAATCATTTTGTTTAAATTTTCTGGAACACATCTTGATTTTTAATTCTTTTACAGGTGTGATCCGAAGGCATTAGAAGATTCTCTCTGTAAGCGTGAAATTGTTACTCGGGATGAGACGATCACAAAATGTTTAGATCCAGAGTCTGCAGCCCTAAGTAGAGATGCCTTGGCCAAGATTGTTTACTCTCGGCTGTTTGACTGGTATTATTCTGCTTTTGTTTCCATTTTACATGACATTATGCTGTTTTTACTATTGTGGTTAGATAGACTGTTAAGTGGGGGCATTGTTTATTTTTTTGCTACTTTGTATTCCTTTCTTATTAAATATCCTTCGTTTTGTAGGATTGTTGACAAAATTAACAGTTCAATTGGTCAAGATCCCAACTCGAAGCTCATTATTGGAGTTTTAGATATATATGGATTTGAGAGTTTCAAGACAAACAGGTACTTAATCAGTTGCCTTTCGATTTTCAATTGTCTGGTCCCAGACAATTGAAGGATTCATCACGTGCTGTGCATTTAAGGACTTCATTTGTTATTAAGTAGATCAAGAATTTGATTGAGCCTGTGGCTTTCATTTCTGCCAAGAACTTTATCATCATCATCATTGACCCAGTGGGGCTCCGCTACAGCGGAATCTCGGGGGTCAAGATGGGGGTACCCCTGCCCAAGGGAAAGGGGGTACACCCGATAGACCCAAGAAAAACTGAAATTCAGCTATGTGACAATAATAGCTGAATTTAGTTAGAATGCACCAAAATTGATATAGGGACTAAATCCATCTCAAAGGCAGTGTATAAAAGCCAATGAGCATGAGGATGCGCCCCAAACTTGTGTTCTAAAATATCTTTATATTCGAAAGAGATAATTGGTGGACTAGGATTTTAGTTCATTATATTAGATCTCTCATTTTTTGAGGATCTTGTAGTGTCAGAAAGGAAAGCAGCCTGTTAATGTTGGCATGGCACTTGTTTCATATAGTTGCATCTGGCTCTATTTGGGAGTATGGCTCTTTTAAGATATTTGTTAGAAGCAATATTTTTTCCAACACATCAAATTTAATATTGCAATGCTGGATCTAATATTAAAACTATAAATTTGTGATTCTAATATTTAAGTACATGCTTACCGATTTAATATTTAATGTAATCTCTTAATTTGATTTGTTTGCAGCTTTGAACAGTTCTGCATTAATTTAACAAATGAGAAACTTCAGCAGCATTTCAATCAGGTTCCTTTATTAAAAAACACCTCTCTGGCTTTTATTTTATTTTTTTTCCTATTGATCTTCTTTTGATGGAAATATTCCATGATGCAGCATGTCTTCAAAATGGAGCAAGAAGAGTATGAGAAAGAGCAGATTAATTGGAGCTACATTGAATTTGTTGATAATCAAGATATTCTGGATCTAATAGAAAAGGTTTGTATTTTATGAAATCCTAAAAATATTTCTCAGGCTGTTTTATCCAGTGGTTTCCTGTGTTTGCTTCTTTTCAGAGAAATGCTGCTTTCTATGTTTCATCACTGGGTGTCTGATATAGGGCTTGTTTCACTTGTGTGTAGAAAGTAGTTTTTGGGTGAAAAGTTAACAAGCCCATAATATGTTGTTTGAGGATAACATGTGTGTCAGATTATGGTAATCCATGTTTCGGTAGTCACTGTGCATTATACCTTTTTTTGACCCCTTTCCATTTCCTGAATTTTGTGTACTTTTTAAAAATCTTTTAGGTGGAAAGGTCCAACTTAAAAAATCTTTGCTCCCCTAAAAAAATTCACATCTTCTGTGGAATCTCTTGCCCCAAGGTGTACTATTATTTGCAACATATAGACCTAACTATTTGATTAGGGAAAGCCAGAATAGAGGAGGAGCTCAAAGAGGAATAGAAACTACAGACTATCAAATTGATGAATAATTTATGCTTCTATCTCCAGTTCCAGATAGCATTTACTTGAGGATCATCTACCATAATTAGTTTTAGGCAAGCAATTTTGAACTCTTGTATGCAGCACAGTTTAAATTTGAACTCATGAGTATACTAGGATAGAGAAGCAATCAAAAAGCAGGAGCAATCTTTAGACTTTTGAACTGAGTAAAGTGTAATGTGGAACTATATATACTCCCAGATTTATTTCCTTGATTATCTATCATACGACTCCATTTTTTCTAGTGTTTTCCCCCCTTTTCAGTTAGTAGATTTGCCTTCATAGATAAAAAATGCCATCAATCAAGAGTTCTTGAATTCTAGTTATCCAAATATGATGTTTTCACCCTTGTAGCATTTCTTGCTTTACTTGTATGGTCACTTTCTTAACTATCCGCCTTTGTTTTTCAGAAACCTGGGGGAATCATTGCCCTTCTAGATGAAGCTTGGTAAGTAACTGATAATGTTTCACAGTGACAGAGCGGTAGTGGGGAGGACCTAGAGGGAGTACCCTGCTCTTTTCCTTTTCCTCTCTTTGTTTTCAGTTCCTCGGTTTTCGTTATCGGTTTTTTCTAGCGCACCTTTTCACTCTCGTTTTCCGCTCCCCTTCCAGCTTTTTCTTTCTTTTGTTTACCGACCTTTTCCCTTTTTGCTTTGGGCCCTCCTTAGATACCCTCCCGACTTTCGAGTCGGGGTAAGGGTGCATACATCTCGACCCCCAAATCCCGTCCTTACCGGGTTCCACCTGGGTAGATGTTGTTGTTGTTAACATTTTTTTTCCACTGATCTTTGTGTCTATCGCAGTATGTTTCCAAGATCTACACATGAAACATTTGCGCAAAAACTATATCAGACATTTCAAAAGCACCAGCGTTTCAGCAAGCCAAAATTGTCTCGTACTGATTTCACCATTTGCCACTATGCTGGTGATGTAAGTTATGGAATTTATACTGGCAGATTAACAAAATATTTGCTGAGAGAGTTTAGAATTATTGAATTTGTGAATTTTGATTAACTTTGAGCTTTTTATTCTAGGTTACCTACCAAACAGATCTGTTCCTGGAGAAGAATAAAGATTATGTTGTTGCTGAACACCAGTCTCTTCTGTTTGCTTCCAAGTGCCCCTTTATATCCAGCTTGTTTCCACAATCATCTGAGGAATCTTCTAAGTCATCAAAATTTTCTTCAATAGGTGCTCGTTTCAAGGTATAGTTAGTTGTGTAATTCATTTTTTTATCCTATATATATATATATTTATACGCTTATTGTCTCAACCTGAAATGATGACTTTTTTTTTTATATGTACTCAATGCAGCAACAATTGCAATCATTGCTTGAAACATTGAGTGCTACTGAGCCTCATTATATTCGCTGTGTGAAGCCTAATAACGTTCTTAAACCGGCTATTTTTGAAAAGAAAAACGTGTTACAGCAGCTCAGATGTGGGGTGAGTGAAAAGTTTTGATCAATGGATGATTCTTTCATAAAAAGCTACTCCCTATAGTTTTTGCATGTCCAAAATACTTTTTAACATTTTTTGTTCCCAGGGAGTTATGGAGGCAATCAGGATAAGTTGTGCTGGATATCCCACTCGAAAGCAGTTCTATGAATTTCTAGATAGATTTAGCATTCTTGCACCTGATGCTGTAGTAGGAAGGTAAAGTGTTTCTTTGATCTTTTACCTATTACCATTTTGACATAGTATATCTGCTCTAAATTTCTCCTTGATGTTAGTCTGGATGAAGTCGCTGCATGCAAGAAACTACTGGATAAGGTTGGATTGGAGGGTTACCAGGTAATTCTAATCACGACACCAGAGTTTCAACTTGTTTTTGCTTTATTCTTCTAGCTATCATTTAGGGTGATCCACCACTCCCAAAACATATTTAAGTTATTGGATGTTTATCAGAGATGGGTATCTGATCATATTTTATCATTTAATTAATTATTTTAGGTATCATTTAGAGTGCTTCACCAATCTCAAAGCAAGATTTGAGTTGTCGGGTGTTAATCTGAGATAGAATTGCACTCAGGAATTATATACAATCGTATGGGCAATTGATGGTCTAATTATAAGCAAGATTTTAATAGTGGTGTTCCTCCCCTTTACTTTCTATGTTCCTTAGTAGGTGTGAGCGCAAGTTCAAGTATGAAAATCTTCTTCTTTGATAGTGTCTTGACTTGTGTTGATGGTTCCTTCTTCCTGAGGAAGGTTATTTTATTTATTCTCTAACTTGATGTCAGATTGGCTGATTTTGTTATCTGACATCAAGGCTTCACGTAATAAACCTTTGTATGGTTTTGACATTTTTTTACCCTTGTCAAGTAAGTTTGGAACACCCCCCTCATTTCTATAAATTTACCACAAAAAAATATTTTTTTGACTGGATGTTAGTTGTTAATGTAGGGCCTCCGTTATTAATGTTTCAAGATATTGGATTAAAAGAAATTGTCATGATCATTCTGCTTGTCTGAGCAGCCAGTAAATGCTGTTCATGTACTAGCTTCAACATTTTCTTGACAGCTTGCCCACTTAGACCTTAGTTATCCCATTGGTTTCTTATTTGATATGATATTATGCTTACTTTAATTTCCTGCTTTCCACGGAAACTAAATTTATGGGTCTGGTAATACAGATTGGTAAAACAAAGGTTTTCCTTAGAGCCGGGCAGATGGCAGAGCTAGATGCTCGCAGGATTGAGGTCCTTGGACGATCAGCTAGCATCATCCAGAGAAAAATTCGTTCTTATCTGGCACGAAGAAGTTTTGTTGCTTTGCGCCATTCCACAATACAAATTCAATCCCTTTGCAGAGGCACATTTGCTTATCCCTTGAAAATTTCTTTTTCTTCGCTTTGTAACCTCTTCAATTAATGGATTTGGTAATGAATTTCGCTTGTTTTGTATTCAGGAGCGCTTGCTCGTGCCGTGTATGGGGGCTTGAGAAGAGAAGCTTCATCCCTGAAGATTCAAACAGCTTTACGCAGACATGTTGCACGCAAAGCTTACAGGGAATTGTGTAACTCCGCCATTTGCCTTCAAACTGGTATGCGTGTAATGGTGGCTCATAATGAGCTTCGGTTCAGAAGACAGACTAGAGCTGCAACTGTGATTCAGGTTGCGATACCCCATTCCTTGTATAGCATTAATCTAAGTTCGTCAGCTGGAATATTTTTCTGTATTAATAAATTAAATACATGATTATAGTATGTTAGTATTTTCCTCCATATTGATTGCTGAAGCCATCTTATTTTTTCTGCAATCAAGAGTTCTGATTTCTTTTTTTACAGAGTCATTGTCGCAAATACTTGGGCCACACGCATTACAAGAATCTAAAGAAAGCGGCGATTGCCACTCAGTGTGCCTGGAGAGGAAAAGTTGCCCGTAAGGAATTACGTACGCTCAAGTTGGTGAGTCCTGCTTATTTTATCGATTTACAATTCATTTATGGTTGTCTCAATCTTAATTTTCTAATTATATTTTAAGGATTATTTTGGGGTTTCATAATAAGTTCATGATTCTGTTTAGCAGTGTGACCTATCAAAGTATTATATTTTATTGGGGTATAATAGTCGCATGCTTTTATGTCCTTTGAATGCAAATAGCAATGCAATTGTAAGATAATTTTTTCAGATTAGAATTTTTAAGTTTGTTTGTTGCCTTTTGCACCTAAAAACCTAAAGGCAAAACATAACATAGCCTTAATGTATCATTATTAACCTTCAGACTCAACATATTTAGGCAAGTAATTGTAGTCTAGTAGACCAGCAGTTAAGTGCCTTTGCATATAGTTTGCTTAAGTTCCTCTAAAGATGATTGTAATCTGATTACTGTAAGAAGCCCACCTTTTATTAGTTTTCACTTTTGATTCCTTTATTGTCAATTGCAGGCTGCAAGAGAAACTGGTGCTCTCCAAGCTGCCAAAAATAAATTAGAAAAGCAAGTTGAAGATCTCAGTTTGCGTTTACAATTGGAGAAACGCATCAGGGTAAGTTATGATGAAATTCTGATGGTCTTATCACCATCAAATTTATTTACCTGGCATGTTTCTTATATCCAAGATTCCCGTAAATCAAGTATGAAACTTTGACAGATCTACTAAAAGATATATCGCCCTTGTTCTCGGTCACACACCTAGTAAAAGAACTTTGGAAGATAAGTGCAAATTATTATCACAACTAACGGCTCAACTATCTGGTGGCTGTTGGATATTTTCAGCAAGAATTTTGTTGAAACAAGTGTGTGTACTTTCTGGAAAGACATGATGATTTCATGAGAAAATGATAACAAAGACCACTGTGTATAACATAGCTCCCTTGATAATTGACAATGAGGCATGAAATAAAAAAATGAATTCTTGTAGCTTTAGGATCACAGGTCTAGCAAAAGTTGTGGGTTTTACAATCACTCATAGTCAGCCAATCTGCAGACATGAACGCACAATTTAAAATGCTCTGCTTTTTTAAGTGCCATCATATATATGTCAGATAGCTTCTGCACTATTGTCTCTCTCGTTTTCCAGGTCTGCTTATATACTTTGGGGTTGTGATTAACTGCACATCTTATCGATAGACATCCTTGCCATATGCAAAAATTTAGCATGCCTTAATCCATCTTTGCTAGCTGTGTTTTCTTTCTTCGCATTTACTACATAATTGCACACTCGCAATGGGTTGTCATGTGCTTACTTATGTGCAAATAAACTGTCAATATGTATTGAATGGAATTACTTGTATCATGTATTTCTGATTATTTCTGGAATGTATTATTGCATATGCTTTTTTTCTGAGGATTATATCTTTGCAGGCAGACATCGAAGAAGCTAGAAAACAAGAGAATGCCAAATTACAAGCTTCATTACAGCATATGGAAGTTAAACTTCAGGAGACTAAAGCAGAGCTTGTTAAGGAACGAGAGGCTGCCAAAAAAGCAGTGGAGAAAGTACCCGTTGTTCAGGAGGTGCAGATCGTTGATAATGCATTGGTTGATAAGCTTAATACTGAAAATGGAAAGCTCAAGGTTAGGCTTCTTTGCGGTTTTGTTTCATTGGCCGATCTTATGTGGCTCTCGGTTGACAGGATGCCATATAAACTATATAATTAAGTGGTTCATATCTTGATTTTCCGGCCTTTCTTTTCATCACATTTTCAGGCGTTAGTGAACTCATTGGAACAGAAGATTGATGAAACAGAAAAAAAATACGAGGAAGCAAATAAACTTGGTGAAGAACGGATGAAACAAGTTTTGGACGCTGAATCAAAGATCATTAAGCTTAAAGTAGCCATGCAAAGGTAATCATAGCGCTTTAGTCTTCTCTTTTGTGTGGATTTGGATTTATGTTCAACTTGGGTCATTAATAATATCTAGTTTGTGCCTAACTCATCCCAGCTGTATTTTTTTCCACAGGCTTGAAGAAAAAGTTTCTGACATGGAGTCGGAGAACCAGATTCTTCGTCACCAATCACTGCTAAAAGCTTCTGTAAGAGCTTCATCAGACATATCTCCAGTACCATCAACTCCAGTAATGGTAATGTTGTATCCCTGTCTATTTTCCTTCAACCGGGCAACTTTTTGATGTCTTTTTTCTGCAAGGTTGCAATTCTTTATTGAGGTAGTTAATGTGTGTTATATTTATTCTCTCTCAGAAACAGCAAAATGGTCACCACTTGAATGAAGATAATAAAGCCAATGTAAATACTCCCTTCTTTTTTGTTGCTAAGTGATTCAGTAATTCATGTACTAACCTATGCCTTCTCTTATATCTTGGCAGGAACCACAAAGTGCACCGGTCAAGAAGTTAGATTTTGAATCTGATCACAAGTTTGCAAAATCTCAAATGGAGCGTTTACATGTATACTTCTACAATATTGGTGTCTTTCTATCTGTTTAGCAGTCAAGATTCCATGATTTAGCATATGTTACAAAATCTCAAAAGCTTTTGTGTTTTTTGTCATTTGCTGCAGGAGAATCAAGATGCTTTACTTAACTGTGTAGCCAAAAACGTTGGGTTCAGTCATGAGAAACCGATTGCTGCATTTACTATTTACAAATGTCTTGTCCAATGGAAATCTTTTGAAGCGGAGAGAACTAGCATCTTTGACCGTCTTATTCAGATGATTGGTTCTGCAATTGAGGTATCTGGATAATTTTGCGTGTGAGATCTAATGCTTCCCTTTCTGTTAGAATGAGAATACATGCCCTTAGTTTTTTTTCCCCTGCTCTTTCATTTATTTTGTGCTATGTATTTTCAATTCTGAGTATGCTGATGTGCTCATCAAAAGCTCATCTTGAAGTATCATTTTCCCCATATAGAAGCTCTTTGGGATTGTTTCATACACACATGTAAATTTTATGTGATTCTGGTAATGGGCTCATGTAACTGCATATTTTTTCTGCAGTTGCTAGGAAATATTCTGTTTAGCACTGCAGTATCTTAAAATGTAGTTTGTTGCAGTTAAAGAATTGGGTTCATTTTATGTTGAATTACTGGGACTTTTTATTGATTTTTCTACTCCAGTTTGTTGTGGTCAAGTAGTGTATTTGTATTGTTCTTTGAAGAAACATATCGAGAGAAAAGCTCTTGGATATCAAAAAACCTCATTAATAGCTGATATATTAGTAAATATCTCAGTTCTTGCCATATCCTACTTCCTGAAACTTTGTTTACACTTTATTAATTTTATCTGTCATTATCCTTCACTATTTATCCTATATTTGTTTTACTTGCTTTGGAAATTTCATTTTTTGCTTGTGTTGTCCTCTCAATAACCCAGGAGCTGTAACTGTAATGTTCTTTTCACACTAATTAAATCCAAAGGATTGCTCATTTTGATATTTGGTTGCTGATTATCCCTGTTACAGAATCAAGATGATAATAATCATATGGCATACTGGTTATCAAATACATCCAACTTGCTGTTTTTGCTGCAACGAACTCTGAAAGCTTCTGGTACCTCAGGTGCTCCAGCAAATCGTAAACCACCCCCTCCGACCTCTCTATTTGGGAGGATATCTATGGTACTAGCCTCTTCATTTTGAATTTCATACCTGTGTACCACTTTTCAGCTCAAAAGCTTCAATACTTGATTTTGCATGTTGCACCATATATGCAGGGATTTCGATCTTCTCCTTCTTCCATTAATCTATCTGCAGCAGCCACTCTTGCCACTATAAAGCAAGTTGAGGCTAAATATCCAGCTTTGCTTTTCAAACAGCAGCTTACTGCCTATGTGGAAAAGATGTATGGTATAATACGAGATAACTTGAAGAAAGAATTAACACCATTGCTGGCTTCATGCATCCAGGTACTTTGTAAAACTTTTGCAGGCTTTGAATTTTCTTCTGCTGCAGATTTGTTTTCCCATGAATGAATATAAACAATGACATACATATTGGATCATGAATGTAATGTTTAAGAAATATTGAAGCTTTCCATTGGAGGTGTGACATTATTCAGGCTGTGAAGGTTTTCACCATCATTTCTATTGTAAGATATTCTTTTCTACAATGTAAATAAAAATACCAAATCGATATCAAAAGACAAATATGTCCTAACAGATTTAAGAGGTGAAGGAGAAAATCCGCTCTGCAGGAACATTGGTGTTTACCGGTAGTTAGAGATCAATGGTCACTTGTGAATCAAGTTTGCACAAGTGAATTTATTTGGTTAGCGTACAAGAAACCACTATTCCCTGTAAAAGACTGTTCTTTTCTTTGTCTAAAAGTGATTTGCTTATAAATCCTGTGCTGAAAAATATTTAATTCATTGCAACCTTGTTCATTCTAGAGGGAATATATGCTTGTTACATTTATGACAATTTTTGGAATCTGGGGCATTTCACTTAGCTGTGATTTCAATATCTTTTGTCAGTTTGCCTCTTAGTGCAAGAGTTTTTGGACTGTTCGCACACCTTTAATTCATTAAAACCATGTTCATTCCTTGGGTCTGTGTAAACTATTGTGAAGCCTATTCTGACGTGAATTTGTGAATCTCAGGCACCTAGAACTTCAAAGGGAGGCATGCTCAGATCAGGCCGTTCTTTTGGGAAAGATACTGCAATAAGCCATTGGCAGAGCATTATCGAGTCTCTTAATTCACTTCTCAAAACACTGAAAGAAAACTCTGTATGGGGCTTAACCTCTCGCTCTTTATGTACAACGTCTTCTGATCCATATCTCACAGTTATTTTTACTTTTCAATGGGAATGTGGTGTTTCAGGTGCCTTCCATTCTCTGTCAAAAAATCTTCACGCAAATATTCTCATATATCAATGTACAACTCTTCAATAGGTATGTTGTTAAGCAATGTATGTTCATGTTTCATATGCTAAAAATGACAAATTATTGAACATCATCTGTCTCATCCTTCAGTCTCCTCTTGCGACGTGAGTGCTGCACTTTTAGCAATGGGGAATATGTTAAAGCTGGGCTGGCAGAGTTAGAGCTATGGTGTGCTCAAGCAAAGGAAGAGGTAAACAGCAGTAATCTGGATTTATAGTCTGAAGTTTTAGCAGAGCCATTCGTGTTGTTTCGACATCTAATTCTGAGAATTATTTCAGTATGCAGGCTCATCTTGGGATGAGCTTAGGCACATCAGACAAGCTGTTGGCTTCTTGGTATGCTACTTGACAGGTTTCTTTGTTTCACAATAATGTCAATGGTCATCGTTTATATAGTATAACAAGATGCTTGCCTGTATTTGTCACGAGTAGAGATATTGCTTCTGCTGCTTCTGGAAATATTATAGTTATCTCTCCATGTTATTTTATTTAGTGGATGTTCTATCTTTATCAGTACAGAAAGTTTACAAACTTGTAGCTCTAGCTATTGTACGAAGGTTTGCAATTAAAATATTTGTTTTAGTGGCGACATTGGCCAGTTTGAGGATTTAGCTGCTGTATTTAAATCTTGAGAAGAGGTTTCTACCCATCTGATAGACCTCTTCATGTAGCTCTGCCATTTTCTAGAGAGAAGCAAGGGATAAGTGGTGGAATAAATCCATTTATTCATCTGCCCTAAAATAATTTTATCCTCGGTTATTCAATTCATTCTAATGATTTTTTGGCTTTTCAAAAAAAAAAAAAAATAAAAGAATGGAAAATAAATGCTTGATGTTTGGTGCGTGAGGTCTTACCTTTGTTTTTGGTCAAAGTTTGCTTGATGCAGCTTGCTCTTGCATTGTAGGCAGAGGATATATTAGACACTTATTCATAACAAAATTAAGTAATTGGTTGTCCCTAAAAGCCCAACTTGTCAGTAGACATATCGTTGATGCTTTCGAGTTTTCATTTTCAGCATATAGTAAAGAATCAGATCAAGCAGGGCTTAAGCTTGAATGTGCATGTTAACTTCTTGTAATTTTGTTTTACATTCGAGTCCCATATCTTTTCTTGTTAACACAAATGCTGATATTTGAATATTGCTAATCCACAGTCCTAGTTTATTAGCAACGTGAGTGCTCATTGCTTTGTCCTATGCGAGACTGGAATTTTGCTTGATTTTTTCTTCTTCACCTTGCAGGTTATTCATCAGAAATACCGAATTTCTTATGATGAAATCACCAATGATCTATGTCCTGTGAGTATCTTTCTGGAACCAACCTACATACTGGCTACTCCTTGATCACTGTCTTGATAAAAGGGGGAAACTAACCCAGTAAAATGGAGCGCGTATATAGATTTTAAAGAAAAAAAAAAGCAACTGATTACTGTTTATTTTATTATTTTTTTCCAAAATTTTAAGACTTAGGCCTTGCTATACTTTATTTTTAAAAAGTACTTTTTCAAGAAAGTATACTTATTTGTATTGAAATTTGTAAAATGTAATTTTTTTTCACAAATTTCAAGACAAAAATAAGTATGTTTTTTTGTCAAAAAGTACTTTTTATGTTTTAGTACAGCAAGGCCTTAATTCTTGTCATCGTAATGTGTATGATAATGGAAATAGGGTTTCTCTTAAGATTGTCCTATGGCCCTTGAAGGCCTGTACTTGAATGACATTCATGCATGTGCTCAATTACTCATGCCCCTTTTCATTCATCGATTTGTTGAGATGAACGATACATTATGGAAGCTCGGTTAAGTGAATGGCATGGGAATCTTGGATCCTCTGAAGTCACATCACTTGTCTCCCATAATTGCTTTATATGTTGTTTCAGGTTTTGAGTGTTCAACAGTTGTACCGAATATGTACTCTGTATTGGGATGACAACTACAACACACGAAGTGTATCGCCAGATGTGAGTGTGCTAAACTATATAATGTTGTTCTTTAAGTGATTGCAGGTTCATTAATTTCATGATTACGTCCATGAAAATCAGGTGATATCCAGCATGAGGGTTCTAATGACTGAAGACTCCAACAGTGCTGTCAGTAGCTCCTTTTTGTTGGATGATAATTCCAGGTACTGTAAATTCAAATCACCATACAACTCTAATAGAACATAAATTAGATATTGTACGAGTACAAATTGCATTTCTTCAGTAAGCAACTCCCACTTCTCTTGGAATCATCAGATAATTTATATTTTTTCTACCGCATTTGAAAAATTTTCTATAATTTTTTTTTCCAGCATTCCATTCTCAATTGACGACATATCCAAGTCAATGGAAGTAAAGGATTTCTTAGACATGAAACTCGCTGAGGAACTCCTCGAGAACCCTGCCTTCCACTTTTTACATGAGTAAGGCTTACAAGGGAAACTCAGCGAGCACGCTTAGTCTCATTCTCGCATCTGCCAAGTTAGTTGACAGGAAAAATCTTCAAATCAGATGGCTGATGATGGTATTACAATTCTTTCATTTCATGGCATCTCACCTGATGCTGCTGTAAAATCGTCATCTATTATTATTATTATTCGTTTCTGTAAATGTTTCTGAAATCAAAAGGAGTCCAAAGATTGTGTTATTTGATGACGAGGTGTACCCTTTTGGAGGGTGCTTCTCAGTTCCTTATTTTTTTTCGAGTAAAGGGAGTTAAATTCCTTTTGTTATTTCCCTCCTTTTTCTTGTCTGTTACTCTTCATATAGGGAGCTTAGAAAGAATGTGTTCGAGTATGTAGTTTGTATTTTGGGGCTAATGCATGCAGCTATCTGCACCCAGTTTTTGGTTGTACAAAGACAGACTCTAGATATCATTATAAAGAAAACTGTTATTGTGGTGAGAATTGCTTGTTTTTTCCTTCATAATGTCAAATCATTTAGTTCCAATTGAATCATTTATCCCAATATGCATTATATTTGGATACTGCTTTTATGTTGCTAAGGTAATTATACTTCCGTTTTTCTGAAGGGGGAAAAAAAGTAAGGACTGTTCCGCAAGATATTATAAGAGATTAATTTTAGGTGTAATCTAGTCAAATGAAATATTAACATACAACTAAAATTATAGAACTACTGGGATGGTGCTCGTAAATATTTTTCGTTTTTATCAAATTTAACGGCCACTTAATCAATATTTGAAAGTTACCAACTGGTCGCTTCAAGTGATAAATGTAAACAAACTTTTCTATCAGCTTTTCTCTGAATGTTTACACTTTACACAGTAAACTGGGTGAATCAATATTTGAAAGTTACCAACTGGCCTATTTTATTTTCCAATCCTCCATTAGAGCATGCCTAATAAATTCTCCATTTTATTAATGTGTTTTTTTTTAGTCCAAAATTTTTTCAATCATATTCTCCAATTTTAGGTGTAATCTCCTATTTTCTATTCTATGAATGTTCCATATTCTAGTAGCTCTTCTATACCGAAAATCATAAACGTCATTTTATTGCTAAAATTTTGAATTTGTCTTGCTATGATATGTTGCATTCATCAAGTTGGATTGGTGAAAAAGGGTCCATCTATTAATATCATGAGTTTTATGGTTTAGGGGAAAAAGCACA
This sequence comes from Fallopia convolvulus, assembly GCA_964016875.1. Lineage (NCBI taxonomy): Eukaryota > Viridiplantae > Streptophyta > Magnoliopsida > Caryophyllales > Polygonaceae > Fallopia > Fallopia convolvulus. Next base: position 21,997,338 of record OZ024733.1, read on the forward strand.
AAGTTGCTATAGTGATCTTTATCATGTAAATTTGGAACATAACAGAGATTAAGGATTCAAGGTTATCGGAATCACAATCCGATCCTAAGATTCTAACGATCCCGCATTTAATAACTGGTGAAACGATCTTAAAATAATTTAGAATACAATCTTGATTCGATCTCAATTTTACAACGATTTTAACGATTCTATAAACCGATCCTACCACCAGCCCCTCCCTGCAACCCTAGCCAAAACAGAACACACCCCATGCACCCGCAACTCCCTCCCTCTCTATGCCGACCCTACTGTACACAATCGGCGACCATTGGCCTCGCCATTGCAACTCCACCACAAGATTGCCAACCCAGAATCGCACGCCGCTAGCACAGGGCCACCGACCCGACCTAGACGAGTTGTCTACTCCCACGTCCCCACAACCCCATCCCCACCCGAAGCCTAGCCCAATCTGACCTCTTCACGGCAAGTTCAGCACCAGCCAATTCCCCCTCTAGCCAGCGTTCCACCGTCCTTCCTTACATCAACCGCGATCGGTAACTTCGTTCTCTGATTTACAGCTCTATCCAATTTTGGTTTGTAGATTTGAACACTCTCGGTGCTTTCGCAAGTTGTCAGTTGGTTTGTTTTAAGTTTGCTTCCTTGTTTCCTTTTCTTGGTTTGTAGTTTTTGCACACTCCCGGTGCTTCCGTTTGTTGCAAGCTAGTTTGTTTGTTTTTTTGCTTCCTTGTTTTCTTTTTCTTTGGTTCTTAGGTGGCTAGTGGTTGTGTGCTTTGTTCACCTTGTGCTACCTTTTGTTGTGGTTGCTCTTGTAGTAGTTTAAGCTAGAGTTGGTCGTTTTAGTGGTTTGCTCCTTTTCTTGTGGTTGCTTTGTGCTCTGCTTCTGTGGCTTTACCTTCTTGTGGTTCTACTTGTTTAGCTCTGTGTGTTTGGCTTTTCTTCTAGTCTTTTGCATGTCTGTGCTTCTATGTGTGTCGTGTGAGTTTTGCAGGTACCGTCTGTTCTGGAGAACTTTGGATAAAGGATGGATGGACCGACAAGGAGGGTTGTTTCGTGTAGTCAGATGACAAGTTTGAGGATAGGGTCTTGGAATGTGGGTACGCTGACTAGGAAATCCTTTGAATTGGTCAGCATCCTACATCACTATAGAGTAGAGATTGCATGCATTCAGGATACAAAGTGGAAGGGTATGAAGGCTCGGGAGATCGACGGTTGGAAGTTGTGGTATTTAGGTGCACCTAGTGGTAAAAATGAGGTGGGGATCTTAGTTGACATAAAGCTGAGGGACCAAGTGGTGCAGGTGGAATGAACGAGCGATCTCTTGATGTTGTTAAAGATCACTTTGGGGGAGAAGATCCTGAACTTTATTAGTGCTTACACCCCACATGGAGGGCCGAGTTCCAAAGAGAAGAGATAGTTCTGGGAAGACTTGGATAGCTTGAAGAGGAGTGTGCCACATACAGAGCAGTTGTTGATTGGTGGAGACTTCAATGGGCACGTTGGAAAGGTCAGAGATGGGTACGAGGAGGTCCATGGAGGTTGGGGATCGGAGACAAGAACGAGGGTGGCAGAGCCTTGTTAGATTTTGCAGCAGCTTTTGGTTGTTTGGTTGTCAACTCATGGTTTAGAAAGAGGGAAGATCATTTGATCACTTTCCAGAGTATAATGGGAAGAACGCATATAGACTTCTTCCTTGCTATGAAGGAGAATAGGGGAAGCTGCAACGACTGCAAGGTTATTCAATTTGAAAACTTATCGACGCAACACATGTTGCTGGTCCTGGATTTCAGGTGGCCTTGCAAAAAGAGGAAGACAAACACAGTATCACAACCGAGGATCAGATGGTGACGCCTTTCAGAATCCAATGGGCAGATGCTATTCTTAAAACATTAAAAATCTATTATGAACATTAATTTCCTATTCTTAAATTAATAATTTCACCCCTTGGATCAACTATTATGAACATTAAAAATCTTTTATTTAAGGTGATAATCTTACAATTATTAATATGGACAGCTTTGGTAAATAACTGAAAATAATGGGCAAATTAGAGGCATAACCTTGAAAGAAAATAAATTAGTCGTATGATCAATTTGGTCGGCACCTCTGCACGTATTGCTAAGTGTCATCTATAACATTGGTTATGATGATAATAAGCAATTGTCACCAACAAAATTAGTAATAACAATTGACAATTATCAATAAAAGTACGAGTGTCATCAACTAGATATTCATACTTGTTGATATATTCAACTAGATATTATCATATTGAACTAGATATTCGAGTAGGAATATTAGTATTCAAAAAAGTAAAAATATCATTAATTAGTTGTGATATTCAGTTGGAATTTTTGGGAGTAAACTTATTCCTTCACATTTCAAATTAATTTCATCTTTGCAAAACATTAAATGGTTCAAACTAAAAATGCAAATCAAAGATGTGCTTTCTAACGATTTAGCATCATCTTTGGGGTTTTGCCCCAATTGCACTAAAAAAGTAGCAAATCTCAATCCCTAAATCTACAACCTTTGTCACTAAACCAAAACCATGTAAGCGCCACCTTCCTTCCAAAGTTCTAAAATTAATGTCTCGCCTCTAATCCTCACTCTACATCTTACAAACATATTTTGAACCCTTATCACTCTCTCCATTTTGCACATAACCTATCACAATAGCAATCCAAGCCACCACATCTATCACAATCATTCATCAAACACTTGAGCTGCAACCTCAACACGACCACATTTTTCTCAAATCCAATTGTTGATGCAAGCCATATTGAAACAAAAAAAAAAGAAACAATCACACACATACTTAATTTAGATGCAAATATAGCCAAAATGCATATCAAAACAAAACAAAGAAATAAAACTTCCATGGGGCAAACCCTAGTACGAAGCAATAAGCTAATTATCTCAAGACACAAAAGGACTAAACTAGATCCAACAATGGAAATGAAGTAGATTGATCAAACTTAATCAGCCTAGAACACCATATCGAAGAACAATACTAACCAAAAAAACGCAAAGTAAAAGTCTACACAAGAGAAGAGAAAACAAAAGAAATAGTCAATGATCAACTTTATACTCAAAATTAAATGTATTGGAATAGAAAAGAGGGAGAAATTACGAGGATCGGTCTAGAACATGTAAAGGAGATCGATGCACCAAAAATTGCAAAAGTTTTGCATAACACTTTTAAACCAATTGCATACTACCAAATAAAAAGTTTTTGAGAGATCTACATTAAAGTCCTAGCCAGGGTTTTCAATTAATGAAAAAACATTTTCCTTTTCTAAATTGCTTATATTCGTACTAATTTGAATTTTTTACAAGGGTAGATAAAAGGATCAAAATGGGGAGAAACATACTCAAATATGATGAACATAAAAACAGATCCTCAAAATCTCAATCATATTAGCGAGTCTTTCCCAAATTTAGTCCAAGCTCCGATTCCATCTGAATTTTACCTTACATGCCCTATAGATATTGCAATTACTTGACACTCCTAAATGGTTGGGTATATAAATCCTTGGATAACATGAACTCATGAAGTGACGACCCTATATTCGTATTTGGTAATGTAAGAGCATCTCCATAAGATTTTCCACTTGCCACGACAAAATCTCAATCATATTAGCGAGTCTTTCCCAAATTTGGGGAATTGTCCATTTACTTCTTTTTTTTAACATGATCGACGAGGCTACGACTTTTTGCACACATTTTTTGAGCTTTTTACACCATGCTATATAAACGCGTACTATTTTCACGCTTTATAAACGCGTAACCTAAAATTTTAAAAAATAATAGATTTTACACTTATTTTGAATTTTTTGCGTAATATGTGTAGGGATATCACGCCTTGTAACGGCGTAATATTTGCCATGTGAAAAGACCAGCCCAAAAAGAAATTGGGCCGTTAAAATCGTCAGCCCATGTGCTAAACTCAAGCCATGTGAAGGCGTGATATCAAGCCATGTGAAGGCGTTAAATTAGGGCAAAATGGGCCGGCCCAATTGGAAAATCACGCCGTCTTATGGCGTGAAACTAGGGTTTTGAGACGCGTGAAATAACGTTTTAATACGCCGTCACTTCGTCTCCCTCGCCATTTTCACGAAACCAGATTTGAGAAATGTCAAAACCCTAAAAAATGGGTAAAATTGGTGGAGCCGGTGGGTATCCCACCAGATCGGTGCAAGGTAGGATTCCGAGCGGCCCGAGTGATGCATGGTCGACGGACGGCCCGAGGGATGCAAGGCAGGCTGCAGCGGTGACGAGCGAACCCATTCCACCGCCTGCAGCGCCCACCACTACAGCCTCAAACGCCGACGCCCTTCCTCCAGCGAGCGTCGACCTTCCTATTCCTGGGCAGGGTGCGGGTCTCGGGAGGGCGAGGGGTCCTGGGCGGGCGAGGGGTCCTGGGCGTGCGAGGGGTACCGGGAGGGCGAGGGGTCTCGGCAGGGCGAGCGGAGCTGGGCGGGCCCAGGCTGGGCGTGGTTCTCCTGCAACGGCGACGGGTGCAGGATCGTTGGCGGTGGGACCCGTTGGATCCGGACATTCGGGTGTGGGCCCGTCGATTAATCCGACGCCTATTCCGGAACCGTCGAGACTCGGACCGTCGTTATCGGTATGTTTTCTATTTTATTATTTGAGATTGTATTATTATTTGTTTATTTTATATATTAGTAATTATTAGAAATTGTATTAGAAAGTGTTATTATTTTTTGTATTATTAATAGGAATTGTAAAAATGAAAATTTAGGGAATGTATCTGATTGATATTAATTAGAGCAATTTTTAATTTAGTATTAGAAATTATTAACAATTATTAGAAATAGTAGGGTAAAATTTAGTATTAGAATTTAGGGATAGAATGGTAATAGTATTAAAAATTTAAGGAATGTACTCGATTGATAATAAAATTGTAGGGAGTGTTTTATTGATAATAAAATACATTGGAATGTATTTGATTGATAACCATTATTAGAAATTGTTATTATATTACCATTCTTAGTGTTATTAATTTGGTTGTTAATAGTTATTTTTTTATGATAATTAGAGCAATTTTAAATTTAGGAATAACATTATTTTGTTTGATAATAATTACATTAAAATATGCAATTTTATACCCGTTCTTTATTCCACGAATATCGTGAAGAATTTACACAAAGTTGGGAGCCTAGCAATTCTTTATTAGTAAATTTATGAATAGTATTATTTGTTATAATTAAATCAATTCTAATGATTATTTATAATAATAATAATAATTTTTTAGAATTTAAAAAATAGTAAATTTAGAAATTGTATTCTTTGTTAAAAATTAAAGCAATTATAAAGAATATTTATAATAATAATTAGCTAGGTTTGAAAAAAAATAGTAAAAGTAATTTCCGTCAATGAAATTAGGCCGTGCAAGCGGCTTTGGCGGCCGAATTGAAGAGGAAGGAGCGCACGTTCGACGCTCGCTCTATCGATAGGGACCTGATGGAGGAGTTTGACGCGATAGTCCAGGAGAGTGCGTCGACTTCCGCTGCTCCGACCGCGGCTGCCGCCCCGGCTCCGACCTCGGCTGCCGCCCCGGCTCCGACCTCGGCTGCCGCCCTGGCTGCGACCTTGGATGCCGCCTCGACTCCGACGGTGGACGTCGCCCCGGCTCCGACCTCGAGTGCCGCCCCGGCTCGAACCTCGGTTGCCGCACCAGCTCACGAGGTTGACGAGGTCCTTGATGCAGCGTCGCAGGCTCAGGTTCCTCCTCGTGGTGCGGAGCCCGAGGATGTCGGAGGTCCTTATGCTCCTCATACAGGCTTTGATGGGGGCCCGAACATTATGGATCTACTTGAGAGCTACAGTACTCATGTCGTGGCAGATATTTGGGATAAGACGAGTGCGGAGTGCGCTCGTGCAGCCCGGGGGCATGATGATGATTCCCGAGAGGTGCAAGTTGATGTATTGGTACGTAAATAATTGTATAATTTAGTATTATTATTTTTGGATTAAATCATATTATGCAATTAAAATATTAGTATTAATTAATTATAAAATTTAGCCGTGTAAGGTGCTGAAAGCTCACACTCGATCGTGCACCCACTACGGAATCTTCGATGACTATATGGATGTTCGCGATGCGGATGATCATAGGCTAGAGGGTTGGTTTGATGTGGCCAAGGAGAGTGGTCTTACGAGTTTAGGTGACGGTAATCTAGTTTGGGGCAACATAGACCACGTTTTGGTGTCGGCATTTGTGGAGCGTTGGCATCCGGAGACCAACTCGTTCCACTTTAGTTGGGGGGAGATCACTATTACCCTCCATGACGTTGTCAAGAACTTATCTCTGCCGATCGACGGTCTTGGTGTGGCGGGTGTGTCGAGTGCCGCCTCACGGACTCAGATGATCTCCGAGGTGTTCGGTATCGACCTGGAGGCCGCACGGACGTTGCGGAGGATTACAGAGAGTATAGATGTGAAGGATATTATTGGACGGTGTGATGCGGCGGGTCAGTGGGTGGATGGCCTATTTCAGGGACTACTCCCTGACGGATCTACGGACCAGTTGGCCGCTATTTATTTGTTCGTTCTCTTGGGGTCCACCCTATTCGTCGACAAATCGACGTATAGGTTGAGAGATTGGATACTCCCATACGTCCGGGACCCGGTTAGCGTGAGTCGTTACGCGTGAGGGGCTGCGGTTCTGGATTATGTGTATCGGAAGTTAGGTGCGGCCTCTCGTGTCAACGCCCAGTCGATCGCTGGTGCGGGCTTACTGATCCAGGTATGTAATCGGTCTCGATTTTCGTTAGACATGGATTTGGCACTACTTCCCTATGTTCGCCGGCCACGCATCACAGGATACGACGGCTCAGGCTGATCCGAGAGCTGCCGCCCGCGAGCATAGGAATAGGGTTGTTAAGGATAGCGAGCGGATCTTGGAGATTCGGCTGATCTTGGATGGTCTTACGGCGGATCGGGTAAATATTTGACTCTTTTTTCCCGTACTTTTGTTTTGAAACATTTTGTGCAAATTTCTAATTAAATTGTAGGTTGTATGAATGCCGTGGGGGCTGTTGGAGCTCAACGGCAAGCATCAGATGACCTTGTATCGCAGCCTACTCGAGTGTGGAGACATCGATGAGGCGTACATGTCGGATCGAGTGGTTCGACAGATGGGATTCGTGCAGGACATCCCGCTCCCTCGCATTGCGCCGACGGCTTTTCATCGGGCGAAGGGGATTAAGAAGTACGAGGTCTCCTTCAGCGAGGATTTCAGATAGTGGCCCCGACGACCCGATCACTTGATCGATCTCCATGGTCGCGTACCGGTGGCTGAGAGATGGGAGGTGGACCCTGACTACCTCGATTGGTTCTTACCTCGCACCCATCCGAGGGTGGACCCGCGGTCAACTACTATGGAGATGTCAGTGCCTCGAGACGTATTTGCCATTGAGGCGAATAGGGTATGTCCTCGTAATTTTTGTAAATTCTTTTTTATTCATTGATATCATTTAATTGCTTTACTTGGTTTAACTTTTTGTAATTTTTTGCAGCGCAACCGATTGGTAGTTGGGGAGATGAGTGAGCATCTTCATCGAGCTGATTTGCGAGATCTCGAGCGCTCTCAGATCGAGCGTTGGATAGCTATCCTGTCCGGCTCCCTTCTAGCTATTGTGGGTCCGCTTCCTCGTGCTTCACAGACCCATCCCGAGCCGGATGAGCCCTCATCCGAGACCTAAGATTTCGTACCTTATTGTGTATTTTGGATATTTTGTAGTTATTTGATTTCGTACTTGGATGTCTACCTTATTGTTTGTTTTGGATTTCGTGCTTGGATATTTTGGATATGAAATTAGATAATTCAAGATGATAATATATTATAAAATATGAAATTACATAAAATAGAGTTCAACTCTTGAATTATTACAACAAATACAACCATCTATCCATATAAGTCTGTGCGACGCCCATATTGACCACGATACGCAGTATATGCCTCCATCCTATCTCTAAATGTCAAGTCCCATCCTTGCACACTCTTGTCATGAACATGACTCCAAAGCAGTGCTACCGGTGGCAAAGGTGCTTTCTCATTCAACCAAACCTGGATTACCAAACAAACAAGTTAGTTATAAATCACATATGATGGTCAAGCAACACTAATTAAATGTGTGCAAACGCAATAATACTTCCTCATTCTTACCGGTATGAAGTGGGTTTGGTTTTGAACGTGTGCAATCGTAAGAACACGTGTTGGGGGTCACGATTTCCTCCAACACTTATCAATGGTAGGCACGTGTGGGGTTGAGACCACCCTAAACATACGAGCTCCACATGGAAATACGTTGCAAACGCCAAACCCATGATGGGCATCTCCATCCAGTGTTCGTATGAACAAGGGCTTCCAATATAGCTCACTTTTGGGATCAACTCATCTAGTGGGGTGAAAACCGATGCGACTTCATATATTCCTCGATTTCAGACCAACTCGGTCGCTAAATACCTCCTCAATTTATGGTAATCTCCCTCTTCCCAATATAAGACGGATGCAAGGGCCCGGTACCCACAATTCCCATCTGGGAGGACATCTCTAACCCCATCGATGAAAGAGTACATAAAGACGTCAATGGCTCGCACCCCAAAGTGAACTCCCATGTGGATCACGTCCTCTGTCTCTACAGGAACTCTGGCACATCCCTTGGTGCCCGCTTTCTTCTTCCTAGCACGAGGTTTTTCCGTAGGCGTCGTGTCTTCGTTAACATTCAAAACCTTGTCGTTCACCTTTCCCCACTGAGCCATCTTGTGCTCAAGGTATGTTGGATCCCTCTTGGAGTACTTGGTGATGCCCTTAGGCCTTCCTCTATTCGACTTGATTGATGGCTCGACAATATTTGACTCTCTCGGTGATAGCATTTCCTCAAAGTGTGAGTTGATGTTGGACACTTGCTCTCGGCTCAATTCACCCCTGTTTTTTCTTCTAACCATATCACAAAATTTGATGTCTTCAATGGACAAAGGGGTTGTTGCATCTTCCGTAGTGTACACATCGGGAACACCTTCCCATAAAACTTGCCTCCAAAATAGGTGAATCTCACTCAATTCGATGGGCGTGCCTTTGACGATCGCACTCGCGACTCTATGGATGCATGGAATCCCGAAACAATCTCTCCACCAATGATCGTCGCACACTTCTTGGTAGTTACCTTCCACCACATCGAAATACATTGCCAACAAAATCTCAAAACACACCTCAGAAACTCGATGGATCAACGGAGCAAATAGGTACCTAAATGCTGAAATGACGTTGTCCATCTTGTTCGGAATCGTTGTACGTGATTTCTCCAAGTCTTCCCTCACGCACCGGATCTGAGACTCCAAGTGATCGTGAATCTTTAATATCATTGTGTTGAAGCCCAAATTTGACGAATCTAAAGTGTCCTTCACAACCTTGTGCATTCCCTCGACCCTGTCAATGTACAAATTGTGCAAACATGAGAATAAAATAATTTGACGTTTAATATTATGAAATATCTTAAGTTTTATCAATATCATGAGATGAGAATTTTACCTGTTTGTCGTTCTAGTGAAGAAGTGAAGTCGGTTGTCTGTGCAAGCTCTCACTATGTTCTTCTTAAAAGGCCTAACCCAAGTCTTGTCCACGTAGCCAACTAGCCTCGAATGCCATTTCTTCAAGATTTCTGCTCGTTTGGCTTCATAGCTCTCCTCGGTAGTTGACATGAACAATGCCCAACATCGATCTGCAAACGCTTGAGCTGGGCCATCATCTTTCAAGATGTCAAGCGCATATGCTTTTATGTTAGCTCTAATATGCACCCAACATAACAAATGTATCACTTCGTCTTCGGTGAAAACCTCGTGGATTGCATTTATGAGGGGTTGGTCTCGATCCGTCACAATGGCAGATGGCATTTCACCTATCTCCTCATACAATCTCCTCAAATGCCTTAAAACCCATGTAAAATGTGGAGTGTCTTCCTTGGACAAGAATGCAAACCCGATGTTAAACGTCAGGTTCGTACATGTCATGCCAACCATCTCCAACATGAACATGTTGTACCTATAAATTACAATGAACTATAGCGCTTAAAAAAGATTACAACACAAACCTCAAACGGGACAAAACACTAAATTACAACATACTTGTTCGTCTTGTACGTCGCGTCCATAACAACAAGATAAGGAAACTTCTTCATCAAGTGTTGTGACGTCGGGTGGACAAAGAATAGGATATCTAACTCACCAGAAGCCGGGAGAGTTGTTGTCCGAACTCTATAACCCTGGTTTTGCATAAATTGTAGCGTCCACTGACACACCGTCAACTTACCACGGTCTGCCACTAATATTTTTTGCTTGAAGTTCGAAATTTGTTTCCTTGACGTCACATTTTCAAGGTTAGCAGACACCAGCATAGTTGAAATAGCCTTCGGGCTCAAGAATAATCCGGAAGCATTGATGATCATATCTTGTTCCGTCGGGGTCAATCGGCCAGCATATGGATGTCCAAGGAAATTGGTACAAAGCTCATGGTTATGCATGCCGAACTTCACCACCAAAGTCCATTTTCGATTATACCTTGAACGACGCCCAACCAACTTAAACGGGCAGTTGCACTTCCTTGAACCCCCTATCTTCTTTTTCGATCTAGACTTTCCGTAATGCTCGCATCTTAGAATCACACAATTTTCATTTGAGTTTGAAATGAGCAAAATCATCATCCTATCTCGACCTGTTTGCCTAACCCACTTAATCAACTCATCTCTATCATCCCACGATTGTTCCGTGGTAAAATCACTTGTGAAATATGTACCACATGGCTACACATACAAAATTCCATCACATTTTTGTTTCTAAACAATTTCACATAACACTAAACAAATCTATATTATTAATTTAACTACTTAAGATGATATCGAATGGTAAACGGTCATAAACAATTGTAACAACTTCGACAAACAACTTCTAACAATATAATGAATTGTAATAACTTTCTATAGAATTTATTAAATTTTAATTTAAAATAATAATACCGATTTCTAAAACGATTTCAAATATAAACAATTCTACTAGATTATAACAATATCAAACTATTTCCTATTAATTACTCGATTCTAACTATTATAATGAATCGAAATAACTTTCTATATAATTTCTTAAATTTTAATTCTAAATAACAATATCGAATTCTAAATGGTTATATCGAACTCTAAAGCGATTTGAAATATAAACGTACATACCGGTAAAAAATTGCTCGAATCGAACGATTCTTCTTGTTCATCTACTTCTTCTTCATGATATGAGGGATTTTGACCATCTTCTTCTCCACCATAAGACATTGTAAATAATTAAACTTTGGAAAATGATAAAGGTAGAAGAGGAAGATTGAGAAGAGATGTGTATGAAATAATGTGGAAAAGAGGGCTTATATAGGGATAAATTCGACCGTTACTCCAACGGTCAATTTTTTTACGCCATACAATAGCGTGATATTTATAGCCGTTGAAATAATATCAAATGGGCCAGAAATGGGTATGCTAGACTGGGCCAACCCAATACCAGATCTTAAGCCACGGTATGGCGTGAGATCATGCCATACCGTGGCTTAAGATTTGGTATTGGGCTGGACCAGTCTGGCATACCCATTTCTGGCCGGCAGAATACATATACGGCCCCCTGACCTTTGACTAAATGGTCACTTTGACACCCCACCTTTGAAAATGTTCGATTGAGTTCCTAAACTTGCACATTGTGACCTATTGAACACCTCTTCTTTAACATTAAGACCTATTGAATACCTGTTCGCTGATGTGGCAATTTACGTGTATTTCACTCTCTGTTTAGAGCGAGTGGGAGAATGAATGATGATAATTTGGCCTTGACTTATCCTACTTGGCAAAATTTTAGTTATTTTTTTTCTTTTTTCCTATTTTTTATTCTCTTATTTTCTTTCATCTTTCTTTTTTTTCTCCTTCCTGGTACTTTCAGATCTGAGGCTGAGGCAAATTAAAAAAAGAAAAGGAAAAAAGAACTCTTTCGACTTTTGTAAAGAACTGAGGCAAAATTTTAACTCAATGCTCCATTTGTCTTTTTTCCTATTTTCAGATCTGAAGAATTCTTTTGTCCCGAGTTCGTCGTGCCGACGGTGAAGCTCTTTTGTCCCGAGTCCGGCTTGCCGGTCAGTGGAGAAGAATCCGACGGTGAAGAAAAAGAACGATGATGCGTTGAGTTTGTAAATTTTTTTTGCATAGATCTACAATTTTTTTGCGCAAATTTACAAACGTATTGCATAGATCTATAAAAGTTTTGCATAGATCTACAAATCTTTTACATAGATCTACAAAAAATTTGCTCAAATCTACAAATAAAAACAAGGGTTGAAGCCATGGAAAAGTGCACGAATTGCACAGATCTGAGGTGGACGAGGTCGGGAGTTGTCGGGAGTTGTGAGATTGCAAGGACCTCTCTTGTTGCTCCAGAATAAGCCATGGAAAAGATGTTAATGTAGGAGAAGCCATTGTTGCTCCTCTCTTGTTCTTGTTGTTCGTGAAGATGGAAGAGAAAATGGATGAGTGGGCCATGTCTTCTAAGGAAGAAGGAAGACTTAAAACTTTTTTTTCTTTTTTATTATTAAGCCTTTTTTTAAACTTTTTTTAGAAAATAAATATGAGTTGGCATTTAATGGGGTTATTATTACTGATGTGGCACCTGACGTGGCGCGCGTGCTGTGTACGCCATTTTTTTTGGTCGAACAGGTGTTTAATAGGTCAAAATGTACAAGTTTAGGTACCCAATCGAACATTTTCAAAGGTGTAGTGTCAAAGTGACCATTTGGTCAAAGGTCAGGGGGCCGTATATGTATTCTGCCATTTCTGGCCAGGTATGCCAAATCTTAAGCCACGGCATGGCGTGATATCACGCCATACCGTGGCTTAAGATCTGGTATTGGGCTGGCCCAATCTGGCCAACCCATTGTTGGCCCAGGTATATTTACCACGTTGTGGTACGCTGTGATATTACGGCTTCACAAAACGTAGCATTACGCAATTTTTCCAGCTACATTGAAAATAAGTCTTAAGCTTAATATTTTATTATTTTTATAGGTTATGTGTTTATAACGCGTGAAATTATTACGCTTTTATATAGCGTGGTGCAAATAGCAAAAATCCGGTGCGATCGATAATGTGGGTTGCGAGTCGAAACAAAAAGCAAAACAACAATCTCCAAACCGAAGCCGAGAGAGCCACATACCACAAGCAGTGAAGCATGGCTCCTCTGGCTCTCAGGCTATCACACATGCCCCGATCAATTCACCGCCAAAACTCGCCATTTTCATCCTCTTTCACCCAAAATTCCGCCGTTTTGAAGGGCCTACGACATGGCACCGCAACGGTACGAGTCAAAACGGCGACGTCTTACACGAAGTCGGCTTTGTCGACGGGCCAATACCCCAAAGTGGGCGCCCGATCAACCGGCCCGATTCCCGCTTCGGAGCTCCTGGAGGTCATCCAAAAAGCTTCCAATGCTGGCGCTGAGGTCTCCTCCCCTCTTACACAGCTGTTGTTTTGGGTGATTTTGGACTTGTCTTTTTGTTTTCTTATGTTCCGATGAGAAAGGGGTTTGCAATTGCTTCCAACTGTATGATTTCAATCTGTTGTAATTGAGGGTTTTGGCGCTTTGGATTGGATTATGTATCTCCTTTAAATACCCCTATAACCAACCGGAATGCTTAATTTGGGAGTTACAAGTCCGTCCTTATGGAACCAAATGAAAAATAACAAAAACCAGGTGATTTGATTAGAAAATAATCTAGCATTAGATTCAGTTATTCACAATCCAAACACTCAAAAAGTGTGTAAAAATCTTTTGGGTATGTTTGAATAGGTTCTTCGGTCAGTGATCATTATGCCATTTGAGTGAGTCTATGAGTGAGCGAGCTTCCATTTCTTTTTAGGATTTTATTTGGATACCAGGTTCTTTGTTTCAGGTTGTGATGGATGCAGTTAACAAGCCTCGAAACATCACGTATAAAGGACTCACAGACCTGGTCACTGAGTAATGCATCCTTTCCTTTTTCTTTCTACTCAGCTTCTACTTGTAATGGTGCTTGTAATTTTGTTCTAGAAGTAAAGTAGGAGGAGAATAGTGAATTGTATGTTTTTCTAAGTGTTGGATTTTGCCAATAAAGATGCTTCACATCTAGAGGAGAATTTGCACTTGAATGGGCATCCCATGGAGCATGTACTTTATAGTTTATAGTTCCTGTTATGGTATTTTAACTTAAGGATGATTAATACTTTAGGGAAATTATACTCATTTAATTTTTAGAGCAGCTGATTGAAACACATATAATTCTAGTTTTTCAGGTTCCCCCACCTCTATATATGTTTACTAGGATATTCTTGTTTCTCCTGTGCTTTCAACAATAGTCTTTCAGCATAATTTGTGTCACTTTCTTGCAGCACAGATAAAAAGAGTGAGTCAACTATTCTTCAAGTAGTGAAGAAGAATTTTAAGGACCACCTTATTCTTGGTGAAGAGGGAGGAATTATTGGAGAAACTTCTTCTGATTATCTTTGGTGCATTGATCCTTTAGGTATCCTTCTTGTATATCATCTGCTTTGGCCTAGCTCTGTAATACTCCATTACATTTGTATTTAATACATAGTGTTTAAGTTGAGCTACATTAACAATTTCTTCTTGTGCAGATGGCACCACAAATTTTGCCCATGGTTATCCTTGCTTTTCTGTTTGCATTGGAGTTCTATATCAAGGAAGACCAGCTGCATCTGCAGTGGTAATTTTATGTACTTCAGTTACCTCACTGAATAATTCATTCATTCATAGCATATTGTGCTTTCAAATTGATTTTACATGTCTCCTTAAAAGTGATTTTTTGCAATTAAGTTGCAAACTTTGTGTAATTATATTATTCACTCTCCAACTAGTTGACTCGTTTTTTGTGCATTTTTGTAAAACTATGAAGTCTATGTGAATGTATATCATTTGCAGGTGGAATTTGTTGGAGGCCCTATGTGTTGGAATACTCGCACTTTTACAGCAACTGCTGGTACAAACAATTGTCTGAAAAAACTAGATTTATCTTATATGTACACCAATTCTGATATCTAAATTAAATATTTAGGAGGGGGAGCTTTTTGTAACGCGCAAAAGATTCACGTGAGCGATACTGATGCAGTAAGTTGCGATTGCATAGCTTTTGTTTTGATTTTCTTAGTCTTGATGTCTTTGTGGAGTATTTTGTGGGCTGTAGATGATGAGAAGATACCAAAATTGGAAATCTGTTGCTTTTCTCTTGCAGGTAGAGCGTTCTCTTCTGGTGACAGGCTTTGGATACGAGCATGATGATGCATGGTCTACCAATATTGAGTTATTCAAGCACTTTACAGATGTTAGCAGGGTATACTTACTAATTGTTTTTTAATCATATATATAAAAAGTATACAGCTACAGTAACTGACCAGTTGGCTTGTGATCTGAAATCTTATGCTGAATTTGTGTATAGGGTGTGAGGAGGCTTGGTTCTGCAGCAGCAGATATGTGCCACGTGGCATTAGGAATTGTTGAAGGGTACTGGGAATACCGTCTGAAGCCATGGGATATGGCCGCTGGTGTTTTGGTAATCAGTCTTCCTGTTTTCTTCTTTCACTGTTTTTCTTATGGTCATAAGTTTGTTAGAAGCATATTGTTGTTTGATATGTATTTAGTGGGAAGTTGGTGCTATTCTTGTCTTGACATGACAAGCTTTATGTGTCCGGCCTTTTGCAGATAGTTGAAGAGGCTGGTGGAGCTGTTACAAGAATGGATGGGGAAAAGTTTTGTGTATTTGATAGGTCCGTTATTGTCTCTAATGGGATACTTCATGAGAAGGTTAGTCGCGTCACTTTCTTTCTCGTTTTTAAAAATGATATTATTTCGGAAAACAAAGTTTCATCGACTTGTTTTCATAGCATTCGGAAAACAACACTATGATTTGACTTGGTTGCATTTTGTGTTCATTAGCTTGCATATTAAAATTGATCTTATCCCTCCCATTCCATTTCCCCAACCGGACAACCTTTAACTTAAGAGCTTAGATGCTGGCACATCAAAGATATTGATTTTATGAAATTTTTTGCCTCAAGGAATTCTCAGCTGAATGTAATTTGTAATGTTTTGGTAAATGGTATCTTCTAGCTGATGATTTTACTCCAACTGCGCAGCTTCTGGAGAAGATTGCACCTGCAACAGAGAATTTGAAGGGGAAAGGAATCGATTTCTCGTTGTGGTACAAGCCTGAGGACTACAAGACTGACCTCTGAATCCAGAAAAAAAAAAAGGCAGTTGATTGTATTAATGCTTCTACAATGCATTTTACTGTATGATCCTAAATTTAATGCTTCCGTACTCTGAATAAATAACTCTAGGACTCAAACAAACATCTTTGCTCTTATGATATTCTTACTAATTACTACTCCCTTCGTCCCATAATGTTTGTCCATCTTTCCATTTCGGTTGTCCCAATAAGTTTGTCCATCTTTCAAACTTTCCATTTATATCATACTTTTTTTACCATATTACCCTTATTCAATCTTATATATTACCCCCATTATCCACCTTTCCCATCAACTTTATTACTTTTTTCTATAAAATTACAAAATTACCCTCATCCAATCTTATATATTACCCCCAATTATCCACCTTTCCCATCAACTTTATTACTTTTTTCTATAAAATTACAAAATTACCCTCATCCAATCTTATATATTACCCTCAATTATCCACCTTTTCCTTCAACTTTATTACTTTTTAAACTTTTTATACCCTAATTTATTCAACTTTTCAACTTTGTATTAATTACCGTGCCAATTGTACTTTATGGACAAACAATTTGGGACGGAGGGAGTAGCATATTACATTGCATCAGTACAAATGCAGCAATTTTTTTTTAAATTTAACCGTAAAGTGCAGCACAACTAGCAGCAGCATTGGTAGTGTCGTCTAAACTTCGAGGAGGATCGGCCATTAGTAATCACTGTATCAGGCAAAAAATAGCTGCTGCCCATATCTATAGCTCAAATGTGCCAGCCGTTAGCACGCCAATATTTTCTAGCATTTTCTTTCCCACGAGCAACTTTGATTTTCAAAAAAAGCCTATATGCCTCCTGTACTTTCTTTGCGGCCATCAGCTTGTGATTTAGTTTACTACATATAATCCTGTTTGGGCAAAAACCCTTTTCCAAAGCCTCCACCATGACAAGCACTGCACTCTCAAGCTGACCATTGTTACAAAGACCATTGATGATGAACTCATAAACTTCTGCATCAGAAGAACAACCACTCTCTTGCATCTCACGCCACAACTTTAGAAGCATTCCACATTTACCAAATCTTGAAAGCCTAGCAAGCAAAATCTTATAAGCCTTGAACGAGATTCTGCATCCAATTTGTCTAGCACCTTTGTAGATCACCATGGCAGCATGGGGTGGGCCATAGCTGCACATAGTTTCAATGAAACAAGTTATTGTCCCAGTGGTTGGAACAATTTGTCTATTACACATTTCCTCAAACAGTTCAAGTGCATCAGCTACATTTCGACCTTTCAGAAAGGTTCCAATCAAGATTGTATAGGAATTGACATTTGGAAGACAATCACTGCTCAGCATTTGCTCATAATACTTCATGCATTCTCCAAAATCTCTCACCAAAATATAATTTGATATCATTGCATTATAAACACATGTATCGGGTAAACAATCACGATCTTTCATTTTTCCAAAAATCCGAACAGCATCATCAATCTGGCCTACTTTGCCAAAACCTTTAATGAGGTAACTATAAGTCAAGCTATCTGGATCAAACCCATGATCAACCATTGCCTCCAAAGTAGCCTCCATTTTATCCACCCTGCCTAAATTAGACCAACCACCAATGATCACATTATATGTCATAATATCAAATTCAACAATCCCCTTCATCGAATTCAGCAGTGAATTTGCAGTCCCAACATAAGATCTCAGGCACAAACACTGCAAAAGCACATTAAAGAAGCAAGTTTCACATTTCAATCCAAACTCCTCCAGATTCCTAAATATATGAACAGCTTTGGAGACTTGTCGAGCCCTAACAAAGCTATCCATTACAATCATAAGCGTTTCACAGGTAGGAGAAATCCCTTGATCACACATGTTATGCAACTGCTCTACCATCAATTTAAAGAACTTTCTCCTCCCCAAAGCCTTCAAAATCACATGGTATGTGCCGACATCAGCTGGGACGGTGGGGTGCTTAATTGCCCAATCGAAGAACATAACCATCGAATCACCGCCTAAATTGCCCCTGTCCACAACCTTGGAAACGACATCAAGAGTTAAATCTATGTCAGTAGTCATGGCACTCGTTAAAGCTTTTTCTGTTGCAGTTTTCCCATTGAACTTTTGAAGGAATACTCCTCGCAACTTATCTTCAGTAGACAAGAATCCATCGTGAGCCACATTGATTAGTGATTTGTTCTGGTTCTTGGGGGGAGTGGGGATATAGGGAGTATAAATTTTGTCACTTCCATGGCGAATTGGCAATAGGTCAGAGAGTTCATTCAAAACTCTAAACTCATCGGTACTGCTAGTGACAGGTTTTGACTCGTCTAGAGTTGAAAGTGGGGATATGGAAAATGGAGGAGAAGGTAGTAAGTCATAACATCTAGCTCGTTTAAGGCAGGATAAAACTCGAGACAAAGATAATGGTCGTAAAGAGGACGCCATTGTAGTTTGCTGAAGCTCGGAACATGAACAAAGCCAGATTGTGAAGAGAACGCCGTTTTTGAAGCCAGATTGTGATGCAAAACTAGAGATTAATGCGCATATCCCTCAGGTACTCAAATAATAGATATGAATTCAATCGAATTGCCTAAAAACAGACTTGAAACTGCATACGCAAGAAGAGATAGGTTAAATTACACAAAAGTTTGCTTATTATACGCAAGAGAATCGAGTAATGGTTTGCAATTAGGAAGCGTAATACCTGGGCAAGTGAGTGAAGTCGGTTTGATTCATGTACTCAAACAGTGGCGGAGTCAGGTGGGGGCGCGGGGGGCGGCCGCCGCCCCCACCAGCGGCCGGGAGTTCTCAGCCAGCGTCACAAATTTAATGAAAATTTGGATCCTTCTCAATTGAGAAATAAGAGCCACAGTTGACATAAAAACATTAAAAACAAATTTCAATTGAGAAAGACATGTTCAAACCGATCAATTTTGGAGACGAATTTGTAGACCTGGGCGAGGCAGAGAAGATAAGCCGGCAATGAAGGATTCCTTCTCCCGAGTCCGTCGTTCCGTCCTGATTCTCAGGTCAATCAACTTTCCTAAAACAAATAAACAAGTCAGTTGAATGAACTTGGGCCTGTTTACAGACAGGCCCGCTGTACAAATAAAAAAGAAAAGGAGCAAGCTTGTAATCGGCCCGCTAGATAAATTAGTAAGGTTAATGTTTAACGTTTGTGTTCTTACGGGTGGTTTGCATCAATTTTTAATTGGGTAAATTATGTCATTGGTCCCTAAATTTTTAAACTTATTCCTTATTAGTCCCTAAACTAAAAAAATATTCTAAATTGGTCCTTTAACTATCAGATTTTTTATCCCACCCATCCTTCCGTTAATTATACCGCAAAACTCAGTTAATATGCTAATATGGCAGATGAGTTGTCAATTTATTTTTAAAGAGAATAAAATAAATTAGGGTTAAAACAAAAGTAATAGATTACGCTACAAGCCTAAACATTTAACCTACAAGATTAAGCAGGCTGCCACCAAAATCCCCATTACTCTTGATATTGTGAGGATGAAGAAACTTCCAATTGTCATGAAATGGAGCGAGCGAGACACCCTATGGAATCAAGCACAAAACGGTGAATGTGTAATTATTGTATTGTAATTATTTCAGCCAATAATCAATACATGAATTAGTCTTGAACAACACATAAATAAGCCAAAAATCGGCCAGATTTCAGCTGAAAAATAGCCAAATATTTCAGCCAATAACCAACACATGAATTAGCCATAAATCAGCACATAAATAAGCCAAAAATCAGCTGAAAACCAACACATATTTCAATCAGAAATCAGCCAGATTTAACTCAACAACAACATACCAAATTTAACCAGCATATGAATAAGAAGTTCGAATTTCACATGACATTAGCATACCAAATTTAACTCAACAACATATATAATTTAACATTTTTTAACTTTGCTCCTTCTATAAGATCAAAAGTTTAAAACACTAAACTTCACTCATTAATATGTAGCAAGTGAACGAGCAACTAAAGAACACAAAAGGCCAGAAAGAAGAAGAGAAACTGAAATTTCTTTTGCATTCCTCCATATTTAAGCATCAATCACATGCTTCATTCGACACTAACATGATTGACAAACAATACCGAGTCACTAACGCAGGTGGAGTTAGAAAATTGGTGGGAACTGAGAAGAAGAGAACGTAGGTGGAGCCGTGGATGTAGGAAATTAATTGGACGCAGACCTGTACAGACAAATGCCAACTCCTCTGCCATGCCAGCATATTAACGGAGGTCTCACGATATAATTAACAGAAAGACGGATGGGGTAAACATTTTGATAATTAAAGGACCAATTTAAAACAATGTTTAGTTTAGGGACTAATAAGGAAAAAGTTTGAAAGTTTAGGGATCAATAACGTAATTTATCCATTTTTAATTATACAGGTGGTTAACTGCAATATGAGCCCTTTTACGGATGTTTTCGGTAATTGAGCCAACTAATTAACCATTTATAATGTAGGCTAAAAATATTTAGGCCCAAGTTGATTCATTTGTCTATAAACAGGTCCAAGTTCGTTCAACTGTATTTTTTTATTCAGCGGGCCGGTCTGTGAACAGGCCCAAGTTCATTCAACTGGTAAACAAACAGCCCTAGGAAAGAACCACCACAACCAGAGAGAGAATCAGGACGGAACGACGAACTCGGGAGAAAGAATTCGAATTCTTCACCGCCGGCATCTTCTCTGCCTCGCCAAAGTCTACAAATTCGTCTCCAAAATTGATCGGTTTGAACATGTCTTTCTCAATTGAATTAGTTTTTAATGTTTTTATGTCAGTCAACTGTGGCTCTTACTCCGCCGCCACTGCATTTCTGGCTAACCTAGATTATTGCTAGATCAATGAACTTTTATCAATTCGATTGACCAGAGAAATACTTAGTTCTCAAGTTTGGTACTTGCTGAGTTCATTGTTACCATATGCATCTGATCTAGAGGGAAATTTTATAAATCAGGTGTTAGTGTTACCTTGGTTAGTTTGTGCTTGGAGATTTTCATGTTGGGAGACAGCATTTAAGGGTTACTGGGGATCCACCGTCTGTTGAAAATGTCAAGGCTGGAGGAATTTATGCTTATCCTGTCTTAGAAGAGATGGACTGTCAAATCTTTTCCATGATAAGGGCAATTAAGTTATGGGAAATTATTCTGATGCCTGTTTTGTGCTCTTGTATTGGATAAAATTGCCCGCAGGATGTGCAAGTGTTAGTACTGTAGGGATATTATAATCTGCAATGGGAAATTTCACCCAACTAAAAATTCAAAAATTTCTGTTGATTACTAATTTACCACATAGATTTTGAATGTGTATTGTTTTTGTACTTACTAAAATATGTTTCAATAAGTTTATACTCCCTCCGTCCCAAAATAAATGGGGTTTTAGCTCAAATCTCTTGTCCCATAATATGGAGTTTTGAGTTTTTGTATGCTTGTCTTTCTTGGTAATTGTCATTCTAACCAATTCTCTCCAATAGAAATGAGGATAGTACAATTTTCAAGTAAATAAAATTTACTTTTTAAGTAAAAAGAGGGATAATTATTTGATTTAAAACAAGAGTAAAGTTTTTCTTAATATGTGTTAAAACCCCATCTATATTGGGGCGGAGGGAGTATAAAATATGTTTCTCCCACACTTTACTAGCCAATAGCCAAGCTTCTTGAAAGATACAGAAATAGAATTCTTGCAATTTGACATATTTGTTTCATTGCAGAGCGGAATAGAGTGATGGGGAGGAGGATATTAAATGATGCTTTGAGGACGATTGTCAATGCAGAGAGGAGAAACAAAGCTACAGCAGAACTACAACCAATTTCCACTGTCATGTGCTCTTTTCTCAACATCATGAAGAAACGAGGTAAATTTATTTTTCTTTCTTCGTCTTCTTTTTTTGTGGGGCGTATCCTCTTGCTCATTGGCTTTTATACAGTGCCTTTGAGATGGATTTAAACCCTATACCAATTTTGGCACATTCTAACTAAATTCAGTTATTATTCTCACATAGCTGAACTTCAGTTTTCCTTGGGTCCATCGGGCGCATCCTCCTAACGTGTTTAGGTTATTGGTGCCCCCATCTTGACCCCCAGATCCCGCTTGAGCGGGACTATACTGCGCGACGATGTTGATGTTGATGTTGTTTCTTCCTCTTTTTTGGAAAATCTTTATAGATGTTTGATGTCTGGGCTTAATTTTGTTTGAATGACTAGAATTGC
Source organism: Fallopia convolvulus (assembly GCA_964016875.1). Taxonomy (NCBI): domain Eukaryota; kingdom Viridiplantae; phylum Streptophyta; class Magnoliopsida; order Caryophyllales; family Polygonaceae; genus Fallopia; species Fallopia convolvulus. The sequence continues at coordinate 22,019,891 of OZ024733.1, forward strand.
TCGTCTTTTTTGGTACTTAGTGGTAATTTTTATTTTCTTTCTTTATTTATTTCTGGAAAATCTGTTAAAGCTGTTTGGTTTTTGGACTTAATCTTGTTTCAATGAATAGAAATGCTTGTCTTGTATTGTACTCTGTGGTGAGTCGGGAGCCAGAGACTAATGTCCAGATTTTGGGTGGAATTTGCTTTTGTAGCTGTTGACTGTTATTGCTTTTAGAATTTGAAATGCATTTCTTGATTGGTTTATGTGTGAACTTCCGTTGTATAAATCTGGTCTTCACAAGAGAGGAAAGAAGAAATTTTGAGATTATTCCTAACTAAAATTGTAGGAAACATTCCTCCACTAAAGGTCGAGTCTTTTAATTTTGAGTTTACTATTGAAATGCTTGTAAAAAGAACATCTTTTTGTTTGCATGTATCCTTTTCCAATTATTAACCATACAAGCTGCAACTAAGTTCTCAATAAGCAACTGCTAACCTTGTCTGCATATTCCTGATTAGATTGGGATGCCTTATTCCCTTTGTAAGTTACTTGAAGTCTTTTAGTGTTGGAAATTCATACGCTTATGTTCGTCTTCATTGCAGGATATATTAAAAATTTTGAGGTTCACGACCCACATCGAGTTGGGAAGATTACAGTTCAACTTTCAGGCAGAGTGAATGATTGCAAGGCTCTTACCTACAGGCAGGATCTCAAGGCAAAGGATATTGAAGACTACAGAACAAGAATGCTTCCAACACGTCAGGTATCTACACTTGCAAGACTGATGGAATCTTTTTGATGTCCAAACACTTTGTCCTCGCCAAATAGTAAACTTTTTCTTATTCTTTTTGAAATGCAGTGGGGTTACGTGGTAGTCACAACACCAAACGGCGTGCTGGATCACGAAGAGGCTATCAAGCAGAATGTGGGTGGTCAAGTTTTAGGCTATTTTCACTAAGATAAGCATAGATTATTAAAGAGAGGGGTTAGAATCGCTTCTTAAGACGTCGGAGCTTGGAAATAATTGAAATCATCATTTTGTATGACTACTTGACTAGCCAGCCGCATTTGTTTCTGTAATGTCCTGTAAAAACCCTGTTTGAAACTGCTCTACAAATTGTATCCGCGGTTCTGTTGATGAAGATCTCTTGGGGCCCGTTGAAGTTGAGCTTTACAGTTCTTCACCAAAAGTTTGGCTTCATCTGAAATCTTCAGCCTTTTTCGGGTGGAAGTGGACAAGTTTAATTTTTGCTACGGTGTTATGATTGTTAGAACCCTAAAACTAAAATAAAGGGAGAGAAATCTGAAAAGCAAGCATCTCGCTAATCAGCCAATTTTGAGGAATCTTCACTTGTAATTCATTACATTCATCAAGTCTGAACCATTGCAATCTAATTTCCTCCTTTTATAATAGAGAAATGAAATAACTAACTCCTAAAAATAAATAATAATAAATCAGGTAATGGGTAGCATAATGGAGGAAGTGGCAAAGTGCCTGAAAACTAGGAAGGGGAAGGATAGGAAATCAGGTAAACTAACTAGAAAAAGAAAGATAATAATCATAATTTATAGAAATGATTTCTGGGTTTGTATCAATGCATCCCCTTTGAAAATCAGCTTGTCCTCAATGCGAAATTCCAGCCACTTGGTATACCGAAGCAGAGAGTTTGCATTTCTTGTCCAAACCCAAGCATACACTGCAGTGATAACATAATCCCGTGTTGCAACTGCTCATTCAGCCTTCCAGCATCTAGTTGGCATCATCGATGGGTCTTGCAACTGATGGTGATTATGCTGGAAGAAGGAATCCGATTTTTTTTTTGGGATATTTAATAGGGTAGAGGAATAATAAAGCTTGGTAAAAAGGGTTTGAAGAATCCTCATTCTAATCTGATGCAAGCATCTCACACCAGCCCACTGAGAGCAAGGATCTCACTCACAGGAATTTCGTTGAAGAATCTTCAACCATTTGGATCGAATGGCTCTGATAACAAATGTTAGAACCCTAAAACTAAAATAAAGGGATAGAAATCTGAAAAGCAAGCATCTCGCTAATCAGCCAATTTTGAGGAATCCTCACTTGTAATTCATTACATTCATCAAGTCTGAACAATTGCAATCTAATTTCCTCCTTTTATAATAGAGAAATGAAATAACTAACTCCTAAAAATAAATAATAATAAATCATGTAATGGGTAGCATAATGGAGGAAGTGGCAAAGTGCCTGAAAACTAGGAAGGGGAAGGATAGGAAATCAGGTAAACTAACTAGAAAAAGAAAGATAATAATCATAATTTATAGAAATGATTTATGGGTTTGTATCAATGATTCTCAACTGTCTCGGCAAAATAGACTGAGAAAGAACGTGAGGATTGTGTCTTGCCCTAGATACTCACCAACATTGCTTTTTCTTGTCTTCAACACACACTCACACATGCGTTGTTAGTGTATAATGAGATTATGTTGGATCATTTCATAGCCAAATATATTGGTAAATTTAAACACAATTCAGACTAATCCAAGGTCGACTCAACTCTCTTAACGCAATTCATGGATGTAGAATGTGTTTGGTAAATGTTGGGCTCACGTTGGCACTCACGGACTCAGCGAACATTTCAAAATTTTCTCCGTGATCCCGATCAAAAGGCTTAAACAATAAAGACACTTGCCATCACCACTGAAGCTTCTGATCGGTCTCAGAGCTGAGTTTCGAGAAAGCCCTTGCAAATAGTTTGGCAAATTCTGGTACAAATAATTGCACCACTGAATCAGCTAGTAAAATCTAATTTTAATATTAAGTTCTCCCCTTTGCGGTTGCTGATCATGCTGATGATTCCTTCTATTTTGGGCCTTAGATTTGGAAATGGCGATGAAGAAGAGTGTATAGAGCTTTAAGGAGGTGGAGCTGAAGGGGAAGAGGGTGCTGATGAGGGTGTGAGCTTGAAGCCACTTGTACCAAGACCATTATCTGAGCTCCTTGGAGTTGAGGTTTGTGAATTAGCATCCATGTTGTTTACATGGTCATGTATTTGCAAATTGTAATCTTCTCTGAGTAATTTCTCATAAGGAACTCTCATGAGGCTGAGAATATATATCTGTGGGTTAAAATGGCAAGCGATTGCATTGGAGAGGAAGTTGAAAAAGTCATTTCTCAACTTCCTCAAGGAGGTGTTCTGCTCCTTGAGAATGTCAGATTCTACAAGGAAGAGGAGAAGAATGACCCAGAGAGTTTGCAAAGAATTTGGCTTCTCTTGCAGATGTTTATGTGAATGATGCATTTGGAACAGCACACAGAGCCCTTGCGTGCTTCTACTGAAGGTGTTGCCAAATATTTGAAGCCTTTTGTCGCTGGTTTCCTCATGTAGAAGGTATGATCATACTTTTGTTAGAGTTCATTAGTTTGTCTTGCAAATGTTTTAAACTTTCGCATTCATCCCGAATTTTATCTTAGTACAATGTCAAGTTTACTTTGTTACTTGGTTAGATGTTTAGGAACTTGACTATCTTGTCGGAGCCATAGCAAACCCAAAGAGGCCATTTGCTACAATTGTTGGTGGCTCAAAGGTGTCAAACAAAATTGGTGTGATTGAATCACTGTTGGCAAATGTCGACTTCCTTTTCCTTGGAGGAGGCGTGATATTCACCTTCTACAAAGCCCAAGGATACTGTGTAGGATCATCTCTTGTAGAGGAAGACAAACTTGAACTTGCAACTTCACTCCTGGAGAAGGCCAAGGCTGAAGGGGTTTCCCTACTTCTTCCTACTGATGTTGTTATTGCTGATAAGTTTGCACCTGATGCTGAAAGCTTAATTTACATTAAAACAAGTCCTGTTGGAATGAAACTCTAAAAATCACAACCTTGTTTTTTGGTGTTGGATTTTGATTAAGTTGGCTTTGTATGTTGTGCCAGCTTCTACAATTGCAGAAACTAATGCCGTTAGCATGAAGTATAAAGAGCAAAATTAATTTAGGAACAATCCAACTATTTCAAATCAGACAGCAGCATTTGACATATATCCAATGCTCCTTTGCTATGGTATTTTGGATTCAGCTCGTTTGAGTTCATATGAGCACCAATCAAAGTCCAATTAAGAATACAAATGAAGATATAATCTGTAGCAGCCTCTCACAAAAGATCAGAGATAACAAGACACCACAAATGCAAAACATATCAAGGAAGTTAGTATAAATTCTGGATTTGTGTTTTACAACAAGAGCTATCATCATGCCTGCTAAATAACACAAAACTTCAAAAAGGAAATCCTTTGTTCAAACTCTTTTTGGAAGACATTGCCAATCTTTTGACACCTTTAGCATTCCTGTAAAACTCCATCAACTCCTCACAAACATCTGGAGGGTGGCATTTAATAAATGCCTCTATGAACCGCTTTTCCGCCATCCTCAATGCAGTCAAAATCGCAGGCCCCTTTATCTGAGGAACAAGATCCATTTCAGCAATCTTACAGGCAAGATGCATCCTTGGCTTCAGTGTGGTTTCCAGATTGTAATACAACAGAAATGGATGATCCAGCACAAGCTTGGCCGGTAGCTGAATTGTTCCCACCACAAATGTCATATTCCTCTGCACCTTATCAGTAGAAAGAGTCAACAGCAATGGAGAGCGACCGATTGCTGCAAGAACCTCATCCTCTGAAAATCCGAATTTCTGAAAGTGCGCCAGCTTCTCCCGGACCGTTTCAATTCGTGAAATAGCAATGATGGCTACCACATGCTTGTACAGTTTGGATTCCCTCGAAACTCCAGTCCTGCTAATGTAATCAAACTTCTCTTCGCACAATTTGGAGCGAGGAATCAAAGTGGGGCGGGACAACATCAACGGAATTAGGTCAGATTTGTCGATGCCGACTTGAGCATACATCTCAACAACAGGCGTTACCGTCTTTTGGAAGTCGTAGGTCAAAAGCGAAGGATTTCTAACAATGGCTTTGATTAGCATCTCCCTGGACCCAAAAAAGGCATCCAAGTAATCAAGGCGGTCGTCGAAGTAGGTGTTGACGCGGTAGCCGAGGAAGCGGGGGCGACGATGGATGATGCTGACTAAATCAGAAGGATTTAGCCCTAATCCACGGAGTAATCCGAGCTTGGATTGGAGATTGACGAGGTCGGAATTGCGTAGCTTTGGACGGCGAGTGAAGATTCGGTGGATATCAGCTTCGGTACAACCCCATTGCCTGAAAACATCAGAAGCGTCTTTAGGGGGGGAAAGCTCGGTCGACGCTTCATCTATGGTGGAAAAGGAACGGAATTTTGAGGGAGAGGACGAGGAGGGTAATGTAGCGAGAGGTTTGATGGAGATTAGGATTCGAGTGAGAGCATTACGACAGGGTATCATGAAGTTTAAACCCTAGGGTTTTGGACGGCGGTGGTGGTAGGTTGTGGTGGTGGTTGAGAGGGAGGAGAAGCGAGCTGCGCGGGTGATGGTGTTTTTAGGTTAGACGGTACAGTCAACAACATCTTCCCTAGTCTCCTTATATTTTTTTATTTTTTTTTAAGTAGGAAAAAACTTAACTGAAAAACTAAAAAGATTAAGGTATGAAATCAGCTGCCATCATGAAATATATGTATGATTCGAACGGTCTTAAAAAACTACAAAAGACTATTTGAAATCATCATCTCAATTTATTTGCCAATTCCATAATTTATTTCAAACAATTGTAAATTATGAAAAATTTCATGGGCAAATCGGCTTTACATAGCATAGGGTATATGGGTGCGTTTGACATTACTTATTTGGAGTGCTTATCAGCACAAAAATGCTTATATGCAGAAATAAGCACATAAGCATTGTCGAACGCACATTTCTTACCGATTTTAAGCAAAGTATAAGCACATGCTTATAAGCAAAAAAAAATATTAATCAACACCCCATGCTTATCGATTTAAGCATGTTTATCCCCCAAAAGTGTAAGCACATGGGGCTCACGTCTATTTTTTCCACTCCCCCCAATACCCTTCTTCTACCCCTAATATCTCTCTTCCTTCTTTCTCCCACCAATCCACCATTGACATTTCCATCTTCACCACCTGCATATCTTCTCTACCTTTGTCGATCTTCATTGAACTCCTTCATTCAATTGAAAATTTTCTCCCACTATTGAACTTGTCCCACTTCTCAATTGAATTTTTTTCCAAATGTCTTTAGGTTGTGGTTTGTATTTCTCAATTGAGAAAGATAAAAAAAAAAATTATTCACTGCCGGACCACACGACGGACGGAAAGACGAACTCGGGAGACTGAATTCTTTACTGCCGGTGCCACCTTTTCTTCCTTGCCAAGTCAAAGTCTACAATTTGCTCTCATAAGCAGGCCCAAGTTCATCCAACTGATAAACAACCCAAGGAAGGTGTGAACCAGAGAGAGAATTCAGACGAAATGACAGACTCATGAATCGGGAGAAAGAACATCGCCCACATAGAGAGAATCCGGACCGAACGACGGACTGGACGAAACGACGACGACGGACTCGGGAGAAAGAATCAGGACGGACGTCGGACTCGGGAGAAAGAAATCTTCACCGTCGGAGCTTGCCTTCTCTGTCTCGTCAATTCATTGATAAACAGCCCTAGGAGAAGAAGAACCAGGGAGAGAATCCAAACAGAATATGACTCGGGAGAAAGAATTTCACCAAAGGCCCAAATTTATACAGCCCCAAGTTCTTTCATATAGCCCAAGTTCATATAAAAATTGAATTTGTTATATTTCAATTAAGGGTAATTTGGACAATTCATTATTCTCCTTTTAAAAATCAGCAAACCCTCCAACCGAACACCACTTGCTTACAGCAGAAATAAGTTTTTACTTATCAGCATCAAAAATAACTTTTTACTTATCAGCACAATCTACTTTAAGTAACTTATCAACACAAAAAACTTATAAGTAACTTATCAACAAAGTTTACCCGAACGCACCCTATATGTACATCCATTTGTAATGGGTAATTTCAAATAAATTTACGACATTATCGATAATTACAAGTCTTTTAGTATGTATTTTCGTACCTTGTATGAGTTTAATTTAAATAAAATATTAATAAAAAATTCAACTATATCAATCATTTATGACAAATAATCATACAAATACTATAAATTGTGAATAAATATTTAAAATGACAAAATTATAAAAGTTGTCATATACTTGTCATTTAAAATAATAATTATTTTTATAATTTTATGATGTCAATTTATATTTAATAGGCAAAACCTAATTTATTAAATAATTATGAAAGAAGATAAATAAAGAGATTAAAATTATAAATTAATCATATATGTGAGGTTTAATCAAAGTAAATAGTCTTAATTAAATATTATCCAATCATAATATATTAATAACTATGGACTATATAACTAACATGTTTAAATGTGAAGTTGATATAACAATAAAAAAGATATTAACGATAGATTTAGATATTTTGATATGACAATCACCATAAATAAATAAATAAATAAATAATGTATATAAGATGATATTTAAAAAAATATATATACATAATCTTTTAGTAGAGTAAAAGAGTTATTTTTGTCTTTCAAATATAACCAATATAGAGATATGATAGTAATATTAATATAAGTAATATTAGGAATGCTATTATAAATTTATAATATAAGGATTGTAAATACTACCTTCGGGCATTTGGTTCAACGGCTTGGCCTTTGGAGGTAGTACCCCAAGATCACTGTTTCGAATCTCTTGGGTGGCGGTTTTCCCTTTCCTCTTTAGAACTAGTTAGTAACCAATTCTCATCCCTAGTGGATGCTCTAGCTAGGCGAGCCTACTTGTGGCGACTTTAATCCTTACCCTATCGGAAAACAAGATTGTAAATACAAAAAAAAAATTACAAACTAGGGCGAGCCCAAGTAGTACTTGTGGCGACCTTAATCCTTACCCTGTCGAAAAAAAAGATAATATGTTTAAATGACATGGTTAAGACGACGACACATAAGATAGATGATTTGACTTTAGTTATAGTAAATTGATAATTCAATTCTAATAAATAATAATATTTCGTTCATTCATTTTTGATAGGTAAATAGTGCTTTGTCTATTCGTTTTTATCTGGAAAAAACAAAATTGACAAGCACTAGTTTTTTGTCCATTCATTTTTAATGGACAAATAACAATATTTATTCATTTTAAATAAACAACAACATTATCCATTAAAAATGGATGACAACAAACCACATGCACTATAAGCAAATATGTCTATGCGCTATAAACCAACCTTAATAAAAAAAAAAAACTGTCGGATTTTCGTGACTTGTACTTAGAAGTTTTTTAGATTTTGTTTTTTCTTTTTAAACAGAAATGAGTAAAAATGGATGGAAAATGACTTTGTTTGGACTTTAGGCTACAAAAACAAATGTGTATAAAGTAGAAAGGTATCAAAAAAGATGTTTTTTAGGACGCCAAAAGGAAAAGTCGAAAATTAAAGGGTAGCAAAGAAAATTTCAGCCCAAACATTCCTTCAAATAGTAGAGTTGTGGAAGAACATGTCTTGGCACACTTTGAGAACCTGCTGGGCATTCAGCCCCACTGCGTCCAAGTTGATTATGATATATGTAAACGCGGCCCGACTCTCCAGCAGCAACAACTTGACCTTATTGCCCAACATGTCACTGGCGTTGAAATTAAGAAGGCACTTTTCTTAATCCCAGATGATAAAACCCCAGGGCCTGATGGATTTAATAGTAAATTCTTCAAGCAAGCCAGGGATATTGTTGGAGGAGATCTTACAGATGCTATAAAGTAATTTTTCTCCAATAAGCATCTCCTCAAAGAGGTTAATTCCACCACTATCCACATTGCTCCTAAAGTTGGTTGCTCGAATGACTTGAATGACTTCAGACCGATCTCTTGTTGCACAACCATCTACAAAATAATCTCCAAGATCGTTACCATTAGATTGAAGTCAGTGATAGATCTTATTGTCGATCCAAAGCAGAGTGCCTTTATTCCGGGGAGAAACTTGTGTCATAACCTCCTTGTGTGCCAAGACGTCATGCGCCATTATTCTAGGGGCTCCAACACTACCCCGCGCTGCACCATTAAGCTAGATCTTCGCAAAGCCTATGATACCCGTTAGCTGGAATTTTCTGATTGGGGTCTTAAGAGGGTTTGGCTTCCCGAACTGGCTTGTGGAGATTATTTGGTCTTGCCTCTCTACTACTTCCTTTTCTATCAATCTTAATGGGAATCTGGTGGGTAACTTTAAGGCAAAACGCGGCCTCCGTCAAGGTGACCCCATGGCGTCCTTTCTCTTCCCCCTTGGTATGGAGTACTTGAATAGACTCCTTGACAAAATGGCTTGTGATAAAAACTTCTCATTGCACTCTAGATGCAAAAAAGCCAAGCTCACCCACCTAGCATTCGCCGATGACCTTATTATCTTCAGTACAGGGAACTGCAACTCTCTTAGAGCGATTCAGAATACATTCTTTGCCTTCACTATTGCATCTGGCCTGAGCTTTAACCCTCAAAAATCCAGTCTCTTCTTTGTTGGAGTCCCTAAGAGCACCAAGCATGACATCTCTAGCTTAACCAGAATCACTGAGGCGACACTCCCCTTTAGATATCTGGGTCTGCCCATGCACTCATAAAAACTTGAACTTGTTGATTTCAGTAGTCAGATTGGGTGCATCTCAAGCAAAGTTCAATCATGGGCAACTAAAAGCCTGTCGTACGCGGGCAGAATTATTCTCACCAAGACGGTTCTTTGGGGCATCATTAATTTCTGGTGTCGGGCCTTCGTTCTCCCAAAGAATGTCATTAGGAAGATCCATGCCTTATTGAGGAGTTACCTTTTGAGTGGGCTGATCGACTCTAAGAGAAGCCTTATTTCATGGGATCTCCTTTGTAAACCGGAGGAGGAAGGGGGGCTAGGATTCAAAGAAATCCTTGTATGGAACAGAGCGCAAATGGCAAGATTGGTGCACGAGCTTGACTCTAGTACAAAGAACATCTGGACAATATGGGTCAAAAGCAGCATTCTCTGAAATCGAAACATCTGGGATGCTCAAGCACAAGCCAATGATAGTTGGACCTGGAGGAGCATCCTCCACATCAGGAACCACATTGCTCGGATGAAAATTGAGGTGGCTCATAGCTGGGAGGATTTCTGGATTACCCAACACCACAAACCTGTCATCCTTTCTCTCTATGAGCGTTGGCGTGGTCGAAACACTCTTTGACCTTGGGCTGGTACTGTTTGGGACCGTTCCAACATTCCTAGGTGCTCGTTTGTGATGTGGCTGGCAAACTTGGGTAGAATCCCCACCAAGGAGAGGCTTGCTAAGATGAACTTCATTAATGAAGACCTCTGTGTATTGTGTGGGGAAGGTACTGAAACTATCCACCATGTTTGGTTTAGGTGTTGCTTCTCTAGAAAAGTAATTTGCACTACAATGAAGTGGACTGGCGTCCATCACTATGTTCCCAGTTCCCACCCTTGAGGGTTGGCTCATTTGGTTTGCATCTAGCTAGAGGAAGAACTCGGATGTATTCAAGATCAGAATCTGCTGCTTCACCTCCATTGTCTACCATATTTGGGCGGCGCGAAATGCAAAATGTTTCCAAGGACAAGACCAAACCCCGGAAGATTGTGCATCGAAAGCCATCGAAGAGACAAAGCTAAGAATGAGAAGGAAACTGGGGAAGAATCTTAAGCACACCAAAGGCTAGATATCTATGCTTAGTATAATGTAGGCCACATGTCTTATGGATTTTGGTTTCCAATTGACCTTGAATTGCCTTTTTCTTCTCTGGCATTGATTCGTGTTTGAACAGAACTTTGAGCTGGGTATGCCTAGTAACTTTTGCAAATCTTTTTACTTGGAATAGATTTACCTTTTCCAAAAAAATTCCAAAATATTATATCAATTCATGTTTGATTTAGCAAAATCATGTGAAATTAATATTATATTAATGTATCATGTAACCTAAATTATTAGGTTTTTGGTTTGAAATTATAAATGATTATCAATGTGAAACATTATTTTTGGTTTGAAATCGTGTGAAATTTATTTTGATGTCATCAAGCCTCAGGTCTTGTTTGACATGTCCGCCACCGCCACTAAAAACCGTCCCTCACCCTTGCTCACCTCCCACAAATCGGTTCTCCTTGACTCAAATTGGAATGTTGCCATGCATGATGAATATGGAGCTCTTATTGGTAATGGTATTTGGGTTTTAGTGTCTAGACCTATTGATAATAATGTGGTTCATTGCATGTGGCTCTTTCGCCACAAATGTCGTGCTGATGGTTCTTTAGAGCGCTACAAAGCTTGAATGGTTGCCAATGGTAAGTCTCAAGAGGTCGGAATTGATTATGATGAGACATTTAGCCCAGTGGTCAAACTAGCTATGATTCGTACTGTTCTTCATCATGTTGTGTCACGCTCTTGGCTCATTAATCAGTTGGATGTCAAGAATACGTTCTTACATGGTCATCTTAATGAGACAATATACATGTTTCATCCTCTCGTATTTGTGGATCCGAGTCGACCTAAGCATGTTTGCTTGCTTCGTAAGTCCTTATATGGCCTTAAGTAGGCTCCCAGGGCATGGTACCAACTACTGGTGTCTTATCTGTTTCAATTGGGTTTTTTTAGCAGTTAGTGTGATTCTTCTCTGTTCATATTACGCTGGGTCTTGCGGGTCTTATCAAAATTAAAAATCAACAATGCTCGAAAGTGTTTATCAACTGACTCCTAGTTAACCAATCTTACGGGTCTTGCGGGTATTTTTTTTAAATTAAAATTCAAAAAATGAAAGAATATAATGTTATGTGTGTTGTATTTTTTTAAGAAAATTACAAGTCGACCCGTAACTCGACGAGTCAACTTGTAACCTGAATCGTAACTCATAAAGTCAAAAAATCCAACCCGTTACCAAATCCATAAATTACGGTCGGGTGCCTGACCCATAAATTTGGGCGGGTCGAATTATGGGTCAAGTGGCCAACTTCTCTTTGCTTTCACACACATGGAACTCCTCTTTTGATTAGGGGTGTCCAATGTGCTTCTTGACTCGTAATCCAACCCGCATGTAAATTTGCGGGTTGGGCGCCCCACAATTTACGGATCGGATTAAGGAATAGTTTTTTTACTTTATGGGTTAGTAGGGGTGTCCAAACCCGGTTAACCGAACTTCGGTTAACCATGATTTCAGTTAGTTAAAATCATGAACCAAAACCGAACCGTGAATCTCGGTTAACTGTAGTTCGGTTAACCAATTTTTCTGTTCGGTTTTCTCGGTTAACCGATAACCGTTTATGTAATTTTACGTTAAATAATTAAGACTAAAATAATAAAATCTGAATAAAAAAAGTGATCAAGCAAGAATTTTATTTTTAAATATGTACTTATATCATATTGTTTTGGTTGTTGTAAATGAATATCGAGAGTATATACTATATTGTGTGGAATAAAAAGTTGTGTGTTTTAGTTTTATCCTATCAAATCTAATAAGTGACTCTTATATCAATGTGAAGTGAAAAAATAGTGTGTAAATTGTTAAAATTGAAAAAGAAAAGACTCAAACTACATTAACACCTTGAAGATCATAGAGTTTAAGCACTAAATAAATCAAAGATAACTAATATTTGAATAAAATATTAATATATTTTTGGATTTTTGGTTAACCGTTATATGTAAAGTCGTGAACCGAAACCGAACCGAAAAACCGATAATATATTCAGTTCGGTTAACCAAACCGAAATTTTAAAAAAAGTCGGTTTGGTTAACCTAAAAAATAATCGGTTTTTCGGTTTTGGTTTTTTATGGACACCCCTATGGGTTAGGGTCTTAGGGATCAACATATAAATTTATTTATTATTAAAAATATTGCATATATAACATTATTTTTTAAATAAAAAATACTATAAAATTTGTTAGGGAAATTCCTTTTGGTGCTCCTAAGTTTTTGCCTTTTCCTTTTGGTGCCCAAGAAAAAAACTTATTCCTTTTGGTACCCCTAAAGTTTTGGCTTTTCCCGTTGACGCCCCTCTTCGGTTCAAATTAGCCAATTTCAAGCTTGCCATTATGTTCATCACCCTTAAATTAGTAGGATTTGACTATTAAAACATCAAAATTCATAACCAAACTACATCAATTTGAATTCATAACCAAATTAGTAGGATTTAAGGGGTTGTTTACAAAATTGTTTAAAAAATCAAATTGATGTAGTTTGGTTATGAATTTAAGTGTTTTAAGAGTTGAATCCTACTAATTTAAGGGTGATGGACATAATGGTAAGCTTGAAATTAGCTAATTTGAACCAGAGAGGGACATCAACGGGAAAAGCCAAAACTTCAGGGGTACCAAGATGAATAAGTTTTTTTCTTGGGAACTAAAAGGAAAAGGCAAAAGGCACCAAAAGAAAAAGACAAAACTTTAAGGACACCAAAAGAAATTTCTCAATTTGTTAACTAGGGTTAGTTGATAGGAACTTTTGAAAACTATTAATTTTTTTATTTTTTAAAATTAATTATGAGTTAACAGGTTAACCTCTCATAAAACACCAACATAACATAATTTTCGGGTTGAATCACGAGTCAAATTTAATTTTTTACAGGTCAATCCAAAATCAATCAAATTATGGATCGGGTCAAATTGATCCGTTGAAGAAATTTTAATTAAAACCCATCAAGGGGAACATCCTTTTATAACTACGATAAAAGAAGAATTGCCTTTTGCGTTAAAGAAAACCTTTTCAAATCCATCCATTCTTCACAGTATCAGTAACAGCTGCGAGATTTTGTAAGCCTCACGTAATCCAACCCATTTATTAGTCGGAATTAATCCCATCCCCCGTCACGTCCGACTTCATCTTCCTCGGTGGACGGAGTGGAACACAGCCACCAAATTCTGCTTCCCTTGTGCTCTGCTCTCCACAATTCCACACTCGCAGAAAAAATAGCTGCTCAATTTCCACATCCCGCTCCAACTCCTCCTTCCATCACTCGTTTCCCCGGCGACGGACCGCCGCCGCCGCCGATCTGGAGAATGTGACCTAGGAAGAAACACTCGTCGACCTTTCTAGATTCCAATTAGCTTTCTCTGTCCCTTCTTCTCTGACCTTCCCCTTTTTCCAAGGTACTCGAATTTGATTTTGCCTTTGCTTTTCGGCCGAACAAGTTTCAGCTTTTTCTTACGATTCTTTTGAAGCTGGATGCTTTTCTTATTTTGATATATGTTCGTATTGTGATAATCTTGCATCTAATCTGCTTATCCATTCACTTGCAATATTCTATTTTAGCTGCTTGGAGGTGCTTCTGGATTTTCCTGTTTTAGGTTCTCCTTCTCTCTTCTTTTTATCTACTCAATTTTACATCTTAAAATTGTTTGAGGATACTCGTAGATACTCAACAAGCTTTATATAGCGTAGATTTCTATGGTTTTCCGGTGATAAGGTTAAATGCAGGCTCATTGGTATGAATCTGATATATTTTCGTTCATTTCTGTCATTCTGTGTGTGTCTAGGCTTTATAATTTTAAATTTCTGCAATATTACCTGATATTTTATCTTGAGTTTTGGAGTCTTCAAATCTAAGCTTTTCTTTGATGGTAAGCAGATGGACTGCTTGCTTTTGTTTCACCTTTATGATCTGCAACTTGAGAGCATCTACCCTTTCCATTTCATCCTTCCCTTTTCAAAGTGTTGTCTTTGTCTGACTTTGTTGCATACCAGAAAGCTTTCCCTTACTTTTTCACTTTTGAAACAATGTGCTTGCTTTGCTCGATATGAAATTTTTTTCTGGTTACTTTTTACTTTCATTGAGGATTATATATATATTTTCCTTTTTAAATCTGTTTGTACAATGGATGAAGGTATATAGATAGTATTGATTTTGGATTTTGCTTGTTTTAGGGGTTCCAATGAATAATAGCACGCACCCAAAAGGAAAAGCCCAAAGTTATGAGACTCCTGTTCCTGGTTGTCTGGGAAGAGTGGTTAACCTCTTTGATATGACCTCCGGCATATCTAGAAACAAGCTTCTTACCGATAAGCCACATCATGATGGTGATCTTCTTCTCCTAATATAATTTCTTGCTTTGTTGTGGTAGTGACAGCATAACTTTTAATGCTAATATGCTAGCTTTGGCCAGCTTTAACTTTAACTACAGAACTCTTGTTGATTTCCAGTTTCTCCTCTATCCAGAAGTCGGTCTGATATCTTACGGATGACAAGTTCCACCAGCGAGGAGATAGAGGATAAAATGGTATGGTGTTGAAGACTTTGTGCTGGTTTAACACATGTATGCCCCTTTAATAACCTGAAGTTCTGTTTTCATTTGTTGATCGTGCAGATTGATTCTGATATGAGGTCCTTTTCTGGCAAAAAGTCTGAAGGAACCCCAGTGAAGAAGCTCATAGCTCAAGAGATGTCAAATAGTATAGAATCTAGGCATAGTTCACCAAATGTGGTTGCCAAGTTGATGGGTCTTGATGCTCTTCCACAGGGGCGTTATCTGCCTGATTTTGGTCACGGGAGTAGAATTCCAAAATGTCATTCACGAAATAGTTACTCAGAGATACCAGTAGGGTATTGGAAGCAAGAAGATGACTTCATTCACAGGGAAATCAATTTTGAGAATCACCACCACAAAGACCAGCACAAGTACAAAGATATCTATGAGATTTGGCACCCTTCTTCTCAAGCAAGCAATCTGAGGAAAAGTGTATCATTGCGAAAAGGAAGGTTTAATGATAATATCAGTGAGGAAAAGATGGCTTTTGTCCGCCAAAAGTTCATGGAAGCCAAACGTCTCTCTACAGATGAAAAGCTCCGTCAAACAAAGGAATTCCAGGATGCTTTAGAAGTTTTGAGTTCCAATCAAGATTTATTCCTTAAGGTCCTTCAAGATCCAGATTCCTTAGTTTCTGGTAATTTCGTTGCACTGCAGCAAATTCCTCCACCATCAGAAACAAAGCGTATAACTGTCCTTAAACCTTCTAAAATGGTTCCTGGGACTGAGAAACACCTTAGGAAATCGCCTACAATGGAGCAACCTAGTGGGAAGGATAACCATCATTGTAGGTTTTCTCCTAGTGTTGCTACTTGGAAAGCTGAAGAGTGTCCTTCTCAACCGACACGAATTGTGGTATTGAAGCCTAGCCCTGGGAGGATCCAGGATGGGAAGGCATTAGCTTCTTCAGCTCTACCAAATAACTTAAGACAAGGAGAGTCCATTGAGAAATTAGGAGATGATGATGAGGCACGAGAAGCAATGGAAATTGCAAAGGAAATCACACAGAAGATGCGTGATAACCTAGCTAGTCATAGAAGAGATGAAACATTACTTTCTTCAGTGTTTTCCAATGGCTACACTGGTGATGAGGGTTCATTCAGCAAGTCAGAGGCTGAAATTTTAGTGGGCAACTTGAGTGATTCAGAAATTATGTCTCCAACCTCTAGGCATTCCTGGGATTATGCAAGTCAATATGGTAGCCCATATTATTGTTCTTCATTCAGCCATGCGTCCTATTCTCCTGAATCCTCAGTTTGTCAAGAGGCAAAGAAGAGGCTTTCTGAGAGATGGGCCATGGTAGCATCAAATGGAACTGGTGGAGAGAAAAGGCATGTTCATAGAAGCTCAAGTACACTAGGTGAAATGCTCGCCCTTTCTGATGTCACCAAATCTGAAATGTGTGAAGTTGAGGTTTCTAAGATAGATCAAGAGTCCAGGGTATCAACATCATGTTTAAATAGTGATACTAGGGAAGAAGAGACTGAGTCTCCTAGAAGTCTTATGAGATCAAAATCCCTACCTGTTTCCTCTACAGCTGGGCTGAAAGAGACACTAAAACAGATGACAAAATCTTCATTTCGGGGAAAGGTTACAAGCTTATTATTATCAAGGATTATGAAATCTAGTAAAAAGAAGACCGGTTTATCTTTAACACATGATAAAGCTCAAGTAGACTCTGTGGAGACTTTAACATCCCCTGCACCTTTTGATCATAGCTCAAAGTGCAGTGTATTTGATGAAGCTCAGTCTCCCCAAAATTTGAGGCAGGGCACATCTTCTAAGCAGGTAGCTTAATTATTTTCAACCATTATGATGAATATTAACTTCATCATTGTTTGTAAGTTGGGCTTTGTTGATTAGTGATACCAAATGTTTGTTTGCTATTTTTTATTGGTATATTACCTATATTAGCTCGCTGACTTAAAGATTCTTACCTTGATCAGCTATGCATGCTTGATTGTTTTGGTATAGGGATTTAACATGTTTCATGTTTGGCTGTTGTATAAATTGAATCACTGTGTGTTATTTGGGGCATTATTTATAACTGGAGCTCATTCCATCCATCCAGGGAGCACTGTCTGTTTCAAATCCAGCAGCTGCTGTAAAACTCGGGGATAACCAAGAACAGCCGAGTCGAATCTCAGTCCTGGATCCAACATTGGAAGATGATAGCACGACTATCAAGGCCTCCACAGTACCAAATGAATTCGGTAACTGCACCTTAAAAAACATTATTGGTAATCATATTCTTTATAGGCTTCTTCTTTTATAAGTAGGTAATTTTAATTACATTTGCCTTTCTTCAATAAAGCAGGCAAGCATCTCTCCCTTGGAAAATCAAACTTGATTGACAAATCACCACCCATAGGATCGGTTCCTAGGACATTGTCATGGGATGAACCCTGCACAGATACAAACACCTCCAAAGGAGGAGCTGCTGAGGAAGAAGAGGAATGGACTTTCTTGGTCAGATCACTATTATCAGCTGCTTCATTAGAGAGCACGTCCAAGCTGAGCTGGCATTCGCCTGAGAGCCCATTGGACCCACTATTGAGAGACAAGTACACCAGCCCAAACATGACAGAACCGTCTCACAATGCCAAGTGGAGGCATCTGAGATCAATTAGACATCTCGTATTCGACTGTGTGAATAAAGCTCTAGTAGACATGATGGACCCTACGGGGGCGGCGGTGCTGGAGGATAGAGTGTGGGCCTGGATGGAGTGGTTGAATGTGGGCGGTTGTGAGGGGGAGGCGATATGGGGCCCGTTGGAGGAAGACGACGGGGATGGAAGCTGCCTTGTCGCAGAGAAGGCAGCGAGGAAGGAAGTGATGGGGAAAGGATGGGATGATGAGAAGAGGTTGGAGGTTGAGAATATAATGAAGGAAATTGAAGGGGAGTTGACGGAGGAGATGGTTGAGGAAATATGTTTTTGGTGAATATGCTCTGCTTGAATGGACACGAGTAAAAAGAAAAGGTGATTCTGCTGACTGCTGTGATATTGTAATTTGTAGACGGGGACAGAAACAAGAAAGGGAAATAACAAATGTTAATCTCTTAAATTAGTAAATTACTGTAACTGTTAATTTGTTATTATTTGATTAACTTGTGTTTTTGTTAGTTAAATTTGTTGGCCAACTTGTATGTATTTTCCGGATTTGGATTGAGTATAGTTGCTTGATGCTGTTTAAGGCGGCATCTTGGTTCTGTTAGAGTATTAATCCTCTTAAGATTTTTATTTTTATATTATAGTATATCCTACCGTTCTTATCCATCTTGTTCCAAATTGAAGAAGAGTGGTGAAATAGAATTGTCTAGCTCTTATAGTGTTTTTTTTTTGTTTGATGGAAGAAAACCAAATATATTAGCTCAACCTCAAATCTTGTTCAAGTACATCATAAAATTCAACCGAAAAGTGGAAATTACTAGTAATTAAATAAGGAACATAATCTGCTAAGTACATGAGCTGCTTGATTTGCAGCTCTTAGTGTTTAGTTCCAAATTGTAGGGTGGTAAAATAGAATTGTCTATCACAAGACTTCTGGCTGCTCTTTGTTTTGGTGTCCGACTGAATTTTGTTTTTTGTTTTTATTAGTTGTTTGAATTTGTGCTTGTAAATCTAACTTAATAAAATGTATTAACTATATTTTTTCAAATGATTAGAGATATATTAAATTTCTGATATTTTTTCCTGGATATTGTTGTCCAACTGGTTTGGTTATTATTCTGACTTATGGTATGGGGTTATCGATATTCAGATGCAAAATAATTTATTCGTATAAATGTGGTAGGTATTCAATGTTACTCAAATTCATGAAGTTATTTCCTCTTCTCCGATGCCTTTTATGTCGGTCTTGTTCCGGTGGAGTTTATTAGAAACTCTATAGATAGAGTTCTAAAATCCTAGTGTAAATTAGTGAACCCTAGGGGAAAAAAATTAAAATTAGTAGTTTAAGGAGATGTTTTTTCATTAGTTATATTTTTTTAAAGATTATGAATATTTGCCTTGTAATAAAATAGTAGCTCGTTGTATTAAGAAAAAAACTCTATTTGTACTCAATAATTGTGGCCACTTGAATTGTGAATCTACTGAGAAGTTGCTTCTCACACGTTGAAATTGAACTAAACTGTTTGTTTGCTCTATATATGTTAGTAATTAACCAGAATTGAATAATGGAATTCGTTACCGAATTTAGAATGTTGGGCCTTTGAGGATCGGAAAACGTTTTTTCAGTGCTTCAAAACTGCAGTTCACGTTGGGTTTTTAAGGAAGAAAAAATCACAGCAGTTACGCCACGATGGAGTAAAATCAGCAACAAATCTGATTAAGTCAAAGATATGATAATTTTTGGCCAATCAGAATAGTGGTTCTAGGTCAAATGGCAAAGAAAATGACAACAAAACGGGGAGTGGCAGCGGGGATAAGCGTGATTATAAGAAGACCAAGAATTATGAGGAGAGGTATTGCACTCATTGCAAGGAGAAGGGGCACACCAAAGATTACTGTTTTGAGATTGTGGGGTTCCCGGATTGGTTCAAGGGCAAGAGAGCAAAAAGGGGCCAGAAGTTTGCTAGGAATGTAGAGAGTGACAACAGTGCAGTTGCAGACACACCAGTTGATGCGAGTGGGAGTTATGACCAAAGAGGAGGAATGGATCATTCTCAGATGGCACAGGCAGTGACAAGTTTGTCAAATGCATGTCATGAAGTCATGAAAGCGTTTCACACAGAAAGAGCAATGAATGTGGTGGCAAAGACAGGCAGAGCAAACTACCATTTCTCAGGTATTAATGTTTCAGTTTTAAATGCAACTCATCATAGTAGTGATGATTGGATAGTAGACAGTGGGGCTTCTGACCATATGACCTCTTATTATGATTTATTGATACACCCTCACTCAGTTGATTATCCCACAAACCTTTCAGCTGAACATAAAACGTGGTCACATCCATACTACCCTGACTCAGTTGTGCCAGCTCCTGCTGTAATCGGTATATAGTTGGCCCGTTGCTATGTTGATATCACTCCGAGCCCGAGCCCGAGCCGGCCGGACGGCGGCGGCGGCGCGCGCGTGGGAGATTTCCCCTATCAACTCATCTAACCCATCATAAAACAAGACAATATATAAATGCCCCATTTTTGTTCCCTTCCACCGATGTGGGATACAAAACAGCCCAAAATTTTGTTCCTCCTTAAAAATCTTTTTGCATTTAATATTTCCAACAATCCCCCACAATGCGAAAAGAAGTTTTTGAACATGAAGTATGAAAAACGAAGTTCTGAGCATGGTTTTATAGAATTGATGCTTAAGCATTGGTGTCTTATGATTGAACCAATACATAGTGAAGCTAGGTAACCCTTTCTTCAAGAAGTGAAATAAATCTTGAACTTCTCAAAGTTGGGGAAGTTCCTAACAACACACATCTTTCCTATGTTCTCGGTGATTCCGCGATAAATCTCATTCTTTAGCCAAATTGCCTTGGGATGCTAAAGAGTGCTCTAGAAAGATCACCTGAGTTGTTTCATAGAAGGAGGCTAGCCCTTCACACTCTTGTAGGTGACTTCATCAAGTCCGTCTCAAAGGACCACCCACAATAGGGCTATGAAGTCATTAAGAGTTAATAACTCAACCTCTCAATTTCCAACGGTGAATTCATCAAGTCCGTCTCAAAGGACCACCCAAATCCTGGGCTATGAACTCATTAAGAGCTTTGCTCAACCTCTTTATGTACACTTGTCATAGAAATGGGAATTAGTGTACCATCATATGAGTCTTTCCATGGCTTCGTTTGACCCCATAGAGGGGATCCACCATGAATTCCTCATCCCACGGGTTTAAGTCCCATTCCCCTCGACGAATCAAGAACTAACTTTCGGTTTAGTCCTTTAGTCAATGGATTTGCAATATTCCTCTCGGTTCTCACATATTCCAAACTGAGAACACCATTCGTAATCAGCTGTCTCACAGTTTCATGCCTGATTCGAATGTGTCTCTTCTTGCCATTGTAGGCATTGCTATTAGCTACACAAATAGCAGATTGTGAGTCACAATGTAGAGAAATAGGAGGAGCTGGACGCCCCCACAATGGTAAATCAGCCAGTAGACTTCTTAACCACTCAGCCTCCTGACTAGCTAAGTCTAAAGCTATGAACTCAGATTCCATAGTAGATCTAGCAATACATGTCTGTTTAGAAGACTTCCAAGATATAACACCACCACACAATGTAAAAACATATCCACTAGTGGAGCTAACTTCATCATTATCGGTTACCTAGTTTGCATCACAATATCCCTCCAATACTTGAGGAAAACCAACATAATGTAAACCCCAATCAGTTGTGCCTTTAAGATATCTCAACAATCTATTTAGTGCACACCAATGATCCTTACTAGGGTTATGAGTATACCGACTAAGTCTACTAACAGCATTAGCAATGTCAGGCCGAGTACAGTTCATCAAAAACATCAAACTCCCTATCACTTTAGCATATTCATTTTGGGATACACTATCATGCTTATTTTTCATCAATTTCATATTAGCATCATAAGGAGTTCGTACTGGCACAACATCAAAGTGGTTAAACCGCTTTAACACTTTCTCTACATAATGTGGTTGAGACAAGGTGAAACCATTTTCGGTTCTAGTGACTTTTACTCCTAAAATCACATCAGCTTCACCTAAGTCTTTCATTTCAAAGTGAGAGGATAGAAATTGTTTGATTGAATTTATCACATTTATGTGAGTGCCAAAAATTAACATGTCATCAACATATAGACATATAATAACACAATCAACACCAAACAATTTTGAATAAACACATCCATCTGATCCATTCACTTTAAATCCAAAGCTTAAGATAGTTTTATGAAATTTTTCATACCACTGCTTTGGCGCTTGTTTCAGACCATAAAGTGACTTCTTCAGTCTGCACACCTTGTTCTCCTGTCCTGGAACCACGCACCCTTTAGGTTGTTCCATATAAATTTCTTTATTAAGATCACCATTCAAAAATGCAGTTTTTACATCCATCTGATGTACTAACAACTTATAGCTAGAAGCTAAAGCAAATAAAGCACGAATGGTTGCTATCTTAGTAACAGGAGAATAAGTGTCAAAGAAGTCAATTCCATGTTTTTGTGTGAAACGTTTTATAACTAGTCTTGCCTTATATCTCTCTACAGAGCCATCGGTTTTAAGTTTCTTTTTAAAGATCCATTTACAACCAATAACTTTGTTACCCTTAGGCAAATCAACTAGTTCCCAAGTGTGATTAGACATGATAGAATCTATTTCACTTTTGATTGCATCTTTCCAAAAACTAGCATCTAAAGAACTCACAGCTTCTTCATATGTTTTGGGATCATCCTCTATCATATGAAGACTAATGAAAGTCTCATTTAATTCATCATAATCATTGAGTTCTATTATAAATTCAGTCACAAAATCTGGGCCAAAACTAGTGCCCTTCTTTTGTCTTTTACTTCGTCTAGGTTCTATGTCATTTTCATGCATGGAAGGTAAAGACATAGAAGAAGATGCAATAGCTGATGATGTAGTTTCTTTATGCATGATATTTTTCTTCAAAGGAAATATATGCTCAAAAAATATAGCATCACGATATTCACACAAAGAACGATCACTCAAATACATGAATCGATAGGTTGCACTATTTTCCCTTCCACCCATGTGGTATACAAAACAACCCAAAATTTTGTTCCTCCTTAAAAATCTTTTTGCATTTAATATTTCCAACAATATATTCAGGCCCGCTCAGCCACCCAATTACATCAGCTTCATTCCTGAGATGGCCGATCCCGTAGGAGGTGCCCTTGTCTCTGGCCTTGTGAAGCTTATTCTTGACAAACTTGGTGGAGCTGCCTTCCAAGAAATTGGTCGGATCGTTGGGGTCAAACACCAACTCACAACACTCGGCAACACTTTGTCTGCCGTAAATGCGGTGCTTCTTGATGCTGAAGAGCAGCATATCACACTGCATTCGGTAAGAAATTGGCTTCAGAGTCTCAAAGATGTTGCTTGTGATATTGAGGATCTCCTGGATTTGATATCCACTCAAGATTTGGTGCAAAAAGTCAATGGAAAGGGGTTGACCCAGAAGAAGGTTGGCAAACTTGTTATCCGTTACAGCTTAGGTAGGAAGCTCAAGATTATTTGTAGTCGATTGGATGAGATTGCAACCAACCGGTTGAAATATAATTTCCAACAACATCAGCAATTATCTCTTGAAATCAGCAGGGAAAGAGAGACCTGTTCGTTTGTACTGGAATCACGCGTATTCGGTAGAGAGGAAGATAAAGAGTGGATTGTTACTCATTTCGTAAACTCCTCTAGCCAAGAAATTGAGCAAATTCCACTTCTCCCCATTGTTGGGATAGGAGGAACGGGGAAAACCACACTAGCAAAGTTGGTATTCCATGGTCCTAGAATACAAGCAATTGAAAACTTTGAGCTGAAGCTTTGGGCCTATGTACCCAACAAATTTGATTTAAAAGCTGTTATATGTAAAATTATCCAGGCTCCCTCTGGCTTGAATATTGAGGTGCTAAAGAATAGGCTACATCAAATCCTAATCGCACGAACATTTTTCCTTGTATTGGATAATGTGTGGATTGAAGATTCGAATGAGTGGTTGGAAATAAGGGCTCTTCTGGATGTAGGTGATATGCGGAATACAAAGAAAGAAATCAAGCATTCAAATATAAACGAGATTCAAAGACAAACAAACAAACAAGTATGTATTTGGCTTTGAGCCTCAATCGAAATACCAGAGATCCAAGGGGAATACAGAAGGGCAAAGAGAACTGTAAAACAAGCAAGTAATCGGAGAGAGTGAAGCAAGTTCAGAGAAGCACAACTCGAGCAAGTCGAACAACCACGAAGGTCTCCAAGGTGCTCTCGTCTTCACTCTTCCTTGTTTGGATTTCAGAGGGAGCTCGGGTCGCCGGTGTCGAGCTCAGGCAAGCAAGGCCGAGAAGACACTACAAGCAAGAAACCCTAGAGAGCTCTCTGAAAGAATCCAACCAGAGGCAAAGGAGGAGAAAGCGTGTATATATATGGCACGCATCAACCCTAAGCTCCAGACGACGTCGTTCAAGTCTATGAGCATGGATCGCAAGAAATGGGTTGTCTCGGGTGAGCATTGTATTGGGCCGTTTGGCCCAATACAGCCTCCAGCGAGATTTGGCCCAATTCCACAATACACACACATACACTTGGTTACATACAATACAGCCCAATATCCAAACTTAGAGATTACAAACATACATATACAACTCTACAATTTGCCCTCCTAATTCCTAAGTTTAAATCAATAGTAAAACTTGTATCCTTGTTTTGTTGATCCCTGGTCTTACAGTCTTTCTATCATCGGCCCATTTGTACCCTTCTCAGCTCTGTTCTGGTTCAATCACATGTAGAAAATCCCTGCAAAAATTAAACTTATCAGTTGTGACAATTTTAGTGCCAAAGTCAGCAGGATTCTTCTTACCATCGATCTTTTCTACCAGAATGATTTTCTGTGCTACCTTTTGTCTGATGAAATGGTACCTCACATCAATATGTTTGGTCCTTTCATGGTACATAGGATCTTTGCAAAGATAGAGGGCACTCTGACTGTCCATATGCAATTTGGACATGTAATTTTTTTCCTTCAATCTCCCTCAACAGTCCTTGGAGCCATATTGCCTCTTTGGATGCTTCAGTAGCAGCTATGTACTCTACCTCAATAGAGGATAGAGCTACAATAGACTGCTGCTGAGACTTCCAAGAGATGCAATTTCCACACCAAGTATAGACATATGAGGTAGTTGATTTTCTAGTGTCCTTATTGCTTGCAAAGTCAGAATCAACATAACCATAGAGTTCAGAAGGAGAGGAATGAACACCATAGAGCAAACCAAAGTTGGCAGTACCAACAATATATCTCAAACAGAATTTCATAGCATGCCAATGTTTTTCACATGGCTCAGACATGTATCTACTCAGAACACTGATGGCAAAAGCAAGATCAGGTCTGGTGCAAATCATGGCATACATCACTGACCCAACAGCAGCATCATAGGGGATAGAAGACATTCTTCCCTCCTCTTCCTTGGAGAGAGGCAGCTTGGCTTTTGTTAAGTCAAGGTGCCCTCCTAAGGGCATGGAGGAGGGTTTGGCATTCAAAGCATGGAATCTATCAAGCATCTTATGCATATAATCAGATTGAGTAAGCATGATTTGTTTCTTAGACCTATCCCTAACAATTTTAATGCCTAGAATCATTTGTGCATGACCTAGGTCTTTCATGTCAAAGTTCTTTCTAAGGGCCCTCTTTACATCATTGATTTTAGACATGGATTTGCAAATCAAGAGCATATCATCAACATAAAGCAAGACATAAATGGGCAAATCAGACTTGACATGCTTAAAGTATAAACAAGAGTCATACTTGCTAGACTTGAACCCTAAAGATTTCATGCATTTGTCAAATTTTATATTCCACTGCCTAGGTGATTGCTTCAAGCCATATATGGATTTCTTTAACAAGCATACATGATTAGGCTTAGAAGGGTCAACAAAACCCTTAGGCTGTTTCATATAAATGGTTTCATCAAGGTCACCATGCAAGAAAGCAGTTTTAACATCCATTTGTTCAACTTCAAGGTCATACACAGCAGACATAGCAAGCATTAATCTCATGGTTTTATACTTAGCAACAGGAGCAAAAATGTCATGATAATCTTCCCCCTCTCTTTGAGAGAAGCCTTTTGCCACTAACCTAGCTTTGTATCTAGGTGGATCAGTAGCAATGGCTCCCTCCTTGAGTTTATAAATCCATTTGCAATCAATAACTCTTGAATTCTTTGGTTTGGGAACCAGAATCCAAGTCTTATTGTCATGCATGGATTTAATTTCCTCTTTCATGGCATTCAACCAAAGATCAGAATGAACACATTTAATAGCATGCTCAAACAGGTTAGGAGTATAAGCATTCAAAATATCAGCAATTATGAAAGCAAACTCATCAACATTGTTCACATACTTCTTGTTTGGAATTTTAACCCTAGGGGCCCTATCTCTAGTCAATTGGTAATTATTCAGGTTAGGCACCTCATCAAAGGGTAAATCATCAACAGAATCATCAACATCTTGCACAGAGTCATCAATATCATGCAAATCATCATGTGAATCATGCACAAAATCAAGCAGAGGCTCATGCAAAGATGGAGAAGAGGAAGAAGGATGTGAACTGACCTGCCCACCGTGATGGTGAGGTTGCACAGCTAAGTGCTCTTCAGTACTTGTGTGAGCATTCAAGTGCTCATTAGAAATACCAATGCCAGAGTTTTCAGAATTTCTAGAGTTTCCAGAATTTCCAGAATGAGAAGGAGAGTATCCAATATCAAAGTCTTCATCAAATAACTCATTTGGAGGTGGAGCAACATAGAATGGAGTATGAACTTGTTCAGACCTGTCTAAGTGCTCAGGAGAAGATGTGAGAACATTTTTGAAATGGAAGTCACTTTCATTGAAAGTGACATCCCTACTCACTATCACCCTATAGCCACCAGGCTGTATGAGTAATAGTTTGTAGTCTTTTACCCCTTCAGGGTATCCCAGCATCACACATTTTTAGGCCCTAGGATTCAGCTTCCCAACATTATTAAGAGCATAGGCAGTGCATCCAAAAGGCCTCAGGTGAGAAATGGTGGGATTGGTTCCACTCCACAGTTCTTGTGGAGTTTTGAACCCAATGGCTGAGCATGGGGATCTATTGATTAAGTAAGCAGCTGTGGTGACAGCCTCTCCCCAGAGGGAATGTTTCATCCCAGCACTGATTAGCAGGCACCTTGCCTTTTCAAGCAAAGTCCTGTTCATCCTCTCAGCTATGCCATTCTGCTGAGGTGTGCCAGGCACAGTTAAGTGCCTCTTAATGCCATTTTCATGGCAAAAGGAATCAAAATCATGATTGCAAAACTCTAGACCATTGTTAGTTCTAAGGCATTTCACCTTGAACTGAGACTGGCCTTCAACAGTTTGTTTCCAATATTTGAACATGTCAAATGCTTCACTTTTAGCTTTAAGTAAGTGCACCCAAACCTTCCTGGAATAGTGGTCAATTAATGACAAGAAATACTTCTTGCCACCAACAGTATCCACTTGGGCAGGTCCCCATAGGTCTGCATGCATATACTCAAGTGGCTTTTGAGCAACAAATTTGGATTTGGAGAAGGGAGTTCTAGAAAGTTTCCCAAACACACAATTTTCACACATGCTCAAATCAGAAGGTTTTTGACTTATATACTTATTCTTGAACAGGTAATGCAATCTGATACGGCTCAGACTCAGGAAATAAGGAGATCAGTTCGGGAACGGCGTGTTCCGATTAGATTTAGGAATTAATTTATTTAGTTTGGATATTTATTTTAATTATTGTATTTTTTTAACAGGAGTATTACTCCCTTCTCAGGTTTTCTTTCGGGTTCTTTCCTGAGTCGCTTTTATTAAACCCGTAGGGCTTAGCTTATAAAAACCCTTGTAAGCTAAAGTTGAGAGTTATCCAAGAAATAAAATCTCTTCTGCCCTAATCCTCTGTCTCTCCTTCTTCCCTTTCGTCTCTCCCTGCCTCGGGCCGCACGCCCATTCCCCTTCCGGTTTCTTGGGTCGTAATTATTTGGTACGCTAGGAACCCTAGTGTATCAAACTGGTGCTTTCATCCCGTACTCTTACCTATGGGATCCACGGGAAACGATATCGCATCCTCGTTAGCGGCGGCCATTGACCGCCTGAATGCTTCGCAGGAGCGTATGAACGAAACCCTAACGGAATCACAGAATCGCCTTAACACCACGATGGAACAACTCATGGAAGGCGTGCAGTCGAGCCTCCAGCAGCTTCAGTTGAACCAGGCTCGTGCGACACCGGCAACCGGTGCGAACCTACAGCCGCTAGGGCAGCCACAGCACGTTGCGAACGTGCCGCCCCTGAATGCGGTGCAAGTCGGGCCGCACCAACCGATCGCCCCGATCAATCCGATCGGTGACGGCCTCCTACCGATCCAACCGGATCGTGCCTTAGGGCTACACGCACAACCTGCCACCGCCAACCCGGGAGCGCTCCAAGTCGCCCAACAGGCCGCCGCCCCGCCTGCGGTCCAGCCCGAAAATCCGGGCGTGGTTATCCGCGCCCCACCTGGCAACGAGACCATACCTCGCATTCGTATTGATGCACCGCGATTCGACGGATCCGACCCACAGGGATGGCTTTTTAAAGTTCAAGCTTATTATAACTATTTTCGTACTGCTGACCATGATCGCTTGAATCTCGTAGGTCTCCTTATTGATTACCCTGCGTCGGACTGGTTCCGTTATTATCAGCAGAACAATGTGGGCGCCACTTGGACTCAATTTCTTCAAGACGTTCGTCAGCGCTTTGATCCTCAATATTATGAAGACTACGTCAGTCTTTTGTCTCGATTACAACAGCGTACTATAGTGCTGGCATATCAATCAGAGTTTGAAAGCTTATTGAACAAAGTTATCGGGCTGACAGAACCGACGCTTATCTCTTTCTTTAAGGGTGGCTTGAAACAGCCTATTCGACGCGAGCTAAATTTGCGGAATCCAACGTCGCTTACCCAAGCATTCGCTATGGCTCGGGAGTTGGCAGCAACTTACGAAGACACCGTCTCGGCTCACTATGGCAATCGGCGATGGACGCCAAATCAGCCAAGGGTCACGGCCACACAGGCCACGACCGCGGATCATCGGCCACAACAACCGCAAACCAGGGTCCGCCCACCACACCAGCGGCACACACGAACTCTAACCCGAACGGTAACTTCTCGACTCTTCCGATTAAAAAACTTACGCTTGTTGAACGTGAAGAGCGATCTAAAAAGGGTTTATGTTATAATTGCGACGAGCGGTACACTCGGGGCCATCGTTGCAAGCACAGGTTCTTGGCTCTGCTGGGTTGTGATGATTCGGATGATGAGGAAGAGCCGAACCGGGATGAGGATTCCGAACTCGCTGTAACCGGCGATATTTCTGCCATCAATTCTATGGAGGGTCTGCCGAATCCAAAATCCTTAAAACTTACTGGCTCGATTCGGGATGCAAAAGTACAGATTCTTATTGATGGGGGGAGCACCCATAATTTTATTCATCCCGAGGTTGTTGAAAAGTTGCATCTGCCAGTATCTGAGGTGTCGCCTTTCAGAGTTTATGTGGGCAACGACGCTTATTTGTTATGCTCTTGTCAGTGTGCGGCGACTTCGGTTAGTCGGCAAGGCCACGTTTTTCCTATTGATCTTTATGTTCTACAAGTCCACGGTCCTCAGGTAGTCCTCGGTGTTCAATGGTTGCAAACACTGGGGAAGGTCTCACATGACTATGCCAAGCTCACGATGGAATTTGTGTGGAACAACACCACTGTTTTATTACAAGGAGACCGCCTTTCTCCGAAACAGTTATCTCTTTCGGCCTTTCAGTCTCTCTGTAGTACCGATTATGTGGCTGAATTTTTTGAAGTGGTACAGCTTATAGATGATGACAGTACCTCACACACGACCGCCACAGCCGATTTCCCGGCGCATCTACCACCGGCAATTCGAGACGCCCTTGAGCGGCACGAGGCGGTGTTTCGCCTCCCGAGCGGCCTCCCACCTCAGCGCCCTTGGGACCACAGAATTCACTTACAGCCTGGCTCTAAACTGATCAATGTACGGCCGTACCGTTATCCGTATTTTCAGAAATCCGAAATCGAGAGACAGGTTCAGGACATGCTTCAGCAGGGTATCATCCGGCACAACACCAGCCCATTCTCTTCACCTGCTTTGCTTGTCAAGAAGAAAGATGGCAGTTTCCGGTTTTGTATTGATTACAGAGCTTTGAATGTTGCTACAGTGGCCGACAAATTTTCTATTCCTACGGCTGAGGAGCTTTTCGACGAGTTAGGCAGCGCTGCATTCTTTACAAAGCTTGACTTGCGATCCGGTTACCATCAGATCCGGATGCACACTTCTGATATATACAAAACGGCGTTTCGGACTCATGATGGCCACTTTGAGTTCCTGGTCATGCCATTTGGCCTGGCGAATGCGCCGTCTACCTTTCAGGCTGCTATGAATCAGATTTTTGCTCAGTTCCTGCGGCAGTTTGTGATCGTCTTCTTCGACGATATTCTTGTTTACAGTGCCTCTATGGACGACCACACTCGACATCTGGATGTAGTTTTACGGGTCCTCCAGGACAATCATTTTTTTGTCAAAAGTTCTAAATGCTCATTCGGCACATCACAGGTGGAATATCTGGGTCACATTGTATCAGCAGGACAGCTCAAAGCCGATCCGGCAAAACTCGCAGCGATGTCTGAATGGCCAGTTCCTCACTCTGTTAAGCTCTTGCGTGGATTCCTGGGGTTGACAGGGTATTACAGGAAATTCATTCGCAACTATGCTACTCTAGCCGCCCCACTGACTGCATTACTTCAGAAAGATAAGTTTTTATGGACACCAGTGGCGGACCAGGCCTTTCAGCGTCTCAAAGATACCATGATGAGCCCGCCGATCCTACAGCTGCTAGATTTTACTCTACAGTTTGTCCTTGAAACTGATGCGTCGGATAAGGGCATTGGCGCGGTTTTACTTCAGCATGAGAAACCGATTGCGTTCTACAGTAAGGTCTTAGGGGTGCGTCGCAGAGGCTCCTCAGCTTATCATCGGGAACTTTTTGCTATTGTTTCCGCAGTACAGAAATGGCATCAATATCTTTTGGGTCGCGAATTTTTGATTCGGACTGATCAGAAAAGCCTGAAGGAGTTGTTGTCCCAAGTTATCCAAACCCCGGATCAACAATTCTTTATCCGAAATCTCATGGGTTATAAGTTTCGGATTGAATACAAGACGGGGGCAAGCAATAGAGTCGCCGACGCTCTTTCCCGTTGTATGATTAACGACGACGCAGCTCTTAAGCAATTCATGACTTTATCGTCGCCCATGCCAGCATTGTTGTCTCAGGTGCTTCAGGAGAACGAGACCCTACCGGATTTGGTCGCTTTGCACGCATCAGCTGCTAAGTCAGAGTTGCCGCCCCCTTTTCGAGTTCATCAGGGGCTCCTCTATTACGATCATAGGCTGGTATTGAGTAAGGATTCATGCCTCAAATCCGAGGTGTTACAGGAGTTCCACGCGTCGCCAAGTGCGGGTCACCCCGGCGTCGATCGGACGTTCCGTCGGGTAGCCGAGGTCTTCTATTGGCCCGGGATGCGCAAGGACGTCCGCACATTTGTGGATGCTTGCATAATCTGTCAGTCTACAAAGTATAGTACACAGAGGCCAGCGGGATTATTACAGCCGTTACCAATTCCACAACAAGTGTGGGACGAGGTCACGATGGATTTTATTACGAGCTTACCTCCGTCGCACGGACGCACGACTATTATGGTTGTGGTTGACCGGTTATCTAAGTATGCTCACTTTGGTACTTTGGGTCCTTCTTATGATGCTCCCACCGTAGCTGCATTATTTGTTGACATCGTGGTCAAGCATCACGGAATTCCATCGTCTATCCTTTCCGATCGTGACGTCATTTTCACTAGTGCTTTTTGGAAAGAGTTGCATCGGTTAAGTGGCACCACTTTGCGTCACAGTACTGCATACCACCCACAGACGGATGGTCAAACAGAGGTGAAGAACCGCTGCCTCGAGCAATACCTGCGTGCCTTTACGCAGGGGCGTCCTAAACAGTGGTCGAATGTCTCCTTTTCAAGCGCTCTACGGATGCGAGCCTCCACCTTTGTGTCGCCCTACTCGGCCATCTACCACTACTTCCACGGCTTTATCTACTCTCCAAGAACGGGAAAAAGTCTTGGATCTCATTCGTGCCAGCTTGCTTAAAGCTCAACAGCGCATGACCACACAGGCCAATGCTCACCGTCGGGATCTTCAATTCACGGTCGGTGATCAGGTTCTGCTGAAACTCCGTCCCTATCGCCAGCATTCCATGGCCCGTCCACTGTCCACGAAGCTAGGCCGTCGTTTTTATGGTCTGTTCACTGTCTTGGAGAAAATTGGACCGGTGGCATACCGTTTGGCTCTACCGGTTGGTGCGAAAATCCACGACGTCTTCCACGTCTCAATGCTACGCCCATATGTGCCCACCTCCGCTGCTCCCGTTCAGCCGGCATTTCCCGCCGAATTCTTACACGACCGGCCTATCTCAAGGCCTTTCCGAGCAGTTGATGAGCGCCAGGTTATGGTAGATGGATCTCCTCGTACTGAGTGGCTTATTATATGGGACGATGGGACCGCGGACGACGCATCTTGGGAGCCTACGGACCAGCTCAAGTTGTCGTTTCCTGATTTGCGGCTTGAGGACAAGCCGAATCTCAACGGGGGAGAGAATGATACGGCTCAGACTCAGGAAATAAGGAGATCAGTTCGGGAACGGCGTGTTCCGATTAGATTTAGGAATTAATTTATTTAGTTTGGATATTTATTTTAATTATTGTATTTTTTTTAACAGGAGTATTACTCCCTTCTCAGGTTTTCTTTCGGGTTCTTTCCTGAGTCGCTTTTATTGAACCCGTAGGGCTTAGCTTATAAAAACCCTTGTAAGCTAAAGTTGAGAGTTATCCAAGAAATAAAATCTCTTCTGCCCTAATCCTCTGTCTCTCCTTCTTCCCTTTCGTCTCTCCCTGCCTCGGGCCGCGCGCCCATTCCCCTTCCGGTTTCTTGGGTCGTAATTATTTGGTACGCTAGGAACCCTAGTGTATCACAATCCCTTGTTACCTATATGACCTAGTCTAGCATGCCACAATTTAGTTGAATCAACACTCATGCAAACATTCACTTCAGAAGACATAGTCATAACAGGAGAGCCAATGACATGGTAAAGTCCACGTTTTTTAATCCCTTTTACAAGGACTTTCCCATTTCTGGAGACATTTCTGACTCCATTATGGGTGTGGATATGACACTCAAGGTCATCAAACATGCTTTCAGACAACAAGTTTCTCCTCAAGTTAGGTACCCACCTAACATTTTGGAGAATTCTAACAACACCATCATGCATCTTAAAAGGAACAGTACCAACCCCCTTAATCTTAAGAGAAGAATGATCACCCAACCTAACCTCACCCTCATCACAGAGATGCAGATAATCAAAAACATGTCTATGAGGTGTAACATGCATAGTGCAACCAGAATTAAGTATCCATGCATCATGATCAGAATTAGCATGATGTGAGCACATTAGCAATTCAACAGGATAGGAAAGGTGTGACTCAACAATTGCAGAAGTACCATTTTGTGGTTTAGTGGAGGCAGTTAAAGCCTCATCTTTCTTCTTCTTAAAGCAATCATTAATCAAGTGAGTCCCTTTGCCACAGTAGTGACATTTTAGGTTCTTTTTCTCAGATTTGGGTTTGGAATTCCCAGAATTGGAGCTAGAAGAGTCAGACTCCTTTTCTTTCTTCTTGTAGCTCTTTTTCTGGTTTTTATGTTTTCCTTTAGTGAACATGACTTCAGTTTTAGAATCTTTGTCAGGTTTACACTTAAACACTTTCAATGTTTCATTTTTCTGATTTACAGCATCAATTATCTTCTTCTTTGTCAGATTCTTTATACCATCATGATTAAACTCAAGCACATCCTTAAAGTTATCAAATTGAGGTGGTAAAGAGTTTAGCAAAATCACAGCTTGGTGAGATTCTACAACCTTATCACCACACCTTTCCAAGTCCTGATTCATCTTAAGAAATTTATCTAGATTATCATTCAGAGACATGGAAACATCCATTTTGAAAACAAAGATGCGTCCAAGCATGCTAATAACAGAAGGGAGAGATTTTACCTGATAGAGGTCATTCAACGCCTTCCAGAGATTCCTGGAAGAGTCTACTTCGACCACTTGACGAGCAACTTCATCAGATAGTCTAATAATAATCTCAGAATGAGCAATTTGATCCATTTCCTTCTTTTTAGCAGCATCATATGTGTCAGGCCATGATTCATCAACAGTAGCCCAACACTTTTCTTTAATCAAGATGGCTTTCATCTTTAGTTGCCACATAGCAAAGTCAGAGGAGCCATCTAGTGGCTTTATGCGGACAGATGAATGATCAGACATAGTGAGCCTAGCTAAGAGAGATAGTGATAGCTCAGAGAGAGAGTAGTAACTCAGAGAGAGTGTAAAGACAGAGAGAGTTTCAACAAGTGAGTCTCACAAGAGAGATTCTCACAACAAGTACCTGAACTTGCAAATGTACGCAAAGAAACAACACAACAGAACCAACAAGACAAGGCTTTGGCCTGTTGCAAGTCTCAACAGATATCAAGTGAAGTGGTAAACAAGCAATAGTAACAATCAAGTCACACAGAAGGATCAGAAGCCCCAAATGAAGCAGTTAGGGTTTCAGATCTAAGCAAAGACGCTCTTTTGCAAGAGCTTGGTGTAGGAATCCGACAATGGGATAAAACCAGTATAACTGGAACCCGGCTTATCAAGGATCCTCCGCCCTCCCTTTCTAGTAAAGGAAGTCGGTAGTTCTACCACTCAGAAGCAAGCAAGGAAAGCAAGCAACTCTAACACTTGAAAGAAGTTGAGACTACAAAGTTTTAAAACGATTTAAAGCGATTTTCTATATGGATCTATACGGATCTGAGTTCTAGAGAGTCACTTGACTCTAGAACTTGTAGATCCAGCCCAGAAAAGTCGAGAAGGGACTCAAGACTTTAGATCCAGAGAGTAAGGAACTCTCAATGGAACGTAGCAAGAGAAGCTTCGAGAGCAAGTGAAGAAAAAAGAAAAACAACAAGTGAGAACTCAAGATCTGGAAGTAGAAACCCCAGATCTAACAAAGAGAGTCTCAGATTTCAAGATCCAACACAAGCAACAACAAGCACAAACCCTAAATTCGAAGATCCAGGACTAGAAACTCCAGAAACCTCGAATCCTAGATCTGTAAGAGCAACCTGGCTCTGATACCAATTTGATATGCGGAATACAAAGAAAGAAATCAAGCATTCAAATATAAACGAGATTCAAAGACAAACAAACAAACAAGTATGTATTTGGCTTTGAGCCTCAATCGAAATGCCAGAGATCCAAGGGGAATACAGAAGGGCAAAGAGAACTGTAAAGCAAGCAAGTAATCGGAGAGAGTGAAGCAAGTTCAGAGAAGCACAGCTCGAGCAAGTCGAACAACCACTAAGGTCTCCAAGGTGCTCTCGTCTTCACTCTTCCTTGTTTGGATTTCAGAGGGAGCTCGGGTAGCCGGTGTCGAGCTCAGGCAAGCAAGGCCGAGAAGACACTACAAGCAAGAAACCCTAGAGAGCTCTTTGAAAGAATCCAACCAGAGGCAAAGGAGGAGAAAGCGTGTATATATATGGCACGCATCAACCCTAAGCTCCAGACGACGTCGTTCAAGTCTATGAGCATGGATCGCAAGAAATGGGTTGTCTCGGGTGAGCATTGTATTGGGCCGTTTGGCCCAATACAGCCTCCAGCGAGATTTGGCCCAATTCCACAATACACACACATACACTTGGTTACATACAATACAGCCCAATATCCAAACTTAGAGATTACAAACATACATATACAACTTGCTTTTCATTGTGCTCCAAGAGAAGCAGGATTATAGTAACAACTCGTGAGGATAGGGTGGCTTCTATTACTGGAACCATCAAAGCATTCAAGTTGAAACCCCTTTCTCATGATCAAAGCTGGTCCATATTTGCAAAATGTGCATTTAGAGAAGGCGAAGAGGAAAACTACCCATCTCTGGTGCAAATGGGGAATGATATTGTTCAGAAATGCTGTGGAGTTCCTCTTGCAGCTAAGACCCTGGGAAGTCAGTTACGGATTGCACGGGATATTTCTACTTGGAGGAGGATTGAAGAAAGCGAGTTGTGGAAGATTAAACAAGCACCTACTGACATTTTTCCGGCTTTGAAATTGAGTTTTGATCAATTACCCTACCACTTGCGTCCTTGCTTTTCATTGTGCTCCACCTTCATAAAGGGTGAGTTCATCAACAAAAAAGATGTGATATTGTTGTGGATGGCACTAGGACTGCTGCAATGTAATGAGATGAACGAAGACCTTGAAGAAATTGGACATATGTATTTTGATGAACTTGTGTCGAGGTCTTTCTTTGAAGCCGTCCATCCTTTCACTTATGCAGTTCAAAAGCTATCTTGGAGCAACAACATTTCCGAGACAGATATGGCTATACTCTTGGAGGGAGTTGACCCAACATTGAGTTGTGAACCATCTTACAATAAGATCAATGGTTTCCAAATGCATGATTTGGTGTATGACTTAGCAACATCTGTTGCTGCTAATGACACAGCTTCCGTGAGCTGCGACAAACGTGATGTTTCAATGGGAGTCAGATATTTAGTGTGGAAGAATGGGGATTTATCAGAAAGAGAGTTCCCTCGCCGCCAGTTTCTAGCAGCAAAGAAGGCAAGATCACTTGTATTTTGTCATAGAAACTTAAGCTGCATGAGCAAATCCTTTCTCCAAGGTCTAATCTCACACTTTAAGTGTTTGCGTATCTTATCGCTTGCTGATTTTGAGTTTGAGTTCTTGCCAAATTCAATTGGGGATTTAAAGCATCTAAGGTATCTCAGCCTAGCTAGGAACACAAAACTTATGGGGCTTCCTGATTCGATATGTAAATTGGTGAATTTGCAAACATTGGATGTCATATTATGTAATCAGTTAACAAAACTCCCAAGGGACTTGCATAGATTGGTAAGCCTTAGGCACTTACAATTTACGTCCAGTCTTGCAAGTTTTCCGGAGACAAATTTTCATGGTTGGAGTTTTATACAGCAGATTATGATTGCTGACTGTATACATCTGACATCCATACCAGATCAGATTGGGACCCTACTTACCCTTAAGACCTTACAAATAATTTGTTGCCCTAAGTTGACTTCTCTCCCAAAAAGCTTGATTGCACTCGAGGAGTTGAAAATTTGGGACTGTGAAAAGCTAAATTTGATGGAATGGGAAGGATTGCAAGGGCTGAGGAGCATTCAACATCTGGATATCCAGAACCTTCCTCTACTGGTGCATTTTCCTAAAGGATTTCAATACGCCTGTGGTGGATCTCTTAAGCACTTGATAATCAAGGAATGTCGGAATTTGATAGCGTTGCCGGAGTGCTTGGAGCAATGCACTTGTCTGTTGAATCTGACATTGTATGATTGCACCAGCTTGTCTTCTCTTCCAGCTGGTATTAAGGAGATCAAGAGCCTGAAAGAATTGTGGATTGTGGACTGCCCTATGCTGAAATCGAGGTGCGAAAGAGAAATAGGCCAAGACTGGCATCTTATCTCTCATATTCCTTTGATTCGAGTCGATCATCTTATTATCTAAGCATAAAGGACTTCTTTGAAGACTATCAAGTTTCAGGTGACACTCTTTTTTAACTTCATGATCTTCCTCTTCACAAAAATAATGTCATTTTATCATTTATGTTTTTATGCACCTCGGTTTTGAAACATTCTTGCAGGTTCATCTCGGTGACTAGAGACGAGGATGCTGCTACTGCAATGCTGTGGAACTTGTGATAATATTTTTTGTATAATCTTGTCCCATATCAAAACCAATAAATAATATGTGAGTGCCTAAATTTGTTTAAAAGTGAAGACTGCTGAGATTGTTTTCTATGAGCATGTTTGGTATTCTTCTGATGTATTTATATAAGTGGGGTATATTTGATGCAACTGAGAAAGCAGAATGGTTTAAGGTGCTAGAGGGGTATGAAGAAATTGAGGTATTTGAGTGTACAAGTCAAGGATCGTAAGATTTTGAACCAACTCTTTTGTAACCTCCGTAGAATTAACATGACCACATCTATGGGGGAAAACGAGGGGGGTATGAATAAAGGTTCCTATTTTTCTTATATTGTTTGGTTAGAAAAAGTTTTCTTGGAGACCAAGAGCATTGTAAAGGATATTTTTGGATAAATAAATAATAAGAGATGCAATTCTTTTCAAGAATGAGTGAAAGAGTAATGAAGATATCATAGGCAAATTTTTCAAAAGAGAGTTTTTAATGATCAATTGGTGTAAAATCCTTTTCAAACATTAATGAGATGAGTTTTTGGCCCAAAGTGTTTATAGTGTTTTATGCCCAAAAAAAGTTCCTAATGACAAAAATGCCTTCTTTTTTTCATATTTGCATTAATGCCTAAAACAAATAACTAAATGCCCAATTTAATTGCATGAATGCCCAATTTTCTAATTTTTCGATTTTTTAAAAGAAGGTAATTTTTTAATTTCATTTAAATTTTATTCCATTAAAAATTAAATATAACGATTAAAAAATGAACAAAAATTTCAATAGATGAACTTGGCCATTTCTGTACTACCAATTACTTGCTGGGTTCATTATCTTCTTGTGATTGTTAATTTTTGTTTTTGTGATTTTTGATGGAAAGAGGGAGAGGATTTTATGAGTTGAGAGTATCATGCTGGCACTATTAGGAATGTACAATGAACTCTACATTTGAAAATTTTCTCAAACCACAATTACGACCCTGCAACCCTGAATTAACAATTTTTCAAAGTTCTCCAACATATTTATAACAGAAAGACAAAGTCCAAAAGTTCATGTTTAATATTTGATGAATAAGATAATCGTTACTCCGTACTAGATATACATAGATTTATTGAAAAGATACAGCAGTGCAGTTATTTAGAAGGAAAAAAATCAGTAAAAAAAGAGGTCGCACTCACAGCTGAAGGATCAAACATAAAACTCCAATTAAAACTGGCATTTAGAAAAGACCATCAGTCTGTAAATTAAGCCCTAAGGCTATGGAGCTATTATGTACAAAACGGTTGTTGGAGGCAACACTACTAATCAAATTACCCAGTTGCTATCTAAAGAGAGGCAATCAAGCAGTCACCATGTGGGGGCTAGATCCCATCAATGGAAGCATGCATGAATACGTCACATACTTGACACTGTCAATTAGCAGGACAACGAAAATCCGAGATAAGGTTTTGGATCTCATCATGCCTTCACTTTCAACATCACTAACCTCCCTGGGGTCAACAAGAACCGAGACAACGATGGATGAGCTAGATTTGTTTCCTTGGAGTCCAACTTTCTCAGCATTTAGCTCAGCATGCTCATCAGTAAGATTGTTGTTAGCATGGCCCTTTAGGGGAATTGCATGTCCACGTAGAATCCTTCTACTTGTTTTAAGCTGGGTGGAATTCTGCCTATACTCATTGGGAATTGATGTAGCAGGTACTATGGATCCAGGGGAAGGTGCGACGTCAAACTGGAAAACTTCAGTGCACATTCCGGAACTAAGCAAGGGTACTAGAAAAGGAATAACAAGGAAAATAGGCATCAATATCTGGCAAATCAATTTATCAAGATGTTTGTAGTACTGAAGATAAATCAACAAAGTCAATAGCAATAGAACAGTCCCTGATAACTCAACTCCAAGCAACTTCCTAATAGGATTCTCATTGATATATACACCTAACCAACGTCAAATAGTCACTGTTTCAACTTACCTACTATATAACCTTTCTAAAGGTATGCAATATGCATGCAGGGGTAAAAACAAACAATATCACTATATCAGTATGGCATCCAGGGTAAGAGTGGATGATTGCAATTCAGCAAGAAATTAAGCTGTGTATGAAGATGTGCCACTTCAAGCAGACATATACCAAATAAAACTGCTATAGAGACAGCATGATCCATTTTAACTTCCAAAAACAATCAAGACAAGGGTCAAGTCCTATTCTAAATTGAATCAATCCCTCCTTCCAAAAACGAGGTTCATGCCATATAGACATAGACATTTTGAATTAATCTAATTGACAGCCTGCTCCAAGGGAAAAGAAAATACCTGCAAGATCGTCAAGGAACCACTGCTTCAACCTACCATCTGGAGCGGGAGTCTTCAAGTCATCAGCAGAGCCAGAGCCCAAAGCCTTTTGCCTCACTGTATGATCCCTGTCAAGTTCAGAGGTCCTCCCATTGCTCTGTCCAGCACCAGCAACATGATACATAGGTACGTAGTTCCTGGCAATGGCCAGACGGGTCTCTTCACTAGTCTTCATTTGTCCCCCTGCTGCGTGAGATTCCAAGGCTGCTTTCTCACTGGCTAATACAGAGTGGATGATCAAGTTGCCATCAATTCGAACAAGCTTATCATTCCTTGGAACATACAAGGAGGCAACAAGAGGCTCACTAGAATTACCCACAACAACCGACCCATTAGTATTAGCACTAAATTGGAGCATTTTGTCCTCTTCCAATGGAATTCTCCCAAAATGTTTTTCTTGATGGCGACCGTGTCCATGTCCACATCTTCCATCAGAATAACACTTTCCCCCATCATCAACCATCAATGCCCTTCCTCTGTGTAAATCATTGAACCTATCAACAACACTAACTTTTCCTCCAATACCTCCATATCTGACATGTAAAATGGGCACCAGTCCTCCAAAAAGCAACATGAAAAACAGCAACCCCAGGAAGCTGATACTTGCCAACTTTTTGGTCTTCCCTTCACTCTTCTTCTTATCTGAGTTCTTGTTAACCTTGGGAGCAGGAGCAGGCCTTTGTGGTTTCAGTCTAGGAATTGGAACCAAAGGAACTTGTGAACCCTGTTTCATAGCATACGGTGGGCAAGGCATCCATGGATAACCCATTGGTGGCATGGGATACATTCCGGGATGAGGAACAGGTGGGCACACACCACCCCCACTCAATTGTTGTCTCAAAGTGGCATTTTCAGCCATCATATAGGTTACTCTGTTATTCAGTTCAGCAATAGTAGAGTGCATGGATCTTACCTTATCCTCGAGCTCCTCCACATATTGCTTCTTTCTCTGCCTGGAAAGTTGGGCACTCTCACGGTTCCTCATCAATCTCGCCATCTTCTTATCGTCTCCTTCATTCTCGGCACCAACATTAATACTCGTATTTGCATTCTCACAGGTTGTGGAGGATTTCCTGAATTTGCTAGTCCTGGTCTCAGCACTCCCTTCATCCCGCTGTTCTTTTTTCCTCTTCGGGTTACACTTTCCAACCTCTTCACTTTTTTTGTTGCTCTTTGCTAGCAATAAAGTATCAGCTTTCAGA
This sequence comes from Fallopia convolvulus, assembly GCA_964016875.1. Taxonomy (NCBI): domain Eukaryota; kingdom Viridiplantae; phylum Streptophyta; class Magnoliopsida; order Caryophyllales; family Polygonaceae; genus Fallopia; species Fallopia convolvulus. The sequence goes on from OZ024733.1 coordinate 22,061,278, forward strand.
GTGGAATCGGCGACAGAGCTTGTAAACGCATGAGCGCCTTCGCATGATTCTGGAGAAGAAGGATTCTCGACCGGAGAGACGCCAGAACCACGAGACCCAATTTGATCACAGCTGCCTGACTCCGGCGAGAGAGAGTCCGATTTTTGTTTGGAATCAGATCCCAATGATTGATGATTCGAAGCCTTTGCGAAGTTACAACCCCCAGTATGAGAATCATGAGACGAAGCATGGCCAGAGGAGTCCCGATCGTTATGGCCACATCTCTTATCAGAAACCCTAAGGCTGTCATGACCCCGATTGGTCCCTGGATTGAGCGCATCATCAACATTCAAGCCTTGGACATCCAAGGCCGGGTGATAACCCTCGGCCTCAGGCGACCAAAATACGGAATTCTGATCGAAATTCACACAGGGAAGTTGAGAGAGAGAAGAATGGTGATCAGTTGACTCGGAGTTGGAGCCGGGAGCCGGATCGCAGAGGAGATCGTCAAGGTTGAAGTCGAGGTCCTCGATATTGAAATCCGGGTCAATGTCCGAGTCGAGAAAGCTATCGGGGAAGGAGAGATCGCCGCTAAGCAGGGCGTGGTCGAGAGGAGGGATGGCGAGCGGATCGGCGTAACCCTGGAAGAGATCGTCATGGTTGTAGGTGGAAGGAGGAGGTTCAAACGCAATCGAATTATCCATGGTTTGGATTTCTGGGAATTCTAGGGTTTCGGGTGGGAAGGAAAATTGGGGATGGAAGTTGCAGGATACGAAATGGGGATCTTGGAAAAGGCGAATTCAATTACTTCAAAGAGAAGACTTTGGAATGAGACCAAGGAGAGAGATTTCGGAACACGTCCAACCGCGGATATCTGGAAGCTTCGTCGAATCCCCGACGAATTTAAGTACAATATTAGGCGGGGTAAAAAGGTAGTAGGAGGATAAAATCATAGAATTGGATCGTCTCTTAATATTATACTGAATTAATAAAATAGTACGAAAATTAACGAGAAATTTTTATACACACAAGAAAAGTGTCTGGCGTGTGTGGATATCTTTATGAAAAGTTACTCTCTAGAGTGAGTTCTATAGATAACCGGTGGACAAAAGGTCACTCTTTATGAAGAGTGAGTTCTATGGATACCTGGTGGACAAAAGGTATCACGCTTCAGCGTGGCTCTTCGTTAGAGGTGCTCAATGGGTCGACCCGATCTGACTTGCGGGTTGCGGGTTCACCCGCTAAAAATTTATTGACTTGCGACCTAACCCGCGGGTTGAGGGTTTTGAGGATCGAGTCGCGGGTCGACCCGTTTGACCCATTTGAGGATCGGTTCCAAAGAACGCTCCTTAGACTCCAACGAGTAGTCTAGCTTTCTTAGTCGCTATATTGATGACCTGTCTCCGCGGATCCTCTTGTCTAGCAGATGCGGATCCCGATGTCAGAGAATTCTAAGGTTGGAATGTACCTACCCGATGAATCAGCTCAACAATTGATTGGACCTCATTGGTCAACATTTCCATAGATTCCCATGGCTGAATTGACTTTGCCTAAGGAGGGGGGAAACTCCATGGGTTGTTATGACAATTGTGTAGTCGTTTAATAGACATTCTTTTTGTTGGTTTTCGATTGCCTCTTCATGCACACGTCGTCGACTATTTATGGTTATTGAACGTTTTTGCTTTTCAAATGTTTCCCAGTTCGACTTTTTGCAAAGGAATGCATGAATATCAAAGGAAGTTTCAAGCACGTATATCTGAATTGGAGAGCAAAGTTTAAATCAAAGGGTTTTAAGATGAGCATGACCAAGACTGAGTATGTAGAGTTCAAATTCGGTTTTGTGGTGGAGACAAATGAAGCCATGTGGTTGGAAGGGGGCAACATAATGAAGGAGATTTTCAAGTTATGGTTATATTTTGCAAAGTGACGGAGGTATTGACGAGGATATTAAACACATGGTTTAGATGGGCTAGCACAAATGGAGAGGACCCTGAGGTGTTTTATGTGACAAAAAGGTCCCACTCAAATTCAAGGAAAAATTCTATAAAATGGTAGCTAGGCATCCATATTGTACAGTGTGGAGTGTTGATTGGCCTACCACAAGGGCTCAGGGTTAGAAGTTAATAGTAGCAGATATGAGAATAGAGGATGTGTGGTCACACATTATTAGACAGGGTCAGGAATGAAATGATCAAGAATAAGGTGAGAGTAGCCAATATAAGAGGATAAGTTGTGTGAACCAAGACTTCATTGGTTTGAGCATATATACAAAGAAGACGACCTGATTCCCCAACCCAGAGGTGTGAATGTCTACTTTTCGATGATTTTTGCAGGGATAGAGGTAGACCATTGTAATAAAAGTAAACTTGAAGTCTAGATCATATTAAATAGTTTGCTTTAAATTATATTAACTCTTTTCATTATTTTATCTATCCATGATACTGAGCTATCATCCACTATCTCACCGAATTAGATTCTTTGTTAATGGCGATAATAAATCTTGAAATATTTTCAGTACCTCGTCATTTATTACCCTTATTACAACTATAAATATTTTGCGCAATTACTATCACTTAGTGTGAACAAATTGAATCCAACACTTTCATTAATTTTATGCGTTAATTACATCAATTATTGCCTTGATCGGTCAACGTCTCACCAAATCTAAATGACTTCAAAGTATGGTGACAATTCTCCATATATTTTCAATTAGTGTGAATAAATTCAATCCACCGCTTTCATTAATTTTATGTGTTAATTACATATATTATTGCATTGATCGGTCACTACCTCACCGAATCTAACTGACTTCAAAATATGGTGACAATTCTCCATATCTTTTCACTTAATGTGAATAAATTGAATCCACCGCTTTCATTATTTTATCTATCAATGATATTGAACTATCATCCACTATCTCACCGAATTAGATTCTTTGTTAATGGCGATAATAAATCTTGAAATATTTTCATTACGTTGTCATTTATTACCTTTATTACAACTATAAATATTTAGCGCAATTACTATCACTTAGTGTGAACAAATTGAATCCACCGCTTTCATTAATTTTATGCGTTAATTACATCAATTATTGCCTTGATCGGTCAACGTCTCCCCGAATCTAAATGACTTCAAAGTATGGTGACAATTCTCCATATATTTTCAATTAGTGTGAATAAATTGAATCGACCGCTTTCATTAATTTTATGTGTTAATTACATATATTATTGCCTTGATCGATCACTACCTCACTGAATCTAATTGACTTCAAAGTATGGTGCCAATTCTCCATATCTTTATAGCATGTAAAATTATCCTCATAAGCAAAATAAGTGTCCTATTATTACGACTTCATTATCATCATTATAATAATTATTATTATTCTTAATCGATTGTAAAGTTTTCTTAATCTATTGTAAAGTTATAAGAATTTTCTCAACAATGGTCCATATTAATTTTGCGACTTTAATATTACACAAGAAATATGACATCAATCTTTGATATAACACACCAAACATAACACCGACCTTGGACATACACCACTAATTTAGCAACATTTGGTATTAAACATAAAAATAACATCAAACTTTTGATATTACATAAGTAATTTAATACTACTATTAAATTACAACCTCTTGCAGTTACAAACAAAAGTAGAACAAAGACAAGACAACCTTTGACATACATTTAATCATATCGTGAATATAATTGACGTTCTAAACTTCTATCATTTATATTTGTACACTATTTTGGTTTTTGTTATACACTTGATTAAATTTTTTAATGAAATTCAATTACGCCTAATTTAATATGCTTAATAATGTTATTGCACCTCAACTTTATATTCAACATACCTTATGATTACCAAAAATATGTACAATTTTTTAAATAATAAACATAGAACATAAAATCTACCCCATCTAACTAGGGTTGGGCATAGGTCCAAAACCGAACCGGACCGGGACCGATTTTCTGAAAAAACTGGACCGGGAGGTCTGGTCCCGGACCGGTCCATGTTGGACCGGGTTTGGACCAACTTATTTTTTTTAAATACAATACCGCCTTTAAATAATAGTTTGCCCAAATGGAAAATTTCTCGTTTGGACCGTTTGGTATAGCCATATAGGCCCTTTATAAGTTAGCAAGAACAATCAACATTTAAAAATTAAAAACTTGATAATATTAGTATTAAAAGGCTACTAATTACTAAACAATAATAAAAATATATATATAAAAAAAAATCGATCTGGACCTGGACCAGACCAGGAACGGACCGGGACCGATTTTTTAAAATTCATGGACCGAGGACCGGACCGGTATACCCTCGGTCCGGTCGGTCTGGTCCAGACCTGAATTTGCCCAGCCCTACATCTAACGGACGGGTTAAGCATTCTAGTTTTTCCAAAATCATAAAACAAGATCAAGACAAGTTTTATATATCTTTTCTAAGATCAATTTCACCAAAAAAAAAAAAGATCATTGAGTATTCATTTCACCATATGCTCCTTCGCAAATATCCACATTTCCGGGAACTTGTGTAAGATGCAACTGAACACACAGCTTCCTTTAACTACAAAGGGAGCAACAAGTGAGCAGGTTTCATTTGCAAACACCTAAGTCCAAAACCTTGCCTCTTCACATCCTGTACATACCTGGTAGTGTGTGAGAGCGAGTATGCTTATAAACTATGCCTGCATAGACCCATTTGCCTTTTAAGAATCTCCATTGTTATGAAGGTACAGATTTGAATCCATCAATAATCCGAAAAATCCATCTGAACGGGTTCCTGGTACAGCCAACACAAATATTTTATGTTAACCTTTTGTATGTTTCTAAAGCAAAGAAATACACAAGAATAACATGATGCCAAACATATTAGGAAAAAATAAACTAGCACTGTCACCAAAATAGCATTTCCACATCCAAACAAGCTACAGTGAACTACATTATTTGTGCTACCCCCAAAAGGAGGTTGGAACAAATATCTTTCTAAGCATCTAAATGTCCAATACTACAGGAAGAGATTCTGCATAGTGAAGCTTGAAAATACCCTTCTGCAATCCCAAACTTGTTAGAACACGAATCTCATAACTAATATCCATTTTTACAGGGACTGAAATCAGATTTGATCCAAGGATTCTCAGAACACTCACATAATAACCAGGAAAAAGTACTGCAGCCACCACATCTACCAAAACTAATCAAATCAAATTGCAAATAATGTTTATTCTATAAATTATTTGTCGCATGTACAAAGCTCAACAAGCATATAGTTAGCCCCCAGACGAATTTTTCACGTGCTAAGCCTGGAAGGAAATTTATCTGAAGAAAACCTTTATGCTGATGTTAAGAAGTATCATTTCAATATCATACTGGTCTTAGTTTCAGACAGCTGAAACCAATTCTCTTTACTTCATCCACATCATCACCACCAGGGAAAAAAACGAATACATAGTTATGCAGGGAAAGGAAAAATGATAAGGGGAAGCAAATCTTCATCTTAATTGTTGAAAAAACAGAAAGGTTCTGGATGTGGTAAGAAAGGCTTATCTCATATATAACCAAAACAAAAAACTATTCAATAGCCATCTGAAACTTCGTTTTGAGCTGAACACTTGGTATCACTCCTTGACAGTCTCTCATTTTGCTCGTCTAATATCACGAGTACCTTTTTCAAATATCTTCCACTAGTAATCAAATAGTGATATATAAAGCTAGAAATCCCACAATATATGTCAATATTTAACAGCCAACAGTACACGTATTGCAAACAGAATTTTCACATCACAGAATAACTGCCAATACTTCACAAACAAAAAGATGTTAGCAGTCCAAGATTATCACTGTCACCAAACCTCAAAATTGTTTCATATAATTGCAAAATTTTGACAAAGCAAACTATTATCAGCAGCTGAGAAAGAATTCATCAGGTAAAGAGAAGATTACTGCATATGACATATACTCAAAGTTGATATTGGAAAAGACAATGCAACTTTACCACAATGGGATTTGCATTGAACTTTTCGACTGAGATACAACACTTGATCCATCAGATTTAGCTTTTGTACGAACAAGCCTTTGAAAATTTTCTGACAAGTTTTGATATGGCTCGACCTCTGATCGTGGGACATGGCCAATTGCAGCCGTAAGATGTTCCATTTTTATCTCAGCAGCAGCAAATTTTTCCTGATCCCATACATAAATCAACGGCAGAACTGAGATTTCATGGGGAAAAAAAAACTAAATTGCACAACCAGAAATGTTGGAAAAAACATTACTTCAAGTGCCTTCATTGCTGCTTCTCTGCATATTAAAGATATGTCAGCCCCAGTGAAGCCTTCAGTTAAACGAGATAACACCCTTTTATCAACATCTGAACTACACGGCATTTTACGCAAATGAATATCAAAGACATCTTCTCTTTCTTTTTCATTTGGTGGCCCCACATATAGCATCCGATCAAAGCGCCCTATCAAAAGATTGAATCATGTCAAAGAAATAGCAAAGGACAGGCGCTACAGCAATTACTATAGGAATAACATTGAAAAGTGAACCAGCAGATAGAAAGCACCTGGTCGAAGAAGAGCTGGATCAATTTTATCAGGACGATTTGTTGCAGCAATAACAGTAACATTAACCCTCTGATGCAAACCTAAACAAAAGAGCTTGTCAGTCTGGCACAATAAATTCTATGAACAAGCTTTTACCAGTTCATGCAATGCATAGTAAAATTACAGTTCTGTTCAAAGAACTAATTTAAAAGTAGGAATGTTCTAGAATCAATAGAAAACTTGAAATAGTTACTTTAAAATCCATGCAATGGCATATTTTTACTCATTTTCGGAAATATAAGACATAAGCTCCTTTTACAAAGGGGACAAGAGAAAAATAACACATAGAAGCAAAATAAGTCCCTAAGCAGACTTCAAATAAAGAAAATGGTCCTTAGGATGTCATTCGTTGTATGTAAAAATAATAATAATCATGTAGGTGAAGTGCTCTGTAACTTATACCATCCAATTCGACAAGGAGTTGACTCATAACTCTGTCATCAACAGAAGTTCCATCACTTTCTCTTCCCCGGATAACAGCAAGACTGTCTATTTCATCAAAGAATATAACTGATGGGGCATTAGCCCTTGCTTTTGCAAATACAGATCTGACAGCCTTCTCAGTTTCACCAACCCACTTGCTGAACAATTCTGGACCCTTCACAGCAAGAAAATTCAACCCTGCTTCTGAAGCTACTGCACGAGCCATGAGGGTCTTACTACATCCAGGGGGACCAAACAGTAATACTCCTGTTGGTGGCCTGGTACCAATGCGCTTAAATGCATCATGATGCTTTTGGGGCCACTCAACAGCTTCCATGAGTTGTCGCTTTATCTCTTCCTGACCACCAACATCTTCCCATTTGACCCTGGGGACTTCAAGCATTACCTAGCAAAAGAAGGAAAGTAAACCATAAATTTAATATTTAGAACTGTTTGAGGTAAATGTTTTCCACGACACTTCTAATCATGTTGGCCATGCATGCATACCTGAGTTTGCATAATTAACCATACGCAAATATACACAATTGCAAATTCCAAAATATAAGAGACCAGTTATATACCTCTCGCATAGCGCTAGGTCGCACTCTCATTTTCGCTTTTTCAAAATCCTCCAATGACACTTTAAGGATACCTTCTCCAGTAGCCGTAATGCAGCTATTGCTATTTACAGATGCATCATCCACATCACAGTCATTCTCTGTTGCCACTTGTGATGAGCAACTAGATAAATCAAAATCAGGGGACTTCATGAGATCTCTCGATGCTGAAGATGCTAAATCTGCATGGTTCTCTACACAGTGTTTTTCTGAAGCCTTTGAGTAATGGGGCTTATCCACTGACACATAGGATTTACTGTTGCAGCCCTGAGATGTTTCTTTCAGATAAACATCATTATCAGACAATCTTTTATGCTCTATATACCTCCTGAGACAAGCTATAGCAGCCTCATTGCAAAGTGCAGCCAGGTCAGCACCAACAAAACCATGTGCCACCATGGCAAGATTCTCAATTTCACTGTGTGCAAGAGAATGGTTCATGTTATTAAGAAGAGCCTTCAATATATCCAAACGTTGTTGTGGAGATGGCACGCCTGCATGTTTATTTGACAAGCTAAGAAATTATTCACCATTTGCAGCTTAACAGAAAAATGACACATCTGTGTTGTTTGGGTTTGACATACGTCACTCTCAAAATCAACTTGTGTGTGTGTCTATTGTTCTCCATAAGCTTCAGACACATGAAGATTGTTAATTTATCATGTACCTATTTCAATTTCTCTGTCTAGTCTTCCAGGACGCCTAAGTGCAGGTTCAATACTGTCAATTCTGTTGGTAGCTGCAATGATAAGTAACCCTTCCGTTCTACTTATCCCATCCATCAGATTCAACAAAGTGGCAACTATCCTCTGAGAAAGCTCGTCGCCACCTTCTTTCCTTGCTGGTGCAATAGCATCTAATTCATCAATGAAGATCTATAAAAGAGACTTTAATCAAATAATTATTTCAGATAAAAAAAAGGGCCATTTGATTAGCAATTCTTTCATATGGGAAGTATTTGAGAAATGAGAACTGTAGAATCAAAACAAGAAGTTTGGCAAATAGACCTACCACAGCAGGAGCGACTTTACTTGCTGCATCAAAAACTTTATGTAGTTCTTGCTCACTTTCCCCATTATATTGCTTGATAATTTCTGGTCCGTTTACTTTGAAAAAATTGACACCAGCATCAGAGGCACATAAGTGAGCTAAAGATGTCTTCCCTGTACCCGGTGGGCCATGAAGCAGCACTCCCTTTGTTGTACGTAAACCAAGACTACAAAAGATGGCAATGCTTATTAAAATTCAAGTGAAAGTTTTCAAGATATGAAAACTCCAGTAAAGAAGACAAGATATATCGTACCCTAACAAAGAATTCTTGACTGGGGAGGAAATAATATCCTTCAAGACTCCATACTCTTTCCACAAGCCACCTAACTTTTGAGCTTCACTCGTGTTGGGTGCTCCCTCCATAAGCTCAATTTTAACAGGAGGTAAAACCTTTTTCCCTAAAGCATTGGATACTGAATCCTCTGGTAAGCATATAGACACTTTTGTCTTTTTGTCTATGACAAAAGCAACAGCATCTTCAGTAGAATTCTCATCAACAGATTCAACACTATCACTTGACAACCTTTCAGCCCTTAATACTCGAAAAGTATAGACTTTGGCAAGGGAGGAAAAAGTTACAATATTTTTACACAGTAAACTACGTTTACAAAGCCATGAGACAGCACAGTCCTCGAGCAATTTCTTCACTGTTTCATTCCCAAACATCTCCTTGACAAGTAAACTAGAATCAGCTCCTGAAGAGTTAGGCAAGCCTGTTAAATCTTCAGACAAGCTTAATTTGTTGATACTCGGAGAAGATGCAATCGGTGGACAACATGACGGCGTTTGAGGGGATGAAACTTCACTACTTTCAAATTGATCAGCAATTATATAAGAGGTGGTTTTAGGCAAAGCATTTATTGGGCCATTCATTTTTGGAACTCTTTGAAAGGGTAAGGGTTCTAAGTATAGCTGTTTGCAATTATATGACAAGAGCGGATTTTCATCAAATCTAGAAAACTTGTAATCTCCAGATAGATGATTACTCAGAGATCCAGTCTGAACAGGGTACACAAACACAGCTCTGCCTGAGGCAGGGCAGCCCAGTGAATTTGACAGGTTTGAAGATAGCTGCACCGCATCCTTCAAATCCTGCAGACAAAAGTAACATCTTAGGAACTAGCAAGAAGTTACCTTATCCAACCCTAGGTTGAAACATGAAAGAAGTTACTCCAACACTACAAAAAGACGCTGTATTTTTTTTTGGTAGAAACAAAAAGACATTGATTATTAAGATGAAAAGAGGAAAATCAGCACTTTAATGGCAGTTTCAGAATCTTCTAACCCTCAACATAGCAAAGCATATTACTAGGTCATTATTCCTTGAAACAATCCCAAAAATTGTACGCCAATAAGTGTCATAAGGCATGAAGCAGTAGCACAAGAGCAATTCAAACCTTAGAGGAAGGAAACACAGTTGCAAGCACAAAATAGTTCCCTGCTGCATTGACTACTTCGTTTCTGCAATCAAATCCGAAGTGTGCACTACACTCAGCGTTTAATGAGCTCAGAGGAAAATTACTCGAAGATTGTGTTTCTGACCGAGGAAGTGACACCTGCTCATTAAATAGAAAGAGGCAAAAAATCAACTACAAAATAACAACAGAACTACTAAATTCAATCACATTAACTCCTACAGATATCCAAAATCTACCAAATATAAAATGCACAAAAGTAAATATGAATATACTCATTGAAGGTCAGTTTCTTATTGCACAAGAAGTAGATATGGAATTTACCGACACAATGGAACCAGGAGAAATAGAAGAAGCCACCATGGAGGGTTCAGAGAGCCAAATTGTACAGCCTTTGGGGCGGGAATCGACGCCGGAGACGCGACAGACAAGAGCCGATTTTCCGATGAGAGAAGGGAACTTTCCGGAAGCTTCTTCGATGCGTGAACGCAATTCATCTTCTCCGAGCTCGGGACTCGGGTTAAAATTGGTGGCTGAATGAGTGCGAGGAGAAGGAGAAGGGGAGGAGTCCGATTTGGAAAGCCGAGATTTTGATTTGGATTGTCTGTTCGACTTCGCCGACGGCATCTCTTCGGGTTGGTTATGGCGGGGAGAGGAGGAAGTTGGTTAAACCCTCGTCGGCGACGGGCGTTAGGGGTTTATGTGCGCGTATTTGGTGAGAGGCCTTTTAGAACCAATAAAACTTGACAAAATTGCATCAAATAGACAATTTTTTGGGTCGTTTTGCTATTTAGCTTAAAACTTTCAAAATTATAAGCCTTGGGCAAGCGGTTAATCCTCCAAAAATAATAATAGTCTAATGTCTAATTTTATAGTGATTTGACTATGATGTGCAGTGTCTTTCACCAAAAAACTTTCAAAATTACACATAATAGTCTAATTTATAATAGTCTAATTTTTTTTAATAGTCGTTGCGAAGGCTAGCCTTTTGCTTCCATCTAGCAAGAAATCTCAATTTACTCTGTATTTGATAAGTTGGCAGATATTGAAGCTTTATGTTTTATGTGACTTGGATCGAGAAGTCACTCGTTATTTCCTAAGAGTGTAATGTCTTCTTCCTCGATTATTACCGATTTTGCATTCTTTTCGTTTATGAAGATACATAGAGATTTGATTTCTTTCTTTATTTGATGAACTGATTAAATGGAAGTGTATTTTGGTGTTATAGTATATCATTTAGGTTGAGATCTATGTTGCACATTACTAATCGCATTGCTTTGAACTTAAAACAATTGTTACAGTAGATCGCTTGCGTTGGTATTCATTCTTCATCAAATATTGCTTATTTTAGTCTTCAGCGTTGAATGTTCCTCAAATAGCGAAGGCTAGCCTTTTGCTTCCATATGGCAAGAAATCTCAATTTTGTAACACCTCTATTTTGCAACACTAGGGATTACCGCCAATGACCTCGGATTTTACCGTCCAAAGTCACTCAAGGCTTTAAATAATTTAATTAAATGTAATTAAAGATGAAATTGACTAAAAGCGGAATTTTATTCATTGATAAGAACTTTCGTTCATTACATTAATTGTCCTTTTACAAATGATGTAGCAGCGAAAAGTAAAGCCCATTTAAAAAGGGTTGAAAAGACGTATTTAAAAATACAAGTATGTTTCTCCAAGACAAATCATATGATGATGATTTACTTGGTTAAAAATAGAAGAGTTGGTGCACTATCTTCTGAATGCTTTGCTCTTTGAAAATTCCTTCCTTCCTTCAACGTCGTCTTGCCTTGACCTTCTATCCTCGCATAACTCTTCTCGAGCCTTCTAGACTTTGCCTTCAAAACTTCGATGTGAATTTCCTAGAGTTTGGCATTTGTCGCGAATGGCGAGAAATACCATGCAAAAATGCAGAAAAGTGGAATTAGTCTAAGGAGACTAAGCAATCGAGAATGGAAATTCTCAAGGGTATTATGGTAATTTATAATATTCGAGAGATATTATCGGGATGTGTTTTTAGATGTAGAACTTTTTGTGGGGCTTGTCGGATATGAAAAGGAGTATATCTCGAGATGAGATAACTCGTTAATCGAGAGAAGAACTACGAGATTGTAGACTTCTTAGAGTAGAAAGTATGTTGAGAACGTTATTAATTCATACAAGTTTTGAAAACCTCCCACGCCCTTGTCGAACCTCAACCAACCTCATCTTATTCGGTGCTCCAAATAGGGGAGGTGGCCCAAAAGCGCTTAAGTACCCGCCCACCTTAGACAAGCTCGAATAAGCATTCAGATTGGAAAGACGATCTTTTCAAGAACCGGGAGCCAGGTGGTTTTCCAAGCAAGTTGTACTATTCTGACCCGGTTTTAGCTTCTTTTAATTGTGCTTTGGCACTTATCTTATGTCGTGATAAAACTTTCACTTATGTTAATGATTTTTAAGAGTGTGGGGGGCCATGAATGGGCCCTGGTCCACTAACAAGAACTAAGTTCCGGGCACTTAGCTAGGGTGCACTCGTCCCTCCTCCGAGAAGGAGCAGACATAGATCATGATCCGTAAAGTCGCGGGAAGAGAGGGCAAGGTGCCATACCACTCGACTTAGAAAGTTATATAGAGGTGTCGGGTTAATCCCGCACCCCTTACTATTTCATCCAAACCGATCTCGAAAAGAGATCTTAAACAAGGAAGGTCACAAACAAGACTAGCGTATCGTCCTATCGAATATTAAATAGCGGAATAACGATAACAATTGGGTCGTTATTTCTAACAATCGATATTCCTAGATTCATTTATTATTAGCAAACAAGTTGTCCCCAGCATCGAGAAATTTCATGGAAACGAAATATCGAGGCTACAAGGAGAAATTCCACTTGCCTTAGCTTAGCGATTGTATACGACGAATGAACGAGGATTTTTGCCTTAGTCGGGACGGAAAATTCGACCTATCGACACGAGAGATACGAGCTAACTTTAATAAGAATTTCTTTAATTCTTCTAAAGTCTTAATATCTCTTATGTTCTTTTATAAGAGAATTAATACTAAATTATTATAATAATAATTTAGGTGGAGGTGATAAAATACCTTGTTATTCTTTATAAACTCTTTATTTTAATTTAATTCTTATAATCCTTTGAAGATCAAGTCATAACATTATTTAAATTATTAAATTTTCCTTTATCTAAGGTTAAAGTCCCCATTTAAATATTTATAAACTTTTTGATCCTTTATGACGTACAATTACTTTCTTATTATTATTAAATATTTCTTTTATTTAATTCAAGCAAGGTGGTAAATATATAAAGTCCATGAAAATTATATTTTCCATATTTACATAACATAATGATTATAAAACTATTCTTATGATGTGAAAAGTTCAAAATGTCCGTGTCATAATATTTATTTATATAACTCCTCAATATTCTTTATGATTAGTTTATATAATTTTATTATAATACTTTTCCTCTTATCATCAATTCTTTTAAAGCCATGCAACCACATTATGTTATACTTATTCTAGCACTTTATCCAACTAATAAAATCCCAAGTATTATTTTAAACAATAACTATCTCATACTTTCCATAACTATTTTAATAATAGAATTAACTTATCTTAATAAAAAGGGTTTTCCATGTCTAGAAATATTATCTTATAAAATATGGCATGCAACCAATTATTTTATATCTATAAGCATTAATAATTATTCTTAGCACATCTTTCCTTATCAACTTATGTCTTTATACTATAATATCTTGAAGATCTAGTATTCTCAATATTTTTATAATATTTACCATGTATACAAAAATAATGTTAATAAGACTATTATTTTTATTTAAGAAATTTCCATGTCTTGAGATTTATTTTGTTATTAAACTAACATGCATGATAAATATTTTATTTAAGTATAATGAGTTTAATAGTTTATTTTTATCTTGTCTAACTAACAAGATCTTCTAGCATTATTTATAATGAGTTATTTTTATCAATCTAGCAATTTTATTAAAAGGCTACTAGATTTATATTAAAACAACTTTAAATACTTAATTAAAATAGAATAAAAATTTGACCTTATTTTATCTTCTACAGGTTGAAGTTCTGTAACAACAGAACATAGGAGAAGAGCAGGGGAGGAGGCCGACGGACTGGGCAGAGAGCGACGGCGGCCTGGTGGCGGCACGACGTGGCTCCGGCGGTGGTCCCGTCGTGGTGTGGTGGTGACTTGGTGGGAATTTGAAGGTGTTTAGAGGTATTTTAATGGAAGAAAAATCAGGATTTTATGGAGTTTTCTTGGCTGAAATTGACAATTTAGAATAGCACTTGGCTAGAAGAGAGGAAGAGAGAATTTGTGTGATTTTTACTTGAGTTTTTCAGCCTTTAAATAGGCAAGGTAGAAGGCTCAAGTGATCCTCTACAATGGAAATTGACCATTGGTGAGGAGGAGGAGATTGATGATGATAGGTGAAGAGTGTGCTTCTTAGATGATGACATGGGGGTGGTGATGTAGTTTGGGTGTTCTTAGAAGCTACCATGGAGATTGGGGGTGCAAATTCACATGCATCGGAAGAGCGTCAAATCACATCAGACAATTTGATTCTTTGAAGAAGAAGAAGAAAGTGGGTTTATAATTAAAAGAGTTGTAAATTAGGTAGATAAGTTACATTAGCCTAGCGGTTTGGAGTGTGTGTGAGCATTGTAAAGGTGCAAGAGGTCTCGGCTCTTGATTTTTATTTGTCTTTCTTTTATTTTGTTAGCTTTGTATTAATTACATTAATTATAAAATCCGAAAATTATAATGGCTTATATTTATTTGAAATTTTTATTTGTCACCTTAGTAATCCTTTATAATATGTTTATAATTTTATTAAAAATATTGACCTCTCTATTTAAGAGAAGAAGGATTATTTAAATGAATACCTGACTTGCTTAATATTTTTAATTAAATTATTAATTTTCATTGTAGTAAATTTTTATAACCTTTTATAATATAATATGAGATTATAAAAATTATTAAATTCTCTACTTTAGAGAAAAAAAATTTATTGGGATAATTACCCATTTTATTTTATTTAGAATTTAGCGGATATTACAAATTTACGGAGTATTTGATAAGTTGGCAGATATTGAAGATTTATGTTTTACATGACTTGGATCGGGAAGTCACTCGTTATTTCCTTAAAGTGTAATGTCTTCTTCCTCAATTATTACCGATTTTGCATTCTTTTCATTTTTGAAGATACATAGAGATTTGATTTCTCTCTTTATTTGGTGAACCGATTAAATGGAAGTGTATTTTGGTGTTATAGTATATAATTTAGGTTGAGATCTATATTGCACATTATTAATCGCATTACTCTGAACTTAAAACAATTGCTATAGTAGATCGCTTGCATTGGTATTCATTATTCCTCAATATTTGCTTATTCCTTGTACTATGGTGTGGATTTTAGTCTTCAACATTTAATGTTGAGTATTGTCCAAAACTGGTATTGGAGAATATAGACGAGGAGCATATTTTACTCGAGATTATATGTGTAATATCCGCTAAATTCTAATAAAATAAAATGGGTGATTATCCCAATAATTTTTTTTCTTTTTCTCTAAAGTAGAGAATTAAATAATCTTTATAATCTCATATTATATTATAAAAGATTATAAAAGTTTACTACAATGAAAATTAAGAATTTAATTAAAAATTTTAAGCAAGTCAGGTATTCCTTTAAATAATCCTTTTCTCTTTAAAAAGAGAGTTTAAATAATTTAATTAAATAAAATTTAAGAATATATTATAAAAGGATTGTTAAAGTGTAAAAGCTATTCAAATAAAATAAGGTTGATATAAATTTCGGATTTTTATTAATAATGAAGTATTACAAGGCAAAACAAATAAAAAGGAGGCAAGAGCTGGGTCTCAAACTCGAGACCTCTCGCTCCTTTCAAGCAATCACACACTCTCAAACCGTTAAGCCAATGTAACTTATCTATCAATATTACAATTCTTTTAATCTTAAACCCTCATATTTCTTCTTCTTCCACAAGAGAGTCAAATTGTCTGATTGATTTAACGTACACCCATTGCATGTCCAAGCCTTCTTCCAATCATCCTTGTTGCTTCTAAGAAGACCCAAAAGCTTCATCACCCCTTGTCATCATCAAAGAAGCACAAGCTTCACCATTCATCATCAAGCTCCTCCTTCCTCAATGGTCCATTCCCATGGTGGTGGATCAAGAGAAGCCTCTCCTTCCTCAATGGTCCATTCCAATGGTGGTGGATCAAGAGAAGCCTCAAATTTCACTATAAAAGGGGGTAGGATTAAGAGGAAAAATCACACAACAATTACCTCTCTTCCTTCTCTTCAATTTCGTCCATTCTAAGGCCAAAAATTTCAGATTTTATTTTTGCCCCAAATCTGATTTTTTTAAGATAAATCACACAAAATTTCTTTCTCCACTCCCTTGGCCTTTGACCACCGGCGGCCACCCTGCCGGCCCGCCCCACTGTGCGCGCGGCGCCTGCCGCCCACCACCGTCGCCGGAGCCTCGCCAACCACCGCCTGCCATCCACCACGTTGGGCTGTTGCTGGTGTTCTCCAGTTGTACGTGAAAGAGCAAGGAAGAAGGAGATAGGTTGAGTTTTGGGCCTATTTTGATTTATGGGTTGGTTCAAAAATAAGAAAAAGGCCCATTTAAATTTTATTAGGCCCATCAGTTTTTTAATTGAAGGTAGAAAGGAGATCCAAGCCCAAGAATTTCGCCCCTCTCGTTTTGCGTGCCCATTTCCGTCTCGTTATCGCTCGGTATAATTTTTCGACTCATATTTTTTTATTATAACTCTATAAAATATTTTTCACAATTATATGATATTTATTTAATTAAATTGAATAAATATTACATGTGGACTAAAAAGGAATTTATATGATTAAATTCAGTTTGCATGCACTTATAGTTAAATATAAAATTTTATAAGAATTATGTAAGACCTCACTTTAAAAATAATAATAAATGAATATTATTATTTCGGTTTTTCCACCTAAATTATTATTATAAAATAATTCAGAATATAATACTTTTTCTAAGAGAAAGAAAATAAAGAAAGGATTGCATAATAAATAAAATAAGTAAGAAAGGCCTTTGCATGTCAACTTAGACCTATTATAATATTGAAATAAATTATATATGACCTTGTTACCTTATATAAAGCTTACTATATAAATAAAAATCTAGAACTAGTTGTTGGGAAAATACTATTTAAGACCTTTTATAATATAAAAGGGGGTTGCATGTCTTTTTAAAGATGCATATTATAAATTTAAGATTAGGGATCAAATGAGAACAATTCTTATCCTAAGAAATGAGAACAACTCTCATCCGTTGATTTTGTGAGATTAAGGGTTCAGATGGTCTGCTCTCAACACTCACACTCCTCTATTTTTTAAAGCTGGAATGATATTTTTGTCACACTCCTCTATTTTTTATAATTTCCAACCCCTTTTAGCTATCTCTCTTAGACTCTCGTACGTGATTTCAGCCACCAACGGTTTCTCTTTCTTTCGATCTGCCCTAAACCCCGACGTACGACTCTCGATCTCTCTTTCGATCTTGATCTCCCCTTCGATCGATACTAACTCTTACTCCAAATTGAAGAAACAATGAATTTAGGTAAGTGATTTATGAAGAGTTCTTAATAAGAGTTTAGCTTGGTGGATGCTTTATTGCTCTCAAATAATCCCTTAATTTGTTGTTGTTTAGTGTTCTTTGTTGCTTGAGATCATGGAGATATGTGTTGTACTCTTGGTTTTGGGATTGGAAACAAAATTTTATAGAAACTAGAATTTAAATTTGTATGCTTATTTGATTGCCCACAAAGTGTTTGATAAAATGTCTCAATGAGCATGTTTTGCTAAAATGACTTGGAATATTGCTTCTACTGTTATAATTAGACGATATGAAGCTAATATGGACAAATTACAATTCCTTTTCATGTATTGATGATGTTTTAGGGTTCAAATCCCCCCTTAGGAATAAAATGAATGCTTGCATATTATTTTCTAAGTGCTTATTATCCTTTGTTGGATACTATGTTTTCGTGTATATGTTTATGCCTAGTTATCCACATTGACTAGTAGGATATTGTTTTGAATCAGCAATTAGTACCCTTGTGACTTTTACTAAATCGCTTCACTTGCAATACGTATTGTTATTTTATAAGAACCATATTGTTATTTTCAATGAACCTTCATGTTTAATATTATGAACCACAACGATAATATTTGTGAACCAAATGAAAAAACTATATTTTTCACATTTTATCGCTCATTATGTGTTCCATATTGCTTCTAAATTAACTTATTTTATTGTAGGTTGTTCATCAAGCTCCGGTCATCCTAACTTGTCTCAGTCGGATAATGATGCTAGTATTGATGGAGTTTCATTGAAGGGCCTTGATAATGATGAGAATATTGATGGAGTTCCATTGAATGACCATGATGAAGCTAGTGATGCCTACATTCTTCACTTATCATAAGATTGTTCTTATTTCATTCCCAAGATCAAACATTAAAGTTTCAGTTCTCTATTTGTCTTTTAGTAGTTGTTATGTATTTTGGGGATTAAGTTGTCTTTTACTTTGTGTTTGATAAAACACTTTGCTACATTGTAATTGCTTTTAACGTTGTATTAGGGTAGACTTCACGTCGAACCCAATGAGCCGAAAGCCTTCTTTACAAATTTTATGCATTTTTTGTTAAATGAACTGATTATTTAAAATTCATGCACCTTCATGTTGAACACTATGAACCTTCATGATGAACACTATGAACCTTCAAGTTGAACACTATGAACCGCATAATTAATACTAGTAAAATAGATTTCAAAGTCTAAAATGTTTTTACCCATCTCTATAAAATACACAATTTAAGTTAACATGACAAATTATGCAATTTATATCACTGAAAGATCAACATCGAGCAAAAACCATTAGATATTCATTTTATTTGTTAGTGAGATGAGATAATGAAATGTTGGCACATGTAATGTCATTGAAAAAACGTTTAATCCATTGAGCAAAATGAGCCCATGCATTCAGCAAAATGCACCATATGCAACAAGCAATCAGGGATCAATCTCTTACATTGTTTTCTCAGAATGGACCCTTTCCATTGTGTAGCACATGTAGTGTTCAATCAACATTAAGTATTGTAATAACAATGTAATTTAAAATCATAGTTAGTATTTAATCAACCTACAATTATAAATTGAAATAACAAGTACAATTAAAAACGCATGAACCAAACTTTAATGTCCTATGAACCAAAAGAACAAACGTCATGAACCAAAATTACAATTATTATAACTTAAAAGACATGAACTGTAAGATGACCTATTATGAACCAAACTTTAATGTACTATGAACCAAAAGAACAAATATAATGAACCAAAATTAAAACTGTATGACTTAAAAGACATGAATTGTAAGATGAGCTATTATGAACCTAAGCATACAAAATCATGAACCGAAAGAATAGTTATAATGAACCAAAATATATAAAGCATTTATAGAATTAGCCTATGTGAGATTTGAACCCACATCTTTGTGCACTTAGTGACATGCACATTGCTCTATCATTTGAGCTAATAGGCTATCATATTTGAAACCACGTCTACGTGCACATACATTAATTAGCAAAAAAACTCATCGTGTAATGTGTTTTGTAGTGATGTTGGATACAACAATTAACAAAAACCGATCTTTAACGGTTGTAATTAAAGCCTTTGAGACATACCTTTGTTGTTCCTTGACAAATGGAGTGCAAGCCTCTCAACCAACCCAATGGTTTAGTCACAAAGCGCACTAAAAAATACTCTGTTCTTTTTCGATAAAAAACAACAAAATTTTAAAAACACATCATTTGATACCAGATTTTCATTGCCTAACAAAGGGTTTGAACATGGAAGCTCCACCAATGTCCAATATCACCATTAATGAACAAAAAATAAAGCATATTAATTAAACAAACCACCAGAAAATCCTCATCTCCTCCACTTAGCCATTTGAGAAACCCGATTCTTGGAATCAATTGGTATATATATATATATCATAGTTGAGAATGATTGGGCACCTCACTAGTATTCAATAGATTTGCAGCTTTTCTTGGGGCGTGTCAAGTTTTACTAGGATTTGAATTTTTGCCATAAATTCCTTTAAGAACTCAGGTTCTGCTTGCACTAGAAGATGAACTACATGGGAGCTAGGGTTTGAGTTTGTTCCCCATATCATTAAGGATGAAGTGTATCAAGGAATCAGCATCTCCAAAAGTGAGCACAATTAACACAATGAACTACCATTCCACCAATTGTACAAAATAAGAACCACAATTGACATGAAGACATTAGGGAACAAAATTCAACCGATAAGGACAAGTTCAAATCAATCAATTTTGGAGACGAATTTTTACACTTTGATGAGGCATAGAAGATGTCGGCGGTGAAGAATTTGATTTCTTTCTCCCGAGCCCATCGTTCCGTCCTGAACTCCCGATGCTAGCGGTGAAGAATACTTTCTCCCCGAGTTCGTCGTCGTTTGTGTGAACGTGAACAAATTTGAAAGGGGGGAAGAGAAAGAATTTAGGGAAGAAAAGGGGTATTTTTGGAACACAATGATATTTTAAAAAAAATTACACTCCGTGCCATAAATCAGCCTTTTATTATACTGTATCTAATCTAATCTCATCCATCCACACTCCTCATCCAACGGTCCCAATTTGTTCTTAGTTTTCACCCTAAGAGATATTTGCACCGGAACCCTACTCATAAATTTAAATATATATATATTGATAAGATATTTTGGTCATAAAATATACTATATGGATAAAGAATAGAATAAAAAGATAGATGGAAGTTAGACTAGAATTATAACATAAAAAGGACCTTATTATTCTTTCCTATAAAGAAAGTAATTTATATGATCAAGTTGGAGTATAAATAATATAGAAAATATATTGCAAATGGACTTTACTTATTTAGTCACTTTGCATGTCTTTAATAAAGACTCACCTAATATTATAAGAAAATATTAATTTGACTATAAGTTGAATAAAAAGGATATAATTATTATAATAGAATATTAACCATAGATTAATTTATAATTTAACAAATTAAACAAGTGTGTGTCTTGACTTTCGAAACCTTATAATAAGTGATATAATATAAAAATCTTTTTAAAGAAGACTTGGGATATTACAAGTAAGAAATAATAATAAGGAATATTATTATTTTACCACCTCCATCTAAATTATTATAATAATAATTTAGTATTAGTTCTCTTATAAAAGAATATAAGAGACATTTAAACTCTAGAAGAATTAAAGAAATTCTTATTAAAGTTCGTTCGTATCTATCGTATCGTTAGGTTGAGTTTCCGTTCTGACTAAGGCAACGGTTTCCGTTCATTCGTTCGTAAATGATCGCTAAGATAAGGCAAGTGAAATTTCTCCTTTTAGCCTCGATAATTCATTCCGTGAAATTTCTCGATGTTGGGAACAACTTGTTTGCTAATAATAAACGAATCTAGGAATATCGATTGTTAGAAATAATGACCCAATTGTTATTGTTATTACGCTATTTAATATTCGATAGGACTATTACGCTAGTCTTGTTTGTGACCTTGTTTGTTTAAGATCTCGTTTAGAGATCGGTTTGGATGAAATAGTGAGGGGTGCGGGATTAACCCGACACCTCTATATAATTTTCTAAGTCGAGTGGTATGACATCTTGCCCTCTCTTCCCGCGACTTTACGGATCATGATCCATGTCCGCTCCCGCTCAACGGAGGGATGTGTGCACCCTAGCTAGGTGCCCAGAACTTTGTTCCTGTTAGTGGATCGGGCCCATGCAGGCCCCCCACACTCTTAAAAATCATTAACGTAAGTGAAAGTTTTATCACGACATAAGATAAGTGCCAAAGCACAATTAAAAGAAACTAAAATCGGGTCGGAATAGTACAACTTGCTTGGAAAACCACCCGACTCCCGGTTCTTGAAAAGATCGTCTTTCCAATCTAAATGCTTATTCGGGCTTGTCTAAGGTGGGCGGGTACTTAAGCGCCTTCGGGCCACCTCCCCTATCTCGAACATTGAATAAGATGAGGTTGGTTGAGATCCGACAAGGGCGCGGGAGGTTTTCAAAAACTTGTATGAATTAATAAACTTTCCCAATATACTTTCTACTCTAAGAAGTCTACAATCTCGTAGTCTTCTCTCGATTAACGAGTTATCTCATCTCGAGATACACTCTTTTCTGTTCCGATAAGCCCCACATAAAAGTCTATACCTCAAAACACATCCCGATAATATCTCTTAGATATTATAAATTACCATAATACCCTTGAGAATTTCCATTCTCGCTTGCTTAGTCTCCTTAGACTAATTCCGCTTTTCCGCATTTTGCCTGACATTTCTCGCCCTTCGCGACTTATGCCAGACTCTAGGAAGTTCCCACCAAAGTTTGAAGGCAAAGGCTAGAAGATTCGAGAAGCATTATACAAGGCAAGACGACGTTGAAGGAAGGAAGGAATTTTTAAAGAGCAAAGCATTCAGAAGATAGTGCACCAGCTCTTCTATTTTAACCAAGCAAATCATCATCATATGATTTGTCTTGGAGAAACATACATGTATTTTTAAATACGTCTTTTCAACCCTTTCTAATATGGGCTTCATTTTCCGCTGCTACATCATTTGTAAAACGACTCTCAATGTAATGAACGAAAGTTCTTATCAATGAATAAAATTTCGCATTTCATCAATTTCATCTTTAATTACATTCTCAATAAATTATTTAAAGCCTTGGGTGACTTTGGACGGTAAAATCCGAGATCACTGGCGGTAATACCTAGTGTTGCAAAATAGGGGTGTTACAATATGTGCAGATATAGGTTGAGATTATGATATATTGGTTGCGAATTTGTGACATGAAGATCTAGCTGAAAAGAGATCGTTTTCTTGTATTGACAAGTGCCTTTATGTAAATAAGTGTCATCATGAGGATCTTGTGCTAATCAATGAAGTGTGAGATTCGATGCATCATAACATTAGTAATGATGACATTTATTAACATCATGATACTTGATAAGTGTCATTATAAGTTTCACATAAGTATCATTACACATCGTGATAAATGATGCAACCAAAACCAACCCGGAAGCGAACGGGGTCAATCGTAGTATCTCAAGTGTCGATCGCACAAGAAAATAGAGAAATCTATGTTTAAGATAAAAAAAATAATGCAAATATGGGATATAAATCAATGAGATATATGTGTTTAAGATTAAGGATCACCATACCAATGTTTCAATGAATGAAATTATACTCTACTTGAATCTACTTCTAATTATTTGAAGGTAGTTATCTAAGGTAATCACTAAGTCCTCTCGGATGATAGCAATGTGCCTAAACTCAGCCAACATCCACTCTTGCGACTTGCCAACTGAAATCTAGACCATTTAGCACTTAGAATTTAAGATTAAATTGACCTAACATCCGCTCTCGCGACTTGCTAACCCAACCCAACCTTACAGTTTCTATGATACTATTATTCTACAAGAGAAATCAAGTCAGTCGCGATAATGAAATCTCAAGTTCAAATCCTAGGGTTCCAATAGAAAATATCACCTTTCGGTCTCAACCTCTATCTATATACCTATTATAGCTTTCACCTTTTGGTCTCAAACCCTAACAAGATCCAATTCACAAAATTTACTATGGCTTAAGGCATCTAGGATTGAATCAAATATATTTCAATTCAGGCAGAACTCCTTGATTCCATTTTCTAATGGTGGAAGCATAATCTCACACTTTATCATATTGGACGACTTTAGCATCACCTTAGGTCATCAACATAGCTCTAAACCTACCCTTCTAAGTTTGAATATATGTGATAGTAACACTATGGTCTCTTTGAACAACATTAATGAAAGCTTTCAATTTCCACTGAGGGTCATCTTTGTAATATTCCAAGTACTTTTGAGCTAGCCACACAGAAGTCATCTTTGTATTCACATGTTGCCACCCACACTCATGCTTTCCATTAAAACTCTTTAAGTTGAAAAGTTTCATCTGACCCCATCTTTCAATTTGTTGCCTTAAACCCACAAAGAACTTTTTTACACACACACACACACACCTTTTCCTAGCATGTATCATACCACATTTGCACCTAAGCTTACAATAAGCTAAAACCCTTTTCTTATCATTATGCAAATAATAGTAGTCACCCTCATTCTCTATGGAATATTGCCTAGGAGCCTTCTAAATATCTCGTCTGAACCAAATAGCATGCCCTTTTTGAATTGAATTCTTTCTTAAAGTCAACTAAAGGGTTAAATTCCGAATACCTTGCATGGATACATTGCATGGTTAGGCTCATTTGAATCACTCAAACTCTTAAAATCTTCAGAATCTTCAATAGCTTCCTCATCATCTAACACAACATCATCACTCGTTGGCTCCAATAGAGTGGTTGTATCCCCAAAAGCATCTGCATTTGACTCAAATAGGTCATCATCTCTATCCTCAGTTTTTGTGAAGTCATCTTCATCATCATTTGATGAGCTTTCTTCTCCTAAGACAACTTCTTCTCCATCATCACATTCTAAACCATCTCCTAGATCTAGGTTGGTAGGAGTGTTTAGGGTTTGGGTATTGCTCTTCCTATGAAGTGGTGTAGAAAATGAGTTATTTTGTAGTATGGTTTTCGAAATGGGATGAGATGTACTTGGACCTTGCTTTCTCAAATCTTTTGGACTGGCCTCATCACCTTGGACAATATACAAGTGGACCAACCTATCCTTACCAACTGCATTGGCCATGTCTATGACATCAATGTCTTTAGCAATGAATGTCAGCCCATCTTGAATTATCATTCTAGATCTTGAGTACCACATCTTCTGCAAACCGATCAACCCAATTTCTTCTTTTAGCAAAGTCTCTATCACAACCTTTGAAACCAGGTCTGGATCAACATCTTTGTACAAGTGCACCTTTCCCTTTCCATATCATAAAGTGTCAAATTGGGCGATGTAAAACTTGCCCTCATACATGTCTAAATGCCACCACAGATGCCTACGATTTACATGAAAAAAGGGCAATAAAGTCAATTTCTATACATAACGGGATGTAGCAATACAAAAAACCAGAATGTACACTATTCTTTACAATAAATATCATCCACATGCCAGCTGACATTCAAAAGAGAATCTTTACACGTCATTCAATGTGGTCTTACCTTCTAATGGACATGAAAAAGGATAAAAAAAAGTCAAACACATGTCCATATAACACCAATTACTCAAATAGATTAAGTAAACTAGCTAGAATCTGTAATGTGTCAATATAGCCAAATTTACAAAGATAAAGAGAGCAAGAAAATTATCACTTACCATAGATAATGTGTCGATAAAGCACAACTGGGAGATATGACACTAGTTTATTCAACCAATACCCAATGAAGAAACAAGTTTCTTTAATTCTTCAACACTTAATCCCACTTGTTGATCGAAACCCTAGAAACGAACCCAATTCTTCAACTTAATCCCACTTGTCAATCGAAACCCTAGGAATGAAGCCAATTCTTCAACACTACCCACTTGTCGATCGAAACTCAAGAAATGAACCCAATTCTTCAACCCTACCCACTTGTCGACCAAAGCCCCAAATTTTCCCACCATTCGAGAGGAAGAACTAGAGGATTTGGGAAATTGAATAGCCGGTCTAAATTCCCAACTAATGTCAAGTAATAGGTAAAATACAAGGGTATTTTTGGGTTTTCTTATTTTATAACGGGCCAAGTAACGAAAGGTGGCATTGAGATAACAAAGGGTGTTTTAAGAGTGGTTAAAAACAAATAGTTATATTTGGGGTGGTTATTTGGAAAGTGGGGTATTTTACGAGTGGTTTTAGGTTGCAGACTCTTTAAGATATTGTGAATATCAAATACAAAATCAAGGTCGAAGATACTCTTATTCGACAAATGTCGGTAGTTTAATGTGTAGGTTTGACATTCAAAGGGTTTTCACAGAATCGGGTTCAAAGAACCATTAACTTAATGGTTCTTTGAACCCGATTCTGTTTTTTCCTAGTATTAGTTAGGTGGGTTTGTCTCCGGGTTAGTATAAATAGGGCTTCTTTCTTATTTTTTAAACTACTCCCAATTATGTGTTGCTGCAAAGGCTCATTGCTGGGGGCGATCGTCCCAATTCAGTTTCTTCATACAAACTGTCAGGGAAATTCGAACTTCGAACCTCACGTTTAAAAAGCCTAGCACCTCATCTCTCTAGCTAGACCAACTGATTATTAGTTATTTGTTCATTAAATTGACGGATTTCTACATATATGCGTTGGACGATATTTTTTAGGAGAAATACGCAATATAACTAATTAATATTAGGAATATTGTTATTTACATTTATCTTTACAACTCTAAAATTTGTCCCTCGAGAGTAAACTAAATGCACTACAATCCCTATTAAATCCATTTATTCAATCAATTATTCTTAGAATAAAAAAAGCACTATTTCTACATATGCGCTACAATCCCTATTAAATCCTTAAATCCATTTATTCAATTAATTATTCTTAGAATAAAAAAGTGCACCATCTCTAAAATTATCCTTCATTATTTAATTTCATCAAATCACACATACAATTACCATTTCTATTCTAATTCAAATAATATACACATTCACCCATGTCCACTTATATAAAAAAATAACAATAGACACGAAATCGGCCAATCCTTCTAGTTTATTTTAACATTTATCTCTTTGTTAGGATATTTGTTAGAATCAACTATGTAAATCAATTAGTTCCTTATTTCTAGCTTATCCTAGTTATTTAGGTTTCTAACTAGTTATACCCGTCGTGCCATGCACGACTACGACTCGGATTAAGTATGAGCATATTTATTTTAATATAATGATACATAATTTATTTAAAAAAGATAAAGTAATATAAATAAAAGTTGAAATTTTTTAAAATAAATTTGGGTCAAAGTCAATGTGGTTGTTCAAAAAGATATAACTTTAATATATAGTTTCATTTTTAAAAAAATATTTTACATTATAAATGGATAAAAAAGACATAGATAATTTAATTTTTATCATCTTGTAATTTTTTTATTTTTTTATCATAATTTGATTTAAGAAAACTTTTATAGAAACTATTTGTACCCGTCGTACCATGTACGACTATGATTCGATATTTTATAGACATTATAAATAAGATATTAATAAATTAAAATATAATATAAATTTTAATATAAGTAATTTAATGTTCGTAGAATGTATAATTTTTTAATCAATATAAATGATTGAATTTAATGTTGAGAATGAAGATATATTATTAAGATAAAATAATTACATTTCTCTTTTTCCTTAATGATATTTCATAGATATTTAATTAAAAAAAGAAGATAAAATATGAATAAAAAATTTATATATTCAAATATAGAAGAGATAAGAATTTAAAAAATAATAGTTACTTAATAAATAAGATATAATAAAGTGTGAAAGATAAAGATAATTTAATTATATAAATATTTAAAATTTAATTAATTTAATTTAAGATGGGTCACCAAACTCATTTTGTGGTTCGATAAAGTAAAGGTTAAATAAGATTAAATATTATATTATTCATATTTTATTACTTTTCATGTACGAAAACTTAGAGATTGTCAAATATTTCAATATATCTATTAAACATTTTATTATCTATTCTTATTAATTTTAAAAAAATTAAATATTTATTATTAATTTTTTTATTATAAAAGAAAATATATCTATAAATAAATTCGTCAAAAGATATATGCTATTAGATTTGTATTTATTTTAAAATAATTTATCTTTAAATTTAAATACTTGTATAAGGAAGCTTTCAAAAGATATTATTATAAGAGTACTAAATAGATATTTGTTTGATGTTAGAGATAAATTTCAATAGTTAAAAAAAATAATAGAAGGAAGTTATAATAATAGAAATTGATATTTTTTTAAATATGA
This sequence comes from Fallopia convolvulus, assembly GCA_964016875.1. Taxonomy (NCBI): domain Eukaryota; kingdom Viridiplantae; phylum Streptophyta; class Magnoliopsida; order Caryophyllales; family Polygonaceae; genus Fallopia; species Fallopia convolvulus. The sequence continues at coordinate 22,089,418 of OZ024733.1, forward strand.
GGTGGGGCCAGAATCGTTCTAGTGACTCGAAAAGGTATTATTATTCATATTTTATTATTTTTCATGTACGAAAACTTAGAGATTATCAAATATTTCAATATATCTATTAAACATTTTATTATCTATTTTTATTAATTTAAAAAAAATTAAATATTTATTATTAATTTTTTTATTATAAAAGAAAATATATCTATAAATAAATTCGTCAAAAGATATATGCTATTAGATTTGTATTTATTTTAAAATAATTTATCTTTAAATTTAAATACTTGTATAAGGAAGTTTTCAAAAGATATTATTATAGGAGTACTAAATAGATATTTGTTTGATGTTAGAGATAAATTTAAATAGTTAAAAAAAATTAATAGAAGGAAGTTATAATAATAGAAATTGATATTTTTTTTAAATATGAGGTGGGGCCAGAATCGTTCTGGTGGCTCGAAAAGGGACAGTTTTAATATATAGTTATAGATAGATATATAGATAAAGATAATGTAATCAACTTATAATCGATTATATACACAAAATCTATCCTAATATATACTATAGTTTATTTTATGTTAGATAGAATCTTTTCAATATATATAAATGGTGAGAATGACATGTACCAAAAATCCTACATGGCAGATAGCTTATATTGTGATAGAAAAAATGAATTAAATAAATCGTTATAAATAATATTCATCAATAACATTTTACCAATCATTTAATGCTTTTATAGTTTATTTTATTTTAGATATAATATTTTTAAGTTAAATAAATTATCATATCAAATATTTAACATTAATACTTAAGATTTAACATTAGATAACATATTTTTAGATAGAATCTTTCCTATATTAATTTATTCTATCTCTATATTATCCTAAAATAATATCAACATATATAAATTCTCAAAATAAAAAATCTTATGTGGCGAAATCTTAGGTGGCTTAATGTGGGAACGACACGTAGGAAAAATCCTAGGTGGCGCAATGTGGTGGCCTTATTCCTTGCGTCTTTTATATATATACATAGATTGTTTACTCTCCTCTATAAAGCCTTTACTCATTCTTAATAATACTAGAGATTTGGGGCGTGCGTTGCACGCATTGAGAATTCAAAAAGTACGAGAAAGCGAGAGAAATTGACATCCTGGTGAATGAACGGTCCAGATAGGGTATTAGTAAAAATAACGGTCGGATTTCAATATTGTGCATTCTTTTATAGAATCCTATATACATATAAGAATGGGTTTTGACCCCATTTATTGCACTCATTAATCATGATCAAAAATATTTTTATATAATTATAATTGCATAAAGAAAATCAAAGAATAGAGTGTAGCATAGTGGTTAAGACACATTTATGAACCTATAGGTCATGGGTTCAAATCATGTGATTGTAACTTTGTAGAATCTTAATATGTTTTTATTAAAATGATATTTGAAATAAAAGAAATAATAAAAAACATCAATAGATTAATTGGATGTATTCATAAATTATTTTCATGTAATCATATTTATACCTATATAGTTGCAATCATTATTATACATTATTTTTACTCCAATAATGTGATTTTTAAAATATAAAATGTGATTACATTATTGACATTAGGTTAATCGATGGACACTTTCGCATTGTTCATAATATATATAATACCAAGTTAAAAATCTAAAATATAAAATCACATTAAATTAAGGATATTTTTAAGAGTTCCAAGCCATGAGAAAGTATTTTATGAAAACAATACATAGTAAAAATTTACAAAATTACTTGATATGCATAAAAAATATCACTAACATTCTCAAATGATAATATTAAAAATTAAATTCTAAAATATAGAGCATAGACAATCAAGTGAAAAATAAAATTAAGTTGAAGATTTTGTGAACCAAAAGATCTAAGTTGCAAATATTTTAATCAAGTAATTAATAATTATAACAATTCAAACTTAAAGAGACAATAAAAACATTATACGTTTTAAGATCGGTCAAATTTATCACTGTGAAAGAGGTAAAATGATTATTTTGGTTTAATTAATTTATTGTATACTTTTCTCATCGATAACTAAATATATATATCATGAGAAATGATAAGCATATGTAAAATGATCATTTTGGTTTAATTAATTTATTCTATACTTTTTCTCATCGATAACTAAATATATATATCATGAGAAATGATAAGCATATGTGAAATAATTATTTTGGTTTAATTAATTTATTGTATACTTTTTCTCATCGATAACTAAATATATATATCATGAGAAATTATAAGCATAAAAAGCCCATGCAAATCAATTGATGGAAAAGAAACAGAATATATTGTGATCGTTAAAGGATTGTACTACTCTATTTATCCAAATGAAAAATAAAAAAAAATCTTTTGAAAGTATTAAAGTAAAAAACCTAAAAACCTAAACTATTTAGTCTAAAACTTTATATATAGTTATGATTGTTAATTACAATTACAAATATTATAGTATTTGGAAAGAATTATAAGTGAGATACTTTAATTAGTTACCTGAGCGGTTTTAAAAAAAATTACATTAAGTATATTGTTTAAGAAAAAAAAAATATACTTCATAATATTAATATTGGGACCATGTAATCATTTTGTACGTCAATTTTTAACTAAAAAGAATATCAAATGAACAAATAAACAAAGAAAATGACATAACTTAAAGAATGTAAAAACACCTCAATATATTTTTACGAAAAACTTACCCCGTGCATATGCACGGGCATCACCACTAGTAATAGATTAAAAATCTCTTTCACACACTTATATTATCTATAATTAAAAGGGTGGATAATTCTTTTTAAACTATTTCTCTTTTGAATAATATATATTTTTATAGACAAAAAACTCAATTTTAAAACTCAAAACTTATCTAAGAGTGTAAGACGAATCCGGATCGCCTCCACACGTCACCACATAAACATGTTAGAACACGGATATACATGGAGGGAGGGAGCACGGGAAGCACAATGGAAGGAACGAACGACACGAAGTTGACGCGTCGAAGGAAAAGTTGAATCCGTCAAAGACGGTACCAATCTTATAAATACGCAAACCCCCTCAACCTTGCCTTCCAACATCCACAACAATCCATCACAAAACCTCAATCCTCGCTACTTTCAAACAAAACAACAACTCTGCCTTACTTGGTTTCGTTACCTTAAGAATCGAAGATGGGCTACAAAACACTGGAGCTAACCCTAATCTCGGCCAGGGACCTCAAGAACGTGAACCTGTTCGGAAAGATGGACATTTACGTGGTGGTCTCCCTGTCCGGCGACCCAAGAAGCAAGCAGAAAACCCCCGTCCACCAAGACGGCGGCAGCAGCCCCTGCTGGAACTACACGGTGAGATTCACCGTCGACGAGACCGCGGCGGCCCACTCCGGCTGCACGGTGGTCTTCCAACTCAAGCACAAGCACACCTTCGGCCGGGACAAGGACGTGGGCGAAGTCAGAGTCCCGCTCAAGGACTTACTCCAAGGGTTTAGCGACAAGACCCAAGAGTCCCAGATCTTAACATACCAGGTTCGGAGGCCCTCCGGCAAGCCCAAAGGCGAATTGAAGTTTTCGTACAAAGTCACGGATGCGATTCATCAGCCCAAGGCGCCGGTCACCGCCTATCCACCGCAAGCCTCTTGCAGCAGCGCCGCGTATCCTCCTCAGACGGCCGCGTATCCTCCGCAGGCCGCGTTCGCGTATCCTGCACCGCATCAGACAGCGTATCCTGCACCGCATCAGACAGCTTATCCTGCACCGCCTCCGATGCAGGGCGGGTACGGGTACGGGTACCCGGTGCAGCAAGGGTATGCGCCTCAACCTCAAAGGGCGAGGAAGAATAATGGAGGGTTTGGAATGGGGTTGGGCGCTGGCTTGCTGGGAGGCCTTCTGATTGAGGATATGGTCTCTGACGCTTACGATGACGCTTATTATGATGATGCGGGCGCTGGAGACTTCGACATGGACTTTTGACCACCTTCCATTTCAGCATATTTTTAGATTCAATTTTGTAATTAATGTCTTCGTTTCCCTAGTCGTTTTCAATAATTTGAGTAAACATAGTACTAAACTTTGACAATTTACAATGAATTGGTTGAATGTCATTATCAAAATTATAAGCGCTGATTATACGAGTCACAACTCACACGTTGATGCAATTTGCGACAGCAGAGAATCAAGTTCAACAACAACATCAAAATGCATATCATAAGATACACCACCCAGACATTACAATCAGTTGTGATTAGGCAAACAAAAACACATGCCTAAAACAAGGGGATCAAAAGAACCGAATTAGCAGACCCCAAACAAAAAAATATTACCAACCACAACAAACATTCTCTCATCTTCTCTCTCTCTTTTCACCTTAGGAAGAGAAAAAAAAACACACCCAAAATGTACAAGACAAGAATCAAATCACACCATGCGACTCGTCGCGTTTTACAACAATAGGGACATTACAACTGTGTGCATAAGTTAGCGTTTCGTGTTAAGCTCTGTCATCTGCTCCACCTAGAACAACCTGTTGATAAACACATTATAGCATGCATTGATTCAAGCTATGAAAGATTAAAAGATTCGAAAAACAAAAAATCAGATTGATGCAAATGAAAATAACTTCTTACATTGCAATCGAGAGCATATTTTCTTGCAAGGATGATAGCCGCGTTCCTTTCCTTCTCAGATTCGAATGTGAGGACGAAGGAGAGCCCCTTTCGGCCTTGCCAGAACAAGGCCTTTGATGCAGCATTACCTCCTGCTCTTACACCGTACACCTGAAAATAACATGAAATTTTACAAGGTTCGTAAAAATCCATTTGACCCTTTATTGATACATACAAGATTGGTGGAACCTTAGTTTCTCATCTTGTGCTCCACCAAATAGCTTAGTACCTGTTTAATACTAGGGTAGTGTAATTTGGTCCATTTGGATAATAACAAGTCAATAGATTCTTGGTTTAAAAAAATACATTTGTACAGTAAATGAGGTTAATGAATAACTGTTGAAAGTGGACTAGTTTCAATTTCTTTCTATTTTCATGATCATCATCAACCAAACGGTGACTCAAGAGTTTAAATACAGATGGGACTGTAACACATACCTGCATGGATGTAGAGTATGACTCCCTGGATTTGGACATCCATCCTCTACTGAGCTTCATCCTTGTCCTTCCGACATGAAGAACATGAACTGAACGTGATGAATGGTCTTGTCCATTCATTTGAGATATCACCACCTACATCATGAGCACATCTAAATCAATATGCAAGTTCCTTGTTCCCACATTCATTGAACTCAGTCACAAAAGATCAGGTAATGGGGGGAAAATGTTCAAATGGTTTTATCATACATTAAATTCAGAGTTGGGTTTTCGTAGAAGGGATTCCACGTAGCTCGACAGTCCTGCAGCTGTTATTATAAATGTGCAAAGGATTAGTATTTTACTAAGGCAAGAAAATAAGTAAAGGAAACTATTTTTTTTTTCAAGATGAAACAAACCAAGTTCAATAGGAGAAGTTGTTGAGATTGAGATTCTTTGGCTACTTGAAACAATGTCAGCTTGCAAAAACTTCCCAACATCTAACGGCTCAGGGGCATACATTGGTCTATTAGCACCTAATAGATGAGTTAGTAGTTAAAACCAATGAGATATGTCATGAACTCAGACAATTTAAGAGGAAATTACAAAGATGAGAAAGAAAATCTTATTATTTTTCACCTGATATGATTTCCTTCTGGTTACCATCTGCAGATACACGGAACCATTGAATTGAACAAGCTGTCAGGTCAGGAGCATCACTTGAGCGAGGTTGAATGCGTAGACGTGATCCTAGGATTGAAGCGCCATCAAGTCTATATACACAAAGTCGGTTTTCCTCCACTCTCTTGGTAACCACCAACTGTAGAAAAGGAGTTCTCCGTGTTTAGATATTTAGGTAAAGGTTTTAAATTGATCCAGTTTTCTAGTTGAGAAGATTATAGAAAAAACAGTGATACCTCTTTTTGAAGCTTAACTGAAAATATGGCCTTTTCTCTGATTCTTATTCTGAGTTCTCGAAGCTCATGCTCCATTTCCATGACCTGAGAAACAAACCAAGCATTTAATAAATGTAAAAACCTTTATATGTGAACACATATTAATGATACACACAATTATTTTTAGGTTAGCTGTTTCATTTGACACACCTTACTGGGCTGGTGCAACAGTCTGATCCGTCTGGCCTCCTGAATTTCCTCTATCAATTCCTTGACATCCTTATATAAAGAACAAAAATTCAAACTAGATATCAGTCAAGAACAAGAAATGAATTCAAATATTACAGTTAGCTCATAATCAATAAAGAAAACTATGTGTTTGCCTTCATTTTATCAAAACCTTGACCATGATTGACTGTCCTATTTAACAAGATGTAAGAATAACAATGTTAGCACTCTGTATTTAATTGTGTTTACAAAAGAAGCTTAATCCTTTTTTCATTTTGAAGCACCTCAATAAATTCTAGAACTTAAAAAGGATGCCAATCTCTCAGGAATAGATAGCATGAAAAACTTGGCCAAATTCCTTTAGGTTCCAAACAATATAATACTTAAATCAAAGGAATTAAATAACTAATCAAAAAGTGTTCAATCAGAGAATGCCGGCTGTCAAAAACTCATTCATTTGTTTTCCATGTAATTCAAAACCATCTCACTAACCTGCTTCCCAGAACTTTGGGCTATTTTTTCTTCTTCCTCAAGAGCCTCGCCAAATCTCTGTACTACAGCTCTGGCACTCTCAATTTCTGCACAGGCAAAAGATCTTTCTTGGCTCACCAATCTCTTAGCATCTTCAGAAGCCTGCAAGGTTAATCATACGTTACCAATCGAGTAATTTTAGACAGCAATAGAGAATGAACATGACCAAATGAGTACACTTAGTTATGACAACTATGAGTGAAATACAGATCAATGCAACTAATGCAATTGCACTGTGACAAAGACAACAACTTCGCTATCCTTCATATCTTAGAAGAGTTAACCTGTCTTTTCAATTTCATGCATTCTAAAATCATGCAATGGGCGATGTGTATCACGAATGCTAAAAATGCATGTGCAAGTTTACTAACAAGTACCTGCTTGAGGAAGTTTGCTAGCTTTTTCACTTCAAACTTCTCCTGAATCAATTCCCCTTCGTTTTGGGTTAGCTTGACTGCCAAAGCCTCAACCTGCAGAAACATAAAAGTGTTATGGAGACATACTAAATACTTTTGCACGTACATGAGCATTTCAGTTGCATAATTTGTATTAAACTTAAGAAACCAAAAAGGCAAAAACCATTATTAAAAAGAAAAAAGCAGTTAAAGAAGGCCGATTTGCAAGAAAAAGTAGCCTTGTTCACAGCCAAACAAGCCAAGGCAATAGGACTCACCCTATGAAATGCAACAGAGTGAAAAAGGATGAAAATATCTTATTCAAAGCACACATAGCAGAAATAGTCTTCCTTATCTATAGCAGCGGTTATTTACATATATCACTTCCTTGCATCTCTTCATTATGTGATTTCAGAACAAACAATGACATGCATCAGAAAGATGGTTGGTTTTGATGGGCTAAACCTTAGCACAAAGATGGGACGAAAGGTTCATGATTGTAAATTTAGGTGCATATTTATAAGGAATGCATAGAAATGCAGAATAGTCACATACCCACAGTCTCACATTATTCAAGAAAAAGTACAATGACATTGGAATCAGAAAACTTCAGATACGAAATCGTCATGCTCACCAATGAAATAGCTTTCTCCACATCCTCCTTGTTACGACCTGTCAAACGACCTCTCAATGACTCCAGCGCATCTCTAAGCTTTTTCAAAAGTACATGTCCCTCCAGAGAAGCAACATCCCTGAGTTTTGCCTAAACTCATCCACAGATAAGCAAAGAAAAAGATATCCAAATTAGAAATTAAAAAGGGTGAGTAATTTGCAGATTTATATTTACATTAGTCATCTATCTGAACAGAACTAAAACATATATGTGATTGAAACAGATAAAGAGAATCCAAAAACCTCTTCAGATAACTTAGCAGCAGCTGACAGATTTTTGTCAAATTTACTAGCAAGGTCTCGAACAGAGAGGCGATTATGCTGCTCTTTCAACTGAGCGGTCTCCTTTGCAACAACTTCCTTCAAGGATAGAGCATTGGGATCTAGCCTTGGCTCTTCCACTATCTGATTATCCGGTCCAATTTTGTATTTTGGAAAATGGTCGCAAGAAAAGCTCACATCAGCTGAGACTGAAAGAAGTGCCTCATCTTGCACCTCATGTTCAGTCTCGGGATTCACCTTAGTCATTATGCTGTAGGTTTGACTACAAAAGGCACAAAAGCATATGAAACATCATATTCATAATATTCGTCTGCATAACACAGCATAATAAATCTTCATAGTTGCAAACTGGACCCAAAAGACATAGAGAAATCAAAGATGGAGGCCACATTTATTACAAATTTGAAAATTTGTTAACACTTGGTAACAAGTTAGATCACAAATTAAATGCAACATTAATGAAGATTTGCAAAACTGGTTTTAACAGTTTGCTATGCAATCACAGTAAGACGAGAACTTAAGGTGAGCCACTCATCTAGTTCAATAGAACCCAAAGAAGACAAGCTTGCACAGAAAGATTGAGAATGATAAAAGCCTGTATTGATCATATTCCGCACTCGATCTGTTTGCAGTCTCTCGTGGACCGAAAAGCAGGAAGGTATTAATGAATTTATAGAGCATGAAAAAAACTTCAGACATACAAAAGGAGATCTTTCCTTTCCAACACTAATAATTACTCCCTTGACAGGCTTACTTGAGAAAGATTATCATGGGCACACAATTATAAGTTGTTTGGTGAGTGGGGAGCAAAGAACCAAGGCCAGTTAGTATGGACAAACACTTCACAAAATTCTTCAATCACCTAAACAAAACAAAGGGAAAAGGGTATGGAAACTATTTTGGTTGTATTGTATCCCACAGTGGCACCAGACGAGACTTTGTTAGTTGTCACTTTACAACCTCTAATATTTGGTGAATTGTCTAATCAAACTCAACAACAGCCATCTCTAACGAAATACTCTATATAAATCAGATTTTAAGCCCGAGGGAACACCAATGTTTATCCCCTGGAGAAAATTAAACATGAAATCAACTTTTTCTCTTTAAACCAGATCACCTAAATTAGTATTATTAGCATTCCATCTATCTCAAGAGAAACTTATCCTAGCAACCAGTTGAGAAGCAACAAATCAATTGAGAAGTAAACAAATCAACCAAAATCATGATGGGATAAAATTTTAGTTTTACCAATCAGTGTAAAAATCTGCATTTCAAGCATCCATGAAGATTTGACAGGAAATGTCTGCCTAAAATTAAATTTTGCAATGGGTCAATAGCGGATAATCCACTTGAGGGGAGGAAAAATCATACTTCATTTTCTAATCAACTAAAGAGATGAAAAAACATAAATCTGGTTCACCAACCATTCTTCGTGTAACATGGCATAATAGTCTAGTAAGCAGTAACAAACAATTTTGCAGCGCAGAAATGGACAAAAAAACATAAAAGCTACAAGCCATTTAAGCAATACGACCCAAAGAATTTTAAGCAATAAGACTAAAACATTTAATTAGGGAATAAAAACAAATTGAAGAATAGTAACGAAAAAAAAAAGAATCCAAAGGCCGCCACCCCAGATGGGCAAGGGAAAGAGAGAGAGAGAGAGGAGGGCAACAAATCGGCAGTTTCATTGATCAACCATAAAACCCCTAAAACCAAGATCAAAATCGGTCCTTTCGCATGGTACATAACATGGGAAAAAAACCCAGATGGGCAAGAAGATAGGGAAAAAAACAGAGCAACAGAGAATAAACTTACGGATGAATCAATTAAGAGGAATGCAGGAAGAAAAGGCAAATTGAGCGGGATGAATATGAACTGTGAGAAGAAGAAGAAGAAGGTTCGTTCACCAGCATTGAGAGGATGAGACTGGAGAGGAAAGAACAAAGGAATCAACAGGGAGGAGGACAAGAGGAGGGGAGAAGAAGAAGAATATGGGTGCTTTTTGAAAAGCAGTCATTATAAAAAAGAGAGAGGAGGGTGTGTTGTGTGATAATCTCTTCTCTGAATAAAGAAAGCGAAAAAAAGTGTGTGTGTCTGTACAGTGAAAAAAGTGGAAGACTGCCCTCTCTCCACGCTGTGTCATAAGAGCAAGCAGTGGGGTCCACGTGGGCCCAATTGCAACACCCTTCTCAGCTTCATTTCTATTTTTTACTGCCAAATATTTTGCATATTGTATAACTAGCATATATTTCCGTATCTTTTACGAGTTTTGATTAAAAAATTAATAATTTTTTTTAAATACATCAATTATTTAGTGACAAATAATCAAGATCTTTAAACACAAATTAACTTTTAATTTACATAAATAAGATAAACTTAAATGTTTTTTAGATTATAGAATACCTTTTTTATCATTAATATCCAAAATTGAATATTAAATCAAGTTAGCTTAAATAATTTAAGTTAATAAAATCTTCTATTTAAGCTTTTTTTTCAAGAATATAAAACTAATAATAATTGATTAGAAAAATAAATTGTATGTATCCAAAAATAATAATTGAAAAAGATTGTATCTATACACAATTACACATGTCTTGCACTTTTCACATGATTTATTATATATAGATTTATATACATGATTTAATATTATAAATTAAATATTAATCATCATTTCAAAATAATTCAATATAATAGTTATGTTCTTAATATTTCTAAAAAATAAAAATATTATAGTAATATTTTAAAATTATTTTAATAAAGATTATGTTTCTATCACTTGCCAAATTTAAAGATATCTAAATATGATTGTAGTACAATTATTATATTAAAAAAATTATTTCATAATAAAGAGTATGTTTTTTGCAAATTTTAAGATCTCTTAAAATACTTGTATATTAGTAACATTATTATATTTAATAAAATTGTTCCATAATGGATTATGCTCCTAACACAACTTACCAAATTTTAATATCTCTAAATATAATTTTATATTAATAATATAAGGAATATTATTATAATATAAGAATTGTAAATACTTAAATAAACGAAGGGCAAAGAGGTAAATGGAAAAATTAAAACGCCTACGTGGCATAGTTAAGACGACGACACGTAGGATAGAGGGATTCGACTTTAGTTATAGTATATTGATGATGTATCAAACAATGAAAAATATAATTAAAAAAACTTACAACGATATATGACATTTTAGAAATATTTTTTTAACATTGAGCTAGTAACTTATTACAACATCAATATTAAATCACCCGGATATTATAAGATTAATTTAAATAATCATAGTGAATGATCTTAAAAAAAAAATAGAAGATGATCATGAAACCATAGTCTAAGTTAAAATAAGATAAAAGATCAAACAATAATCCTGAAAAATCATTAAAAATAGCAAGTCTAAGAGCATCTACATATTAGTGATACTATTGATATCATATATTAAAAAGAAAAAAAATCAAATAATTAAAATTATTATTATTTTACATTTTTCCTTATCCATCAATTTTTTTATTGGCCTATACTCTATCAATGTATAGATGGACTATTTATTATTGGGTCATGCTAGAGAACTTGTGTCAAAACAAGTTTCTTCTACAAAGATACTTGTACATATAATTACATTGATTCACTAAATAAATTATAATTTAATTTTTTAAATTTTTTTTTTTATGATACTCCATGAACGTAGATGCTCTAAGTTGAGAAAGATTAAAATGTCTTCTAGCCAAAAAATCTGTCGTCGAATCACACTCTTTGAAACAATAGAAAAAAAACTACATGAGGAATATAAGAGACAAGATTTCGAATATCATTCATAATTGGCTGAATTTTCCAATGAACTTTTCAAATTATTTTTAAAGAATTAACAATTACTAAGTTATCACCTTGAATAATTAAGTTTGAAATGTTTAAAGAAGTTGCACTCTTAACTCCCTCTAGCAAGGAAAAATCGTCAACTTTCAAGACGGACATAGGCTCGAGTTTTTTTCAATCACATCTTATAATTGAACCCTTATGGTCACAAATTAAAAAGTTGGCATAAGTTGATGAGTTTAGACGTTTTTAAGCATCAAATTTTAGTTTTACCCAATCTAAAGGCGGTTTAATTCACACACAATGATTTTCCCTTTAGGACGAGATTTCAAATTCTTAATGCGAAGGAAATTTGCTGACTTTCATTGCAAATGTTGATTAAGAGCCAAATCACAAGGAAGTAAGTTAGAAATAATGCACGCAAGATTGAAGATTTTTGAGTTCATACGACCCCAAATATACAACCAAAGAAAACAAAGAATATTGTTATTTTGATTAGAATTTAGAGTACAATAAAATTGTCATTAAAACTACCCGAGGAGATTAATTGCAATGATTTTTTTTTGAAATATGTATTTCTTATTTATGGGTTTCAACCTTTCGGGCTTTTTGGTGAAAAAAGTTGAGTTTTTGATTAAGGCCCCGTTTGTTCCTATATATATCAGGAATCGGGTTGGAATGAAGTATTAGGTTGGAATAGGAATCACCCTTACCTTAATTTTGAGTATGAACTCTAGTGTATTTTGTTGGTATGTGAATCACTCATTCTTATTTCCTAGTTAAAACAAATATTGGTATAAATTTGACTCATTTCTAACCCCATTTCTTAGCTTATACCATGGGTATAGAAACAAACAAGACCTTAGTGGTTTTTGAAATGTTTTAACTAATGACTTGACTAATTTCTTATGGTTTGGTGTGACAATGTGTAAATATTACGTGTGAATCTGAAGAAATTAATAGCAAGTAGGAGGAGTTTATCATCACACAAAGTCAACAGTACTTGACTGTTTTAGATTACCTTCATAGCACAAATTATAGATCCCGTCAAGATAACACCTTTATTTTTTCAGGTCAGGATTGCTCTTAAATGTTGATGATTATGTAAGTAAACTCATTCACCTAACACTAAATAAATAGATGACTTTAACATATGATAGTACGTAATATGCATCAAAGATTGCGTTTGTAGCTAGGTATGAGCATATTAGGGTTGTTCTGGGTTTTGAATTGCCAAAATAACTTTGTTTATAATAATACAGTATTAGAGAGTGAGATTTAAAGTAAAGTTTGTTTGGAGGTTGGAAAAGGGTGGAAAAGTTGCGAGTTTGCCACCATTGAAGGACTTGTTTGGCGCGCCGTATATTTCGGTAGTTACTTATATCAAAATGCAAATGGACGGGTCACGGCTGGGCCCCCATGTCTTTTTTAACCATAATTAAGAAAAAGGAAACCACGTAAAAAAGGAGGTCATCACCGATTGAATGACCGATTGGACCGGGTTGGGTCTATTGACATTGTAAATTAGGATTATTTCCAAGTGAACAACACTTTAGATTTATAAACAAGATCAATAATCGTGTATGATCAAAGAGTATCGGCTCTCCTTCCTACAAAAAAAAAAGCATGATCATTAAATTCAACAAAACAGTATCCCATACCCAGCGCCAGAGGCCAGAGGCATCCGATAACTTACGAAGCCCAAAGCCCTGTTTAAAATAAGTTATAAGTGTTGCTAATAAGATTTGAACACAAAATTTATATCATCCTTTTTGTTTACGAACCAATTAGCTATCTACTTCAATTTATCTAAAAAATTTAAGCTTTTATTATATAATAATATTAGACTTGATAACTTTGGGGCCCTGTGTAAATACAGTCTTGCACATGCCCCAGACCACCCCTGCCCATCACAATTATAATCCAATGAATCATTTTGATATGTTGAGAGTTAAACTTGAATCTTAATTAAGATTCATCACTGGAGGTAACGATAATCCTCCAGTGATGAATCCATTTGGAATGATCATCCAGAAGATCGAATGATCGATAAGTGTTGGTTTTTCAATAGCTAGATGAGTTACCAAATGCTCATCATATTCATAGCAAACTTAGCTTGTAATGGCCCTACGTACAGCTTAGGTGGACAGACGGGCCCATTCAAGAAGATGCCAAGTAGGCCCACTTTCGAGCGTCCCATTGACATTTGACAGCCTAATAAGTACTCCAATTAAGTATCCAACGTGAACGTACGAGTTTCTCCGTTAGTTGTAACGGCTAATTGAACAGAATTTTCCCGTTCTTTTCTTTGTAAGCTGCGTGTGTGGCGGGGAAACGGTAGGTAGAGCTGGTTTGGTTAGTGAACTTTCATCATTATTATTAATTACCCTCATTTACATCTTAGTGTTATCGTCATTATTAAAGCTTACACCTAAGTTTTAATATTTTTCAATCGCGGCCACTATGCCATTAAACTAAGCATTTGTCCTCTACATTATATAAAAAAAAACAAGCTCATGGGTGGTTGGAATGAACATCGATCGATCTTTAATCATTTGTGCAAGGCATATTTGCAAGAGATTGTCAAGGTCTCTAATTAGGGTGGTTCAATGCAATGATAGTAAACAGTAATATATTAATTTCTTCTAAGAATTAAAAGCAGTATGATGATTCTACCAAAAAAGGTTATATTTTTCTTTAAAAAATCCACTTATTACTTACCACTTACCAGTAACCTCCTGCTAGAGACTAGAGTCTTGTAATATTCTACCCTGTAGGCTTTCACGGTTTTATCGTTAGCTTCATTTTTCTCTTCACTCTTCGATCTCCTCTTTAATTAATCCTTAACCAATTTTTTAAGCTTACCTTGTATTTCGACTGCTATTCAACCTCCACTTGTGGCATCAAATCAATTTAGCATAAATACAATATTAGCTAAAGATATTTTTTTTCCATATAATACATCTTCTATTCCATATATAGTATTATCTTCTAATATATAATCTCTATAAATTAGGAAGATAATATATTTTACAGTATGGTGGTCCTCCAGAACTACGGCCGCTGTTTTGCGAATCAGTCGGAGGAGGGGTGGATTTGCGTTTTCCGGCTGCTACGCAGCCTTGTCCGAGGACGTTGGTCAGCGCCTTGGATGCAGCCGTGAAAGATTTTTGTTGATTGCGGAGGGTTTCCTCGATCGAGGACCACCATGGATCGGGCTTTAGTAAAATCCGGCAATGGAGAGGTTTGCTGAATGAAACTTGCAACTATATCAAATTCAGGAGTAAGACCCGCAATTAGCTGAATAACAAGTTGACGATCATACATCGGAGAGTCGATGTTGGTTAGTTGATCAACGAGGTCCTTAAGAGTTTGGCAATAAACGGAGACGTTGGTGCAATTCTCAAGACGACATCTACAGAACTTGTGCTGCAAGTAAACAACCCTAGACTCCTTATTGTCCTGGAAGAGGTTTTTCAATTTCGTCCATGCCGATAGGGTTGTGGAGTTTGGAGCGAGAATTGTGAGGAGCAACTCCGATAAGATGGTGGCATAGATCCATTGAAGGATGATGGCATCTAGTTGATCCCATAGGCCATCATCGATGTCAGCCGGGTGAGGGACCGAGTCAATGTGATCAAACACCCTATGAGCGCTGATATCCGCTTTTTAGGTAGTGTTTTTAGTGTCTAGATAGATTAGATTGAGTGGTTTTCGTACTTGAGTTTTATGTTTTTGAGTCTTTTTGCTCTAGTTTTCGTATTTCCTTGAGATTCGAAAACTACGCACCTTTTGTATCGTTTTGGAGCTTAAATGAAGAATTGGGAGCGTTGCAAGAGAAGGTGGATGAGCTATAAGTTGAGAGGCTAAGGAAGAAAGGCAAAAGGAGAGTGAAATAATGAAGAAAATGAAGAAAACAACCCATGATCGAGCCAAAGGAGGTCGTGCACAAGCTAACATGAGCCAAGAACGACCCAACCAGAAATTATGCTCTCAGGACCGACCCTTATAGGGTCGTGCACGACCCAAAAATGGGTCGTGCGTGGCGCCGACTTTGTCTTTAATCCGAGATCTTGTGATTTATTCTATCTTTGTATTTTAGGAAGGTTGTTTTATCTTGTTTCCTAGTTTATTTAGGGTTCCTTTTCCTCTATAAAAGGAGGTTAAACCCTTTAGTTCAAAGGTTCCGGTTTTAGTTTAATTTTAGTTCCGTTCTTTTTTGATTGTAGGAAGACTTGGAGAACAAGTTGGAGACTTTTTGTAAGACTTCTTTTCAATTTGAATTTCGGTTTTAATTTGATCATGTCTTCTTCTTTTTATGCTATGAGTGAGTAGTTTTCTTAGATTCTAGGGTTGGGTGAAAACCCAACACAATCATGCATGTCTAAAAACATGAATTCATAATTTGAATGCTTGATGATCATATCTATCTATCTTGTGCTAAATTCCTTTGCGACAGTTGAGGCATATCTTGCGATTAACCCAAAAGCGAAAGTGTAAAGTTGATTGCTTGATTAGTTCTAATAGGATTATTTGTGAAAGTTGATATTCCTAGGTTGAAGGATAGATAGAAAGTTGTTTAATTTGCGAAAGTCGATTGAATAACTTGAATTTTTTGCGAAAGTTGACTCTTCTATGATCTAGATTGCATGATAGTTGTGAATTCTTGTTGGAAGCATGTATGATTGTTGTTGTGGTAGCCCTAGCCCTAGGATTTGTCTTTTATATTGATTAAAACTCTTATCTTTGCTTTGATCTCGACTACTAAAGTCGTGCTCGAACCCTAGCTCTTGTTTGTGTTCGTTCGTGTGTTATTGTGCCTAGGACCAACCCTCTTAGGGTCGTGCACGCCCCACTTCGGTTCGGTCTTGGCGGTGTTTGCTCGTTATTTCCTTGCTTTTCGTAGTTTATCGACTAATCTTTAGCACTATTCTCATTCCCGTGGACGAACCTGACTCCGCTATACTCAGCGAGGTCTTGAATATAAATTTATTTGTTCAAGAAACCCTTCAACAAATTGGCGCCGTTGCCGGGGATTGAGCAATAGTGCCTAGTTTAGTTGATATTTGGGTTTGGGACTAGCCCTTACACTTTTGTTGTTTTTTAATTTTATTTTCTTTGTCTTTGGTCGCAGTGTATGCCATCTCGTTTTTCCCGGAGAACCTTTGGGATTGACTACGACAGCGAACCCGAAAGATCCTTCCATCGACGTTTGAGAGAACAACGAGCAATGGCCGACGTTGAGACTCTTGCTCGACAAATGGAGGAACTCCGGGCTCAGATGCAGCGCATGCAAGAAGAACGAGACGCTTCGGCTGCAGCTGCGCTGCGATTTTAGGAGCAACTGAACGCTATCCCAAGGAATGCCAAGCAATACATGCACCCAGAACTGAGGGTGCCTGAATCGGCGATAGTGCTCTTGGAGATTGACCGCACTTTTGAGATTAAATCTCATTTCATATCCTTAATTAAGCGTTCTCAATTTGAAGGGAAAACCACTGAATGTCCCATGGAGCATATTAAGAACTTTATTGATTTATGTGACACCATTGCTGCTGACAATGTCGCACTTGAATATGTTCTCTTGAAGGCTTTTAAGTGGTCTCTTACAAGAAAAGCTTTAAGTTGGTTGGAAAGCCTGCCGTCGAGGTCTATTACATCGTGGAGAGAGTTGCATGATTTATTCATGACTAAGTTCTTTCCACCGGCGAAAACAATTGAGCTTAGGAAGCGCATCACCTCCTACCATCAACTTCCAAATGAGACGCTTGTGGAGACATTGGAACGATTCCAAGAGCTTCTACGCCAATGCCCTACTCATGGGCAACCTCCCTATGTTCTCCAAGAGATCTTCTTTCAAGGCATCAATGCGGCTACTAAGGATCGCATTAACCTTCACACTGATTGTGGGTTCATTGAGATGACTCCAGATGAGGCATGGGCGTTATTGAATAAACTAACCAACTATGACGCCATGTACGGTACCCAACAAGCTAAACCGACGGAGAGGAAGCTCTATGAACCACAATCCGATATGGTTGATCGGGATGTGAAGTTCCAATTCATGCAGGATGAGATTAACCGATTGAAAAAGCAAGTAAGTTACTTTAAATCTTCTCAATCTTGCCAAGAATGCGGGTCTTCCGCCCATATTACTTCCAATTGCACTAACTTGCAGCAAGTACGAGCCGCCGAGGCTTATGAGGAGGCAAACTACATGAGAGGTTCCTATAGGAACCAAAACAACTATGCAGGGAGGAACAATGCTCAACCATCTTGGGGCAATCCCAATTATGACCAATACAAGCAACCCCCTCAACAAGAGCAACACCCCCCTCCCTACCGTCCTCTGGGCTATCAAGAGCAACCATCATGGGTGCAAGGGCTGAAAGAAGGAATCAATGGCGTCCGAGCCGAGATCAACGGAGTCTAGAATGAGATCAACGAAGTCCGAGCCGAGCTTACCACACAGTTGAAAGGTGTTCATGCAAGGTTGGGAGAATTTGACTCATGGAGAAAGAACTTCGATTCCCAACTTGGCCAACTAGCTACTCAAATCCCGAGACCTCATGGACAACTCCCGCACCACCCTGACGAGAATCCTAGAGGCCGGCCAGGCGATGGTGAAATCCGAGCCATGCACCTAAGGAGTGGGAAGGCGTTGCCCGAGCCACCTTTGCATAAGGAGGAGGAACAAGCCTCAGGACCGACCCACTTAGGGTCGAGCGCGACCTATCTAGGGTCGAGCACGACCCCCTCGAGGGTCATTCCTGAGGAGGCTGCTAACGAAGAAGAAGCGGCGATCGACCCTGTCAGGGTCGAGCTCGACCACCCTTCACCAGGTAAGTCTTCTAACCCTTCTCTTTCTATTCAATCTCCATCTAATGTACTTCCTTTCCCTTCTAAGAAACCCAAGGACTCGACGGAAGGAAAGTTTAAGCGCTTTGTTAAGTTGCTTCAAGGCTTTAATCTTTCCATTCCTTTCACCGAGGCTTGAATGAAATGCCTGCTTATACTAAATTCTTGAAGGAGATTTTATCTAGGAAGCGATCAATGTCAGAGCTAACGGATGAGTTGAGGTCGTTGGAGCTCCCCGAGAAGCTAGGCGACCCCGGTAAGTTTGCAATTTCAATAGGTATTGGAACTCACCGTTTTAAAGCTCTTTGTGATTTAGGTGCCAGTGCCAGTCTCCTACCACTCTCTATTTGGTCCAAAGCCAATATGGGACCACTGGAACCTGTCAATATGAATCTCTACATGGCGGATGGATCTTCTGTAAAAGCAATTGGAGTCGTTGACGATGTCCCTATCCAAGTTGGAAATTTTTTTGTCCCAACGACTTCATTGTACTCGACATGCCTGAGGACCCTATGGGGCACGTGTAGATGTCAGAAAAGGACTCCTCACATTTGACATTGGGGAACAAACGGTCGAATTTCGCTTCAATACTGCCGCGATTGAGGTCGTTAAAAGCATCAACGAGGAGCCTACCGACCCACCATGGGTCGGTATCGACCCTTCTTCAAGAACAGAAACAAGACAGTTCAAGGAGGTCACACCTGCTAAGAAGTATACCGACCCCCCATGGTGGGTCGGTATCGACCATTCTCTGAAGAATCACAACTTTGTGGGTGACAGGCACAATACCGAGGCATTCCTTGATCCAGTGGGGTTGATAACGACCCACATACCCTTGGTAACGACCCCTCTTCAGAATAACAAAGGTAAGTCTCCTTGCTCTAATCTATTTGATTCTGGTCATGATCCTTTCTTTCATCCTTCTTTTACAACTCCTACTATTGAGCATACTGTGAAAGAGTCGAAGCCTCCTTAGTTTTCGGATTTTTCTAACCCTAATGTAGGACTTCCAAGCATACTTGTGGATGATAGAGGACCGAATGTCCTAGAGAGAAGCTTTGAAGCTTTTCCATCTAAGTATGGGGTTTCCCATGATCTTGACAAAGCTGGATGGAGGCCGCCTTGATCCGCCAAGGTAAGTCGTCAAGCTAATGACGTTAAACAAGCGCTTACGGGAAGCAACCCGGTCTTTAGATTAGTTTTTTTATTTTTATTATGTTTTGATTTCTAGATTAGATTTTTCTAACCTTCTTTAGACTAAGATAGAATACATTTGTTTGAGAGAGAATTTTTGTGGGATTTTTGCAGGGTCCTAAGCTTCAAATACGGGCTCAAAAAGACGAGAAAAGACGACTTTACATGCGGTGCAACTTTGGGTATTTTTCGAACACTTGCAGGGGGTCAAGATCGACCCTATTTGGGTCGTGCACGACCCTATCTGGAAATGCCGAAAATATCCCTTCTCCATTGAGGTTCACAATGATGAGCTCCACCTCCATTCCAAGCTTCAATGAGTTCTTTGTGAGTTTCTTCTTCTATCTCTTTACTTTTTCATATCATTTTTTTTATGCATGAGGACATTGCATGATTTAAGTATGGGGTAGGGGAAGAAGAAATCTCACATGTTGTACATAATTGAGTCTTTTTGTGTTTGCTTTGTTTGTTTGTTTGTTAGTTTGTTTTGTTAAGAAAAAACTTTGATTTTTTTTTTGAAAAATGTCGAAAAATTCAAAAATATTTGCTTCTTTGTTTTAGGATAGAAGAATGCTCCATCTTAGATGTCCTATGATGAGAACTAATTTTCATGCTTATCATATAATTCCTTTGCCATATTTGGATAATATAGCCTAAGTCTTGAGAAATTGCTCTTGATGGTGAAATTTGACTTGTGATGAAATTGAGCATATGTGTCTTAAGTAGAAGTAGTTGCAATCCAACAAAATTTTTACCTAGTGAGGAATTTTGGCTTTATAGGGAGATCTTCATAAAATCCCTCTTCTTTATATGTGTGATTTGCTCTCTTTGTGCATATTATCTCTTGTCATTGATATGGTTATATTCTTGAAGCCGCTATGAGTTTGTTCATGCATGTTGATTATGATTAAGAACTTATTTTTCATAAGCCGTTTTTATCCTCTCTTTTACCTACCTTTACATTATCCTCTTTTTGATAGCCAATTTGAGCCTAAAGCCTTTTATTTTTAGCTCCACAAAATTATTCCCTAGCCAATAAAGCTTGACCCTATCCGGGGATTAGGACTTAGTATTGGTTGTTGTGATGGTAATTATGGGTTGGGTATTTGAGGATCTTGCAGTTTGTTATATAAAAGGATTTTGGTTCCCTGAATGCACTTGCAAAGAAAGAAAAAAATAAATCGGTACCGACTTCTCCCAAAAAAAAATTGAAGATCATAAGGGAGGAAGAAAAAGAAAAAAAAGAAAAAAGAGCTGAATAGTGAAACTGTGCATGAGCCAAATTTTCCTTAGTGTTTGTAAGTAAGATTAAGTTGGGATAAAAGGGGTTGAGTGAAAGAAAAAGTGCATAATGTTGAGAGAGTTTTGGTATATGTTCTTTTTGAGAGTTTTGGTAAATGTGAGTTTTTAAGAGTCTTTGATTCCCGGATATTTTTAGCACCACATGACCAAATATTTCCACGCCTTATTGTCATTACCAAACCCCATTACAACCCGGCCGAATGGAGTCTTCTATGAAGATTTCATTGAGCCTAAGTTCTTATGATGATTGATGTGTTTTGACTTCTCTAGGTAGAGAGATTGGTGATATAAGTCTCAATGATAAAGTAGATGTTGTATAACGATTGAGATGAGAGTTGATTTAATAGCCTAAACACATGAGAGTTGAGAGAAACACATTAATATCCCTTGTGAGGTTGGATTGTGATTGCCTACGCTTGCGGCTCATACATATGTGATGACGTTAAAATTGCTTGTCTACTTTATCACTTGTGTTTAAAATGTTTTGACAAAGGCTATGCTTGAAGATTGTGTTATTGGTCTTGGTTTTGCATGATTATTGCTTGAGGACAAGCAAGTCTAAGTATGGGGTATTTTGATATCCGCTTTTTAGGTAGTGTTTTTAGTGTCTAGATAGATTAGATTGAGTGGTTTTTGTACTTGAGTTTTATGTTTTTGAGTCTTTTTGCTCTAGTTTTCGTATTTCCTTGAGATTCGGAAACTACGCACCTTTTGTGTTGTTTTGGAGCTTAAATGAAGAATTGGGAGCGTTGCAAGAGAAGGTGGACGAGCTATAAGTGGAGAGGCTAAGGAAGAAAGGCAAAAGGAGAGTGAAATAATGAAGAAAACGACCCATGATCGAGCCAAAGGAGGTCGTGCACGAGCTAACATGAGCCAAGAACGACCCAACCAGAAATTATGCTCTCAGGACCGACCCTTATAGGGTCGTGCGTGGCGCCGACTTTGTCTTTAATCCGAGATCTTGTGATTTATTCTATCTTTGTATTTTAGGAAGGTTGTTTTATCTTGTTTCTTAGTTTATTTAGGGTTCCTTTTCCTCTATAAAACGAGGTTAAACCCTTTAGTTAAAAGGTTCCGGTTTTAGTTTGATTTTAGTTCCGTTCTTTTTGGCCTGTAGGAAGACTTGGAGAACAAGTTGGAGACTTTTTGTAAGACTTCTTTTCAATTTGAATTTCGGTTTTAATTTGATCACGTCTTCTTCTTTTTATGCTATGAGTGAGTAGTTTTCTTAGATTCTAGGGTTGGGTGAAAACCCAACACAATCATGCATGTCTAAAAACATGAATTCATAATTTGAATGCTTGATGATCATATCTATCTATCTTGTGCTAAATTCCTTTGCGACAGTTGAGGCATATCTTGCGATTAACCCAAAAGCGAAAGTGTAAAGTTGATTGCTTGATTAGTTCTAATAGGATTATTTGCGAAAGTTGATATTCCTAGGTTGAAGGATAGATAGAAAGTTGTTTAATTTGCGAAAGTCGATTGACTAACTTGAATTGTTTGCGAAAGTTGACTCTTCTATGATCTAGATTGCATGATAGTTGTGAATTCTTGTTGGAAGCATGTATGATTGTTGTTGTGGTAGCCCTAGCCCTAGAATTTGTCTTTTATATTGATTAAAACTCTTGTCTTTGCTTTGATCTCGACTACTAAAGTCGTGCTCGAACCCTAGCTCTTGTTTGTGTTCGTTCGTGTGTTTTTGTGCCTAGGACTGACCCTCTTAGGGTCGTGCACGCCCCACTTCGGTTCGGTATTGGCGGTGTTTGCTCGTTATTTCCTTGCTTTTCGTAGTTTATCGACTAATCTTTAGCACTATTCTCATTCCCGTGGACGAACCTGACTCCGCTATACTCAGCGGGGTCTTGAATATAAATTTATTTGTTCTAGAAACCCTTCAACAAGCACGGGCGACAACCTTAAAAAGTTTCAACCAAGAATTGTACTTCGTATTAGAATGATCGAGTACAATGGGAATCAAAATTTTGATATTGGAGATAGCCAAAGCCGAGTGGAATGGTATCTTGGAGTGCTTGGAGGAGCCCAAATTCGATCCCGAGGCGATATGAGCCGCCGACGTGACCTGCTTGTCTAATGATTTCAGATCGAAGACCTTTAGATCAGTGTCCTTGGGGTCAGTCATGTTGGCTAGAGAAGTGGAGGTGAGATAATGCCAGGGGGTGGCGAGAGGTGGGGCAGCAGTCGACGTCTAGGGTCGACCGATGGGTTAGGCGAGAGGAGTAGCCGCCGACGCTGGCGGTGGGGGCTAGGGTTAGGGTTTCAGGCTCCTGATACCATGAAAGTAATTGGATAAAATCCCGTTGGGGTCCTCATTCTCATTATACTCATATATATACAAATACAACACTATGTGCTACAAGTTAGGGCAAAATATAATACAATATGTGCTTATATATTAAAGGAGAGTTTTGGACATTACTGTTGTATAAATTATATTCATGTCATTTAAATAAGAATCATTCAATTCTTCACTAGTATATGGTATATAGAACCTAGGGATTTTTTTTTCGCCGCCTCCCCTATCTCACGACCGACCACCATCGAAATTCCTTGCTCACCACCATGTCCACCACAAATACGTACAAACAATCAAATTCTCCTAAGCCTTGCTTCACCAAAATTCTCCTAAGCCTTTTTTTTTAATCAAATGTCTCCGAAGAGACGAGTCCAAACAGGAGCATTTGTGGAACGAGATTAAGGGCCTCCACCAGAGTATGAGTGACCCATAGGTCATTATGGGAGATTTTAACGCCATTGCCTTCCCCCAGGAACATCTAAGCGGTGATGATAACCTTGGTAGACCCTGCTAGCATCTCTAGAACCTCCTCCTAGCCACTGAACTTTGTGACATGAAAGCCTCGGGTAATTTTTTTACGTGGACCAATTGTCAAACTGGTACCAACAGGATTAACCGGAAAATTGATCGTGTTTTGCATAATGTGGCCTGGCTCCAGTCTTTGCCGGAATCCAACGCCCTCTTTGATAACCGTAGGTGCTTTGACCACACCCCTTGCGTTATCAAACTCAGCAACCCCATTCCACGCAAAATTCCGTTCCGGTTTAGGAACATTTGGACTGTTGACAGCCGATTTCTTGAGACAGTTGCTGAAACTTGGCAGTTAAGCTTCACCGGGAGCCGTATGTTTCGAGTTGTGCATAGACTCAAAGCCCTTAAACCGCGTCTCAATCTGATCAACTCCTCCGAGTTCTTTGATATTGAGGGGAAACTGAAGTCTGCATAGTTGAAGCTTGAACAGATACAACACGACCTTCGAATGAACCCTCTCTGTCAACAACGTATCTTGGATGAGAGAAACACCGTAAACGAGGTCAAGGGTCTCCAGGTCGGTGTGTACAAGGACCTCGCACAATGGGCAAAAGCAAGATGGATCGTTCAAGGGGATGAAAGTACTAAGTTCTTCCATGCCACCATTCGTCAAAAGAGGAACGCTTCTTGGTTTGTTTCGATCAGAGTTGAGCAGGGTGACCTTATCACAGACCAAAAGCTTATCGAAAAAGAAATACTCACCTTTTATCAAAACCTCATTAGCCCGAAGAACCATCATCATAGGGCCTCTATTGACCCGTCTATTTGTGATTTGGGGCCTAAACTCTCCAACGATGACGCTCAAAGTCTAATCAGACAAGTAACCCCCCCTGAAATTTATGATGCGTTGATATCAATTGGTGATGACAAGGCCCCGGGGCCTGACGGATATAATAGCACCTTCTTCAAGAAATCCTGGAGCGTTATTGGGAGTGATATCTGTGCTGCAATACAAGACTTCTTCAGGACGGGACGCCTACTCAAACAGTTCAGCGCCACTATAATCCATCTCATTCCCAAAAATGAATCCCCTTCCGACTTGTTCGATTACCGTCCCATTTCATGTTGTAACACTATTTATAAGATCATATCCAAGGTCATTGCAACACGGCTCAGGAGTGTCATTGCAAGTGTCGTTGACGTCAAGCAAGGGGCTTTCCTCCCCGATAGAGGGACTTGGAGCAATATTCTTGTGTGTCAGGATATTTTAAAGAACTACGGAAGAGAAAACATTTCCCCTAGCTGTGTAGTTAAGGTTGATCCACGGAAATCCTACGATACACTTGAATGGGACTTTCTTTGGGGAGTCCTTGATGGACTCGGAGTACCACGGAGATTCATTGGCTGGGTAAAGGAGTGTGTGACCACCGCCTCCTTCTCTCTCAACATCAACGACGGGCTGGTTGGATTCTTTAAAGGAAAAAGAGTGCTCCGGCAGGGCGACCCCATGGCGCCGTACCTATTTGCCATTGCCATGGAGTACCTCAACCGGATTTTGTTGAAAATGGTGGACAGTACGGGCTTCCGATTCCATCTCAGGTGTGGCTCTCTAAAACTTTGTCACCTTGCTTTTGTTGCTGATTTGTTTTTACTTTGCAAAGCTGATCCTATTTCTGTCTCTGAGTTGAAACGCTCCTTGGATTATTTCTCTGATGAATCGGGCTTGTGTTGTAACTTGGGAAAATCAAGGGCCTTTATTGTAAGCATTGATGACCCGACCAATCAACTCCTTTTGCATACTTTAGGCATGGAACCTGGCTGCCTTCCAATTAAATACCTAGGTATCCCGCTCCATTCCTGCGTGTTGAGAATTTCTGATTATAATGGATTCCTTGGAAACATCAAAAGCCGGGTTAACTGTTGGGCTGCCAAAACACTCTCCTACACTGGGCGTCTAGAACTCATAAAATCCATCCTTTGGGGGTTGTTAACTACTGGATTAAAGTCTTCATGTTCCCAAAAGCAGTCATTCGAGAGATTAACCAGATTATGCGGAGCTACCTGTGGGGTGGAACCTCTGACTCTAAGCGCTCTTTAGTGGTCTGGAAAGAGGTGACTAGACCGAGGGATGAAGGAGGGCTAGGGGTTAAAGAAGTCCTCGCTTGGAATCGAGCCCAATGGGCTAGACACGTGCATGATATTGACTCGGGAAATCAAAATATTTGGGCCAAATGGGCTAATACCACCTTAGTCAGAGGGAGGAACTTTTGGGAAATCCGTGCCAATGATGCTAATAGTGGGGTATGGAAATCGATCCTTAGGACTCGAGATAATCTCATGCAAGCCAAACAAGCCATCACTGATAGTGTGTGGTCTGCACAGTGGAGCCAGGCCAAGCATGCTGATAAGGCCAACTTTTTCTACAACTACTGGAGAAATCAGGGGAATAGGGTCAGTTGGGGCCATTGTATTTGGTCGAGTGGCTGCACACCTAAACATGTGTTCATCACTTGGCTTGCTAGGAAGAATAGAGCGCCCACACTTGGCAGGCTCAGCGAGCTTGGCCTAACTATCGAGGACACATGTCCAATCTGCAACTGTGCCGTGGAGACGACCCAACACCACTGGTTCAATTTCTCCTTCTTAGCACAAGTAATTTCTAGGACAATGAGATGGGTTGGGGTTGATTCTAATCTCAACGACATCGGCACGTGGCTGGAATTGTTTGGGAGTAGCAGCCATAAACATACTCATGTCTTCAAAATCAGAATGGAAGCCTTTACAGCGGCTGTTTATCATGTGTGGAGGGCTAGGAACAAGAAGTGCTTTGAAAACGTTGATGTGAGCATTTCTGATTGTGCTGAATGTATAATTGCTGATGTTAAGATCCGCCTCAAAGGCAAGCTCAAGCCTACGAGCAGGTATGTTGGTAGGATGTTTAGTTTCCTTGGGATTTTCTAGGTCTTTAGTGCCATGGTTTGTAATGTTCTGGTTGAACTTGTGAAGCCTGTAGGCTTGATTTTGTAAGGCCTACTGGCCACGTGTGTTTGCTAGTTTTTGTTCCCCTGCGTGGGATTGCCAATGGAGGATTAACCCTCTGTTGGCGTTTTTGTATATACCCGATAGGGTTAGCTTTACTAGGAGCGTTGTTCTCCTAACTCTCCTCCCGTTTTTTCGGGTTGTACAGCTTTGTCGCTTGGAAATATACTTACTTTTTCCATAAAAAAATTCTCCTAAGCCTTGGAAATACTTCCAATCTCTAGTTTCCCATCCTTTCCATCAAATTAGATTGCAATAACTACTATTCATGGAGAAGTGTTGCCCTCTCCACCCTCGAGGCACACGAACTCGACATGTATGTTCTCAAAACTCATCCGACAAATCCGAAAGAAGGTGTAGAAGTCCCTGTCGACTTCACTACATGGAAGAAAGCGGACCACTTTGTTCTTTTGGGCTCCGCTCTACCCTCTTGGAAAAACATAGGTGTTATGTAGCACGTGATACAACATCCTTTGATGCATGGAAAATGATTCCTGGCATGTTTCAGTCTCAAAGTCGTGCTCATCTAATGCAATTGAAGAGTCAACTTCAAAATTTGTCCGAAGGGCCCTTGTCTATGAAGGACTATATCGAGAAGAAGCATTCAATTATCGACGCTCTTACTGAATATCAATGCTTTGTTCAAGATGAAGACTTGGTGGCCTCGCTTCTTCATAGACTTGATGCCTCATATGGTGCTTGTAAGGATGCTATCAATGTTTGCTTGGAGCTAGTTTCCCTTGATAAACTCATCGGTGGCTTACTTTAAGATCGAAGAGGAGCGACTCCTTGGTGAAAGTACTTCTGCCATCAAAACCGTTATGAACTCGCCGACACCATCAATTGAGTCCAACCCGATGCAAACTACCAATAATGTCTCTACTAGCCAATTGAATCACTCCTCCCAGTATTCCTACCGGGGCCATGGTCATGGCGATAGAGGATGTGGTCGTGGTCTGGGACGCTCTCACTATTCTTCCTCTGGTTCACAACACTAATATTCCAATCGTCTAGTCTGTCAGATTTGTACATGGTTGGTTATCTTGCTAAGAATTTCTTCATTAGGTTTGATGTAAACAGGTTCCTGTCCACTTATCCGTCGAAATCTGCTAATCATGTTGCTCTATCATCTTCTAACAACGACTCAAATTGGTATGTTGATTCTGGAGCCTCTTAATTACCATGTCACGAAGAACATGAGAAACTTGTCCTTGCGTTCTAAATATGATGGTAGCTACCATATGACTCTTAAGGAAGTTAAACATGTCCATGTTACTCATATTAGTTTCACTTCTCTTGGTCATTTCAGTTTGTGCATGAATAATGTTCTTGTTGTTCCATAAATTGATAAGAATTTGCTTAGTGTCACTTTTCTCAATAAAAATAATGACCTCTTCATTGAATCACGTGCTAATTGTTGTTTTTTGAATGACTTGTAAGGTCAGATCATCTTGAAGGGAACCATTGAATATGGACTTTATCACCTTACACCCTCCTCGTTTGCTGCCCACCTCAACAAATTGCAAACCTCCCACTCATATCGCACCTCTGTTGCTCTCTGGCATAATCGCTTTGATCATCCCCACCCCTCTATCTTAATGTCTTTTGTCAAAATTTCAATTACCCGTCACAAATAAATCTCTTCCTAGTGTCCGTGAGTCTTGTCAACTTGGAAAAAGTCATCATCTTCCTGTCAATTTTTAACACAAGTCTAGTTCATCCTATTTTGATTTTATTTATGTTGAGGTTTGGGGACCATCATATGTTTCTTCATTATATGGGAATAAATATTTCATTCAGTTTGTTGATGATCACTCAAAAATCTCTTGGAATTATTTTCTATCTCAAAAATCTTTAGTCATGCAAACATTTATTACCTTCCACAAAATGATTCATACCTAATTTGACAAAAACATTAAAAAGCTTCAAACTGATGGAGGTGGAGAATTTCACGATCTCTCTTTTTTGCTTCAGCAAAATGGAATCCTTCATTGAACTTCTTGCTCTTATACTCCATCTTAAAATATCGTTGTGGAATGCCGTCATCGAATTATTAAAGAAAATGGCCTTGCTTTTCTTGCACAAACTTGTGATATCCCGCTATTTTTTTTATAAATGAGAATTAAAGTAATTACTCTATTTAATCAAGGATTAATTAAATTAAATACATTCCAAATTAAAATTTATCTCTACAAATAAATAACTTTTCAAATAAAATTATTTTATAAATATTGGGCAAGGATATACATTTTAAGATCGGATTTTTGGTAAAAATAAACCGAGCGACTCAAATAAATTGATCCAATCGATTTGAACCTCTTTTAACCCAACCGAAATGGGCCTAAGGAAATCCCATTTCATATGCCACTCACACGGCCTAGTTTTTGTTTTTTGAGAAGACACACGACCTAGTTAGAATGGGAATAAGGGAGAAAAAGGAAGAAAGGCAGGTGCTTACCCAGGGGCGCCCTTACCGCTTCACCACTTGAACTTTCTTACCCTTATGGCAGTACTTTTATACTTATACTCTCCTTAATCCTAGTTCCTCCTTGTAAGTTGTGTGAACAGATGATGTCGCGTAACACTCCTATTTTTAAACTAAGAGTGTTACCTTCAGTGACCTCAGATTTTTCCCATCCAAAGTCACTCAGGCTTAGGTAACACAACACAATTCAAACTAAAACCAAATATAGTATTAATATTACAAAATAGTAACCTTGTTCATTGCATGGCTAAGCTGAAGGAAACATAATTGTTATTATAACTTCATTGTTTGGGAAGGGAAATTACATAATAAGAGTGGCAATGAAAAATATGATGACATGTTATAACCCATTATTTGTACAAAAACCATATCAAACCCAAAAACATTCAAAATATAAAAAACTCTTCATTCCTTCAAGGTCTTTAAGGCTTCATCTCTTAATATGTATTGATCTGACCTTCACTACCTATATTTCCATAGAAGGCAAGAAGTATTAGATGAATAAACCGAGAATGAAAGAAAGGTGGATTAGTCCTCTAACGAGAGACTAAACAAGTGGAAGAATGCAACATGTTTCGATGGAAAAGAACAAACACATGGCATCAAAACCTGAATAACAAATCAGTCGATAATCCAACATCTAGTGTTCTAGAAAGAATAAATGAGATAGCAAATCGATTTCCAGAGTAAGATAGGACACCACATAAATGTGGTTCTATCAAAATTGTGATATTTGTTGGAATTGTATTATCACAAATTTGATATTTCAAAAAGCCTCCATCGATTATTCGAACATCAACTAACCTCATCATACTCGTAAGTGCCAACGGGGAGATGGCCACTAGGGCTTTCAACACCAAACCATTTCTCCTTTTTATAGGAGTTTGAAACAATTTGAGCATGAATTCAGATCAGAAGGACAATATTTTCAAGCCGGGAGCAATTATAGTCTTCTAAGTTGTACTAATTCATCCAGGTTCATTAATTATAGTACATTGGGCACTTATCTTTTTCATTATTCATAAAACAATTCAATTCAATTGATGACTTTTAAGTTGGCTCGAAGAGAGTCGAGATATGAAGGATAACATTTCAGACCTTGTATTTAGAGTGCACTTATCTAGAGTGCAAATCACCTCTTTTATCCACAGAGTAGGCAAAATTATGACCCCAGGTTAGGAGCCAATAATAAATATACCTCCTAATAGTTACACAGAGATGCGGGAGGCAAAAATCACATCCTTGTTCTTAATTTAACCACAATAAGAAGTCTCACATGAGACTAAGCACATAAGACCACAAATCAATCGACCTAAACAGTACTAGCATCATGAATAATAATATGAAATAATAAACAATCATTAAATATAGGCAAATAAACCTATTTCTGGCTATTTAAGCAAACAAGCGTTCCCTAAAATTAAGAGATATTAACCGGAAATAAAAATTCACATTAATAGAAAGTAAGAGAGAACCATCCATTTTCCTTGAGAAGTGAGTCTCTCTCTAGTCAAGGCAAAAAAAATCTGAGAGTGGAAGTCCTTATAATTTCTCCGATAAAAAATGAGTTTAGATTAGAAAGAGCTACGAATAAATGTCTTAATAGTATATTTCTTCTTAAAGCTATCTTGAAAACAAACGAGCAACACAATGACTCAAGTCATACCCTTGTTATATAAAAGAAATTCATTCATTATATAACACGTTAGAAGAACTTGATTAGAAGTGATGATTGTGTACAACTTATACAATGTCCTTGAGCGTAAACTTCCTTTGCTCGTATTACTTCTTTATAACAAATAACGATTGTCATATTCCTTTATGTAATTGATGTCCACATTTTTAGCTTGGTTTTATATAGTCTTTCTAGGTTTTTGAGTCGTTTTTAGATAGGTTTTATGTTCGTTTTGTGTTATTTGCTTTAGTTTTCATATTTTGCGGGAAGTAGGGAAGCTAAGCAAGTTTTTGTGTTATCTTGTAGGTTTTGAAGCGGAATTGGAGCACTATAGAGCATCACAAGGATAGGAAGGAAGCTTGAAGGCTTTGGAGGAAGATCGAGAAGGGAAACAAGAGAACAAGAGAATGAAGATTCGAGAAATGACTCGTTACCGACCTTATGAGGGTTAGTACCGAGGTCTACAGGAAAAAAATGTGAAGAAAATCGTCCAGAAGAGTCCTACCGACCCTGACGAGGCTCGGTACCGAGGTACCCCCATGCCAGTAGGCCGCGCATATTCGAGATTTTATTTCGAAAGCTTTTATGGATAGTTTTTTTATATCTTTTAGATAGACTTCTTTAGATAGATTTTTACTATTTAAGCAAGAGAAAAGACCTAACTAAGAAGGGAGATTTTGGCATGCTTGGAACTCGTTAGGGACGCAAGAAGAGAGGTGAGGGAATTGTTTTGGATTTCGTTGTGTTCTTGCGTGAATTTCAAGTAAATTGTGATCGAGAATTCTTGTATGTTTTTTTTATTTCAATTAAAAGACATGTTTTCTTGCTCAAATATCTGTGTTTATTATTCAATTATGTGTGAGTAATCTTTTATTCTAGGGTTGGGGTAGAATCCCAACTTAGTTATGCATGTTGATAATATGACACCATGAATTAATTGCTTTTGATCTTATTTCTACCTATTTGTATTTAAACTTTGGTGAAGGTTGAAGTAAATTCATGTTCATAATTTGATTGAAAGAAAAGATTGTGAATTTGAAAAGGAATAAGGTTTAAAATGAAAGTTGAAAACCTTAGATCGAAATAGGTGGATTAAAGTGAACTGATTTGCGAAAGTTGATTAATTTGCTTCTCTTTTCAACGAAAGTTGATATCTTATGTGAAAAGGCATGATCTTTATCATTCAAAGGACTTGATATGAATGGCCATGGTTTGGTGAACCTTAAACCCTAGATCTTTTCTCGTATTGGATAAAAACCCGTTACCAGCTGTTTTCACCTCGATACCGACCCCTTAGTGTTTTTCGCTTTTTAGGTAGGACTTTTAGTGTCTAGATAGATTAGATTGAGTTGGTTTTCGTACTTGAGTCTTATGTTTTTGAGTCTTTTTGCTTTAGTTTCAATGATAAAGTAGACGTTGCATAAAGATTGAGATGAGAGTTGATTTAATAGCCTAAACACATGAGAGTTGAGAGAAACACATTAATATCCCTTGTGAGGTTGGATTGTGATTACCTATGCTTGAGATTTATACATATGTGATGACGTTAAAATTGCTTGTCTACTTTTTTCACTTGTGTTTAAAATGTTTTTGACAAAGGCTATGTTTGAAGATTGTGTTATTGGTCTTGATTTTGCATGATTATTGCTTGAGGACAAGCAAGTCTAAGTATGGGGTGTTTTGATGTCTGCTTTTTAGGTAGGATTTTTAGTGTCTAGATAGATTAGATTGAGTTGGTTTTCGTACTTGAGTCTTATGTTTTTGAGTCTTTTTGCTTTAGTTTTCGTATTTCTTTGAGATTCGAAAGCTACACAACTTTTGTGTCGTTTTGTAGGAGTTTTGCAGCTTAAAAGAAGAGTTTGGAACATTGCAAGAGAAGGCGGATGAGCTATGAGGAAGATTTGAAGTGGATGAGTTAAGGAAGAAGAGCCAAGAGGAGTGAAATCATGAAGAAAGGTGAAGTAACGACCCGAGATCGATCTAAGATGGGTCGTGCACGAGCCAAACTAAAGAATCAAGAAAACGAGCCCCCAGGCATGACCTTATTAGGGTCGTGCACGACCCATATTGGGTCGTTCGTGGCGCCGACTTTGTCATTATTCCGAGATCTTATGGATTATTCTATCTTTTTATTTTAGGAAGGTTGTTTTATCTTGTTTCCTAGTTAATTTAGGGCTCTTTTTCTTCTATAAAAGGAGGTTAAACCCTTTAGTTTAAAGGTTCGGTTTTTATTCTGCTTTTTGAGGAGATTGCAAGCAAGACTTGGAGAACAAATTTGAGAATTTGTAAGACTTCTTCTTAGTTTAATTTTAATTTCGGTTTAGATTTATCATGTCTTCTTCCTTTTTCTTGTTTTTCTTTACCATGAGTGAGTAGTTTTCTTAGATTCTAGGGTTGGGTAAAAACCCAACATAATCATGCGTGTCTAAAAATATGAATTCATAATTTGTATGCTTGATGATCATATTTATCTATCTTGTGCTAAATTCCTTTGCGACAGTTGAGTCATATCTTGCGATTAACCCAAAAGAGAAAGTGTAAGGTTGATTGTTTGATTAGTTCTAATAGAATTATTTGCGAAAGTTGATATTCCTAGGTTGAAGGATAGATAGAAAGTTGTTTAATTTGCGAAAGTTGATTGAATAACTTGAATTGTTTGCGAAAGTTGACTCTTCTATGATCTAGATTGTATGATAGTTGTGAATTCTGGTTGGAAGCATGTATGATTGTTGTTGTGGTAGCCCTTGCCCTAGGATTTGTCTTTTATATTGATTAAAACTCTTGTCTTTGCTTTGATCTCGACTACTAAAGCCGTGCTCGAACCCTAGCTCTTGTTTGTGTTCGTTCGTGTGTTATTGTGCCCAGGACCGACCCTCTTAGGGTCGTGCACGACCCACTTCGGTTCGGTCTTGGCGTTGTTTGTTCGTTATTTCCTTGCTTTTCGTAGTTTATCGACTAATCTTTAGCACTATTCTCATTCCTGTGGACGAACCTGACTCTGCTATACTCAACGGGGTCTTGAATATAAATTTATTTGTTCAAGAAACCCTTCAGCACCTAGGATTGGCGCCGTTGCCGGGGAGTGTGCAATAGTGCCTAGTTTAGTTGATTTTTGGGTTTGGGACTATCCCTTGCCCTTTTGTTGTTTTCTAATTTTGTTTTCTTTGTATTTTGTCGCAGTGTATGCCATCTCGTTTTTCCCGGAGAAACTTTGGGATAGATTACGACAGCGAACCCCAAAGATCCTTCCATCGACGTTTGAGAGAAAAACGAGCAATGGCCGACGCTGAGACTCTTGCTCGTCAAATGGAGTAACTCCGCGCTGAGATGCAGCGCATGCGCGTGGACCGCTATGCTTAGGCTGCAGCTGCGCAACGATTTCAGAAGCAACTGAACGCTATCCCAAGGAATGCCAAATAATACATGCATCCGGAATTTAAGGTTCCCGAATCAGCTATTGTCCTCCTAGTAATTGAGCGCGTCTTTGAGATCAAGTCTCATTTCATCACTCTTATCAAGAGATCTCAATTTGAGGGCAAGCCCACTGAGTGTCCCATGGAGCATATCAAGAACTTCACCGACTTATGTGACACCATCGCTGCCGATGGCGTGTCACTTGAATATGTGCTCTTGAAGGCGTTCAAGTGGTCTTTATCCAGAAAGGCACTTACTTGGCTCTAAAGCTTACCTCCTAGGTCGATTACTACATGGAAGGCTTTGCACGACCTATTTCTTACAAAGTTCTTTCCACCGGACAACACTACAGAGCTAAGAAAGCGCATCACTTCTTATCATCAACTTCCCAATGAAACTTTTGTGGAAACGTGGGAGCGGTTTAAGGAACTTCTTCGGTAATGTCCTACTCATGGACAACCACCCTATGTGCTTCAGGAGATTTTCTTTCAGGGGATTAATGCCGCTACAAAGGACAGAATCAACCTTCACACCGATTGCGGGTTCATTGTGATGGATCCCGTTCAAGCTTGGGCTTTGCTGGACAAACTAACCAACTATGATGCCATGTACGGTACCCAACAAGCTAAGCCCATGAAGAGGAAGCTTTATGAACCACAATCCGATGTGGTTGATCGGGATGTGAAGTTCCAATTCATGCAGGATGAGATCAACCGATTGAAAAAGCAAGTAAGTTAGTTTAAATCTTCTCAATCTTGTCAAGAATGCGGGTCTTCCGCCCATACTACTTCCAATTGCACTAACTTGCAGCAAGTGGGAGCCGCCGAGGCTTATGAGGAGTCGAACTACATAAGAGGTTCCTATAGGAACCAAAACAATTATGCAGGGAGGAACTATGCTCAACCATCTCGGGGCAATCCCAATTACGGACCAATGCAAGGAGGCCAACCTCCTCAACAAGAGCAACGTCCCCCTCCCTACTGTCCTCTGGGCTATCAAGAGCCACCATCATGGGTGCAAGGGCTGCAAAAAGAAATCAACGGAGTTCGCGCTGACATTAATGGAGTACGAGCCGAGTTTACTATGCAAATGAAAGGTGTTGATGCAAGGTTTGGAGAATTTGACTTATGGAGAAAGAATGTCGATTCCCAACTTGGTCAGCTAGCTACTCAAATCCCGAGACCTCATGGACAACTCCCGGGCCACCCCGACGAGAATCCTAGAGGCCAACCAAGCGATGGTGAAATCCGAGCCATGCACCTAAGGAGTGGCAAGGCGTTGCCCGAGCCACCCAAGCATAAGAAGAAGGAACAAGGCTTAGGACCGACCCATTTAGGGTGGTGCAAGACCCATTTAGGGTCGCGCACGACCCATTTAGGATCGAGCACGACTCCCTCATGGGTCGATCCTGAGGATGCTGCTAATGAGGAAGAAGGGGCGACTGATCAGACTGGGTCGAGCTCGACCTCCCTTCACCAGGTAAGTCTTCTAACCCTTCTACTTCTATTCAATCCCTATCTAAGGTACTTCCTTTCCCTTCTAAGAAGCCCAAGGACTCGACGGAAGGAAAGTTTAAGCGCTTCGTTAAGTTGCTTCAAGGCTTGAATCTTTCCATTCCTTTCGCCGATGCCTTGAATGAAATGCCTGCTTATACTAAGTTCTTGAAGGAGATTTTATCTAGGAAGCGATATATGTCAGAGCTAACGGATGAGGTGAGGTCATTGGAGCTCCTTGAGAAGCTAGGTGACCCCGGTAAGTTTACAATTTCAATTGGTATTGGAACTCACCGTTTTAAAGCTCTATGTGATCTAGGTGCTAGTGCAAGCTTGCTTCCACTTTCTATATGGTCCAAAACCAATATGGGACCGCTGGAACCTGTCAATATGAATCTCTACATGGCAAATGGATCATGCGTCAAAGCCACTGGAGTCGTAGAGGATGTTCTTGTGCAAGTAGGCAAATTCTTTGTTCCCAACGACTTCATAGTGATGGAGATGCCAGAAGACCTTGTGGTGCCAATCATTCTTGGACGGCCATTCTTAGCTACCTTAGGGGCACGTGTAGCTGTTAGAAAGGGACTTCTCACATTTGACATTGGAGAAGATAAGGTCGAGTTTCGCTTCAATAATGCCACAAATGAGGTCGCTAAAAGCATCAATAAGGAGCCTACCGACCCCCCATGGTGGGTCGGTACCGACCATTCTCTGAAAAATCACAACGCTGTGGGTGAATTCCAACCCGTTAATGGGCTAGACAGGCACGATATCGAGGCATTCCTTGATCTAGTAGGGTCGATAACGACCCACATACCCTCGGTAACGACCCCTCTTCAGAATGACAAAGGTAAGTCTCCTTGCTCTGATCTAATTGATTCTGGTCATGATCCTTCTTTCATCCTTCTTTTACAACTCCTACTATTGAGCATACTGTGAAAGAGTCGAAGCCTCCTTGGTTTTCGGATTTTTCTAACCCTAATGTAAGACTTCCAAGCATACTTGTGGAAGATAGAGGACCGAATGTCCTAGAGAGAAGCTTTGAAGCTTTTCCATCTAAGTATGGGGTTTCCCATGATCCCAACACAGCTGGATGGAAGCCGCCCTGATGAGCTAAGATAAGTCGTCAAGTTAATGACATTAAACAAGCGCTTATGAGAGGCAACCCGGTCTTTAGTTTTTTATTTTTATTATGTTTTTGCTTTTTAGATTAGATTTTTCTAACGTTCTCTAGACTAGGATAGAATACATTTGTTTGGGATAGAATTTTTGTGGGATTTTTGCAGGGTCCTAAGCTTCAAATACGGGCTCAAAAAGATGAGAAAAGACGACTTTACATGCGGTGCAACTCTGGGTATTTTTCGAACACTTGCAGAGGGGTTGAGATCGACCCTATAAGGGTCGTACATGACCCTATCTGGAAATTTCGAAAACACTCTTCTCCATTGAGGTACTATGTCGGCTTCGGGCTCTAGACCCACAAAAAAGGCAACCTTCACCATGATGAGTTCCACCTCCTTTCCAAGCTTCCAAGAGTTCTTTGTGAGTTTTCTTCTTCTTCTTTTCTCTTTACTTTTTCATATCATTTTCATGCATGGGGACATTGCATGATTTAAGTATGGGGCAGGGGAAGAAGAAATCTCACATGTTGTACATAATTGAGTCTTTTTGTGTTTGCTTTGTTTGTTTGTTTGTTAGTTTGCTTTGTTAAGAAAAAAATTTAAAAGAAAAAAAATTGAAAAATGTCGAAAAATTAAAAAAAATTTGCTTCTTTGTTTTAGGATAGAAGAATGCTCCATCTTAGATGTCTTATGATGAGAACTAATTTTCATGCTTATCATATAATTCCTTTGGCATATTTGGATAGTATAGCCCAAGTCTTGAGAAATTGCTTTTGATTGTGAAAATTGACTTGTAATAAAATTGAGCATATGTGTTGACGGGCCTTCACTCGGGACAACAAATAAATTTATAAGTCAAGACCCCGCTGAGTATAGGGGAGTCAGGATCGTTCCACGAGAAGCAAGGTTTGTTTATCTATCGACTACTAAAAATGAAAATCAAACAAAAACAAGCAAAACACACAAGCAGCCTCGTTTAACGAAGTTGTCAGCC
Organism: Fallopia convolvulus; assembly: GCA_964016875.1. Lineage (NCBI taxonomy): Eukaryota > Viridiplantae > Streptophyta > Magnoliopsida > Caryophyllales > Polygonaceae > Fallopia > Fallopia convolvulus. The sequence continues at coordinate 22,127,693 of OZ024733.1, forward strand.
TCGTTAACGAACCATCGAGAGTAAAAAGACCGAAATTAACGACCTAGACAGGTTCGGTACCGAGCCAACGAACTCAGTAACGAATACTTCTTTAAAGGAATTCAAATAAAAACAAAGATCTAGGATAAGGGACACCACAACATAGTCATGCATATAAACTCGTAAGAAGATAAGATCATGCCTTCAACACAGATAAATTCATCAACCTTCGTTGACTAATAAGCAAATTAATCTACTTTCATAAACTAATTCACCTGATTGCTTGTTTTAGGATCTAAAGCTTGAAACTTTCGTATTCAAACAACATCAACCTTCAAGTCTATAACTTTCTCTTTCAATCAAGTCAACAACTCAAATCATCTCGACTTTCGTCTAGGTTTAAGCACAACAAACAATCTCAAAAATAAATAAAAGGCATTCAACACATAATCTTACTCATACAACATGCATAACTATGCCGGGTTCAACCCCGACCCTAGAAAAGAAAACTACTCACTACTCATGACTAAGAAACAAACAAATTCAACAAAAGAAAACATATGAAAGCAAAACACTACTTGAATTAATAAGAAATACCGTCTTACAGAAGTTCAGAAGTAACCAAAAAAATACAAAACACCGAACTGAAACCACGATTAACGACCTCGATAACTCTCGTCCACCGAGCTGAATCTCGACTTCGATCCTTCCCTCTCTACTCTCGGCTCTTCCAAAATTGGACCCCCCTTTCTATGCTAGATAGAAGGGTATTTATACTAAAAAGAAGCTAGAAACTAAAAAGGCTAAAAGATATAAACTTTCCTAAAAAGATAGAATTAAAATTCTAAAAGATAGAAACAAAATCTAGAAAGATAACAAGACCTAAAATACCTAATATAATAATCCTAAAATCATAAAAAGATACTCTACCGACATGGAAATAAATTCCCGCACAGGATCGGTGAGTCACAAAGTCAAACTCTCGAAATCTTCATCACGTGGCCTCGTTAACGAGCCCTCACAACCTCGTTAACGAGCCTGGGCTTAGTTTTCTGGGACACTTCCTCTCTAAAACTTCAGACTTCGACTTCTTCATCTTGTATTCCTCCGTCTTTAATCATAGCACTCTAATTCAGCTCCAAACAACACCTTTTACTTGCTAATACCTACAAAAATACACAAAACGGAGTAGCTTCCATACTTTTCACAAAATATGCAAAACTATCCAAAAACACACAAAACTAATCCTAAATTTACTAAAACTAATCCTAATAAACTAAGAAAACATACTAAAAACTATACTAAAAATACGAACATCAATATTTGTCTTGAGTAGAAGTAGTTGCAATCCAACAAAATTTTTACCTAGTGAGGAATTTTGGCCTTATAGGGAGACCTTCATGAAATCCCTCTTCTTTATATGTGTGATTTGCTCTCTTTATGCATTAATCTCTTGTTATTGATATGGTTATATATTTCTTGAAGCCGCTATGAGTTTGTTCATGCATGTTAATTATGATTAAGAACTTATTTTTCATAAGCCTTATTTATCCATATCTACCGTTACATTATCCTCTTTTTGAAGCCAATTTTAGCCTTGAAGCCTGATCGCTCTCGGATTGCGAGGGTCTAGAGATACAATTTATAACCCGACCCCGTTGTAGCACGTGGTGGGTGTCGAACACTCGGGAAGTCTACTCGATTGATGTGCCTAGACACTAGAAAGCTGGAAAAGAGAGCTTAAAACAAAGGAAAACAAAGAGAACAGTCGGGACCGACACAGAGGTCACGTCGGGCCCGATGTTGGCGACAAGAGGAAGTCGGGACCGACGTAGGGTAAGTCGGGCCCGAGGTAGCTGGGTTTGTCGAACTTCAAAGATTAAAAGTAGATCTTGGGCTTTTGGGTTCCTTCTCTAGTAGATTAAGGCTTATCCACCCCAATTCAAGCAATGAGTGATGATCGGACTAGGATCGAGTGCTTTCGCCCTCGTTCCAACCACTTCTACACATCGATCATTGGGGAAATCCCCTTCGAAGCAAGGTCTTGAGATTGACACATGTTCACTTTCGCTACTTTGCCAATCACAAGCCTTGATTCCCAACTTTCGCAAGGAATTGTAGCTCTATGTAGAGTGGGTTCCTTAGATCAAGCACTCAAGGCTATGGAATTGGGGTTTCTAGCCCAAACCTAGCTAGGGTTTTCCCCCATAACCCAAGATCAAGGAGATCTACTCCATGTGACAAGCAAAGAAAGCAATCAAATCAAAAGGGAAAGCAATCATCATAATCAAACTCAAAACAAAGCAAAGTTTCATTCAAATCCAAAGCAATCCACAAATTCAAATCAAGGGTTTTCAAATCCACAAGAACAAAGCAAATCAAAGCAAATCTACCAACAAAACCTATCAAGACCTCCTCCCTTGGCCGATTCTCTCTCTCTTCCTTCTCCTCTCCTTCCTCCTTGCTCTCCAAGTATCCTCTTGGCTCCCTTGGAACCCCCTTTTTGTGTGTGTGTGAGGGAACCCCCCTTTTGTGTGTGTGAGGGAACCCCCCTTTTGTGTGTGTGAGGGAACCCTTCTCTTGTGTGTGTGTGTGAGGGAGAACCCCCCTTTTTGTGGTAGAGAACCCCCCTTTAATTAGAAGACAAGAGGGCCTTTTATAGATTAGATGAGGGGCAAAAGTGGAAGTTCACAATTTCGTGCCTTGGAGCCCAAGTAGTCCAGTGACCGACTCGGACCGACACGGAGGACCTCGGGCCCGAGTTACTGTGCATCTCGGTCCGAGGTTGGAGACTTCAAAGTCGGGCCCGATGTGGTTGCTACTCGGTCCTGACCTCGTTCCACCTTCTTCTTAGTTGGCTTCTCTTGTTCTTCTTCATGGCTTGCTTCTCTCTTTCCCGCTTTAGCTCGGCCTTTGCTCCATGTCTCGACCCTCCTTCAAATCGATCCTCGATTCATGCCAAATTACCTACAAAACACATAAAATGCGCGTAGTCTCCGAATCTCATAGAAATACGGGAACTAGGCTAAAAAGGAACAAAAGGCACAAGAAAAGGGGAAAAAGAAACATATTTACAAAGGAAATCACATATGAAAACACCACCAAATAGAGAGACATCAAAGCCTTTTATTTTTAGCTCCACAAAATTATTTCCTAGCCAATAAAGCTTGACCCTATCCGGAGATTAGGACTTAGTATTGGTTGTTGTGATGGTTTTGTTGAGTGAGTTGTATTGGTTCAAGTGTGGGGTAATTTTGGGTTGGGTGTTTGAGAGTCTTGCAGTTTGCTATGTAAAAGGAATTTGGCTCCCTGTATGCACATATAAAAGAACTAAACAAAGAGAAAAAATGCATATTCTGCCGACCTCCCAAAGAAAAAAAATGAAGATTATAAGGGAGGAAAAGAAAGTGAAGAAAGAGTTGAATAATGAAAAGTGTGCATGAGCCAAATTTCCTTGTTTGTAAGCAAGATAAATTGGAATAAATGGGTGAGTGAAAGAAAAAGTGCATAAAGAAAAGAAAGAGTTTGGTTATCTTTTGATTGTTTTGGTAAATATGAGTTTTTAGGAGCTTTGATTCTCGGATATTATTAGCACCACATATCCAAAATATCTCCCTACCTAATGATATTACCAAGCCCCATTACAACCCGGCCGAATGGAGTCTTCTATGTAGATTACATTGAGCCTAAGTTCTTATGATGATTGATGTGTCTTGACTTCTCTAGGTAGAGAGATTGGTGATATAAGTCTCAATGATAAAGTAGACGTTGCATAAAGATTGAGATGAGAGTTGATTTAATAGCCTAAACACATGAGAGTTGAGAGAAACACATTAATATCCCTTGTGAGGTTGGATTGTGATTACCTATGCTTGAGATTTATACATATGTGATGACGTTAAAATTGCTTGTCTACTTTTTTCACTTGTGTTTAAAATGTTTTTGACAAAGGCTATGTTTGAAGATTGTGTTATTGGTCTCGATTTTGCATGATTATTGCTTGAGGACAAGCAAGTCTAAGTATGGGGTGTTTTGATGTCTGCTTTTTAGGTAGGATTTTTAGTGTCTAGATAGATTAGATTGAGTTGGTTTTCGTACTTGAGTCTTATGTTTTTGAGTCTTTTTGCTTTAGTTTTCGTATTTCTTTGAGATTCGAAAGCTACACAACTTTTGTGTCGTTTTGTAGGAGTTTTGCAGCTTAAAAGAAGAGTTTGGAACATTGCAAGAGAAGGCGGATGAGCTATGAGGAAGATTTGAAGTGGATGAGTTAAGGAAGAAGAGCCAAGAGGAGTGAAATCATGAAGAAAGGTGAAGTAACGACCCGAGATCGATCTAAGATGGGTCGTGCACGAGCCAAACTAAAGAATCAAGAAAACGAGCCCCCAATCATGACCTTATTAGGGTCGTGCACGACCCATATTGGGTCGTTCGTGGCGCCGACTTTGTCATTATTCCGAGATCTTATGGATTATTCTATCTTTTTATTTTAGGAAGGTTGTTTTATCTTGTTTCCTAGTTAATTTTGGGCTCTTTTTCTTCTATAAAAGGAGGTTAAACCCTTTAGTTTAAAGGTTCGGTTTTTATTCTGCTTTTTGGGGAGATTGGAAGCAAGACTTGGAGAACAAATTTGAGAATTTGTAAGACTTCTTCTTAGTTTAATTTTAATTTCGGTTTAGATTTATCATGTCTTCTTCCTTTTTCTTGTTTTTCTTTACCATGATTGAGTAGTTTTCTTAGATTCTAGGGTTGGGTGAAAACCCAACATAATCATGCATGTCTAAAAATATGAATTCATAATTTGTATGCTTGATGATCATATTTATCTATCTTGTGCTAAATTCCTTTGCGACAATTGAGGCATATCTTGTGATTAACCCAAAAGTGAAAGTGTAAAGTTGATAGCTTGATTAGTTCTAATAGGATTATTTGCGAAAGTTGATATTCCTAGGTTGAAGGATAGATAGAAAGTTGTTTAATTTGCGAAAGTTGATTGAATAACTTGAATTGTTTGCGAAAGTTGACTCTTCTATGATCTAGATTGTATGATAGTTGTGAATTCTGGTTGGAAGCATGTATGATTGTTGTTGTGGTAGCCCTTGCCCTAGGATTTGTCTTTTATATTGATTAAAACTCTTGTCTTTGCTTTGATCTCGACTACTAAAGCCGTGCTCGAACCCTAGCTCTTGTTTGTGTTCGTTCGTGTGTTATTGTGCCCAGGACCGACCCTCTTAGGGTCGTGCACGACCCACTTCGGTTCGTTCTTGGCGTTGTTTGCTCGTTATTTACCTGCTTTTCGTAGTTTATCGACTAATCTTTAGCACTATTCTCATTCCCGTGGACGAACCTGGCTCCGCTATACTCAGCGGGGTCTTGAATATAAATTTATTTGTTCAAGAAACCCTTCAACACCTAGGATCGATACCGAGCCTTCCCAGTGTCCAGTTTCGTTGCTTTTTGCGTGTTTTTACGCGTTTTAGCTTGGTTATTAGACATAGACATCCTCTCCCGTGGACGAACCTGACTCTACTATACTCAGCGGGGTCTTGATCTTATAAATTTATTTGTTTGATTAGGTAGATCAAGTACCCTCTCAACAATTTGGCGCCGTTGCCGGGGAGGCGATAGTGCTGTGTTTAGTTGCTTTTAGGGTTTAGGAATAGCCCATCCCCGTTTTTGTTTTTAATTTGCTTGTTTTTGTTTATTTTGTCAATTTATGCAATCGGGAAGGCGCAAGCTTGATTTCAATAATCCTTTATTTAATTCCGAGCCTGAACGAACTTTTCATCGTAGACTAGGAGAGAACCGATCAATGGCAACTGTTGAAGAACTCACTACACAGATGGCTGACCTCCGCTTGAAGATGGAGGAGATGAATGGGCTAGAGACGCTGAAGCTGTTGTGGCTCAGCGTGAACGCGAAGCTGTTGGCCGTTTACAGGAGCAATTGAATGCCATCTAGAGGAATGTCAAGCAATGCATGCACCCGGAATTGAGGGTGCCAGAATCTACAATCGTGCTTCCCAAGATCAATCGTGCCTTCGAGATCAAGTCTCATTTCATATCTCTGATCAAGCGTGCTCAGTTTGAAGGCAAACCGACCGAATGCCCGATGGAACATGTAAGAAATTTTACTGATTTATGTGATACTATTGCTGCTGACGATGTATCTCTTGAGTATGTTCTTTTGAAGGCCTTTAAGTGGTCTCTTGCAGGTAAGGCCCTGAGCTGGCTCGAAAGCCTACCTCCTAGGTCGATAACGACGTGGAGAGCTTTGCATGACTTGGGGTTGAAAACAATCATTGCGCAATACGAGCAAGGCTCGAGATCGTGGAATACAATTGAAAACAATCAAAGTGTGATCCAAGCAAGGCTCGGGATCGTGGCATACAATCAATGCGCGATCCGAGCGAGGCTCGGGATTGTTGCATATAATCAAAAACAACCCGAGCGAGGCTCGAGATCGTTGCATACAATAAAAAACATTCAATGCGCGGTTCGAGCAAGGCTTGGGATCGTGGCATACAATAAAAAACAATCAATGCGCGATCCGATCAAGGCTCGGGATCGTGGCATACAATCAAAAACATTCAATGCGCGATCCGAATGAGGCTCGGGATCGTTTCATACAATCGAAAACAATCAATGTGCGATCTGAGCAAGGCTCGGGATCGTGGCATTCAATAAAAAACCATCAATGCGCGATCCGAGCGAGGCTCGGGATCGTTGCATACAATCAAAAACAATCAATGTGCGATCCGAGCGAGGCTCGGGATCGTTGCATACAATCAATGCGCGATCCGAGTGAGGCTCGGGATCGTTGCATATAATAAAAAAAATCAATGCGCGATCCGAGCGAGATCGAGATCGTTGCATACAATAAAAAACAATCAATGCGAGCGAGGCTCGAGATCGTTGCATACAATAAAAAACAATCAATGCGCTATCCGAGCAAGGCTCGTGATCGTGGCATACAATAAAAAACAATCAATGCGCTATCCGAGCGAGGCTCGGGATCGTTGCATACAATCAAAAACATTCAATGCGCGATCCGAGCGAAGCTCGGTACCATTGAATACAATAAAAAATAATCAATGCGCAATCTGAGTGAGGCTCGGGATCGTTGTATACAATCAAAAACAATCAATGCGCAATCCGAGCGAGGCTCGGGATCATTGCATACAATAAAAAACAATCAATGCGCAATCTGAGTGAGGTTCGGGATCGTTGCATATAATAAAAAACAATCAATGTGCGATCCGAGCGAGGCTCGGGATCGTTGCATGCAATTAAAAACAATCAATATGAGATCCGAGCAAGACTCGGGATCGTTGCATATAATAAAAAACAATCAATGTGCGATTCGAGCGAGGCTCGGGATCGTTGCATATAATAAAAAACAATCAATGCGCGATCCGAGCGAGGCTTGGGACCGTTGCTTATAATAAAAAACAATCAATGCGCGATCCAAGCGATGCTCGGGATCTTTGCATACAACTAAAAACAATCAATGCGCGATCCGAGCGAGGCTCGAGATTGTTGCATACAATCACAAACAATCTATGCGCGATCCGAGCGATGCTAGGGATCGTTGCGAAAAAAAGGGATAATCGGCCCGATGTGGCCCGAGCAGTCTTCAAGCTTTGCAACACTCGCGCCATGGGGTTGGATCGAGATTGAATGAGCCTTTGGAACTCTAAAAAAGAAACACACAATGCGTAATTATAAACCACAAGCAAGGATAAAAAAGAAAAATGCATAAAGCTAAGGCCGCAAAGGCCAAAATGTTATATTACAAGCCCCGACATGGCTACCAAGTGTTCCAAAAAAAAAGAAAATTATAAGAAAACACAACTTTCATTTCTTTGGTTTGTCGACGGGAGGGGCCATTGGGAGCTGGTGGAGGGGCGAGGCTTTGACAACTTCAAGCTCAGAAGTGGGATCGGCCTGGGCGGTGTTCAGATTTTCCCGGCCCACGTGGTTTGTGGCAGGAGGTTCATTCTCGCTCGCCACAACCCTGCCTTCACCATCGAGGAAAAATTCGCATTGTCCCTCGGGGTCCTCCTCGGTCTCCCCATAGTCTGCGTGTAGATAGGGATGAAAAAGACGATACGAGGATCGAAGTGTTGATACTTCGCGATCGCCTGTCACACCCCTACGCGGATGGCCTACCGGTACATCCCATCTATAGTGCTCAGCGACGCTTCCTTTTACTCAGCAGACTCATCGTACTTAGGCCCCACAGCCACAACCTCCTCGTTGAGCTCTTTGATGCGGTTGTGAAGGCTGCTATTTTCCTCCTCTACCTTCTCGAGGTCCGGCTCTTTGTCCTTGGAGTACTTGCGCTCCTCCGAGAGCTCGGCCTGCAAATCCTCAATCGAGGCCCTCGCCTTCACAACCTCCCTTGCCTCATCCTTCACGCATGGTCTGCGGCCAGGACCCGTCTCTCAGCATCCACAAGGGCCTTCTCCTTCTTAGCACATTCCTCCGTGCCGACCTTGAGCCTCTCCTCCATCCTGTCCATCTTCTTGTGGAGAAGGGCGATGCGGCTGCTGTTATAATTGTCGAGGAAGTGTTGTTGCGAAGATCAGCGACACGTCAGGAAAAAAGACGAGCAAAAAGAAAAAAATCAAAAGAAGAATGCGCGAAAATGAAAAACACTCACCATCGCTGAGTAGCGGAGGGTCTCCTGGACGAGCTCTTGGTCGGAGAGGTTGTTTGCCTAGCTAATCTCCTCCTTGAAGTCTTCCCTCTGCCAACTGATGAGTGAAACCGGGAGGACACACTCCCATCAACGGGCGATACCCCTCAAGGGTGGAGCTCAGAGAGAGTTCCCTCCCCTCGTGGCCATGTCCATCGTCCCCCTTGTGTTTTTTCTTCTCCTCCTCCCCCTTCGGAGACTGGTCTGGGTTCTTTCATTTGGACCCTACCTTGTCGCCGAGAGGCACCTTAGAAGACGTCCTCACGGCGGTCTCCTTCGGGTGAGTGGCAGTGTTCCGCCCCTCTGGGGCCTTCGGGGGTGTTGGGACCTTCGAGGTCACATGACTTGGCGCGGAAGGACCCGTTGGTGTCTTCTTCTTCGCCCTCTGGGCCAACTCCTCCAAAAGAGTCACTGAAAAGGGAAACATCGAGGGGTTAGAGAAAGAAAAGAGAAGAAGGCGACAAACAATCTAAGTTCAAAACGCGAAGTCCGAGCGAGGCTCGGATCAGCGCAAACAATCTAAGTTCAAAACTCGAGGTCCGAGCGAGGGTCGGATCATCATGAACAATCTAATCTCAGAATGCATGATCCAAGCAAGCCTCGGGATTGCTGCATATAGACCGAATTCGAGGTACAACTACTAGAATAAAAAGCGAAATCAATCCAAGAAAACACAAGGAAGGCCAATACCCTCCGCACCTTCGCGGTTTGGGAAGGGAAGGCTAAGCCCCGCTCGCTCGAGGCGTTCCTGGGCCAAATACTGTTTGTAGGGCGCCGGAGCCGGCATCGCGAATTGTCTCTTGGTCTCGGTAATGTCTCGCGACTCCTTGGGCCATCGGAAATTGTCCGGTGTCGAGGGGAAGTTGATATACCTCCCAATACGGTCGCGGACCAAGAACCACTTGTCTTTCCACTAACCGACGTTCGATTGGTTGGTGGTGATCTTAAGCCCGGACAAACTGAGGTTGACGAGGCATGATTTCTACTATCGCCTCGCCAGAAGCAAGCTTGTCATGATGTCAACATCAAGCCCATCCCCGAGCTCGTAGCTTCGAATGGTGTACATGCACAGAAGCCTCCACGCGTTGGGGAACAGTTGCGCATGACAGACATTTATCGCCCACAAAAAATCAACTATGTGTCGGGCAAGCGGTAGTCGAAAGCCATCTTGGAGGCTGTGTAGGTGAATGACTATGCAATTGACGTACGCGGCCAAAGAGCAACCCTCTCCCTTGGGGAGCGCCAACTCAACTCCCTCAGGCCAGGGAAAATATTTCGCGATGTTCACAAGGGTCGCTCTGTCAAGAACGGTCAGGGCCCTCGAACAGAAATATCCCGACCGCGGGGTTCAGGGTCATCGGGATCCACTCCTCAATGACTGGCGGGACATGAGACACGCAGTCAGTGAGAGATACCGCGGGTAGAAGTTGGTTGTTCGCTGGAATCAGACGACTGCGCATCGGAGCCAATGGGTTCTTCATCTGAAATTGAGGACGAGGCCATCTCGACTCCGGAAGACGTGCGCACTCGGGGAAAAAGCGAGGTAATGGAAGATTCAGAAGTGCTGGGCGAAGGATTGACTGAACACAAGCGAAGGGGACCTCAGGTTTTGAGAGTCATTAGACTCGACGGTCCCTATGGTCTCAGAAGATTCCTCGTAATAATTCTCCCAAAGTTTGAATGCGAAGCCTGGTGGAGGGCTCGAAGAAGCTCCTCTAGGCATGAAAACAAAGTCCAGGTCACGAGAGGCGAATACCTGGAAAAGAAGAAATTTTTTGAGAAAAAGGGTAGACTAGAAAAAAGAAAAAGTGAGGTACAATGGCGTAGGATAAGCGCGTCCCTAGGGCTACTCTGATAGATTAGACCGCCTAGCAAGAATGTGAAGGGAGACAAACATGTTTGCAGGCCAAAAAGAAAATCCCAAAAGATCAAAAGGGCAAACGTCCCATCTCCCAGCCGCGAAACGATTGAACTTCCCAAGAACATTCAAAATTCAAAAACCAAGGGCGATGAACTCAACCGTCGGGTAAAGCACCAGAAGGTTTGAGCGCATCACCTGACCCCCGGGTCCGCCCCCACTCCCACCGTTCCACTACCGTGATGCCAGCGCAAAACACAAAAAAAACCACCGCCTTCGCCTAGGGCACGAGGTGGTTGCGAGCTTGGGCCGGTGGTGACGCCTGCATTTAGTTGCCGGAAAACTGAAAAGATGTGAGGGAAGAAAGAGAGTTTTGTTGGAGAGGAAGACGAAACGAGTAGGAGAGAGAAAGGGGTACGCCCGACATTTATAAAGAGGAAATTCGACCCTTCCCCGCTTAAGTGCCTTAATGGGCCAAATTCCCTCAAGGGCCCATTAATGAAAAAGGGGAAGAAGACCCAAGGCCCATCAAATGCATAACGGAAAGAATGACTTCCAGAAAATCGCTCAAGTTTCTAACCCCGCTGAGAATCTAAGAAAAAAAGCCTCGAGCCTCGTTGACCATAACCCCGAATCCTGTGAAGAGAGATTCTCGACCTAGACCCCACATCCCGCATGCAGACGGTCACACATCGCGTATATATGCCTTACGACCCTCGGACCGCGGGCCACATGCCATGGGGTTGTGATGGTGCTCAAAATGACGATGTGTGAATAGTGGGCACGAAACACGAGGTAAAATAAGTAGGCAAGGTCCTCGAAGTCTCCTCCGCGAGATCTTTCCCATACCCACCAAAAAAGTGAAGTTCCTGTCCCCGCGAAGCCTCAAGTCGCGGGAGCGAGGCCCAAACCTCGCCAAACCCACCAAATAAGATAGTCGGGCTACTAACCGCAAGAAATAACGAGGATGAATCTCGCATATTCAAAAGCTGACATTCACGCCTCACTTGACCAGTCAAAAACCACCTAACTCCCGACCACTAAGCAGCCACCTACGTCTCGACCAATCAAATGGCCGAAGCACAAGCGTCCCACATCGGAAGTAGGCAAGAGCCATGATCCTCAAACATCTATAAATAGAGGAGAACCTCGAAGGTTGCAATGGGTCGAAAAAACATCTTGAACTCAAGAACTATCTTATTTGTTGAAGATCGATGTGTTGGAATCATCGTAAAGACCACGCTACAACCAAGAGAAGGTCCATAAAAAGACTTCAAGTCGCCCAAAGTGACCTCGTCTCAAGCAAGATCTTGTTAACTGCTTCGCAAACTACAATCTCCGTGCAATCGCTTAAGTTTCCAATCTCGCTAAGTAGATATCAATTCTCGATTTGAAATAGGAACAGAACTCGCTGATAGTTTGTAAGTGGTAAATCTCGTTGTAACACAGAGGTCTCGAACTTCGTTAGGCAGAGACCTCAAATCTTGTAAAAGGATATCTAGGGCACAATCTCGCTGTTGTAATCTCGTTCGGAAATCATAAATAAAAGCAAGGGTTTGCCTCGTTACATATATATACAATATCATTTCTTGTCTTTAGCATCGGTTCATTTCGAGTTTCATCAACATTATTTTCCGTTTTAGCCGTTACTAGTATTAGTATTATGGGCTTGGTGGATCTCCTCTATATAAAGGAGCCACACCATATTGTATTTCTCACGTCTAAATTGAATCCAAGATGAGTATTGAGTAGAGAGTTTCCTCCTCCCTTGGACCGGACGTCACAAACCTTCCAACCCCTTTCCGTCTCGCCGGTCCTCTCTTGGGTCGGCATCTCTTATCTCTGTCTCGCCCCACCCTAGTTCTAACGAGCATTAGAGGCTCGCGAGTCCATAACGTTGGACTCGTACTTATCCGGTTACTATAGTCGGAGAATATCTGGGCGTTTCGAGCCTATATCCGCCCTTCGTGGACCGAAGATGAGTAGGTTCACATCAATTGGTATTAGAGCGTCAGGCGGTCCAAACAAATTTTTTCCGACCCCACGGTGCAATCACACCATACCCGCCCCAACCCAGCGAAGATTCGGTGGTGCCATCGCCGCGCGCCCACGCCGAGGACTCGAGTCTTGCCGCGTCTTCAGCGTGCCGGGACTTTGTGTTCAATGTGCCAGATCTACACCAGGAGCGTGTCGAAGACCAGCCGCGCGAGCCATCTCTTGCGACCTGTTGGACCCGCTGCTGCACATCCCGCGCCAAAGACGGAAACACAAGATCTCATGATTCTTTTTCTGAGATTCCGTGGTTTATTTTCGGCTAGAGCATATCTTTTATTTCCGAGTTTTTTATGACTTTATTTTGTAAAGGATCTTGCTTATAAAAGATCCTATATCTTTTTATTCGTTTTGATTTTTTCTTTCCTTATGTACGAGATCTTATCTTATAAAAGATCTCCTTGTTATTTCTTTCTAGGTTAACTTAAATATTTTCCTGTTGTAAGGGATCTTTCGGTTTGTGAAAGATCTCATAATATAAAAAAAGCGAGAGGTCGAGAGATGTCTTGAACCTTCTCTGAAATATGGGACGATTCGGACTCCTGGGATTGGCCACATCGACGAGTCAACACTCGTCCCTATAAGTCGCTTCCGAGGGACCACCGGATTGGATTCCACCATATCGCTTTCCCGAGAACCGGGCCTGGTACTTCGGAGAAACTCCCAAGTCCCGGCATCGCTCCTACGATGAGAAGGATTGGAGTCCACCTCCTCGGCGCCCACGCGAAACTCCCATGTTCCGGCATCGTTCCTACGACGAACGGGATTGGAGTCCGCCTCCTCGGCGCCCACCAAAATGAGTCCACGAACCGGACTCGTGGCCATGACCAACCCCAACGCATCATGTGTCGAGGATGACGCCTTCGGTCGAGATCGAACTTGCCCTCCGAGATTTTCGGATCGCCGAGTTGGAGCGGCAACTTGACTTGATCTGGCCAACCTTTCACGTCGCGCTCATGGAGATGCCCAGGTACGTCCCGACACCCCAGCCTACTTGAGCGTCGGTGCCGACCATGCCCCGCATCAAGATCGTGTCGGCCCCGCAGCCACAACTGGCACCCATGCCGAGCGACGTGCCAAGAGAGCAAGTCCGCATTGAAGATCCTGCGTCGACTGCGTTGAGTCCCATGGTTGACGTCATGTCGCAGCGCGACACCTTGACTACTGAGGTACGAACACCTTTGTTGTAGTTATGTTCGACATCAGACCAGCCCATTGGCATTCTGATGTCGAGCCTATGTCCGAAATCAAGCATGCCCTAGTGTCGACACCATACATTCTACTATTTGTGACGGCTCATGTCGATGGCAAGGTCATGATGAGACCGACATCGTCTTCCCTAGCCCCTACCACGTCGAAGCGAGGATGCTTCGAATCTAAGGAAGGGAGGATGATGCGACCCTGCCCTGGCTCGGACCCAGCTCCGACCATCCCGAGACGGCCTAGACCTTGGAGACCCCCTTGGATTAGGATTTAGTCTCATTTATGTATTATTTATAATTATTATTTCTATTTTCGTCATTTAATTCTGTCTTTACTATTTTAGGCGTGTGTTCTCTTAGGCGTGTGTTCTCTTATGCTGAAGAGACTGATCCATTATGGTAGAATAAGGCCCATTAGGGTTTGTTGCATTATTTTCCATTTTAGTAGTTACTAGTATTAGTATTATGGGCTTGGACGTTGAGCCTAGTATGCTTACTAGCCCTGATCCACCACGCCCACTAGAACTAGGGTTTTGTGGATCTCCTCTATATAAAGGAGCCACGCCTCATTGTATTTCCCACGTCTAAATTGAATCCAAGTTGAGTATTGAGGAGAGAGTTTCCTCCGCCCTTGGACTGGACGTCACAAACCTTCCGACCCCTTTCCGTCTTGTCGATCCTCTCTTGGGTCGAAATCTCTTATCTCTGTCTCGCCCCGCCCTCATTCCAACGGGCAATAGAGGCCCGCAAGTCCATAACGTTGGACTCTTACTTATCTGATTACTATAGTCGGAGAAGATCCAGGCATTTTGAGCCTAGATCTGCCCTTCATGGACCGAAGACGAATAGGTTCACATCACCTGAGGCCTTATAAACGCTATCCCATGCCAACTCGAGGACTTCCTTAGAGGACCCATCTTGGTACTACTCTCGCCCTTGCACAGTTAACTTCAGAGTACTTTGTCCTCACTGGAACCTTGAAAAATAAGAGCTTTTGTTATTATGGGTAACTTCTCAACCCCTATAATGCAATGAGGTGTACGTTATAATCTCCCTCACTTAAACAATTGATGTTCTCGTTAAGGCCCAAGTACCACCCTCTAGGTCGAGTCACAACCTTTCTAACCAAGTACACTTGTAACCTAAAGTCAGCTCTGATACCATTTGTAAGGCCCGAGGACTTAGAAAAGCTATCCCATGCCAACCTTGTAACACCCCGATAGTTTATATGAGATTGATGTGCTCCCTATGTCAATCAGAGCTCTTCCTTTTCTGGGTTCGAGTGAGGACAAAGATCTCAGAAGTTAAGCGTGCATGAACGAGAGTAGTACCAGGATTAGTGACCTCTTAGGAAGTCCTCGGGTTGGCTTGGGATAACACTTTTAAAGGCTTGGGCCTTACAAATAATATCATAGCCAGGTTAACAACAGGGCACATGGAACTGAGCAATGATAACCAATGACAACACGACACATGGAACTGACCAATGACAACAGTGCATTGTGCACATCGCTCTATCATTTTAATCACCTTTGACTCTAACTCCACCCCTGCCATACTTTTTCTCTACGCTCTGCCCTTGCTCCGGGACGTCCGATCACCCCGTGAGGACGGACATGTGACCTCCAAAGATTACCTTTGAAGTTCTGCTCCTCCGCCCCTGACCCCCGATCCCTATCTGACTCCTCGCAAATGAAATGATCTAAACAGATTCGGGTAACTCCCCAGACCAAGTGTGTCAAGTTCAAGTACAAATAGAGGATGAACTCATTACTCATTAACTCAATATATAAAGAAGCTTTTACAAGTTATACTTCTTATAAAATTAAATCCTAACTCAATTATTAATTATGAACTATATGCTTATCTAGATTAGCTTTACACGCTTTAAATAATGATAAAATTTCTGAATAAGCTCAAAGTCAATATTTAAAGAATCGCAATGCAATTGAGCCTAATGCACATGGATATATAGCCTTTTGGAATATTTGACATATGACCATTTAAGTCTACAAGTTATCATGTATTACTGTATAGCATGCAAACAAAATAGTCGTTTTCAATACTTTACACTTAAAAAAGGGAAAATTCTATTCAAACTTGATCCGTTTATTACTTTTGGAAAGTTTATTAAGTATATGGATCAAATAGATTTTTGTAACTTTTTTTAATGTCCCCCCACATACTTTATCTTGTGGAGTTTGATTAAAGGTTTCTCTAAAAATGCTTCAAATTTGTAATTACCTTTGAGAGAAAAAAAATATTTGAAATTTAAAAAATGATCAAATTTGATAAAGATTATATGGAATAACGGGTACATTCCTATATATCATATATTCTATGTATAATATATCCCATAAAAAATTACAATCTACTATCATAACTATAACCTAAAGCGGAGGTTAAAAAAATTATTAAACGACACATGTCACTTTTAGATTGGATCACACCACTTTTTAAAAAAATAATCTTTTATTTTTGGATATGATAATTCTTATCCATGTTTTTAGAATATAAGATAGAAAATTCCATTATTAAACAATCTTTTATTTTTGGATATGATAGACAGGAAGATCACTAGCATATTTTTTATACTATCTTACAAATTCTAGAATATTTATGTTAATAGGAAAATTGCCTTATCTTTTTACGCAGATCATAAAAAAAAATTTATATTTAAGCATTTACATAATTATTTTTCTCGGATAATAAATACATTTGAAAATATTTTATTATTAATATTTTATTTAAGAAAAACCCGTACAAGGTACGGGAATACATACTAGTATATATAAAAGCAATAAGGTTTGGAGCCTTCTCATTACGCCACCTAGGATTTCGCCACATGTCGATTCTATATTAAGTCACCTCAGATTTTTACACGTGTCATTTTCTTATAATTTAGACGTCTTTATAAATATTCCATGTCATAGTCCACGTGTCAAATTTTTTCAATGTCACCCATATGTTATGTACACATCATATTGACACATAATCTACAAATCTCAATCAATTTTTTATTTTTTTTATATTGGATTACAATAATGTTTTTTTTTGAAAATTTAGTTACATATTTCGAGAAATTTACATGTATAAATATTTTTTACCATATCTTTATGATCCTAACAACTCTCCAATATAATCTACAAAAAAACTCCCATAAATATATACCGAGATCTTATCCTTTAATATTTTTAAACTACAAAATTAATAATAGATTGTTGATGATCCATATATATGATATGATCATATATGTACGTACATAACGAATATATGTACGTAGAGTTAACCTATTTTCTAGCAAAATAAAAACTAATTCGTAAAAATTAATTTCCATGAAATTGACATAAAAATATTTTTTATGTATTTTATAGGATAAGATTTTAACATATCTTCATGATCCTAACAACTCTCCAATATAATCTAAAAAACTCACATAAATATAGACCGAGATCTTATCCCATAATATTTTTAAATTACAAAATTAATAATATTGTTATTGATCCATATGACCTATATGTACATAACGAATAAATTAAACAGAAAATTTAACAATTAACATATTTTCTAAAAAAAAATTAGAATACATATGTCCAGAGATAATCTTAACATATTTTCGACAACCTTATCATTGTTTTGACTTTTCCAATATGAGTTACGATATTAAAAAAAATTGAATCATAATAAATATATAGAAAAAATGAGTTAAGGTTTTACAATCTAGACACAAATCAAGTCAAATTTTTTTTGTTAATGTATATTTTTTCCCATTATGATATTTAGATAGGATCGAATCTTTTTATTGTCAAATCTTTAAATTTCAATTATGATTTATCTTTGAATTTTCAATTTGATTTTTTTGATAATTTACATACAAATCTAGCCAATTACAATTGTAATTTTCAATTATAATGTCCCGCTAATGTTTTTTGATAATATACGTACATGCAGTGGTGTAGGCAGGAATATTTTCCAGTGGGGGCTAAATTCTTTTGGGTACAGAAAATTTCCTGGCAAAGTCAGGGAAAATTTTTTTTTGCATTTTTTTTTAAAATATAGAAAAAAAATTACAACAAATTTGTTTAAGTTTATTCCTAATTAAATCAATTCTTCAATCTCAAACTGAACACAACTATGCTTCATCAGCTCAATCAAAATCAGCATTTTGCTATAGCAGAAATCTACCACTTGGCCCATTGTATAAATAATTAAAACCACTTGGCTACAGAATTCTACCATTTACAACATACATAAATCAATCATCAATCAATCAATCAATCAATCTATATACTAAAGAAGAGGCCTTTTGACCACATGTCATCCTCACATTTATTTTGCCTATGTGTCATTTTTTGGTGTTTTTGAATTATTTTTATTAAAAATTTAGGTCCCACTATATTTTAACCAACTAACTTTTATACTAATTAAAATAAGAAATGCTTACTATTCCTAAAATTTAGGCATTTCAAGTTTCAAAAATTAATTTAATTATTTAATAAAAAATTTAAGAAACACTTACTTAGGAAAAATTTAAATAAAACCCGTGTATAGCACGGAAATTCAACTAGTATTACACCTAAAAAAAAAATACTACACCTAATTTTTTTTTTTTAAATCCCACAGCCCCCACTGGGCACTTAACAGCTCCGCCCATGCGTACATGTGAAGTCAATTTATTTGCTAATCCATATTAAATGTCCCATTATTTTCATTTTTGCTATCAAAATATTTAATTTAGAATTATGCTTTTTTTACAATTTATGTAAATCACCAATTCACAATTATTTTTTATATTATATTTTTATTTATTAATATCTTTTTTTATAGTATATCAAAAAAATATATCGAATCATAGTCGTACAACACGACGGGGACAACTAGTAAGACATATTTTGGTAAGAAAAAAAACACAACTCTTAATGATCCATTGACAAGAATCTTCTATCTATAAATAACATTTACACGTTGTTGTGAAAATTGCATTTAGAAATTTAATTTTCTTTTTTTTTATGCAAAGAAATTTAATTTTCGATACAAGGAGAACAGCAATTTTAGAATTAGCATTAACTAACCAGTAGCCATAGTACAAAATAAAGGTCAAAATTTGCACTGGAAGTGGAATTGGATGTTAATAGTGAACAAATTATATTTGTAATGCAACAATTTTATCATAAAATAATCAAAATCAGTTGATAAAAAGCATAAATAATCAGGTACATAAGAGAAATCAAAATAATTTTGACGTTTTCAATGATTATTTCAGATCAGTTTCAATGAATACACTTGAAACGTAGGTATGAAAAGAAGTTGGGAAAATGATATAAAATATTGGTGTATGTGCATTGCAATTAATGAATGGATATTGTCATATTGCACAATCGTGTATATGTAGAGTTCATTCATATGAGCAAAAAAAAAAAGAGTGCATTCATAATTTCATATGACCATGATACAACAACAAACAGTGCTCTGTCCATTTCATAGCGGCCATCACTATATGTCTTATTTTCATTAGTTAGGGTTGGTTAATTAAATTGGAAAAATTTTAACTAAATTATTGGCGGGTTGTAAAAAAAGGGGAAGATCGAAGCAAAAAAAAAGGGAGTGGCATGGTAAAAGAAAAAGAGGAAGAGATGGGGTTATGAGCAGCACATCGATCACATGGGTGAGGACCCACATCAACATATATTATAATAATATCATTTAATTCGAACATTTATAAAATATAATAAATCCTTCGATTTCACTTTGATACATGGAGTCCTCCAGTCTACGCATGCAAATTACTCACCACTCTTGCCTTTAGTATTTTACTAGGTACTAGAAATGATGTTAACAAAAATAGGTGATTGGTCAATTGGATAATTTTGAAGAAACTCAACAACACTTTGTCCGCCATTGATTTTGTGCCTGTGCTTGACCAAGGGTCAATGGCCTAAGAAAATTGCTCAAAAACCAAGGTTTAGGGTGAGTACGCTTCTTTTAACCCTTTCTTTTCGTTATTTGTTAATAATTGAACCCAACAGGCATCAAACAAGTCGGGACAATTTCAATTCGTTGTTTTAGATGCTTTTGCAATTTTGCGAATAAAAAATGTGATTGTTTGCTCAATCTTGTTGTCGTTTTAATTCAAAGTGTCATGTAATTGATTGATATTCTTATTACGCTTTTTCTAACCTATGCCCTAAGGGTATAAGTTAAGCATTCTTATTTAAGAAACTAAAACCCTATATGAAAATAAATGAACCCTATTAAAAAAAATTAAATTACCCATATAATAAAAATCAATAAAATCTTTCCATTTCAAGTGTCTTAACCT
This sequence comes from Fallopia convolvulus, assembly GCA_964016875.1. Classification (NCBI taxonomy): domain Eukaryota; kingdom Viridiplantae; phylum Streptophyta; class Magnoliopsida; order Caryophyllales; family Polygonaceae; genus Fallopia; species Fallopia convolvulus. The sequence continues at coordinate 22,147,800 of OZ024733.1, forward strand.
ATGCCCTTGGGACATAGGTTAGAAAAATCGTTCTTATTATAGTTCCAAAGCGTAAAGACAACTGGACAAGGTTCATCATCATAGTTATAAATGTTATATAGCACAAACTTCTCTCACGCAAGGATTATACGGCAATATCAATCCTGCATGATCTTTGATTGAAAAAAAATGTTGGCCCAGTATTGCAATCGGGCTTTACTTAATGGGTCCATAATAAGCCCATAAATGGTATCCCAAGATTTTGATGACGCTTCCCTAAAAACCGAAAAAACTGTTTTTCAAAATGATAAGGTACCAAAATCTTCCCCTCGCTTCCAATTTTGAGCTTTCTAACTTGATATTCCGTTGCTGAATTGTCAAGAGTTGATTTGGAAGCGTTACGTCCACTTTTAGCGTATTTTTCTTTCGTGGCTTATTTAGTCGGATGAACAATGATATAGTTTGAATATTCGTGCAAATGTGGGAATGGAAGAAGAGTCAACCATATTGAGCTGGAAAATGTTACAATTATTGGTACTTTATTATAATGGCCACTTGACTTGTGAATCCACCCAGAAATTCCTCGTCAACTTCTCACTAGCACAATTAAATTGCAACTCTTTTTTTTTTTTTTTGCTCTCCATCGATTCGATCACCCACCCAAACACATCATCTTCTTTTCTCAAATGGCCGATCCTATAGGAGGTGCAATTGTCTCTGGCCTTGTGGAGGCTATTCTTTCCAAACTTGGCAAACCTGCCTTTCAAGAAATTGTCCGAATCATTGGGGTCAAAGACGAACTCAAGAGAGTCAACAACACTTTGTCCGCCATTGATGCTGTGCTTCTTGATGCGGAGGAGCAACAAAGCACCCTCCATTCGGTGAGAAGTTGGCTTGGGACTCTTAAAGATGTTGCTTATGACATTGAAGATGTGCTCGATTTGATTTCAACTCAAGATTTGCAGCAAAAGGCCAGTGGGAGAAGTCTGTCCCAAAAGGTGAGCGCACTTTCTCTACGTTACAAGTTTGCTCGGGAGATTAAGGCTATTTGTGGTAGATTGGATGAGATTGCAACCAATAGGAGGAACTACAACTTCCGAGAACGCCAGCAGCAACCTTCGCTTCCTTCTCTTGAAACCAGCGGCCAAGAAAGAGAGTCTTATTCGTTTGTTCAAGAATCACATGTTTTTGGTAGGGAAGATGATAAAGAATGGATCGTTGCCCGTTTGGTAAGTTCCTCCAGCCAAGAACTTAAAGAGATTCCGGTTCTTCCAATTGTCGGTATTGGAGGAATGGGGAAAACAACTCTAGCGAAATTGGTGTTCAATGATCCTAGAATACGAGCAATTGAAAACTTTGAGCTGAAACTTTGGGCCTATGTACCAAACAGTTTTAAGTTAAAAGTTGTTATGTGTAACATTATCCAGTCTGCTACTGGTGAGACTTCCTCTGGCTTGAATATTGAGGCGATAAAGAATAGGCTACATCAGATTATATATGCTCGCACATTTCTTCTTGTGTTGGATAATGTGTGGATTGAAGATTCCAAAGGGTGGTTTGAGTTGAAGGAGCTTCTGGACGTAGGCTCCAAGGCAAGCAGGATCATAGTAACAGCACGTGAAGATAGAGTTGCTTCTATTGCTGGAACCATGGAAGAATACAAGTTGAAACCCCTCTCCAATGATCATTGTTGGTCCATATTCGTAAGAAGTGCATTCAGACAAGGTGAGGAAGAAGCGTATCCATCTTTGGTGCAAATTGGGAGGAGTATTGTTCAAAAATGTTGCGGCGTTCCCCTAGCAGCTAAGACCATGGGAAGTCAGTTACGAAGTGTGAGAGACTTTTCTACTTGGAGGAAGATCAAAGAAAGCGAGCTGTGGAAGATCAATCAACCAGCACCTGATGACATTCTCCCAGCTTTGAAATTGAGCTTTAATCAGCTACCATACCATCTAAGGTCTTGTTTTTCCTTTTGTTCCACAACCCTAAAAGGTGACCACATTAATAGGGAGTGGATTATACTTGATTGGATGGCTCTGGGACTACTTGAATCAAAAGAGATGAATGGCACCCTTGAAGATGTTGGAAATGCACATTTTGAGGAACTCAGGTCTAGGTCCTTCTTTCAAGTGGTCAATTTTTTTGCTTCTGCCGTTCGACATCTAGCTATGTACAAAAATATGTCAGAAGCCTATGTGGGCATGAGTTTGCGTAAGATGACTGACCGCGCATTTACTTCTGATCAAACTTATGGAACGGTAAAACATGTCCAAATGCATGATTTGATGCATGATTTAGCAACATATGTTACTGGTGAGGAGGCATTTGTTGTAAACTGTGGCAAGCATGATGTTTCAACAAGAGTTAGATTCATAGTGTGGAAGGCTGAAAAAGACTTGTTGGAAAGAGATCAGTTTCCCAACCAGCTTCTTACAGCCAAAAAGGCGTGATCACTGGAATTTCGCCCGAAAAGAATTAGTTGTATGAGCAAATCTTTTCTAGGCATCCTCTTCTCAAGCTTTAGGTGCTTACGCATCTTATCATTGGCCGGATTTGTGTTTCAGGATTTGCCAAGCTCAGTAGGAGATTTAAAGCATCTAAGGCTTCTAAACCTGTCTCACAACTACAAACTCAAGGGGATTCCCAATTCAGTATGTACTTTGGTGAATCTGCAAACGTTGAACGTCTTTCGTTGTCTCCAGCTAGAGAGGTTTCCAAGGGACATGCACAAACTGATAAGCTTGAGGTATTTGCTCTTCACATCAAAACTTGTGACTTTTCCGGAGTCAAGTTTATGTGGTTGGAGCTTTATGCAACAAATAAGCATATGTGATTGTAAAAATTTGGCGTTCTTGCCAGAGCAGATCGGGATCCTAACCACACTTGGTTTTTTGGAAATCAATAGATGTCCTAATCTAGTTTCTCTTCCAAATAGTATAGATCAATTAACTTCTCTTCAAGTGCTGCGAATTTTCGATTGTGAAAAGCTAGATTTGACTGGATGGGAAGGATTGCATGGGCTAAGGAGCCTCATACAACTGAATATCCAACAACTTCCTCTACTTGTGCATTTTCCTGATGGACTCCAATCTGTTAGTGGATCACTCAAGTATTTGATTGTCAAGCTTTGTCAAAATTTGATAGATTTGCCAGAGTGCTTGGAGCAATGCACCTCCCTACTGAAATTAACATTGTACAAGTGCCCTAGTTTGTCTACTCTTCCATCAGGTGTTCAAGGTGTCAAGAGCTTGCAAGAGTTATGGATTTTTGGTTGTCCAGAGTTGAATCCGAGGTGTCAAAGAGAAAGAGGAGAATGCTGGCATCTTATCTGTCACATCCCTATGATTCAAGTCGATAACTGCTGTATACAGAAAGAGGGTTTTCATACCTTGTGATGAACACCATCAATTTTATATATAAGGTACTCTTTTCAACTTTATGGTCTTAATTACATTCTTATGTACATAAAAAGAGCCATTTTCTTGTTTATATTTGAGACTTGATAATTTTGAAAACCAGTGCAGGCTCAATATATCATTGCCATATTGTGGAGATCAGCATCCGTGATGCTGCTCTTGCAATGTTATGGAGATAAATAACAAGATTAAAGACGATAAGTAGAGGCTATCTATATGTATGTCTTCTCTTCTGTTGAGTAATCATCAATCAAGTGTGTATGATGCATGTTTTTGCTGTTATTGGAGTGTGTATGATTGATACTGTTATATGTTTTGTGTATACAGTTCATGCTTGTAAATTATTGCAATTATGTTTGGTCTTCTTCTGCAGAATGGTGCGGGATATAAGTATATGATTTTTTTTTTTTTTTTTGTGTTTATATTCTTATGCATGCCAAAATAGGGATGAATCTAACCCACAACCAACCATCAAGCATTCAAGCAGACTTGTAGGGAGTAGAATATATGGAGATTGATAATTACTACTCCGTATGTTTGATAAGCCATCATTGAGACATTACAGAGCCCCTTAGTCATGTGTGGCTAAGATGGGCCCATGAACAACTGGAAACTAAGGCCAGTTCATTGGCTAAATGGGCCAGCGTATTTATTGAGCTTAATGGACCGTGCTGTCGGTGTTGGAGCGTGATGCTATAGTGTGGATTGTGTTCAACTTGTAGTTTTTGAAGTTTTCGTGTTAGTACAATTAATAGTGGTAATTTGTGGTTGAGATCCAATGAGTTGCTTACAAGTTATAATAGCATAGGAGTATTAAATTAAAGGGTTGTTTATCTAACGCAACAGAATTCCCCGGAATCCCAAGGCATTTTATTTGAGAGCCTGAATATGAATGTAGAGAGCGTACGGATTTTTAATCCTAATTAATTAATAGAGTACAAGTAAAGCATATTCAATGATAATTAAGCTAGTGTGGTGTAGTGTGTAGGTAGGTAAAGGAGGATGAAGGCTTAAGGGCACTTGTTGAAGCCCTTGGGGTTCTTGAGGCGGGCGTAGCAGGCGCAGGCGTCGCGGGGAGCGGTGGGGCCCGGGGGCACGCAGGAGCACGTGTGGCAGCAGGCCAGGCACATCTTGTTGCACATCTTGGGCTTCCACGACTTGCTGCACCGGTATCCGCACGCTCCCTCGCAATCTGCAAATAATTAATACACATACACTTACATCAATTTAATTCCCAAAATACATTCAACTAATTAGTAACATACATGTATGATTAATATATATGGTCCCAATAGATTGATCGATTGATCTTGCGGGGTACGTACTTATGGATGCTGCTGGAGAGGTGGCGTTAGGAGCTGCGATCTGCACATTACATAGTCAATAGTCAATAGTCATACCATACCATTAATTAGCTCTAATTAATCAATAAAAATGTGTAGCCGTACGTATATATATACTAGTTAGAGCTAGCGTACGTACCGCATCGGCAGGGTGAGATTGGAGGAGAGTGAGAAAGAGGGAAGACAAAAGGAGCGAAGAAACAAGGAAAACCCTTAGATTGGAGGAGAAAGCCATTTAACTTTGTTTCCTGCTTGATTAGATGATATGGATCCTGGGGGAAGAGCTAGCTAGCTAGGGACGCATAGATTTATACTCGCTCGTAAGGCGAGTCAGATGAGAGCGGGGGTGCAGGGTGCAGGGTGCACGTGCGTAGCGTAGGGGTTTAGTGCGCTGAAACTCACGTAAAGAAGCTTCCTGCAGAGTTCCAATTCGAGTGTGAACACCCGCCAGTGCAAGTGCAACTACTCCTCCTACATATTAATATATATGCAACACAGCTGGCCTCTAGTTAGCTCCCATCATCTCTGTCGTTTGGCGCGGCATTACATGCATATCATAAATAGTTTGTTACAAATTACCGTGTCGATCAAATTTAAATCTAAGTGAGATGCAAAAAATTAAATGAGGGTGGGCCGTGGGTACGTCGGTGGAGACTAGTACCGCACGCACTTATATGTACGCAAATACAATGTACGTGAGCTAGCTGTGTATATACGTTGACATTGTCTACCTACTTTCCACTCCTACCTACTTGCTACGAAACTTCCCATTCTAGCTTGCTTGCTTACTGCTTTCATTGTTTTTTTTTTTTATTAGGTAAAGATTAGGAGGCTCTTCACTCATGGAAGACGTCCTAGAGCATCCTGACGGATGAGAAAGTTAAATTTTGGGTGGTTCCTAATAGTGTAGGTAGGGAGACTGTAACTCAGTCTAACAAGTTTATCAGCCACATCGTTACAGTCTCTAGGCATGTTGACGGGCCTTCACTCAGGACAACAAATAAATTTATAAGTCAAGACCCCGTTGAGTATAGGGGAGTCAGGATCGTTCCACGAGAAGCAAGGTTGTTTGTTTATCGACTCCTAATAACAAAATTCTAACAAAAACAAGCAAAACACTCACAATCAGCCTCGTTAACGACGTTGTCAGGGTCGTTAACGAACCACCGCAAATAAAAGACTAAAAATAACGACCTAAACAGGTTCGGTACCGACCCTACGAACTCAGCAACGAATATCACTTAAGAGAATTCAAATAAAAACAAAGATCTAGGATAAGGGATACCACAACATAGTCATGCATATAAACTCGTAAGAAGATGAGATCATGCCTTTAAATAGATAAATTCACCAACTTTCATTGACTAATAAGTAAATTAATCTACTTTCATAAACTAATTCACTCAATTGCTTGCTTTGGATCTAAAGCTTGAAACTTTCGTATTCAAACAATATCAACCTTCAAGTCTATAACTTTCTCTCTCAATCAAGTTAAAAACTCAAATCACCTTGACTTTCATCTAGGTCTAAGCACAACAAACAATCAAAAATAGATAGAAGGCATTCAACACATAATCTTACTCATCAAACATGCATAACTATGCCGGGTTTAAACCCCGACCCTAGAAAAGAAAACTACTCACTACTCATGACTAAGAAACAAATAAATTCAACAAAAGAGATCATTGCAAACAAAACACTACTCAAATTAATAAATATCGCCTTACAGAAATTCAGAAGAAACCCGAAAAATACAAAGCACCGAACCGAATCTCGACAAACAACCCCGGTAACTGTCGTCCACCAAGCTCTCGATCTCGACTCCGATCGGTCTCTAGCCTCTCTCGGCTCTTCCTCTTCTCTCTACTTGCTTCCCTACTTTTCGTCCTCTCTCCCTTCTAGGCTAATAAGAGGGCTATTTATACTAATAAGGCTAGAAAAATAAAAAGACTAGAAGATAAAAACTTTCCTAAAAAGATAGAAATAAAATCCTAAAAGATAGAAATAAAATCTAGAAAGATAACAAGACCTAAAATACATAATATAATAACCCTAAAAATTCATAAAAATCACTCTACCGACACGGAAATAAATTCCTGCACATGATCGGTGAGTCACAAAATCAAACTCTGGAAAACTCTATCTCGTAGCCTCGTTAACAAGCCTTCACAGGCTCGTTAACGAGCCTGGGTTTGGTTTCTTCAACACTTCTTCTCCAAAAACTTAGACTTCGACTTCTTCATCTTGCACTCCTCCATCCTTCATCATAGCACTCCAAATTCAGCTCCAATTAGCACCTTTTCCTTGCTAAAACCTATAAAAATACACAAAACGGAGTAGCTTCCATACTTTTCACAAAATATGAAAAACTATCCAAAAACACACAAAACTAACCCTAAACTTATCAAAACTAGTCCTAACAAACTAAGAAAACATACTAAAAACTATACTAAAAACACGAACATCAAAATACCCCATACTTAGACTTGCTTGTCCTCAAGCAATCACTAAACAATAATCAAAACCAAACAAACATACTCATCAAGACATAGCCATCCTCTAAAAACAACATCAACACATAGAAAAATAACAAATGATTATTAATGTCATCACACACATATGCACCAAATAGACATAAGAAAATACAATCCAACCTCACAAGGGATAATGATGTGCTTCACTCAACTCTCAAGTGTTTGGGCTTATAAATACATCTCTCAACTCATCTTATATACAAAAACTCATAGAAATTGGAACTTATATCACCAAACTCTCCACCCAAGATTTGTCAAAACAAGCAAAAAATCATCAAAAGAACTCAGGGGGCTCAATGAAAAACTTCATAGAAGCTTCCATTCGGTCGGGTTGTAACGGGGCTTGGTAAAAACAATAAGACGTGGAAATATTTTGGCCATGTGGTGCTAATAATATCCGGGAATCAAAAAGACTCCTAAAAACTCACACATCTCACCAAAACATTCATAAAACAACAATATACCAAACTCACTTTTCATTATGAACTTATTTTTTTCTCACCCAATATATCCTAGAAAGTCTCATAAAAACAAAAAGAATCTCTGATATTATCTATATAAACACAAATGCACATCAAACTTCTTCTTTCTCTTTCTTTTTATTTTTCGCTGCCTCGTTAACGAACCACTTCAGGGTCGTTAACGAACTTCATCGTGTACTCTGCTTCTTCTTAACAACTTCCTTTTGTGCATCTTTTGCTATCAAGAGATCTTCCTTTTTATAATTTAAAAATTAAAAAGACTTCCAATCTACCCTTCCCATCAATCCCTTAAATTAAACCAAACATAACTTGCACTCAACAAAATATACCTCTCCAATCTAAGTCCTAATCCCCGGATAGGGTCAAGCTTATCTCGGCTAGGGAACAATTTTGTGGAGCTAAAAATAAAAAGGCTTAAGGCTCAAATTGATTGTAAAAAAGAAGGATAATGTAAGAGTGGATATGGAATAACAGGGCTTATAAAAAATAAGTTCTCTATCATCTGATTTTCACAAGAAATGAACTATAGATCTTATACGGGTCTTAAGTAATAGATAACCATCACAATTCCAAGAGATAATATGCATATAGAGAGTAAATCACACAAGAAAGAAGAGGGATTTTTGATGTTCTCCCTATAAGGCCAAAAATAACTCACTGGGTAGCAATATTTGTTGGATTGCATCACTTATGCTATAAAGTATATGTGCTCAATTTCATCAAATGCTATTCCTTCTAAAAAACAATTTCATAACGAGAATCCGACTATACTATCAAAGACATGCTTGCAAGGAATTATATGATCATGCTAACAACTACTATCATAGAACCTAAGAAAGGGATATCTATCAATTCTAAAACTCTTTTTTTTTTTTTTTAAAGATTTTCGAATTTTTCGATTTTTTTTTCATAGAATAAAGAACTACTAAAAAAACAAACAAACAAAACACATAAGTCAAATAAGACACAAAACAAACAAGTTTTTCTACTTTCTCCCACCCCATTCTTAAAATTACAGTGTTCCCACTGTAAGAAAAATAAGAAGAAGAAAAGAAATAGAAAACAAAACAAAAGAAAACAAGAAAAGAGAAAACAAAAAAAGCTTACAAAGTCATAAAGTAGAAAACAAGGAAACTTCTTCTTCAAGCTGAATCACCGGTTTGGTGGAGGAAAGTAGTGCTCAAAGTTCCCATTGAAGTCGTACATCGTCCTCCAGTGCTCTGCATCCTCTACCTCTCTCTGACGGTGCCTCTCGTCCTCCATCGACATGCGAGCGGAATAGACAGTCTCCCATCTATCCATCCTCCTATGAATGTGGTCCTGTTGGAGGTGAAGCTGTTGCATCTGTGCAGAAAGATCATCGGCCCATGGTGGCGGCATACTCGATCCTGTGTACTCGGGCTGAGGCGGTGGTGGGTAGTGAGGCTGGAAGTGATCTTGGTAAAGCACCGGGTTATATGGCATGAGTCCATAGGAATTAGGGTTGATGGGAGCTGGCGGAGGGTCGGTAGTTGTCCTCGGGGGGTCATTAACGAAGCCGGGTGCCTCGTTAGGAGTATATGTAGAAGTCTGGAAATGATCATTAACGAGCCTGGTAGGCTCATCAACGAGGATGTTGGTGCCCAAATCTTCTGTGTTGAGGTCTTCATCCTCGAAGTTAAGCTCCTCCGTGCCTCCTTCTGTGTCGGCTTCTTCAGTCTCGTCCCCAGCAACCTCAGTATCCTCAACTTCATCTTCATCCTCATCTTCGTCCATCCCTTCTCCTTCTCGCTCGAACCTTGTCTCACAAGGCCTAAGTGATAGCTCATCCTCCGACTTGGGCTCTAACGGGAATGCATGACCCGTCCACGCCTCGTACCAATTTGGTACATAGTGTAGCTCCAACTTGTCAAGGGTTGGTACGGCAATGCGGTCTTGAACTTTTGTCCTGAACCCTCCCTCGGTTTGAATGAAAATACCGGAGCTATACCAATAGCTCTTGTTGAGGAGTTGAGCATGAGCCGGCGTGTAGCGAGTGAGGTCGACTCCAAGGGTTGTAGCTAGAAGACTAACCAAGTTACCACATCATACTTCTTTGGACTTGGTTGATTTCTCAATATAGTAGATCCACTCATACCCCAAATTCAGAGGGTCGGGCTCCTAAAAAAGGATAGTGCGAAGACAAGCAACTTCCGTCCTTGTTGGCATGTTCAGCTCTCTCTTAGGCCAGAATGTAGCGGCTAGGACTCGGAGGATGATCCTAAATATGGGGTTGATGATGCTTGCCCCGGATAATGCTGTTGCGGAGGGTTCAACCTCCCCGGTGATGTAGCTCCATGTTCTTGTCACCTTGTAGTCTTTCAAGCTGTACTCTCTAGAAGGGTTTGGGAGCTCTAGAATTGCCTTGAACTCCGCCAAAGTGTACTCTCTACTCACATTACCGAGCCGAAACCGGATGCGTCCCGTCGAAGTCTTCGATGGAAAGTTTGTCTCCAAAGTGGCCAGGAACTCGGATGTGAGGGCCGGAAAATGTGGTAGAGTCTCCTTTTTCAGCAAGTGAGGCACACCTAGAATAGAAAAGGCCTCCTTGACATCCGTATAAATCCCCATTTGCTTGGCACTCGTCCTTGAAAACCATCGAGTGTTGTGGTCTTTGTCTAAGATGGCATTGTAACGATCCGCTTGCCCTTGAGTGCGCAAGATCACATTATCCATGCGAGGTGGAGATGGGGACCTCTGGTTCCTCCTCTTCTTCTGGGCTCGAGTAGCGGGTCTGCTTGAACTTGCCATGTGATCTACAAAACAATCATGATTTTCCAAGATAAGATCCACTCAAGGAGATTAGACAAGAGACCCCATACTTGGTCTCGAAATAACCTTCGGAATTATTCGTTAACTACCCAATTGGGTCGTTTACGAATCTGGACTGGTTATTGAATTTTGAAGATACGCAGGATCGTTAACGAGCCTGGGCGGGTCGTTAACGAGCTGCCGAGAGCCAGTTCACAGAATTCCGAGTATTATCAACTTCAAAATCAAGCCATAAATCAAGCATGCATCCTCTATACTCCTTCACTAGACACACAATCGGGTATACGCACCCCATACTTGCTCAATTACCCATCCCGAACATGCTAAATTTACCCAAAATTAATCATGGAAAAGATTGAACTTAATACCTAGAAGAAGGAAAATTCATGCTTTTCTTAATCAAATTTTTGCAATGGAGAATCTAGCATGAATAATCTTCTCTAGATCAAGAACCACTATGCACAATCAAAATTCATGAGCAAAATCCAAACATGCAAATCGAAATATGAAATTTCTACCCTAAAAGCCATGAATCATGCAATAAAGAGTTAAGATTTAGAAATCATACCGGAAGATCGGGAAATTGAAGAACAAAGGATCGAATTTGGAGGGTAACGAGGTTGGGTCTCGTCGGTGGGAAAACGGGGTTCCGGGCTTCAGTAACGAAGGCGTCTCCGACGGTCGGTGGCTTGGGAGATTCCGATCGGTGGTGAAGGTCTTCGGTAGTGTTTTGAGGATTTTGGAGTTTTGAGATTTGAGGGTAGGATTTTTGAGAGTTTAGAAGGGTTAAATAGGAGGGGGTAGAAGTAGGAGGGGGGGGGTAGTGGCGGCGGCTAGGGTAGATAGAAGATAGAAGAAGATAGAAATTAGACTAGGGTAAAAATAATACTTACCTGCCCGAGTCGGTTCGCCAAACCGGGTCGTTAACAAGCCACCGTAGCCTCCTTGAGTGATTTTCGAGCCCCTTTTCTGCATCTTGTTAGCTCAAAATTTATCCTAATTTTCTATCATAAAACTACTTAAAAAGAACTCAAAAGAAAGCTAAGAAAAAGTAAAGAAAAGAAAATTCTAGTCTATACTAAGAGCGGGTTGCCTCCCGTAAGCGCTATTTTTAACGTCGTCAACCCGACGTACTTACCTTGGCTCAAGGTGGCTCTTTTGCAGCTATGTTGAGGTCCTTTGGTACCCCATACTTAGCTTTGTAGGAATTATTCGCTTGAGTTACTAAATTAGGTCCCTTTTCTTCTATCAATATGCCCGGTATTCCTACATGATGGTTAGTGAAATCCGAAAACCAAGGTGGTTTGGACTCCTCTATGGTACATATAATGGGGCACGGTGTAGGAACAAAGTATGAAGAATAGTCATAACCAGTATTAGCGAATTCACAGTTAGAGTACTCACCTTGATTATACCCTTGCATGTGGGACTTGATGGTGGGGCCATGAGATTCGGTAGGGACTTGTATGAAATTCTCTTCCGTTTTGGTATTTGAGGGAGGCTCGGTAGGATCAGCTATGTCGAGTTCTAGCCGGGTCAACTCGATTTGTGCGACCGCAGTTGGGTCGTTGGCATTTTGATCCAAGCTGAATTTCACGTGTTCCTCTCCAATATCAAAAGTAAGAAGTCCTTTTCGCACATCAACCCTTGCACCTGCTGTGGCTAAAAATGGTCAACCGAGAATTATGGGGACATGAGGGTCTTCAGGCATATCGAGGACGATCAAATCATTCGGTATAAAGAATTTCCCGACTTGGATAGGATAGTCGTCCACGACTCTTGTGGCCTTGACACATGATCCGTCTACCATGTAGAGGTTCATATCTACCGTTCTAGTGGTCCCATATTGGCTTTGGACCAGATTGAGAGAGGGAGTAAACTAGCACTGGCTCCCAGATCACATAAAGCTTTAAACTTGTGGTCGCCTATGTCAATCGTTATAGCAAATCTTCCTGGATCTCCTAGCTTTTCTGGTAAAGCTATAGATCGGACTTCATCTTGCAGCTCTGTAATGGACCGTTTCCTGCTAAGAATATCCTTCAAAAATTTTGTGTAAGCCGGCATTTCGCTTAGGGCATCAGCGAATGGGATGGAAATATTAATGCCCTGAAGAATCTTTACGAAACGCTTGAACTTACTCTCAGTAGAGTCCACAGATTTCTTAGTTGGAAATGGAAGAGATTTCACCATTCTTGGAACCAAGTTAGGCTCGAGGGGTGAAGCTACCGGGTCGACACTAGGGTCGTTAGGTATGCTCGGCGGGTCGTTACTGACCCTGGTGGGGTCGTTAACTACCCTGGTATTGAGAGGAGGGCTCGGATTAGAGAACTTACCTGGGCTAGGGTCGTTAGGTACCCTCGGAGCCTCGTCACCATTAGGGCTGGGCAATAAAAACCGTAACCGAAAAACCGAACCGAAAAACCGACAAACCGATTACTTTTTACGGTTAACCGAACCGAAATTTTTGTTTTTACCGGTTACGGTTAACCAACCGATACTTTGAACGGTTCAACGGTTCGGATACGGTTATTAATATTTTCACGGGCGGTTAAGCGATGAGCCGATAATAATTTTAATATATATTATATGTTTTTAAAATGAGAATTATATATCTAATTGGTTTTAGTTAAAAATAAGTGTATTTTATTAAACAATAAACTATCTATTATAATTTTTAATTTAAATGTGTTCAGGTCTCAGTGAAAGCTCAAAAATTATGCTTGCCTACTTATAGATGTACTACTGGTCTACCACTCAAAACTTTGTTCTTTTTTTTTTTACGATTTTTTGATAATGATTGTAGCTCTATGGCATATATGTATTACTAATTACTTACAAATTAAACTTAGTTGTTTTGTTTTATGAAGTAGATGATCATGATCTTAATATTTTATCATGAATTTGATGACCAACTTGCAACAGACTGACGCATATGTTTGAGTTTGACTCGGGATTGTTTTTAACAGTACGCAATATGCTTATTACATTTCAAGCAGATTCAATGTTTTAGTTTGGTACTTGGCAAATTGTTTCAGTTTGGACTTCTACTTCATTGAAGATTATGTAGTTTTGAATTTGTTCTTTTGGATATTTGGATGCTTTGTTTTAAATTAGATATTTATTTCTATTTTGTATTTAATTTAAATTTTAAGTTTATTTTATTGACAAATAAAGTAATTTTTGAATTAAACATCTGATTTTTGATTAAAATAAATAAATTAAAACAAATCGGTTAACCGATAAACCGTACCGAATTTCAAGGTTAACCGATAACAAACGGTACGGTTATGGTTTTTGAAATTTACTAACCGAAGTTTTGGTTAACCGATGTTCGGTTAACCGAAACTCCAGTTAACCGACCGTGCCCACCCCTAGTCACCATGGTTCACTGGTTCGGTAATTGCCCTCGCTGGCTCGTTTCCGACGGTGACCGTGGTGTCCTCTTCCGTCTTGTCCTTAGCTTCGACACGATCCGGCAGTGTCTTTCCACTCCTAAGGTGTACCGCTGCTATCTGTCCTTTAGGGTTCTCTTTGGGACGGCCCGGAAGTTGCCCTTGTGGTCTTGGAATTTGTGCAGCAAGGTTCCCTAGTTGGGAATTAACATTCTTCTTCCATACATCGAACTCTCCCCATCTTTTATTCTGCTGGTTAAGGTTAGCTTGAACTTCATTGACCTTGTTGTGGACCCCATTGATGCTTTCTTGTAACCCTTGTACCCATGATGGTGGCTCTTGATGGCTTGGAGGTCGATAAGGCGCAGGTCGTCTATCCGGTGGAGGCGCCGCATAATTTGGATTTGGATTCTGATTGCCCCACGTCTGATAGTTGTTCGACCTGTCAAAATTGCTAGGCTGGTTCCTGTATGTGCCTCTCATGTAATTCATCTCATCAATTGTCTCAGCGGCTCTTACCTGCTCTATGTTAGTGCAAGCAGAAGTATTATGGGCAGAAAAACCACACTCTTGACATGATTGAGAGGACTTCAGAAAACTTACCTGCTTCTTCAAGCGGTTGACCTCGTCTAGTAGAAACTGATTTTTTACGTTTACCACTCCCCTATGTGCCGATCGCTAGCGCATCCAGGGCAAGATATGACCAAAAGAGTAAAGACATGATCTGGCATGCGGGGAGACCCGCACGTACGGTTTTTAGGGGGATCTGGTCGAAAGACCGGCGGTCAACTTCTTCTCGGTTAGGCACGTAGAGACGTTTTTGCGGCTGTGGAGTTTGCTGGGTTCCATATATGGCATCATAATTGGACAGCTTATCCAGCAATTCCCATGCAGCTGTAGGGTCCATCTCTATAAAACCGCACGCAGTATGCGTGTTGATGCGGTTCTTGGTCTCTGCGTTGATACCCTGGAAAAAGATTTCTTGGAGAACATATAAAGGCTGCCCCTGAGTGGGGCATTGTCTAAGCATTTCCTTAAATCTTTCCCATGTTTCAACAAAAGTCTCATTAGGCAGCTGGTGATAGGAGGTGATGCGTTTCCTCAACTCGGTTGTCTTAGCAGGAGGGAAAAACGTTGTAAGAAATTGATCGTACAAAGCTTTCCAAGTCATGATAGACTTAGAAGGAAACTCTCCAACCAACTCAGGGCCTTTCCAGCAAGAGACCACCTGAAAGCTTTTAATAGAACATATTCAAGTGAGACACCTTCAGCAGCTATGGTGTCACATAAATCAAGAAAATTTCTAATATGCTCCATAGGGCACTCAGTATGTTTCCCTTCAAACTGAGCCCGTTTAATTAAGGATATAAATTGAGACTTGATCTCAAATGGTTTCTTTATCTCCGGAAGCACGATTGGGGACTCTGGCACCCTCAGTTCTGGATGCATGTACTGTTTGGCATTCCTCGGATAGGCATTCAGCTCTTCCTGTAGACGAGCATTGGTAGCTCGTTGACGCTCAACCTCGGCAGCAGCACCTTCCTTCTCAGTTTTCAATGCCTCCATCTGTGTTTGGAGGACTTCTAGCTGACGAGCCAGCTCTTCAGGTGTGGCCATGGCTCGGTTCTCTCGGCGTCTACGGTGCAGGGAACGTTCGGGTTCTAAATAATAACCAGCGTTGTCAAATTCGAGCCTTCGATGTCCTACCGACATACGCTGAGAAAACAGACAAAGAAAACAAAAATTAAAAACAAAAACGGGGTCGGGCTATTCCCAGACCCACAGATAAACAAACAAACTCGTTGCTTCCCCGGCAACGACGCCAATTTGTTGACGGGCCTTCACTCAGGACAACAAATAAATTTATAAGTCAAGACCCCGTTGAGTATAGGGGAGTCAGGATCGTTCCACGAGAAGCAAGGTTGTTTGTTTATCGACTCCTAATAACAAAAATCTAACAAAAACAAGCAAAACACTCACAAGAAGCCTCGTTAACGACGTTGTCAGGGTCGTTAACGAACCACCGCAAACAAAAGACTAAAAATAACGACCTAAACAGGTTCGGTACCGAGCCTATGAACTCAGCAACGAATATCACTTAAGAGAATTCGAATAAAAACAAAGATCTAGGATAAGGGATACCACAACATAGTCATGCATATAAACTCGTAAGAAGATGAGATCATGCCTTTAAATAGATAAATTCACCAACTTTCATTGACTAATAAGTAAATTAATCTACTTTCATAAACTAATTCACTCAATTGCTTGCTTTGGATCTAAAGCTTGAAACTTTCGTATTCAAACAATATCAACCTTCAAGTCTATAACTTTCTCTCTCAATCAAGTTAAAAACTCAAATCACCTTGACTTTCATCTAGGTCTAAGCACAACAAACAATCAAAAATAGATAGAAGGCATTCAACACATAATCTTACTCATCAAACATGCATAACTATGCCGGGTTTAAACCCCGACCCTAGAAAAGAAAACTACTCACTACTCATGACTAAGAAACAAATAAATTCAACAAAAGAGATCATTGCAAACAAAACACTACTCAAATTAATAAATATCGTCTTACAGAAATTCAGAAGAAACCCGAAAAATACAAAGCACCGAACCGAATCTCGACTAACGACCCCGGTAACCCTCGTCCACCGAGCTCTCGATCTCGACTCCGATCGGTCTCTAGCCTCTCTCGGCTCTTCCTCTTCTCTCTACTTGCTTCCCTACTTTTCGTCCTCTCTCCCTTCTAGGCTAATAAGAGGGCTATTTATACTAATAAGGCTTGAAAAATAAAAAGACTAGAAGATAAAAACTTTCCTAAAAAGATAGAAATAAAATCCTAAAAGATAGAAATAAAATCTAGAAAGATAACAAGACATAAAATACATAATATAATAACCCTAAAAATTCATAAAAATCACTCTACCGACATGGAAATAAATTCCCGCACAGGATCGGTGAGTCACAAAATCAAACTCTCGAAAACTCTATCTCGTAGCCTCGTTAGCGAGCCTTCACAACCTCGTTAACGAGCCTGGGTTTGGTTTCTTCAACACTTCTTCTCCAAAAACTTAGACTTCGACTTCTTCATCTTGCACTCCTCCATCCTTCATCATAGCACTCCAAATTCAGCTCCAATTAGCACCTTTTCCTTGCTAAAACCTACAAAAATACACAAAACGGAGTAGCTTCCATACTTTTCACAAAATATGCAAAACTATCCAAAAACACACAAAACTAACCCTAAACTTATCAAAACTAGTCCTAACAAACTAAGAAAACATACTAAAAACTATACTAAAAACACGAACATCAAGGCACATGGGAGATTCGTACTGATTGGAGTTCAAGAAGGGCAATACGGATATCAGTCATGATCATTTCTATTTCCCATGGACAATTCTTTTCACCTTGAGCTGCTTTGATTACTTGTATGATGTCACCTTCAATCTCTATGTTTTTGTGTCGTCCCTGTTTTGCTAGCCTAATTCCGTCTCTCATTGCTAGAGCTTCAGCTTTGATTGTCGATATTTTTCCATAATTTTTTGTTGTTAAACTTATAATATTTCCATTATAATCTCTTAATATTGATCCTCCCGACGCTTGTCCATTTCCTAATTTTGAACCATCAAAGTTACATTTTACTACCTCACGTGGTGGCTTTTTCCATTTCTGATTATGCTTCTTTTTATTTTGTCTTCTATGGCCGTTTATGCTCATGATTTCTTCATCTTCATTCCAATGTTTCGATCTTTCCCATTGTTCTCTTTGAGTCTTAATGTACTAGGGTAGGTCTTGAATAAAATCATTTGGTGTTTGTTGGAAGGTTAATTTATTTCTTTGGTGCCAAATGCACCACCACGAAATTGCCAAGTCAGAGAACTCCTTTTTTCCTAATGTGCCGAAAAGGTCATTTAATATTGTTTTTGCCGTTTTATTTTGCGGATTATAATTTTGTATTGTTTGTTCTATACTTGGATTGATCTTTTGTATTGTTCTAAGTGTATGAGGACATGTGGTGAGCAAATGGGATGTATCCTCTATCGTGTTAAAACACATAATGCATCCTCCAGGTGTTGCAACACCTTTTTCTCTTAGTCTTTCTTTAGTCGGTAAACCATTATTACTAATTTTCCATAAGAGATTTTTTACTTTTGGAAGTGTGTCTAATTTCCAAATCCAATTTACCTCACTTGGTTCTTGATTTGTTATTTGCGATACTAATGCCATTGATGAGTGGGTTGAAAACCATCCGTTTTTACGTGGTGCCCAATAGAATCGATCTGTAATCTCATTATCCGGAATGGGGATTGCTTTTATTATGTCAACTTGTTGTGATGGTAAAATTTGTTCTAGCTCATTAAGTTTCCATTGCCGGTTTTCTGTGATGAGCTTTGACACTTTCATTGCACTCATAATGGTAGATGGATATTTTGCAAAGTTCTTTTGTGGCTGTTCCATTGCCCAGTTATCTACCCAGAATTTGATTGAATTTCCATCCCTAATCTGCCATATGAGTTCTTTTTCGAATTCCACTTTTAGGCTAAAAAGCTTTCTCCATTGCCATGAGGTGTTTGATTTGATTTTATAAGAGAAGAGAGTATTATTTCGTAAGTATTTTTCTTTTATTATTTTCACCCATATATTATCTGGCTCTGCCAATATTTTCCATAGGAGTTTCATTTGTAAAGCTTTGTTCATGTGTTCTGTTTTCCTTATGCCCAATCCTCCATAATCTTTTGGTTTACATATTTTATCCCATCCAATTAGCGGCTTGTACTGATGATCTTTATTCCAAAAGAATGTTCTATTTATTCTATCCAAGTCGTCATGGATCTTTTTTGGTAACATGAAACTTCTTGTGAAAGAGCGTTCGCTTTCCATTTTGAGAGTTGGTTGTTTGCCTTTTCTACTGATTCTTTAAATGTGTCTCGGTTTACTTTCCCGTTAATGATTGGGCATCCTAAGTACTTTTCCATATTAGCCATCGTTACAATCCTCAGAGCCTGTTGTATTTGTTGTTTTTGTTGGTTGTTCATATTTTTTTATGGTTGAAAAGCTGACTTATGATAGTTCACCTTTTGTTCCAAAACAACAGCGTATTATTCAATTATAGTCTTAATTTTGGTGCAGGCGCCTTGGGTTGCTTTCGAGAAAATGATGATGTCATCTGCAAAGGCTACAAACGGAATTCTAGTTCCACCACGTGCAATCGGAAATCCTACCGAGTATCTATTTCTTTCGCATTCTCTTTGAAGCTTTCGTGCAAGAATTTTTGTGCCTATAACAAATAGAAAAGGTGAAAGTGGATCGCCTTGTCTAAGGCCCCTTTCAGGAAGAAACAAGTTTGTGGATCCATTATTCATTAGTATTGAGTAGGATACTGTGCAAACACATTCTCGAACTCATCCTATGAATTTATCACAGAATCCAAATTTTCTTAGTACTTGGAAGGGGAATTCCCAATCTAGCCTATCGTAAGCCTTTTCCATATCTAATTTTACTGCTACCCAACCATCTTTTGCCTTACTACTTCTAAATGAATGAAATATTTCATGTGCAATTAGTACATTATCTGTATAGCTCTATTACTTACAAAGGCTCCTTGAAGCGGGTAAATCATTTTGTTTATTATTCTTTTTAACCTTTCCGTTATGATTTTTGAAATGACTTTATAGATTGTAGAACATAGGCTAATTGGTCGGTAGTGGTTTGTTGATGAAGGGTTATCTATTTTCGGTATTAGTGAAATAAACGTGTGGGTAATTTGTTTTAGCATGTTTCCATTGTGAAAGAAACTTTTTACTGCTTTTATGACTGATGGGCCCACAATATCCCAATATTTTTTTATAGAATTCTACCGTCATTCCATCAGGTCTTGGCGATTTGTTTGAACCAATTTGCATTACCGCTGATTTTATTTCCTCATTTGATACTGTTTTCGTTAGGTAATCATTGTCTTCATGTGTGATTTCATTATTAATTAAATTAAGGTACTCATGTGTTAGAGTTTGGTTTGTAGGTTCTTTTATATACCTTTGCTTAAAGTCCTTTCTTATTTCTTCTCTTATATTTTCTGTTCCAATTATATGAGTGCCATCACTTGTACATATTTCCTTAATTATTTTCCTATTTCTTCTCCCACTAGCTACTTTGTGAAAATATCATGAGTTTGTGTCTGATAATTTAATATGTTTTGTTTTTGCTCTCTATTTCCAATATATTTTATGAAAATTAAGGATGTTTTCTTTTTGTTTTATGATTCGAATTTGTTTTTGTATTGTGCTTGGTTGAGGTGATATAAGGATTTCCTTTTGCAACTCAATGAGCTTCACATCAATTTCTTTTAGTTGTTGGAAGGTGTTTCCTAATGTTCTTTTATTCCAATTCTTTGCATTTGTTTTAACTAGTTGGGTTTTTTTTTACTAGTTGAAACATATTTGATCCTTGAACATTTAATCTCCATGCTTGTTTCACCACATTTCTAAAATCTTTGCGGTGCATCCATGCCTTTTCAAGTTTAAACGGTGCTCCTTTCATGGTTGTATCATTATTCAAACCAACATATATTTTACAATGATCTGATGAGGTAAAGGCATGATTGGTTGTATGAATGCCAGGATACCATTGTATAATGTAGTTGCTTACTAATACTATCTAATTTTTCATATATGTTATTTTCCTCAGTTCTATTTTTCTTCCAGGTGAATTGATTTCCACATGTAGGAATATCTATTAATTCGTAAAAATTCTTAAATTTATGCATTCGTTCGAATCTATGTGGTTCCGGGGGGACTCCACCTTGTTTTTCACTTGAGTCTTAGATCTCATTAAGATCTCCAATAATAATAGTTGGGAGGCTTAGTGATTCAATGTCACTAGTTTTTTTTTGCCAGAATGCCTCTTTAGCATCAGCATTCGGTGGTGCATATACGAAGCAAAGAGCAATGGAATGTTTTGTTAGCACATTGTAGTACTTTAGTATTACGTATCTCGGCTCCTGAATAAGCAATGTGATTTCCTCGTTTACTAGTTGGTGTTCTTTCCACAACACTCCAATCCCACCAGCTCTACCATTCGCAGGGGACCAGACAAAGTTGTCAAACCTTGCTCTTCTCCAAACCTAGTCACTTGGAGTTTTGTCAGTTTTAGTTTCCATTATTGCCATTACTTGAATTCATTTGATTTTACAAAAGGAATCAACTTCCAGCCAGAATGACTTCTTGCCTATCCCTCTACAATTCCATGATCCTATCTTCATCATTATAAATATTGTTAAGCTCTTTTGTGTTCTTATTTTTCCATTTCACCTCTGTCTTTCTATATGCTCTACTTTGTTCGATCCGCAACCAGTTTTGGTAACAATTTTTTATTCGAATTTTCCTGGTGATCAACTCCTGTGTTTCTGGATTTTCTTTGGCAATTTCATTATACAAGACACACCAAAATACAAAAATTCGTGTGCACCACTCTTTTTTATGAGGGGTGTGGTTCCTTGTATCTATTGTGTCCTGCCTATCCCAATTTGCACTCCTATAATCATGCTTTCGAAGGTACATTTTCCAATTTATGAATTCCATCTTGAGTGCAAAAGAGGTGCTAACCCTCACCTGTTGGTAGCTATGTTGTCTAGAGTATGTGAACCAGTACCTTAACTTATATGTACAGTCCTGTTTACAAATACACTTCTTCAATCCTTGCTTATCTTGATGTTTCTTACATCTATTTACAACAAAATCATGAAACAATTCAGAATAAGTTATTAATGTGTAGCATATGTTCTTGGAAATGAGATCTTTCTTTGGGCTTTGCTCACTTCTTCATATACTTTCCTTTTTTTAATGCAATACGTAAATTGCCATGATTTGGCTAAAATCAATTTTACCTTTGTCCATAATTTATTGTCTTGTTTCCTTCTGTTTTTTCCTTCTTGCCAATGTTGCTTGTATTCCTATATTGTCTCTTTCCTTTACTTTCTGTCATCTTCATCTCTTCACAGCTTGTGCCTCCTTGTATCTTGCATTTCATGTGTCCACTTTTGTAGTCAATGTTCATTTTCCTGTATTTATCATTTTCAACAGCAACATGCGCATCAAATCTCATATAATATATTAATAAAAAATTGAGAAGTGCTACATTTGGCAAAGTAAACCAATACAAGTTCATATGTCTATAATCACACCACACAGCACGAGAGAAATGGAGATTATGAATTTGGTCAAGGAGATGGTTCACTTTTCTATGAAAACTAGATTGATTACTTAAGCAATAATTAATGTCTTCTTTTTCTTTAATCCAGTGGACTAGAGACTTGTTTTTTTAATGTTCATTCCTTACATATCATGTGTCTTGTAGTCTTTATCCCTGCGGGAGAGAGTGATATTTTCATTAATTTTATTAAAAGCAAAACCATGATCAGTATACATTATTTCAAAGTGGTGTAGTCTAATCATCCTTAAGTAATCCTCAACAAGCTGTAAACTAAGAAACCACTCTAAACACATAAGATGAGTGGTTGTTTTCACCCTTTCTAACAAGAAGAGAACATTAGTTCCACTTGAAATCTTCCTAAGACAGTACTGAAAGACACAGGATTCAGTCCTAGACTTCAACAAGAAGCAAGAACCAACATTTAATTTATTATGTTTCTCCTCATGGTACCAATCATTATTGTCCATATTAATTGCATTCATAAAGATATCCAGAGACCAAACAAGAGAGTTGAAGCCTTCAGCTTTATTCAGCATGGCTAAGGGCTTAATGTTTATCCTCCAAATCACCTCATTCAGAGAGTAATAGACATTAATAGCATTCATACGGTTATACAAACTCCAAACAAGATAGTTAAAGCCTTTAACATTTGTAAGCATGGCAAATAAGGATGTTCCCTTCAGATGCAAAATATTTTCTTTCGCTTCAGACAACTGGTTCAAAAGTGTCACCATATCAATCTTGCCTCTAGTATTGCTTTTTTCTTTCTTAGACCCCGAGGGGCCAGCCTCACAAGGCTTATTCTGATTACTGCCCTTTAAGTTCTGATCGACCATGGTAGGATTCACATTCGGTTGAGGATGAGCCGGGTCTTTAGACAATTGAGAGTCAAAGCAGAGAACCTTCTTGAAGGATCTCTTTTGGTTCTTCATCTCATCCTTATTCTTCTCCATGATTGCGTGGTTCCATAGAGAGACACTAGAGTTTAGTTTTTTGTAACCGGAGAAATTTAAAATGGATAGGAGGGAGATAGTAGAGAGCATGGGATTGAGGAATCCCCATTCTCTTAATTTATAAACATCAAGATAACACATCACATAGATAAGTCGGTAACCAATAAAATAATCAAGTACAGTAAGGGAGAGATACGACCTGATTTGGTTGGTCCATAAGTGATTCTCAATGAGAAGACTAGGGTGGGAATATAGCTCCACCCCTAGTCCAGGTTTCTGTCTCCAATCTCCAGAGAAGCGCCCCTCGGAAGACCCATCTGTAATACCCATCTCTCTCTCGCGAAATAGTGATGAACAAGATCCTAATTTCACCCATCCTAGTCGCCAGTAAGCACATGGATCCATAAAAGAAGGCTCGAAATGTTTTCCAATCCGCCACCACCAGACCGATTGGAAATTGGACTAGACCCCTCGATCGGAAAGCCCCGGATTCATCAGATCTTGACCAGAAGGACGAAAATTTCTCTTCTTCGAATTTTTTATTCTCGTACAATTCGGGTATAGACCACCAAATTGGGGATTCTTGATGGTAGTAGGCATCATTACGCCTGAAATTGGCCAAGAAAAACCCAAATACGACTCGATTTAGGAGATTGATTTGAAAATTAGGGTTCTTGAGTGGGGGGATTTCCCACTATTGGGGGATGAGGTTTCGAGAGAGAGGGGTCGAGGGTTTCAGGTCTTCATTTTTTTTTGGAAAAATTGCTCTAAGTACCCCAACCTTTGAGGTAGTTGCGTTCTCTACCCCGATCTTTCCAGATTTCATATAATATCTTATACTTTGGGGTTCGTTGCGTACTCTACCCACAAAATATCCACACATAGGTTAACTTTGTGAATAGACCTATCGTCTTTACATTTTGTGACAAAAATATCCAATTCGCGTACGAACAAAATTTTAAAAAATTATAAATTTTGTCCTTAAAGAATTAAAACATTTAAAAGTAATAAATTTTTTTATTTTCTTTTAGCTCTTAAACACTCTTAACGAATACTAATTCAAATTTTTTTTATTATTATGTGTAAGACTGATAATATTTTGGTTAATGTTCAAAGTAACATAGCCTTATATGTTTAATTTTCTCATTTATATTAAAATAATTCCATTAACTTTGTTATTTGGCTTATATAAATTTTGAACTTCACAATTAACCAAAATAATTTTATTAGTGATAACATCGTCTTCACAAATTAGTTTGTCTTAATAATTTTCTCTATTATCAATATTTTTAAAATAATTTTAGACAAAAACTAATAAAAAAATTTATAGCCCATTTTATAGTGTTGATATAGTTTCCTTGATAATAACAAGGAATTGTTTAAAATTTTATAAACCGGGAGATGAAAATTCTTATTAACTTTTGTCTAAAATTATTTAAAAAATAACAATAGCCAAAATTATGAAAATAAACTACTTGTATAGTTTTTAATGATTAATTTGGTTAATTATGAATTTGAAAAAGTTTTTAATGATTAATTTGGTTAATTATGAATTTGAGAAGTTATATTAGACAAATAGTAAAGGTAATGATATTTTTTATTATACATGAGTAAATTAAACATATAATATTATGTTATTACTTTGAACCTTACTCAAAAGGTTATTAATCTTACCAATATATTTTTATGCACAAGAAATTGATTTTCGATAAGAATGTTTTAGAACCTAAAGAAGATTAAAAAAATTTACTTTTGAATGTTTTAATCCTTTAAGAACAAAATTTATAACTTTCAAAAACTTGTATGTACACAAATTGGGCATTGTTGTCCCAAAATGAAAAGATAATGGGTCGGTTTGTAATTTTATCCAAAGAGTGGATATTTTGTGGGTAGAGTGCGCAACGAACTACAAAATATAGGATATTTTATGAAATTCGAAAAGGTTGGGGGTAGAGAGCGCAACCACCTCAAAAGTTGGGGTATTTAAAGTAATTTTTCCTTTTTTGTTTAAAATAGGTTCTTTACTTCTTTCATTGTTTATTCAACTATACCTACACTTTCCTTCCTTAAATTAAACATGCACCAAGCTCTAATGATTGGTTTTGATAGCTTAATTATGGGGATCTACGTGTTTTAGAATTAGTTAAACAACTATCTAAATGCAATTTCTTCGACAAAAGTAAAGTAAACAAATAAATAAAGAGCATGATTAATTAATTACTTATAGAAGAAATTCGTCGAACCAACTTAGGAACTTCCCAGGAGGTTACCCATCCTAATAATACTCTCGTTCAAGCACGCTTAACTTCGGAGTTCTGATGGAATCCGATGCATTAGTGCTGGTAAGATCGCACCCCTTCGTCCAACTAACTTAATTGAAGAGAGAAAACATCTACCCTTGGGGTTTGCCTCATTGGTTTTAAATTAATAATTTACTCATATTATTGATAGCTCCATGAAAGTAATTGGGTAAACTTTCCCTTTGGGGTCCTCATTCTCATTATACTGATATATATAGATACAACACTTGGGCTACAATTCAGGGCTAAATATAATAATACAATATATGTTAATACGCCCCGCAGTCGAAACTGGGGAATCCCTAACTGTGAGACTGTCCCAAAAATCTCAGAACAATTGTCTAGGTAACCCTTTAGTAAAAATATCCGCATACTGGTATTTAGAAGGAAGATGGAGGACCCTAATATTACCCAAAGCAACTTGATCTCGAACAAAATGAATGTCCAACTCAATGTGTTTCGTGCGCTGATGTTGAATCGGATTTGTCGCCAAGTAAGTAGCGAAGACATTATCTGTATACATCAATGAGGCACATGAGAGAGGAACATGGAGCTCGAGTAGGAGATTACGAAGCCAAGAACATTCGGCAACCACATTTGCAACGCCTCGGTATTCGGCTTCTGCACTGGAATGAGAAATGACAGACTGTCTTTTAGCTTACCAGGAGACCAAAGTGTCATTCAGGAAAACGCAAAAACCAGACGTAGAGCGTCATGTAGTTGGACACCCGGCCCAATCAGCATCAATGTAATCAACCAATGATGGTGTAGGAGACGCTGTAATGGTGATGCCTAACGCAAATATGCATGAATGTAGCGAATTATCCGCTTTAAAGTGGAAAAATGACACTCCTGTGGATCATGCATAAAAAGACACACTTGTTGTACAACATAAGAAATATCCGGCCTAGTAAAAGTGAGATAATGTAAGGCCCGGCAAGACTGCGGTACAAAGTAGGATCAGCGACAGGCGGACCAGCATCAACACGCAATTTCGTGCCGGGATCAACAGGTGTAATAGCCGGATTGCAGGATGACATGTTAGCCCGAGCAACTATCTCGCGAGCATATTTGTCCTGAGTTAAGAATAAGCCAGTGGAAGAGCGATGCGCAGAGACGCCCAGAAAGAATGACAGAGGACCAAGATCAGACATAGCAAATTCCTTACTCAGCAGGGCAATAATATGGGCTCGTAATGCATCAGTAGAAGCAGCCAAAATTATGTCATCAACGTACAACAATAAGTAAGCCAATGAATCACCATTTTTGTATATGGAAAGGGACGTGTCACTTTTCCTGCTAATGAACCCAATTCGATACAGAAAGGTGGCAAACCGTTGATACAGGCTCTAGGTGCCTGTGTCAAGCCATATAGAGATATCCGAAGAAGACAGACATGATTAGGTCTAGATGGATGAGAAAAACCTAGAGGTTGAAACATATAAACATAAAATGACGCTCAAGAGTGGACACATGAAACCTAAGAACACATGAAACCTAAAACCTAGAGGCTGAAAACTAAGAACACTCGACACACCACTTGTACGAATCTCACACACAAGTTCACTCTTTCTTTTTTACACAAAATGTAAAATGACGCTCAAGAGTCTTGCCACTATCCTAAACACGAGGCTAGTTAAGCTAAGGCAAGAGAGATCTCGTGTGTATCAAATCCCATTCGATTAGTGAAGTGATACACACTCAATCTTTACATATCTTTCCAAATATACATGAACGCATACAATGAAATATTCTAGGAGAATCAAATTGTCTTCCTCTTGATTTTAGCAGTCTTTTATGATGATCTTCTCTTAAAATAGAATGGCCTAGCCAGGGATGGAACCAGCCTTCAAAAATGGGGTGGGCTAGATTCTAGAGTAAAGTTTAAAATTAGGGAAAATATAGGGTAAAATTCACAATAAGCAAATAAAGTAGGGAATTTTTTTTAAAAAGACCTATAAAATGTTTAAAAAGTATGGAAATGCGTGGGAGAGGGAACTAAAAAGGCTAGGGAGAGCGATTGAGATTTGAACATGTGATTTCCAAGTACTACATACAACCCTCTTGCCACTTTTGCTAATTTAAGTTATCAATATTTTCTTCCTTATATTTTACTAGTTTTTTTTTGGTGGGTTGGAGCATACCCCAGCCCACCCTTGGTTCCGTGCCTGGGCCCAACTGTCTCCAAATGCATGCACACACGCTGTGCGTTCCTTCCTTAAATAGATCACTCCGCCAGCTGGCCATATCAGTGACTTTGCCAAGTCGCCGACTCGAGTTGCAAACTCGGAGTCACTGACTTTGGAACCATCAAAACTCTATCTTCTAACAAATTCCCCCTTTTTGATGGTGACAAACAACCTGTTGTGATAAGATCCTTAAAAGCACACACACACAACATCATAGTATAAAGAGCAAAATGCAAAAAACCATAAAAAGTTCCCCCTAAGCTTAATATCCATATGGTTTCATTTTTTAGATCCATCCCTTTAAATCCATTCCCCCGGTTAATTCCCCCTTTTGGCATCATCAAAAAGATTGCTAAAACAAGAAAAGAAATCAGAGGCAAAATATGGAAACTTAAAACATAATATCAAAACAGTCAAAGATAGTCATCCACCAAGGCAAAAGAAAAAGTACGATGCAAACACAAACAATTCAGAGATGCAATACAACCAAATCGAACTTAAAAATAAAAGTCTTTTAAACTGGGAAGATAATGTGGTAAGGGTAGAAGAAAGGGGTAGAGAGTCATGGATGAGAGCTGGTCACTGACATCAAGATCCAAAGATCTTGGAAAGCACATTGCCAACCATGTTCTGAAGCACTGATCTTGGAAACCCAGTTCCAGCCAAATTTCCTGATCTTGGAAAGCACATCTTGGAAAACACAAACAATTCCTCTATAGCACTGATCTTGGAAAGCACATTGCTAACCATGTTCTGAAGCTTCTCGAGCATCCCCTTCAGAATCATATTCGGCTCCCTAAGATCTTTCAGTTTATCGGTCACTTGAGCAAATTTCTTTCCTTCTTCCTGTTGATCCTTGTCACTGACCTCTGAAGTCTTTGACACCTATTGTCCATCAACCCAGTTCCAGCCAAATTTCCTAATCATTTCCTTGTTCAGGACCCTGGTGTTGAGGACATCATCACCATCCACATAGACATTGTGCTCAGTCAACAACAAAGCAATCAACATGTCATAAGGAAGCGCATGTTTAGCAGTTTCAAGCACATGCTTCATATGAAGCATCATCAATTGAGGCATGTTCACCTTCTTTCCCCTGATGACCTTATCCATAACCAACAAATCTTGAATGGAGGCAGCATTTCTCTTGAGATGTCTGGGCAACAGATTACTGATCAGGTAATTAAACATTACCTTCTTTTCAATTCCCATCTTGTTGACTAGATAAGGACTGGTGAAATTATCATCACTGTTAGTGACAGTTCTAATGATCTCACGGTCATCAACTCCTTCAGGCCATACTCCCTTGAAGTACTCTACAAAACCTTCATGTGGTATCTCCAAGATATCACTAACATCCTTGCTAGTGAAAGAGTACTTCTTCTTCCCATCCATGTACCTCCCAATGGTCATATTCCCTGTATCCTCAATCTCTAAAGACTCATAAAACATCTTGACCATTTGTGGGTTGTACTCATGCTCCCATTGAATCAAACGATCCCACTTCTGTTGCTTTAGCCAGTCATTGACCTTTGTTAGTTTGTACTCCTCTAAAAACTTGTCATCCCACAACAAATCCTTGGTAAATTCCCTAGAAGACATATCAACAACATTTCCAGTCTTCTTCTTTTTTCTAGAACCAACACCAGACTTTGGCGGTGACCTCCCCCTTTTCTTCTTTGTGACCTTCTCAAAGAAAGAAGAGTCACCACCCTCTGAACAGCTTCAGGGGTTACCAACCCCTTACCCTTTTTAGCTTTAAGAGCCACAACCGTGGCTCTAGCACTGGCCGATCTAGTCTTAGGGCGAAAGGGAGGAGGCATCTCAATTTCATCCTCTTTTAGCAACTCAGAATCATCACCAAACAAATCCTTTTCCAGGTTTCTCTTAACAAAATTAGCATACTTTGATTTTTTAGAAGCCAAGATAGGATCAAAATGAGTACCTTCTTCAGAGATTTCAACTGGCTTTTTGAGAGACGTCCTTGTCAAAGACCTGGTCATCCACATCCATAGTGGCGTCCTTGTCGGTGACTTTAGGAGAGTCACTAACATCCTTTGTTTGATCCTTGGGAGATAGCCGTTGGTCCTTTTCTGCTTCAGTTTGCACTTGGATGCCCTCCACTCATCCTCCGAGCCTTTCTCTTCTTCCTTTTCCTCAAAGGACCCAACAACTGTTTCAGTTTCTTCAAAACCCATCGACTCCAAATTTGGAGTTTTCACTCTTTCTTCCACAAAAATTTCTCCCTCTTTTGGTTTGGGTAAGGATGCTTCACCGGTTTCTAAAACAACCGCTGGTAGTGCCGTTTGGCGCGGAGTTTCAAATTCCGGTAAAGGGGCTAGGGTTTCGGTTTTTTGTGAGGGGGATTGAGGAGTTTGGGGAGTTTCATTGGGAATGGGAGAAGTGGGGTTGATTTTGGAGGAGAAGGGTTATGATTCTGGTTTTGTGGAGAGGAGGGGCTTAGAGATGGTGTTTCATTGGAGGTTTGGTGAGCGGTTGAGGAAGACGGGTGCCCAGATAGAAGTGAGCGAAGAAATTCATCACCAAACAGAGCGATAATTTTCTTCTTCGTCGATTCTGGACTCTCGGTTTGGGTTTTGGGAGAAACGGGGAGGTGTGAGGTGTTGGAAGGAGACGCCATTTAAGGGGTTTGAGGGTTTGAGTTTGAGTTTGAGAGAGAGAGAGAGAGAGAGAGAGAAATTTGAGAAGGAGTACCTTTTTCCTTTGACGGTTGGGGCATAATAAAGAAGTGAACTTCCATCATTAAGGAAGTTGTCAAATCACCAGATCTTCTCTTTCCTCCTTTTTGAAAATTTTTTCCAAGTTCAAAAGATATTGTTAAGCCATGATCTTTTTCACGCACCAAAACACACAGTCACTGAGCTTGATCAAGTCGGCGACTTCTATCACAAAAACTGCTCTTCTCATATGTCCATGACTTTTGCACAATCCATGACTTTCTCTATTGAAAATACTTGGTGTTGGGGTTGCACGGGGAGTGCCAAAACAAACCAAGTATGAAGCATTATTTTTGAGGATTTGCCGATCATGATGATAAGTCTCCTTTTTATACAAAAATTCAAAAACGGGCTCATAGAGACTCTCAAAACATGATAGGTCAGGGACAAACATTAGAATCAACTCTCATTTGGGCTTGTAATGAGGGTTAAGATCATCAAGTTTGATTCTTTTGGGCTAAAACAAAGAGCTCAAAAAGGTTGCATACATACTGAATGTAGTAGAAGTCATCGACAAGTCAAATGCATGGGGTTTCCTAAGCATGATGTCTATCAAGAATGTAAAGATTTATACCATAAAAGTATGACTTCAAAACATATGTAAAGCAATCAATTCTAGCCAATCATTGAGGGAATTTGAGTAGGGAGATAGATCATTGTAGAGAGATCATACCTAATTCCGTGCGGAGTTGTTCAAAGGGTTCACGATTCAAGGCCTTTGTGAAGATGTCTGCTCTTTGATCGCTTGTTCTACAAAATTCCATAGTGACCATGCCTTTTTCCACACAGTCTCGAAGAAAATGGTGCCTTATCTCGATATGCTTTGTCTTTGAATGTTGCACCGGATTCTTTGAGATGTTGATTGCACTTGTGTTGTCACACAATACAGGAACTGACCCACACTTCACACCATAGTCACTGACTTGTTGTTTGATACATAAGAGTTGAGAGCAACACACCGCCACTAGTACAAAAAGGCGTTTTTTGGACGGTTGATTTTACTACGGTTCCGTGTTTAGTGTAGTAAAGTTGATAGTTAAGCTAAATTACCACGGTTTTATCCACCATTTTACTACGGTTCAAACGAAACCGTGGTAAATGAATCTACACAATACTACAGTTGTGTAGTGATTGTGTTAATGTGGTAATATTATCACGGTGTTTCCAGCACCCGTAGTAAATTAGGAGAACAAAAATACTATGGTTGTCTATCCTTAAGTAGTAATTGAGTTAGTTTGGCAATATTAGCACGGTTTTTTTAAAACCCGTGGTGTTTTTTATATTTGAAATTGCTACCACAGTTGTTATAAGACCCGTAGTAATTTAACACACACTATTAATAAACCGTAGTATTTTGGAAAATATATTGTAAATTTATTAACACGGGAAAGATTTTTTCCTTCCAATTTATTTAACAAGAAAATAACTTCAAGAAATATATTTAACAAAGATTTTTTCCTTCCAATTTTATCTTCAGAGCTTAAGGGTTTCAATTTTATCGTACGGGTATACTTCGAGCGACTTCGTCGTCGATTCTAGCAGAGCAATTTCGGCCTTCTTGTTCCGACCCTGTGATTCCGGCCGGCCTACTTCACTTTTTCGGTCTTCTTTGTCCGACCGAAAGGCAGTGATCGAATTCCAAGTTGGTTTCCGGCCTTCTACTGGGCAGGCGGTGATTTCCTGCCTTCTTCTTCCAGGCAAGCAGTGATTTCCAGTCAGGTTTGTTCATAATTCTGTTGTAGATTGATGTTCAAGTTTATTCATTGCTTGATTTAGTAGAATAGTGTGGGAATTGAAGTTAAAGGTTTGTGCTTTTGTGTAGATTAATTTTTTAGGGTATTGCTGCCTTTGTTGCGTGTTATGTATTGTGGATTTTGTTGCCTTTGTTGCTGGGAATTGGGTTGGATTTGTTTCGTGTTTTGAAGTGATACCATAATGGGTTATGGGTTTAATTAGAGACCCTAGCTAGTTTTGTATCAATTGGGTTGGATTTATTTCCAAGCAGGCAGTGATTTCCGGTTTTGTATCAATTTTTTGGTTATGGTTATGGGTTTAATTAGAGACTATAACTAGTTTGAAGTGTACATGTTTAATGCTTGCTAACAAGACATCGCTTTGATTAAAAGTTGAAACAATTACTAGGTTTGAATTTAATCTTGACAACAAACAATTGGTAGTTGAACTGACCCTTGCAAGCTCTTGTTTTACAACATACCAATAGATACGATCATGCATTTATGTTGTTTATTGAAGTTAAAGACTTGCATATTATGGAGTTAGGATTTTTTTAATAAAGTAATCAGTTTGGTGAAATAAGGGGTTGAGTTGTGTTACTATTTACACTATTTACAATCATGGAGATAGGCAAGTTAAGCACCATATCCTTATTGGTCTTGAGCTGTGTTACTATTTACACTTATGCTATTAAAAATAAGGGGTTGAAAAACGGAAGTGAATTGAATAAGTTGTCTCCTGGGGTGGTGTAATTTATGAGGCATATAAAACCGATCTTTGTACAAAAAAACCAGTTGTCTGTTCTGTTCTCAGCCTGCACTACCACCCTGCAACTGTGCAATTGCAAGCAGCTGTGCATTTCCACACAACACCTTAGACTACTTATTTGATGGATCCATGTAAGGAAAATAGTTGTGTAAATGTATCAAAACATGAATGACCAAAGCCCTTCTTGTTGTCCTTTCTCCTCAGATCCCTATATATATAATATATCCTCATTCCAAACGCCTGCCCTTGTATTTATTTACTACATAACTTACTTTCAAACCTATGATCATGGTCAAATCTTATATATAATGGAGGACAAAAGCTTGCCTTTGATTGAAGTTTAAAAGCTCCTATTTGAAAGATCATACCAAGTTTATGCTCCTATTTGAATGATCGAGCTCTGTTTGGTAAGTGGGTGGTGCATCGGAGTTATTATAACCAATCTCCCAATGTTAGTTTTCCTGTGTCAACTTAGAATTAGTTAGTTTATTTGAGTTCAGGTGGGTTAGCTACTTAGCTATGTATCTATATGTGTGTTAGTATAGTTTTTATGTTCGGAAGTAATTATCGAGGGAGATGATTGGTTCTTATATATATGGTGAGTAGTAGTTAGTTTCAAACCAATGATAATATGTATGGATTAATTAGTATTATGTGGTGTAACTTTAATCAATGTTGTGTCATGAGAGTTTATTTCAGTTAATTTAAGTAAATTGATATTAAGAGATATCATGTTGGTCACATTAATTAGAGTGGTCATTTTGGTTCCACAAAAAAAAGAGTGGTCGTTTGGGCCAGGAAAGTTAAATTGGATATTTAAGGAAGTCCGAGTTTAAGTCTCTTTGGAAATAAAATATTGATTACTACTTGTATAAATTGCTTGCCCACTTTCTTTCCATTGTCTAAGAATTCTATGCTTCAATATAGTTGGTATTAACTATCAACTAGATGCCCTCTCATGAAACAAAAACTATTTTAAATTTAAGTCTGCTTTTAGGTTTTGGGAAGATGGTATTATTGATAACTCTTTATATCCCTTTTTTTAGGTTCAAGACAAAATTACATATCGAGGAAGTTTCGTAAGGTCTAACGACTCAACTGACAGCAAAACAACTTTCATTTATTTCTCAATCTGTCGATCCCTTGAAGTGAGTACTCTTAAAGTTTCATGTTCAAACATCATGATATTTTTTTTTACATTTGTATCATAAATGCATGACTTTTATTACGTTGATAGCTTAGGGGAAAGAACATACCATTTTTATACATATACTTTGTAACACTCTAAATTTTAATTAAATTGGAGTTGAATTATTAGTACTTATAACTGATAAGGTAGGGGCAATACATAATTTAGGACTAGTCTACTTTTTCTATTTTTCATGAAGTGTGATTTTGAGTGATCTTATATTTTACCGTTCCTAATTTTTCTCTATTCAATTACGTACACTACATAGATGAGGTTTTTAGTTATGTGTATGTTGTATGCATAGGAAGTTATAATGGATAGAAAATGGATGTTGGAAAGTCGTTTGTTAGAAGAATATGAGGATGGAGTCATAGAGTTTATAAATCAAGCAGTTCGACATTATGGAAAGGGTAGAAAAATACGTTGTCCATGTGTGAGGTGCGGCAATATTGATCAAGTGAGTGAAAATCAACTAAGAGAACATCTGATTGTGTATGGGATCAGTACAAGTTACACGCGTTGGATATGGCATGGTGAGACAGAGGACGCTGGCTTGAAGGGTAGGGAGGAAGATGGGTCTGAGGGGGATAGATTAGAAGATATGATGCATGCTGCCCACGACAATTTGGAACACTCAGAGTTTGATGACTTTTTAAGTGATGCAAAAGTTCCACTATATACTAGTTGCTCTAACTTTACAAAATTATCCGATGTTGTGAAGTTATATAACTTGAAAGCTGGTAATGGGTGGAGTGATAAAAGTTTTACGGATCTATTAGAACTTTTGAAAGATATGCTTCTGAATGATAATGTTCTTCCGAGTCGTACTTATGAGGCTAAGAAGATGTTGTCTTATATGGGATTGTGCTATGAGAAGATTCATGCTTGCCCCAACGATTGCATTTTGTATCGGAAGGAATATGCTTCATTGCAAAGCTGTCCGAGTTGTAAAACGACACGATATAAGAAAGACAAGGTTCCTTCTAAAGTGCTTTGGTATTTTCCAATCATACCGAGACTTAAGCGTATGTTTATGATCCCAAATGATGCAAAGAATTTGGTGTGGCACGAGGCAGAAAGATTGAAGGATGGTAAACTTAGACACCCAGCAGATTCCCCCCAATGGAGGTATATAGATGGTAAATACCGTGAATTTTCTAATGAGAGCAGGAACTTACGCCTTGCACTATCTGCTGATGGCGTGTGTCCACATGATAGTCTAAGTAAAACTTATAGTATGTGGCCTGTTCTTATGGTAATTTATAACCTACCTCCAACGTTGTGCATGAAACGCAAGTATATGATTTTATCATTGTTGATTTCGGGGCCAAAACAGCCTGGAAATGACATAGATGTATATTTGGCACCATTGATTGAAGATTTGCCATTGTTGTGGGAGGAGGGTGTTGAAGCTTTTGATGCGCATAGATAAGAAACGTTTAACTTGAAAGCAATTCTGTTTTGCACCATAAATGACTTCCCAGCTTATGGAAACCTTTCAGGATATACAACCAAAGGTCATCATGGTTGCCCGAGTTATGAGAATGATACTTACTATACGCAACTAAAATGTAGTAACAAGCCGGTGTACAATGCTCATCGTACACTTTTGGATGAGGACCATCAGTATCGTAGGCAGAAAAAAAAAGTTCAATGGAGAAGTAGAGGACAGGATAGCTCCTACACCGTTAACTGGTCAGCAGGTGTATGAAAGGGTGAAAGATATAGAAATAACATTCGGGAAGAAGGATGAATATGGAAGTAAGAGGAAAGTTGTAGCTATTAATGGGTGGAAAAAAAGTCTATATTTTTCTCCCACCCATATTGGAAAGTTCTATTTGTAAGGCATTGTCTTGATGTGATACATATCGAAAAAAATGTTTGTGATAGGATAATTGGTACGCTGCTTAATGTTCCCGGGAAAACAAAAGATGGCATCAAATCTAGAAATGATTTAGTTGCAATGGGGATCAGACCGGAATTGAAACCAGAAGAAAGGGGAAATCGACATTTTTTGCCTCCCGCATGTTATAATCTTAGCAAGCAAGAGAAGTACGATTTTTTAGAGTTTTATTCTCAAGTGAAAGTGCCTGCTGGATATTCTTCTAATATTAGAAATCTGGTATCGATGACCGATTTGAAGTTTGTGGGTCTCAAGTCTCATGATTGTCATATCTTGATGCAGGAGTTGTTACCAATAGCTATACGTGCCATTTTGCCTGAGCGTGTTCGATTTGCAATCACTAGACTGTTCTTTTTCTTCAAGGCTATTTGTAGCAAAGTAATTGATCCCAGTCAACTGAATTCTCTACAAAATGATATCATTATAACCTTGTGCGAGCTTGAAATGTAATTTTCGCCATCTTTCTTTGACATCATGGTTCATTTAGTGGTTCACCTAGTCAGAGAGGTGAGATTATGTGGTCCAGTTTATTTGAGATGGATGTACCCTTTTGAAAGGTTCATGAAAGTGCTCAAGGGGTATATAATGAATAAATATCGCCCAGAGGGGTCTATTGCTGAGCGGTATATAACTGAAGAGGCTATTGAATTCTGTAGTGAATATTTATCTAGTGTTCCAACCATTGGTCTTCCTAGATCTGGGCGGATATATACAACAGAAGGAGAGGGGATTGCAGGTGCTAAACTAATTACCATGTCACATGAGATGAGGCAGCAAGCGCACCTTTATGTTCTTCATAATACTGATGAAGTTCAACCTTATGTGGAAGAGCATAAGAATTTTTTGAGAAACCAGAACCGGAGAAAAAATGAGCATTGGATTGTGAATGAGCACAACCGCACTTTCATGGAATGGTTCATAAAAGAGATATCTACAAAGTTAGAGAATTCAGCAGATTCTGTGTCTGATAAGTTGAAATGGTTATCTTATGGTCCTAGGATGGAAGCCTTTCATTTTACTGCATATATCATTAATGGTTACACATTCTACACCAAAGATCGTGATGATAAAAGTCCTATGCAGAACAGTGGTGTTAGTCTTATAGCTGAAGCCCTCCATGTTTCGAGTGCTAAAGATAAAAATCCAGTCATTGCAAACATGCAATATTATGGAGTGATTGAGAAAATATTAGAGCTGGAATACACCATGTTCAAAGTCCCGATTTTTGCTTGCAATTGGGTTGACAATAATAGTGTAGTCACAATTGATGATTTAGGGTTTACTCTAGTGAACCTTAACAAGTTCGGTCATAAAGAAGATCCATTCATTTTTGCATCACAAGCAAAGCAAGTGTTCTTTGAAGCGGATCCATCGAATAAGAACTTGTCAATTGTTCTATCATCAAGAAAAAGATTTGCCGGTGATGAGCTTGAAAATGATGTAGATGATATCGTTGAAGGAACTATTTGCTCTAGGGTTCCAACTGTGGATGATAGCATTGCTCAAGAGTTGTATGTCCGAGATGATCATAATGAAGGGATATATGTTAAAGATGTGAATCCTAACCTTGTTGCTCCATTAAAGAAACATAAAAAAAAGGAAAAAGCGTGCAACTCCTAAAGGCAATGTAAATAAGAAAAAGCAAAAAAAAAAGGAGATAACTAGGTTATAAGTTGTCTATGGATATACTTTTATTTTTGTTTTTATTGCAGATTTTTTTATATTAGTAATAAGACAATTTAATAGCAAATTGTATTGTGAGAATAAAGGATTGTTTTATTGTGAGACAAAGGCTCGTTTGTGGTCTTGTGCTTGTTAATTTTTTAATGCATTCAAATTATTATCTCAACTGTCCATCTAATGAGGTAGGTATATATATCTTTGCAATATGTGTGCATCCTTATATTTTGTAAGTCATACATAAATATTGTTGTTTTAATTAGTTATTTTTCTTCTCTCATAGTTAACTTCTAGTGTACAAATACAATTTAATAATCTCCTCTTCTATATATTCATATTTAAATTATAACACATACTCTCTTCTCTTCTGGATGTATGATACATTCTTTAATTTCACAATAGTAAATGATCTCGATCATAATAGCTAGATCGATCAATAACAGGTCAAAAGAAATGCTCTATTAATATTGATCTTTGTATTATTGTTTTTCTTTTGGCTGATTAATGTGCGCAGTTCTGGAAGAATGAAATTAATGAGTTGTTTTCAAAGCCTGTGATTAGCTTAGTCGTAGGTCATTATCATTTTTTCTTTTCTATTTTAATTTGATAAATTACATTCTGATTTAATTAAATTAATTACTACATAATGTAGGTCATTATCATTTGTTTCCATGGGCTCTTCAAGATCGAAAAAAGACAAAAGGCCAAACTCAAGTGTTGAAGAAGACGAGGTTACCAAGAAACGAGTGCGCAATCTTGTAGCAAATTAAGATTAATAGAAAGAGAGATAGAAACGAAAAATTTCCTATACAATGGAATACCAAAGGACAAGCACTTGGGATATACCGTGCAAACTTGATGAGTTACATTGGGATCAGTACGTGTTCTCGTATGAATATCAATACACCAAGTTGGGATCAAGTTCCAGAGCATATTAAAGAATCCATATGGATAGATGTCTCGATAATAAAAGGATTTGTACATGCTTAATTTGTTGTTTTTGTAGTACAATAAATGGAGATATTGTACTCAACTTCTTTTTTGTAGGGTGTGTATGATATTCCTAGGGGGAAGCGAAATTGGCTTCTACAACATGCTGGTGCACGATTTAGGGGTTTTAAATCAGATTTGTCAACAAAGTATATGTTTGATAAGGACCATAACATAAGGTCTCATCCTCCTAAAAATTGCTCATTCATTGAGCAAGATGCTTGGGATGAATTCATTGCATACAGGCAAACTGAGGAATTCAAGGTAAAAAAATTTTGCAAATTAATGGTTTCTTTTTTGTATAGTATTTTTAATTTGCGCTTTTTATATGAGTAGAAAGACAGTGAAAAACATCGAGCTATTGTCAAGAAGATTGAATATCCATACAGAGCGTCTCGTAAAGGATATGCTGGACTTGAAGAGGAATTGGTAAGCTGGAAATATATATGTTTATATAATTTTTCATGTTGCCTAAAAATTAATGTAATTCTTTTGTTGCAGATTTTGGAAAGTCAGAACGACAAAACAAGTCCCGGGGGGCCGCTTGTAACTGCATCCACAGTGAGCTTGTCACAACCGGACTTATGGAAGTGGGCTAGGACTCGTAAAGATGGGAAAATGGATGAGGCGGTTAAGAAAAAAGTGGAGGAAATAGTAACTTTACTCTACTTCAATTACTATAAATGTTTTAAGTGTGTTTTCTCATGCGATGGTATATTGCTTGTTCAGAAGGAATGTAGAACATGATGGTGTTTTTTTTGCTATTGTTATTATACTACTTATGTCTCATATAATCTAATATTTTAAAATTAGGAGTTGCTTTCTCAAAAAGAATCTCAAGGTGAAATTAACTTTTCTGGACGACAAGACGTATTAGCTACAGTTTTGGGAAAGAAAGTACATCCTGGTCGTGTTATGGCAACGGGGTTCGGGGTGACTATTAAGGACTATTTTGGAAAAGGTGATAATGAAGAATTGAAAAAAATGAAAGCTGAATTATTAGCCTTGAAACGGAAGGTGGCAGAGTTGGAAAGTAAAGAGACCCATGAAGAACGCGAAATTCCATGCGAGAATGCAAGTGTTCAAGATATAGATTTTCTAGAGGTAAAATTTCCAATTTAATTTTAAATTCTACGGAATATTTTTATATTAAAAATGTTTCAAATTAATTAGTTCACGAATTTGACAATCTAAATGCAAAATAGGGTTGGACCCAATGCTTTTTGGCTTCACACGAACCTGGTCATGCAATAGTGGCAATAGGGGAAGTATTTAATAGCCATGACATTAAGAGTGTGATGCTTCATAACAAACCATTACAACCTGGGCACATGAAAGTTACTGTCAAAGAGTCTAAGATGAATGAAGCACATTTGCCAGTACCTACAGATGAGGCTAGCATCGTATTTGATGCAATGGGTACTTTTGTTCAATGGCCAAGAGAGCTTATTTTCTTAGAGGAGGTAAAAAAAATATTTTTAATACATGGATAATTTAATTGCTAATAATTTGTTGATATATGGTGTATTATTGTTGAATGTTCTACAGCCAACAAGTAGAGAAAATGGAAAAGAGAGGAGGGATTTGGACACCTTTTCAGAGGCATCTAACACTGCTAATGAGCAACCAAATAAACCATTGAGGCCAAGGCTAACTACAGAACAAGCAATCAAGCTTAAATCTTCTTCAGCTACTATACAAATGATGTATAAAATTGCTCAGAACATGAATGCTACAATTTCAATTCCAGTTCCTTTATAATTGA
Organism: Fallopia convolvulus; assembly: GCA_964016875.1. Classification (NCBI taxonomy): domain Eukaryota; kingdom Viridiplantae; phylum Streptophyta; class Magnoliopsida; order Caryophyllales; family Polygonaceae; genus Fallopia; species Fallopia convolvulus. The sequence continues at coordinate 22,188,165 of OZ024733.1, forward strand.
GCAATGCAGGTGAGCTGTGGGTTACAAAGGAGGAGATTATTCAGTGGATATTTCAAGAAGAAATTCAAGCTACACATGTATCATTGTATATGGGGTAAGTTATCTTGGTCTGATAAGTTGTTATACTTTTGTGATGATACAATACATTTTTACTTGTGATATTAATAAATTTTTTTGATAGGTATCTGATAGACACATGTCTTCAAGATGACAAAAATATTCTAGATCAACTTGGATTTCTTTGTCCACATAAAATTGCTGAAGTTCCAATAGAATTTCAAAATGATCGGCCAAAAGAGTGACATGTACTTAAAGTAAACCAAGAAACAGAGCGAGCACGATATATTGCAGATTCAATGGAAAATGCTAAGAAAAATGAGTTTTTTTTTGCTCCATATAATGCCAAGATAAATATATATTATTTTTTTTCTTTCAACTATTATTCACATGAAAATATAATATAATTAACTTGGTTTATTATTAAATGTTTAGCAACCATTGGATGCTATGTGTTCTTCATCCTTTCAAGGAAACAGTATATTGGTTGGACCCCCTTGGATTAAAAGTAAGAGCAGATATAAAGAATGTGATTGACATGTAAGCATTTAATTTATTTATAACTTTATATATATTTTTACTACTTTATTAGTTGTATGTTATTGGCATTAACATTTGCTTGTCTCTTAATAGGGCAATGAAATTATGGATTGCTCAAAAAAATTTAAAGAGATCCAAACAGGCAACAAAGTGGATCGATGTAAAGGTTAGTTATATGATATAGCTTGTTATAAGGTTTAGGCTAGTGCTTTACTACTACATTTTGAAAGACTATTTCTTGGTAATTTACATGTTGTATTAAGCAAAAACACATTTTTAATGTGGTCTTGAGATAAGTATAATATCATTTCACTAACTTATTTTTGCAGTGCCCTCGTCAGCCAAATAATACAGATTGTGGATACTATGTTCTTCGCTATATTCGAGACATAATGAGAAAAGTACAAGGCTCTACTCCTGATGAGGTACATATTATACATATGTTTGCATAAAATCATATCATATATATATACTTAAAATTTAATAGTAGGAAATTACAATCAAAGTTAAATTATAAACTTTGGATGCAGTGTTATGAAGAACAACTTGCGTTGAAGCCACTTTCAAAGGACAAGTTAGATCAAGTTCGAGATGAGTGGGTCGCATTTGTGCAAAGGTTTTTATAGCTTTTAGTGATTTATATCCTTAGAAAGTATTAACTAGTTTACAGGTTTATCAACATTTTAAAAAAATATATATTATTAGTCTATGACATTATGGTATGGTAATGTTTGAATTGATGAGAGATTGGTGGTACATGATATTACATTATGATTATTTTATATATTATATTTTGGATGGTTGTTCAGATGATGAATTTAATCATTTGCTATATTGTGCCTAACCTAGTGGACAAAATAAAAGGAAGCTTGGGCATGCTTCTACATGAGCATTGGTAATTTTTACCACGGTTAAATCAAATTACAACTACGGGTCAAACAATTTTGCTACATTCAAATTTAACACGGTTCTGTAATATTACTACGGTTAAACAAGTTTACTACGTCTCAAGTTTACCATGGTTAAATCAATTTTACAACGGGTCAAACAAATTTACCACATTCAATTTTACCACGGTTATGTCAAGATTATCACACCATCCGTTTGAAGTGTTATTTTACTACGGGTTTTTTATTTACCATGGTTCATACAACCGTGGTAGAATTGTAACCGTGGTAAAAATACACCCGTAGTAAACAGATTTACCACATCCACTTTTACCACGGTTATGAATCTTGGTATTCTTTGTAAAATAACCGTGGTAAAACGGGTTTTTTGTACTAGTGCGCATCTGCAATGTACTCTGCTTCCACTGTTGATAGAGCCACATAATTTTGCTTTCTAGATCCCCATGATACAAGGAAAGGCCCAAGAAATTGAGCCATCCCTGAAGTGCTTTTTCTATCAACACGATTTCCAGCAAAATCAACATTTGTGTAGCCGACAAGTTCAAAATCAAATCCTCTTGGATAGCATAAACACAGATTGTTAGTCCCCTTAAGATAGCGAATGATTCTTTTAACAGCTTTTAAGTGGGACTCTCTTGGATCAGCTTGAAATCTAGCACATAGACATACTCCAAACACAATATCAGGTCTGCTAGCAGTGAGATAGAGCAATGATCCAATCATACCCCTGTACATAGTAGCATTGACTTTTGGATCCTTGTCATCTTTTCCAAGTGAGGTAGTCGGCGACATGGGAGTATCAAAAGGTTTAGCATTTTCGAGACCAAACTTTTTAACACATTCTCTGAGATACTTTTGTTGATGAACTCGTGTCCAATCCTCACCTTGCACAACTTGAAGTCCTAAAAAGAACTTGAGCTCACTGACCATGCTCATTTCGAACTCACTAGACATGAGGTCAGCGAACTTCTTTACTAACTTATCATTTGTTGAACCAAAGATGATGTCATTGATGTAGACCTGAACAACCAATGTATGACTTCTTTCCTTTAACAAGAACAGAGTCTTGTCTACCTCTCCTCAAACATAACCATGTTGAATTAAGAATTGAGACAAACGATCATACCAAGCACATGGTGCTTGTTTTAATCCATAAAGAGCTTTATCCAGTTTGTAGACATGATCCGGGTGGGTGACATCTTCAAAACCCGGAGTCTGTTCAACATACACCTCTTCTTTTAGATATCCATTCAAGAATGCAGTCTTGACATCCATTTGTTGTAGCTTAAATACATGATGAGCAGAGTAGGCAATGAGCAATCGAATGGCCTCAAGACGAGCCACTCGAGCAAACGTTTCATCATAGTCAATGCCCTCATGTTGATTGTACCCCTTAACTACCAGCCTTGCTTTGTTTCTGACCATATTTCCTTCATCATCCAGCTTATTCCTGAACACCCAGCGTGTTCCAATGACATATCATCCTTTTGGCCTCGGGACCAGGTACCAAACTTTATTTCTTTCAAACTGGTGAAGTTCTTCTTGCATGGCACTGACCCAGTCCGAGTCTTTCAATGCTTGATCAACATTTTTAGGCTCCAACATTTAGATGAAAGCATTGAAGGAAAAGAAATTGTTCAGAGAGGATCTAGTTTGCACACCCTTTGAAAAATCAGTGAGGATGTTGGTGACAGGATGAGCACTTTTTTGTTGATAATTCCTGATCTGTAATTCTGTCAAGTCGCCGACTTGAGTATGTGGCGTTCTTCTTGAATCTTCATTAGAATCTTCCGGACTTGAGCTTCTCTCAGGCGTTTTCTCATTTTCTGACTCATTATCACATGGATTTTGACCCTGATTACTTCCCCTTGAATTGTCTGAGTCAGTGATACCAACATTGTCACTGACTACTGATTCTTTTTCTGTTGTACCAGTTGGAATTAGATCCTCGTGAACCAGATAGTATCCTTGATCACCATCATCAAGGTCCTCAATCATCGATCCTCCCTTCGTGTTCTCATCGAACACAACATGTACAATTTCCTCAATTTTCCTCGTCCTCTTGTTGAACACTTTGTAGGCTTTACTATGAGGAGAATAACATACAAAAGTGCCAACATCACTCCTTGGGTCAAACTTTCCTAGACTGTCCTTGCCGTTATTATGAATATAGCACTTGTATCCAAAGGTGCATAAGTGGGTGACATTGGGCTTGACTCCTCTAAGCAGTTCATAAGGAGTTTTTCCAAGGAGTGGACGAAGCATGGCTCGATTCATCACATAGCAAGACGCATTAATGGCTTCATCCCAAAAATTCCTTGGAAGATCACTTGAGATAAGCATAGTCCGCGACATGTTCTCCAAGGCACGATTCTTCCTCTCCACCACGCCATTTTGTTGAGGAGTTCTTGGCATTGAGAAGTTGTGACTTATGCCATTTTTCTTGCAGAAAACTAGAAACTCAAAGTTGTCAAATTTCGTTCCATGATCTGACCTAATAGATACAAGAACAACTCCAAGTTTTTTTCTCAACAACATTTTACCCATGCTTCAAATTCTTCAAAGACCTGATCTTTAGAAGACAGAAATTTTTTCCAAGTATACCGTGAAAAGTCATCAACAATGAAAAATATATAGCTATTTCCTCCACGACTTTGGATTCTCATGGGACCATACAAATTTATATGAATCAACTCTAAGGGTTTAGTGGTACTTACCTCCTTCTTGGATTGGAAGGATGACTTCACTTGCTTACCTCTTACACACGTTTCACAAACTTCAAGCTTGCTTGGATCTATCTTGGGTAACCCTCTAATCGGTTCTTGCCTATGAAGTTTGTCAAGGAGTTGAAAGCTAGCATGACCAAACCTTTTGTGCCAGAGGTCAGCGACGTCAGCAACTGGTCTAAGACACAGTTTTTCTTTAGGTTCGAAACAAGGGTCCACCTTGTAAAGATTATTTTCACACACCCCTTTCAGAAGAATCTTCCATGAGTCAATTTCTCGCACCTGACAACCCTTGTTATCAAACATAACTTGATATTTTCCATTAGCACAGATTTGGGAAACACTTAAAAGCTTAAAACTGAGATTGTCAACTAAATTCACATTATCTATGGTCAACTTATCTGAAAATCTTACCGTACCAATACCAGAAATACCACCTTTACTGTTGTTGCCGAAGGTAATCTTACCTCCCTTGTATTCTTGAAGTGAGACGAAATCCCTGGGGTTTCCCAACATATGAGTTGAGCACGCACTATCAATAAACCAGGGCTCATTGTCACTCACTTCAAGCTGCATTGAAAGAATTAGTTCTTACGAACCTAGAGTTGTCTAACTCCTCTGGGTTTGGCAACATAGTAGTTTCTAGGGAAACACTTGTCACAACTAGCACACACAGATCCTAGAGGACACTCAGTGACAGTGGATCAGCCAGAACTGTCATTCAGAGTCTGTGACCTTGCATTTTCATCATCTCTTGCCTTTTTGTGACAATCATGTTGGTAGTGACCAGGCTTGCCATAATACCAACATGTCCTGTGAGACTTTAGGACAACATACTTGTTGTAGCCCGGATAGATGGGTTTGTTGTTGATGCGTGATTGAAAATCAATTTGTGAGGGAGCCGAGTTCTGGGTTTTTTCTGCCATATTTTGTGCACCTTTTGATCAGGATACCACTGTTGCTTCCCTTTGTTTTGCTTGGTCACCACATGAGTAGAACAACTTGCATTGTCACTACCCATAGGGGCTTTACCTTTAGACAAAAAGGGAGCATGTTTGGTACCCTGAGTGTTGGTTGCACGAGCATATCCAATCCCAGACCTATCAATCTCCTTCACAAATTTCTTTTTATAGTCATTTCTGACCTCTTGAGCCTTTTGAGCAACAAACTCATCTAGCCACCTTTTTCTTTTAGTCTCATCATCAATCTTTTGATCTTCTAGTTCTTTGGATAGCTTAGCATGACCGAGCCTAAGCATAAGTCTTTCACCTTCTAGGTCAGTGACTTGTTTTTCCAAGTCCTCAACTTGTTTTTGCAAGTCGACGACTTGGTTTTTTGAGTCCGAGCAGGACTCACAATTCATTGACTTAGGAGACGAAATCTTTTCTAATTCAATAGCCTTAGAGGACCAGAGTTTGTTATCATCGAAGAGATTGGAGATTGTTTCTTCATTATCTTCCACTTTTTCTCTTAACTCATTGACCTGAGTTCCAAGCTTCTCGATGATAGCAACCAACTGTTCTCTAGATTTTTTAGCGAGAAGAGAAGAGACTTCAGAGTCATTTACCTCTTGGAACGATTTGTCTTCAATGACCATGCAACAATTTCCTCTTGCCGGTGCCACTTCATCATCATCACCGGACATACCCCAAGTTGCCATCATTCCTTTACCAACCTCTCCACTTTTTCTTTTTGGACATTGTTTGGCAAAGTTGCCATCATTCCTTTACCATCCTTCATATCCTTCCCTTCCTTGCTTGACTCTGGAGCCTTGACAGGAGCTTTGTTGCGATTCCAGAGTCTCTTTATACCCTTAGAGATGAGAGCAACATCCTCATCTATTCCTTCAGTGTCATTGTCTCCTTGAGCCAAGTCAAAATCTGTTTCAACTTTAAGAACAATGTTCTTGACTTTCTCTGAGTCAAGTCTTTCCACTTTTCTTTGCTGAATGCCTCCATACATGGTAAGTTGTCCAACAAGATCTTCCAAGGTTAGCGACTTGGTTTCCTTTTGAGTGGGTGAGGACGAAGCGATGTTGTCCCAACTCTTGTTCAATCCTGAGATAAGCTTGTTGGTTTGTTTCCATTGAGGAATCTTCTCACCAAGAAACTCTAATTGATTCACGAGCATTTGAAACCTGGAGTGATAATCACGGAGAGATTCTCCTTTTCCTTGAAAGATGTTATCATATTCTGCTTCGAGACTTATGATCCTGTCCTTCTTTACATTATCATTGCCTTGATAAATTCTTTTAAGAGCATCCCATATTTCTTTTGCCATCGTGTATCCGATCACCTTCTTGAGGTTACCGTTAGTGAGAGCATGATGGAGCACCTTCTTTGCTCTAGCGTTCTTTTCAAGCTTCCTGAAATCCACGTCATCGTACACAGATGTGGTCTTTTTGGTCTTTCCATCCTTTCCAAGAAAGGTTTCCGGACCCAGTTCAATCACCTTCCATAGTTGACCATCAAGCAAGCAGATGTGAGTCTTCATCTGTTCAACCCACCAATTTTACTCTCCAACCTTGAGGATTGGAGGCTTCCAGAACAAGTCATTGATAGTTGTGTTGGTAAGAGTCATTTTCTTGTAAGAGAAGTACTAAAAACACAATCTAGAGCCTTCGCTCTGATACCAATTGTAGGATCCTTAGTACTTAAACGAGTCAACGACTCCTGCGAAGTCGTCGACTTTGAGTATAAAGCAATGGAATAATCAAACAAGAAAAAAAAACGTTACCAACAGTCAATGACAAGCGATGTATAGTGGAAACTCCTCGTAAACCAACTAGTTTACTTGGAGAAAAAACCACTCCCTTCCAAGCTTCTCACTTGGTCGGATATCAAGAGTCCTTAGACTCGCTCTATTGATTTCTTGTGTGTTTACAAAGCTCTCCCGTGTACAAGAATGAATCCCACACCCTTGAACCACGCTCTACCTTTGCACTCACACTCTCAATCTCACGCTATGCCTAAGAACACTCGACACACCACTTGTACGAATCTCACGCACAAGTTCACTCTTTCTTTTTGACACAAAATGTAAAATGACGATCAAGAGTCTTGCCACTATCCTAAACACGAGGGTATTTAAGCTAAGGCAAGAGAGATCTCGTGTGTATCAAATCTCATTAATTAGGGAAGACACACTCAATCTTTACATATCTTTCCAAATATACATGAACCCATACAATGAAATATTCTAGGAGAATCAAATCGTCTTCCTCTTGATTTTAGCACTCTTTTATGACGATCTTCTCCTAAAATAGAATGACCCAGCTATCTCCAAATGCACACACACACGTTGTGCGTTCCTTCCTTAAATAGATCACTCCGCTAGTTGACCATGTCAGTGACTTTGCCAAGTCGCAGACTCGACTTGCAAACTCGGAGTCACTAACTCTGGAACCATCAAAACGCTATCTTCTAACATAAACGTTTTCCTGTAAGTGGCCATGCAAGAATGCATTTTTAACGTCCAGATGGTGAATCGCCCATTTGCGGGACACATCAAGATGGAGAACAGTGCGGATTGTAGCCGGTTTTACTACCGAGCTGAATGACTCATCACAATCAATGCCAACTTCATGTGACCTGCCATTAGAAACCAAGCAAGCCTTGTACCATTCAAGAGACCCATTAGACTTAAATTTATGCTGAAAAAGCCACATACACCGAACATCATTAGGTCGAGTTGGTCTAGGCACTAATTCCCAGATTCCATTATTAATAAGAACACGATACTCATCATGCATGGCAGCAGCCCATTTAGGGTCTAGAAGGGTTGTTTTGTGTGAGGAGGCAATGGGAGATAGCTTTTGAGAAGGTTGAGCTTGGGCATGAAGGTCAAATAGGCGGCGTGGTGTGATAATGCTGACACGCGACCGGGTGGTCATAGGGTGTTGAATCGGAGGTTTGGGGGTGTCGGAAGGGCTCGATTAGGGACTTGTGGGCGCGGGTGAAGGGGTGACTGGCGCGGGCAAAGGAGCCGCAGACGCAAGTGGGGTACCCGCGGTCACGGGTCGTTGGCTAGCACCCATGGTCGCGGGTTGTTGGTTGGCGCCCACGGGTAATAAGCTGGTGGCTGGCAGCGACACTTGGCTGTTATGAAAAGAACCAGGATTCGACTGAGATGCATTAGTGACCGATGTTTGACTCAGGGGGTACATAAAAAGAGGAGAAACTGGGTCCTCATTGTCTAAGAACTCATATGAGGAGGCATTTGGAGTGGATGATTTTGCAAAAGGGAAGACGGACTCATCAAAGGTAACATGGTGTGATAGAATGATTTTATGAGTCTTAATGTCAAGGCAAATGTACCCTCGATGGTCGGGTGGATACCCTAGAAACATGCAGGGGGTTGACCGTGGTTGAAGTTTGTGAGTGGTAACTGCTGACAAATTAGGAAAACATAGACAACCGAAAACTCTTAAGTGTGAATATACCGGATTGGCATAATAAAGGATTTGAGTTGGGCTTTTGTTTTGAAGGCTGGTGGTGGGCAAAATGTTAAGTAGATAGGCAGCCAGGTTGGCGGCGTAATGCCAAAATCGAGGCGGTACAGAGGCATGGATGAGGATGGTGCGGATCATGTTGTTGATAGTTTGAATCATTCTTTCAGCTTTGCCATTTTGGGATGACGTATGGGGACACGAAAACCGAAAAAGTGTGTCATGGGTTCGAAAATAAGAGTGGAATTGGTGATTATCGAATTCTTTTCCCATGTCACATTGAAAGGTTTTAATGGTTGTTCGGAATTGTGTTTTGACAAAAGTGTGAAACCTAACAAATTGATCAAAGACCTATGATTTATATTTGATAGGAAACATCCAAAGAAAATTTGAATAATCATCCAAAAACAGCAAGTAATATTTATGACCATGCGAACTGATAACAGGAGAAGTCCACAAACCATTATGAATAATATCAAAAGGCGACATAGTTAACTTTTGAGATTTATTAAAAGGAAGTCTAACATGTTTTCTTAACTGACATGACTGACACAAAAACTTAAGACAACTATTTTTATGAATATGCAAAAGGTGAAATTTTTGGAGAAGCTGGATGATAGAAGCACCGAGATGGCCGACTCGAGCATGCCAGAGCGGGGTCGACACAACAGTCAATGACACAGAGGAAGACGTTGGACGAGACACAAGGTAGAGTGCGCCGATACTATTACATCTCATTCGATTGGTTCCCGTTTGAATATTCTTCATAGAAAAGCCAAGAGGGTCAAATTCAACAGACACATTATTATCAGTTGTAAATTTTCTGACAGAAATAAGGTTTTTGATGATATTGGGGCAACGAGGACATGATTAAGATGAAGGGGGTTAGGTTTGAATGGGATATGGGCAGTTCCTAGACCCGTGGTGGAAATCCCACTACCATTGTTGACAATAATACCTGAGTTGTGTGCCATATGAGATGATGCACCGGTGTCCATGTACCATGAGGTGTCCGGCGGGTAGATTGTCATTGAAATGTAAGCTTGAGCAAGATCATTGGGCGACGGATATCCAAACTGAGGATAGGAGACCATTGTATTAGCCTGAGGCGCTTGTGGGGTGCAGCACATAGGATCCCTATTTGTGGTGTCGTAGGGAAAGGGCACGGAGGCTGATTCCATGGAGCAACATGCCATTGAGATTGATTTAGGGCAGGCGGAACCGGTACCCAGCGGTACGGAGTACGCTGAAATTACACTTGGTCGTTCACGCGCCCGCGGCCTCCTCTACCGCGCCCACGACCACCTCTGTCACGCCCGCAGCCACCTGACCCGCGCCCACCGGACTGAGTTTCTGGGTGAGGTGGTGGAGGGTTAGGATTTTCCGGCTGCGACGCTGGTTTGTCAGAGGATGCAGTTAACGCCTTGGATTTAGCCGATAAAGTCTTATGTTGACTACAACGGGTTTCTTGAAGGATCACCATGGACCGAGTTTTTGTAAAATTCGGCAAGGGAGAGGTTTGCTGAATGAAACTTTGCAACTGTATAAACTCCGGAGTAAGCCCCGCAATTAGTTGTATAACAATTTGACGATTATACACCGGAGAGTCCACGTTCGTTAATTGATCAACAAGATCCTTGAGATTCTGACAATAAGCGGAGACATTAGCGAAATTCTCAAGACGGCATCTAGAGAATTCGTGTTCCAAGTAAACAGCCCTAGACTCCTTGTTATCCTGAAAGATGTTTTTTAGTTTCGTCCATGCCGAGAGAGCCGTGGAATTTGGAGCGAGAATTGTGAGAAGCAATTCAGACGATATGGTAGTATAGATCCATTGAGGAATGACGGCGTATTGCCGGCGCAAGAGGAGAGGGGGTTAGGGTTAGGGTTTTAGGCTTGTGATACCATGAAAATAACTGGGTAAAATCCCCCTTGGGGTCCACATTCTCATTATACTGATATATATACAGATACAACACTTGGGCTACAAGTCAGGGCTAAATATAATAATACAATATATGTTAATACTCCACAAATTCCAATAACAAGACTCGAAGTTTTTTTATGACGAGCCCATTTTTTTGTGACACATGTTGCGGTATGATAGGTGGTGCGTGTCATAGCCTTCACCATGTCCTCGTCGCGGAAAATGTTTTGTAGAAGACTCCATTATTCCGGTGATCACATTGGTAAGACTAGTCAATCCTTTAGTGTCGCGGTAAGTGGAGTGTCCAAAGAGGATTATTCCTCCAGAATGTTATCCTACCATATTCACCTTACCTAGCTCTATAGAGCTGAAAAGCAGGCACATTCATCTTATCGGCCCAATTAGGTACCGTAATGGGCTCTCATTGTACTCTGATCTTGTTATTTACACCCACCTAGGGCTGGTCATGGGTCGGGTTGTGGGTGGGTGGAGCACTTCCACCACCCGACCCGCGAAATAAATTGTATCACCCTGACCCACCCATCACCCACATAACCTTTCACCCATATCCGACCCACCCGTCACCCGCGGGTGAGTGGAGTGACCCGTCGTCACCCGCGAATTCTAAAATTACAATAAATTTTATAAAATTTCTGAATTAATATAAAAAAAAAGTTAATGCAACAATCTGCTTATTGAATATATCCAGGATATTCTTAAACATTTTATCCGTGAAGATTCACATATGTTGACCAACAAATTTCTATATCTTTCATTTGCTGAAGTTCCAACAATAATCCTCAACTTCATCTCATTAAAACAAGTTCCTAGGTCATTCAGACCCCTTAGCAAAAATGTTTACATTATCGTAATGACATTCCATTAGGGATTTAGCCTTTAGGATACGTATAGCTTTAATATTTAAAAAAACCCATTTTTTTTTAAAAAGCCCCCAAGTCTCAAACTTTCTTTTAGGAAAAAAACTAAACCTAATTTTAATTTAGGATAAATTTTTACGGGTTAAACGGGTATAAAATTTCACCCATTTCACCCGTCACCCGACCCACCCGCTTCATTACGGTTTTTCACCCGTATAATTGGGTCGGGTGAAGCGGGTGGGTCGGTCACCCACAGATAATGTCCAGCCCTACACCCACCTATAAAACCCTTATAAAACGTGATCTTCTCTTGCATTTTTCAATAGATGGTTGGTATGCATTTGACAGAGGTGTCATTGGGGTTGGGTTCGGTTTGGTCCATTTTCGATTCAGGTATTTTTGGGTCAATTACGCATTTGGTTTGGGTCTGGCCAAATTGGGTTAGAGATTAAAATAGAATTTTTTTTAACAAATGACAAAAAAACCATTCCAAGGCAGATTTTCTAAAAACAGCGGTTCCCCCTCAATCAAGATGTCTGCTATCTATAACTATATATTAAAGGTATAGCCTTTCGAGCCACGAGAACGATTCTTGCCCCCACCTCATATTTACAAAATTAATTTTTATTCCTAATATTTTAACTTTTTCTATTAAATTCTTCTTTAACTATTTAAATCTATCTTTAACATCAAACAAATATCTATTTAGTATAACAATATTTTTTGAAACTTCCTTATACAAATATTTAAAATTAAAGATAACAAATTTAAAATAAGTATAAATATCTTTTATCTTTTAGCATGATATCATTTCACGAGTTTATATATTATATATATTATCTTTTATAATAAAAAAAAATAATGGTAAATACTTATAGTGTTTAAAAATAATAAAAATAGGTAATGTAATATTTAATAAATATATTGAAATATTTGATGATCTTTAAATTAAGGTACATAGAGAGTAGACCTTTCAAAAACTGACCTAACCCGCTAACCCGACCTGCCCGATAATTTTAGGGTTAAGACCTGAAAATTTGAACCCGAAACCCGAAATAAACCGAACCCGGTAGAACCCGAACCCGTTGGGTTGAAACCCAAAACCCGTTGGGTTGACCGATTTAGCAAATTTATAAAAAAAATTTAAATTTATTTTGAAACTTATAATATATTTTATTATTAAAATAAATGAAAATAATATATTATAATTAAAAATTATTATTTAATTAAAAATTTATTTTAATAATCATAAGAAAAAAGGATATTTTGACTCGCTGGTCAACCTGACCCGACCGAAAACCCGTTACAACCCGACCCGATTGACCCGTGACCCATAACGACCAGGAATACGATTTAGCCCGAACCCGAAATGACCGAACCCGAACCCGCCCAACCTGACCCGATTGACAGGTGTAATAGAGAGTAATAAAAAAAATATTATTTAATCTTATCTAATCTTTACTTTATCAAGCCACAAAATGAGTTTGGCCCCACCTTAAATTAAAATAAAATATTTTCTAATTATTTTCTATAAATAAATTATTTTTATTTTTATCTTTCATATTTTATTACATCTTATTAATCAAATTAATTATTATTTTATTTAGATCTTATCTCTTCCATATTCTAATATATAAATCTTTTTTTATTCATATGTTATCTGTTTTTTTAAATTAAATATCTATAAAATATCATCAATGAAAAGGAGAAATGTATATAATTTTACCTTAATAATTTTTTTTATTCTCAACATTAAACTTAATAACTTACATTTAATTTATTTTATTTGATTCTAAAAAATTTTGTACATTGTATAGACAATAAATTACTTACATTAAATTTTGTATTATATTTTTATTTAATATCTATAAAATGTCGAACCATAGTCGTGCATGTTGGGCCCCAAGCCTAATATTAATGTCTAGCCCAAAAGTGTTGTCTTGCTAGGGTTTGTAGACAACAAATTATGTGTGAGCTGGGAGAGGGGCATGATAGTTTTCCAGCAGCCACAAAATTGAGAGCCCCCATTTCCTTGAGAGTGAAATTGGAGCACAAAAGTGAGGAGGGAGAAAGGAGAAGAGAGAGGAGAAATTTGGGTGAAGAAGAAGAGTTCTTTCTTGCTAAGCCCGGGATTATTCGACTCTAGCTTCGGGATCCAACAACTAGTTGTTTGTTGGTAGGTTTTCTCTCCCCTTGGAAACCTAATCTCTAGTTACAAGTGTTTGCCTTCATTTAGGAGTTCTAGAGTTGATTCTCTTTGTATTGAAGTTCTCTGGGTGTGAGATTTGAGAACACTTGTATCCGTTTGTTGATTAGTGGAATTTTGCTCTGTTGGGCATCAGTGGGTTTTTTCCCCTCTAGTTTGAGGATTTTCACACTTAAATCTTGGTGTTGATTTGTGCTTTTCTATTTACTTATTTCTGCTTGCTTGCTTGTGGTTGGTTTGGTTCCCACATTGTTGTTGTTGGTTTGCCGGGTTGCTTGGCTTTGTTGTCTTGGTTGCGTTTGATGTCCTACAGATTGTTATTTGCTTCTGCTGAGATTGTTTGTGGGATTAGGAGCTATTGATCGACCCATTATCCCCAACAAGTGGTATCAGAGCCAGGGTGAGATCCGTCTGAGTTTGGGTGAGATATGGCAACTAAGACAAATGAGTTTGCGGGTACTATGATCAAGCTGACATCCTCTAACTATTCGCTCTGGAAGTTGAAGACGGAGGATATTCTATTCTGCAAGGATTTGTATGATCCTGTTGAGTTGGGATCAAAGAAGCCAGACAAAGTTGATGACAACGACTGGAAGAAAACGCACAGAAAGGCAGTGGGAACCATAAGACAGTGGGTAGACAACAGTGTTTATCACCATATAAGCAATGAGACAGATGCACAACTTTTATGGAAGAAACTTCAGTCTATCTACGAGAGGAAGTCAGCTCAGAGTAAAGCTTTTGTGATCAGAAAGCTTGTTAATCTGAAGTAAAAGGATGGAAAGCCTATTGTTGAGCATCTGAGTAAGTTTCAAGAGCTTGTAAATCAGTTGAGCACCATGAAGTTGCCTTTAGATGATGAGTTATAGGCGCTGATGTTATTGAGTTCTTTGCCTGATACTTGGGAGACTTTGGTAGTTTTCATCAACAATCGGCCTCCTAATGGTGTTGTGTCTTTGAGTACCGTCATTGACAGTCTCTACAATGAGGAGACTAGGAGGAAAGACATGGGTACTAGCACTTCACAAACTCTGGCGACGACATCAAATGATAAGTCTAGAGGGAGAAGTAAAGAGCGGAAAGGACGTGGCAAGTCTAGAGGGAAGTCACAGAACAGGGGAACTTATCAGGGAAAAGCAAAGTATACTTGCTTTCATTGTGGCGAAGAAGGGCATATGAAGAGAAACTGCAATGCTTGGAAGAAGATCAAGAATGAAAAGAAAAATCAAAAAGAGGATGATAAGAACACCACAGATGATGTGTGTGGTGACGAAGAAGGTCTGGTTGTTCTGTCTTGTGTGGATGATCACAACGACGAGCTTGATTCTCGTGTAGAGTGGGTAGTCGACTCAGCTGCATCCTACCACGCTACACCGAGGAAGGAGATTTTCACTAGTTACAAAGCCGGAGACTTTGGTAAAGTGAAGATGGGGAACACCAGCTATGCAGAGATTGTCGGTATGGGTGACATTTGTGTTCAGACAAATGCGGATTGCACGATGACATTGAAGAATGTGTGACATGTACCTGATGTGCGTATGAATTTGATTTCTCTTCATGCTTTGGTCATAGAGGGCTACCACAGTTTCTTTGGTGATAAGAGGTGGAAGCCTTCGAAAGGCTCAATGGTGATTGCTAGAGGGACTCTTAGCTACACTTTGTACAAGACTCAGATGAAGGTCACACGAGATGGCCTGAATGCAGTTGAGGATGAGGCATCACCAGATTTATGGAATAAGCGGTTGGTGCATATGAGTGAAAAAGGACTGCAAATTTTGGCGAAGAAGACCCTCATTCCTTCAGCCAAAGGTATGTCCTTGAGCCCTTGTGATAATTGTTTATTTGGTAAACAAACTAGGGTGTCATTTAGCAAATCTTCTGAGAGGAAAAAGAATTTGCTTGAGTTGCTGTATTCTGATGTTTGTGGTCCCATTGATGTGCCCACACTTGGTGGTCGTAGATATTTTCTGACTTTTATTGATGATGCTTCACGAAAGGTTTGGGTGTTTGTTTTGAAAACAAAAGACCGGGTTCTTGATTGCTTCAATGAGTTCCATGCCAAGGTAGAGCGAGAGAAGGGTTGTTCCTTGAAGTGCCTTCGAAGTGATAATGGAGGCGAGTACACTTCCAGGGAGTTTCAGAAGTATTGTCTTGAGCACGGCATCAGACATGAGAAGACGACTCCTGGTACTCCTCAGCACAACGGTGTTGCTGAAAGAACCAACAGAACCATTCTAGAGAAGGTCAGATGTATGTTGAAAATGGTAAATCTTCCTAAGCCATTTTGGGGTGAAGCGGTGATGATTGTCTGCTATTTGATGAATAGATCTCCGTCAGCAGCTTTGGACTTTGATGTTCCTGAGAGAGTCTGGTCTGGTAGAGATATCTCTTACTCTCATCTGTGGGTCTTTGGATGCAAGGCATTTGTACATGTGCCTAAAGAACAGAGACAGAAGCTAGATGACAGGGTAATTACTTGCATCTTTCTAGGATATGGAGATGCAGATTTTAGGTACAAGTTGTGGGATCCAGAAAGGAAGAAGGTGATAAGGTACAGGGATGTGATCTTTCATGAAGACAAGACTTTTTCAAAATCTGATACACCAGAGGAAGCCGCAGAGCTTCCGGTTTACTTGCCTTCTCAGCCAGAAAGCAACGACTCCAGTGATGAGTCTTCTTCAGGAAATGGCATTGATGATATTCTTGCTTTAGATGATGACTTACCAGAAACTGAAATTGGTGAGAGTTCTAAGCAGGGGGAGCCAGTTGAAAATGAAGAAGCAGATGAGCTCACAAGGTCAAGAAGAGAGCATTGTCCATCCACAAGATATCCCTCATCTGAGTATGTTGCAGTTACTGAAGAGGGGGAGCCTGAAAGTTTTTAAGAAGTACAAAACCACAAAGAAAAAGCTCAGTGGGAAAAAGCCATGGAAGAGGAGTTGAGTTCTTTGAAAAAGAACAACACATATGAGCTTGTAAAACTTCCCAAAGGGAGGAAGGCCTTGAAGAACAAGTGAGTGTTCAGGTTAAAGACGGATGGAGACAAACTAGTCAAGTACAAAGCTAGACTAGTTGTGAAAGGCTTCAGTCAGAAGAAGGGAGTTGATTTTGATGAAATCTTCTCGCCGTTTGTCAAGATGAGTTCCATCAGAGTGATCCTTGACTTAGCTACGAGCATGGATTTGGAACTTGAGCAGTTGGATGTGAAAACTACATTCCTCCATGGTGATTTAGATGAGGAGATTTATATGGAGCAACCAGAGGGGTTTGAAGTAAAGGGAAAAGAGCACTTGGTTTGCAAACTGAAGAAGAGCTTACATGGGCTGAAGCAAGCTCCTAGACAGTGGTACAAGAAGTTTGACAGCTTTATGGTGGATCATGGCTACACCAGAACAAGTGTAGATCATTGTGTTTACTTCAAACGGCAGGCAAATGGTAAATTTGTCATTCTTCTTCTCTATGTTGATGACATGTTGATTGTGGGGCAAGATAAATCCCTAGTTGATGCTTTGAAGTGGGATTTGAGCACTTCATTTGAGATGCAAGACTTAGGACCGGCACGCCAGATTCAGGGTATGCAGATTACTCGTGATAGAAGAGCCAAGAAGATATGGGTGTCACAGGAGAAGTATATTGAGAAGGTTCTGAGCAGGTTTCAAATGGAAGGTGCTAAGTCGGTTAGTACTCCTCTTGCTAGCCATTTCAAACTTAGCAAGAAGTCTTGCCCGTCCACAAATGATGAGAAGAAGAAGATGGACATCATTCCTTATTCATCAGCAGTTGGTAGTTTGATGTATGCTATGGTGTGCACCCGACCAGATATTGCTCATGCGGTTGGTGTTGTGAGCAGATTTCTTTCCAATCCTAGCAGAGACCATTGGGAAGTAGTGAAGTGGATCTTCAGGTACTTGAGAGGTACTTCTAAGATGAGGTTATGCTTTGGAGGAGATAAGCCTATTTTTGAGGGGTTCACAGATTCCGATAAGGCAGGAGATCTTGATGGCAGAAAGTCGACATTAGGATACTTGTTTACTTTTGCGGGGGGAGTTGTCTCGTGGCAATCCAAGTTGCAGAAGTGTGTTGCTTTGTCCACGACTGAGGCAGAGTACATTGCCATGACAGAAGCTGGAAAAGAGATGATCTAGGTGAAAAGATTCCTTCAGGATTTGGGTTTGAAGCAAGGAGAGTATGTGGTGAACTGTGACAGCCAGAGTGCTCTAGATTTGAGCAAGAATGCTACATACCATTGTCGGACAAAGCATATTGATGTGAGGTACCATTGGATTCGAGATGCTATGAATGATCGTCGAATGAGCTTGAAGAAGATTCACACTGACAAGAATCCAGCTGACATGTTTACCAAGGTGATGACTGTTGACAAGCACCAGTTTTGTGCCAAGATGGTGGAACTGGTGCACAAGTGAAGATCCCGAGCCGATGTGGACGTCTTCCCCTTGGGCTGGAGGGGGAGATTGTTGGGGCCAAGCCCAATATTAATGTCCAGCCCAAAAGTGTTGTCTTGCTAGGGTTTGTAGACAACAAACCATGTGTGAGCTAGGAGAGGAGCATGATAGTTTTCCAGCAGCCACAAAATTGAGAGCCCCCATTTCCTTGAGAGTGAAATTGGAGCACAAAAGTGAGGAGGGAGAAAGGAGAAGAGAGAGGAGAAATTTGGATGAAGAAGAAGAGTTCTTTCTTACTAAGCCCGGGATTATTCGACTCTAGTTTCGGGATCCAACAAGTAGTTGTTTGTTGGTAGGTTTTCTCTCCCCTTGGAAACCTAATCTCTAGTTACAAGTGTTTGCCTTCATTTAGGAGTTCTAGAGTTGATTCTCCTTCTATTGAAGTTCTCCGAGTGTGAGATTTGAGAACACTTGTATCCTTTTGTTGATTAGTGGAATTTTGCTCTGTTGGGCACCAGTGGGTTTTTTCCCCTCTAGTTTGAGGGTTTTCCCACTTAAATCTTGGTGTTGATTTGTGCTTTGCTATTTGCTTAATTCTGCTTGCTTTCTTGTGGTTGGTTTGGTTCCCACATTGTTGTTGTTGGTTTGCCGGGTTGCTTGGCTTTGTTGTCTTGGTTGCGTGTGCTGTCCTACAGATTGTTATTTGCTTCCGCTGAGATTGTCTGTGGGATTAGGAGTTATTGATCGACCCATTAACCCCAACAGTGCATGGCACGACGGGTACAACTAGTATTTCTAGATGTGTCTATTGGAGTTTAAGTGGTTATTTATATAGTTCGGGTTCGGGCTGGTTTTCGGCTTAGTCCTCATTGGGTTGTGGTGTTGGGCCAACTTCGGGTTTAGTCGTATAGGGCTTTTTCGAGTTCGGTTCATGGTCGATCAGCTCGGTTCAGTTATGGGGTCGATCATTATGATAACATTTTGAGTGGTTGGTGTTCGGTCTTGAACGTGGGGTCGGTTTTTACCATCTCTAAGTTCATTAGTTTTGGATGATCCGGACTTATTAATTTGATAAAAAAAAATTAAGCCTTGTAGTTGGTTTTTTTTTGGTCCAAGTGGGGTGATATTACAATACTAGGAATTTAACGTAGCAAGAAAGAAGTCAAAAGCATCCAGCTTGACGATTTCTCTCAATGAACGAGAGGCAGGGAAATTTCCACCACAAAGTTTCGTGATCGTAACATTTAAGAGTACTATAATTAACACTAAACTCGATTGTTGTATTAATTCCAAGGTTGGGTTCCCCGTTGCATTTGTAAGCTTTCCTCCAAGTTCAACGGAAGTCAAGTTGGGCCCAGTCTTTCATTCAGCAGCCACATAGTTTTTGAGCAAATTGATTCTTCTTTTCCTCCACTAAATATGGCTGATTGTTGCACTATAATGTCCTATGATATAAGGACACTTTTGTTAGATAGATAAAATAGAAGGGCCCAAATTAGAATTATCCTAAAAGTCCTTTGTATGGACCACTTGTATAAAACCCTGCCAAAACCCTGATTTTGATGCAATGAATGGTGTGCCGCCTCTCATTCCCTTCTTTCAATGAATATTCTACCTAGCACAAAGTTGCCACTTTTATCTCTCAAGTGACAATTACTTTTCCAGATTTGATCATCAAAAATCACTGTTACATTGCATATTTCTTGTATCTTTGCTGAAGTTCACATGGTATCAGAGCCATGCCGATTATCGATCCTCCCATCACGCCAGAGCTGAATCAAGACGATGCAGGAGAGCGCTTTCTTCACCACTCAGATCATCCCAACTATGTTCTTTCAACCAGTCTTCTAAATGAAAGGAACTACAGTCATTGGAGAAGATTAGTGGAGGTCTCCCTGATGGCCAAGAACAAGCTTCGAATGGTGAATGGAAGCTTCCCCAGACCAGACCCAACTTCTCCACAGCTTGGACAATGGGAAAGAGTCAACAACATGGTAATCTCGTGGCTTTTGCACTCAGTAGAAAAGGAAATAGCTGAATCTATACTCTATTGCAAAACTGCTAGTCAAATCTGGAATGAGTTACAATCTCGATTTGGAAAATCAAACAGAACCAGGATATTTCAAGTTCAAAGAGATTTAAGTTCCATATCCCAGGGGAGTATGACAGTAACAACCTATTTTACAAAACTCAAAAGGTTGTGGGATGAATACATGATGTTGCTTGAAGATTGTGTGTGTGATTGTGGCTCGAGTGTTGTTTTGACTAAGGTGATGCAAGATCAACAAGTTATTCAGTTTCTCATGGGTTTAAATGAGCATTTCAACACTGTGAGAGGAAATATCCTGATGTTCAGCCCACCCCCAAACCTGAGTGAGGTATATCAACTAGTGTTGCAAGAGGAGGAACACAAACAAATTGGCACAAGTGCTAAGAATGATGCTGAATCTGTCGCTTTTGCTGCTCAAAGACAGGGGAACAAAGATGCACAAAAGGGATCTTCACGATACTGTGATCATTGCAAGATTGGTGGACATAGCACTGATAAATGTTGGAAGTTGATTGGTTATCCACCAAAGCCAAATACTGAAAATTCAAACTACTGTGATCACTGTAAGATAGTAGGGCACACGATTGACAAATGTTGGAAGGCAGTAAAGGCTAACTCCAAGTATTTCTGTGACCACTGCAAAGTTGGTGGCCATTCAACTGAAAGGTGCTGGAAACTGATTGGTTATCCACCAGGAAAAGGAGGCAAAGTTGCTGCACAGGCACAAACATCCTCAAACACCAATCAAGGGTCAGGAAGTTCCATGGGATTGACACAACAACAATTTGAGCAACTTGTCAACCTTCTCAACAATCAAAACAAAACTGAAACAACAAGTCATGCTGCCTTTCTAGCAGGTACATCATTTTCTCTCTTTTCAAATGGCACTAATACTATTTGGATCCTAGATAGTGGTGCATCTGACCATATCACTCCACATTTGTCCCTTTTCACTAATTTCCACCCTATATCCAAGCCTGTACACATCACATTGCCAAATGGCAAAACTGCATCAGTTCAACACACTGGAACCATAAAGCTTACACCATCAATCACTCTTCACAATGTTTTACATGTTCTAGATTTTCAGTACAATCTATTGTCTGTGCACAAATTGGCAACCACCCTATCCTCTAATGTCATCTTTACTCCTTCATTGTGCATGATCCAGGACCATTTGACGAGCAAGCCACTAGTGATTGGCCATGAAGCCAATGGTCTTTACATTGCTGATCATTCCACCTCTTCTCATGAAGCTTCATCAGCCCTTTCTTCTTGCATTTCCATTCCAAATAATGGTGACTTACAGTCTACCAATTGTAATGTTTCAGTTGCAAAACTAAGCCCTGAATTATAGCACTGTCGCCTAGGACATGTTCCTTTTCATCAGTTGAAATACATTTTCCCTTATGATATCATGAGCAAGTCTGATTTTATATGTCAAATCTGTCCTAAGGCTAAACAGCACAGACAATCATTTCCAATAAGTGTTTCAGTCACTTCTTCACCCTTTGAACTGATTCACATTGACACTTGGGGTCCATATAAAGAACCAACCTACAATGGCTTTAGATATTTCTTAACCATTGTTGATGACAAGACCAAATGCACTTGGACATACTTGATGTCAAATAAAAGCCAAGCTTTTTCTCTTCTCAAAAACTTTATAACCATGATAAAAACTCAGTTCAACACTCATGTCAAAACAATCCAATCTGACAATGCTCCTGAGTTCTGTGGTTCCGCTACACAATCTTTTTATCAAACCTGTGGCATTTTGCACAGAACTTCATGTGTTGACACACCTCAGCGGAATGGAATAGTTGAAAGGAAGCACAAGCATCTCTTAGAGGTAGCACGTGCCCTCTTCTTCCAATCAAACCTACCCCTTTCTTTTTGGGGAGATTGTATCTTAACCTCCACATACTTGATCAATAGAACCCCTTTACCATCTCTTCAAAACCATTCCCCTTATGAGCTTTTGTTTCAAAAACAACCTGACTACTCTCATCTTAAAGCCTTTGGTTGCTTGTGTTTTGCTAACACATCGAACAGAGGAAGAGACAAGTTCCAACCTCGAGCTCATACTTGCATCTTCTTAGGTTATCCCTTTGGTAAAAAGGCTTACAAAGTTTATGATACAGAAACCAAAGAAATCATTCTTACCAGAGACGTGGTCTTCCATGAACATAACTTTCCATTTCACAACAAACCCAACACATCACCTTCTCCTATATTGCCAAATCCTCAACAAGATTTTCCCACCAACTTCTTTCTTCCTCAACAAACCAATTCAGATTCAAACCAAAATTCCTTCCCCTTCTTTCTTCAATCTGATCAAACCACATCCTCTCAAAGTTCCAACTCTCCCTCACCTTCCATCTCAAATGACAACAATGCCATCATACCTCCAAATCCCGAACCTCTTAGAAGATCACACAGAATTTCTAGACCACCTGCATATCTCAACAATTATATTTGCTCATATAGTTCCACAACTGGTGTCGTCTCTCCTCATGAGTTACCATCCACACACCATGCTTTTGTATCTCAAGTCATTTCTTATTCTGAACCTTCCAATTATAACCAAGCCTCTAAGGATCCAAATTGGATTAATGCTATGAGAAATGAGATTAATGCTTTGCAGGCTAATGGCACATGGTCTTTAGTTTCTTTACCTCCAGGAAAACATCCAGTGGGATGCAAATGGGTATTTCGTGTCAAGTTAAAAGCAGATGGCACACTTGAGAGGTATAAAGCAAGGCTTGTAGCCAAAGGCTTCACACAACAGGAAGGAATTGATTTTCATGAAACATTCTCACCAGTTGTGAAGATGACCACCATTAGAACAATAATTGCTCTTGCTGCTGCAAAAGGTTGGCCATTATTCCAACTAGACGTTAACAATGCATTTCTCCATGGAGACTTAAAAGAAGAAGTCTACATGACAGTTCCAGAAGGCTTTCCAAATCCTCAAAATCAAGTATGCAAGCTCCACAAATCCATTTATGGCCTGAGACAAGCATCTAGGCAATGGTTTCAAAAACTTACCAGTTCATTACTTCTCCTTGGCTTTCAACAATCCAAGAGTGATTATAGCTTGTTTATAAAGAAAGACACAACACACATCACCATTGTTGCTGTGTATGTCGATGATCTTCTAATCACAGGGTCAGATCCTACTTGCATTACTCAACTCAAGCAGTTCCTTGATCAACAATACAGCATCAAAGACCTAGGCTTACTTCACTACTTTCTTGGCCTAGAGGTTAGCTACTTACCTTCTGGAATTGCCTTAACTCAACATAAATTCACCAAAGAGCTTCTTCATGATGTTGGTCTTTCACACACCACCCTTGTAACTTCTCCTTTACCCCACAACCTCAAACTAAACAACACTGATGGTATACCCATTGATAATGTCTCTCTCTATAGACAGATCATTGGAAAACTCAATTTTCTCACCCACACCAGACCAGATTTAAGCTTTGCTGTCCAAACTCTTAGCCAATTCATGCAATCCCCACGATCAACTCACCTACAAGCCCTTCATCATACCCTAAGATACCTCTCTGGCACAATGGGACAAGGAATTATTTTGAATGGTTTCAACACACCAAAACTCACTGCTTATTCTGACTCTGACTGGGCATCATGTCAAGTGACAAGAAGATCAGTGAGCGGATACTTAGTTCTCCTTGGATCATCCCCCATCTGTTGGAAATCCAAAAAGCAGTCCACAGTTAGCAGGAGCTCTTCAGAAGCAGAATATAGAGCCCTTGCTCAAGCAGCAGCAGAGATAACTTGGTTGGTCAGATTACTACAAGAACTCGGTGTTGAAGTCATCAAACCTGTGGAACTATGCTGTGATAATAGATCAGCAATCCAGATTGCACAAAATCCAGTCTTTCATGAGAGAACCAAGCACATCGAGATTGATATTCACTTTACAAGAGACAAAGTCATTGATGGTTTACTTCAACTTCAATTTGTTCCATCATCTTCTCAGATTGCAGATATTTTAACAAAAGTTCTTCCATTTGAACAACAACAGCTTCTTCTCTCCAAGCTTGGTGTGCATCAAGAGCACCCTCCAGCTTGAGGGGGGGGGGGTGTTGCACTATAATGTCCTATGATATAAGGACACTTTTGTTAGATAGATAAAATAGAAGGGCCCAAATTAGAATTATCCTAAAAGTCCTCTGTATGGACCACTTGTATAAAACCCTGCCAAAACCCTGATTTTGATGCAATGAATGGTGTGCCGCCTCTCATTCCCTTCTTTCAATGAATATTCTACCTACCACAAAGTTGCCACTTTTATCTCTCAAGTGACAATTACTTTTCCAGATTTGATCATCAAAAATCACTGTTACATTACATATTTCTTGTATCTTTGCTGAAGTTCACATGATCTCGTCGGAAGTGCAATGATATCTGGCCTCATGGAGGCCATTTTTTCCAAACTCAACTCACACGCCTTCCAGGAGATTGCAAGAGTTTTGGGGGGTGAAAGACGAACTCGAAAGGCTCGACCACACCTTGTCCACCATCAAAGCAGTGCTCCTTGATGCAGAGAGGCAGCTGACGACCAATCATTCAGTCATAAATTGGCTTCAAAATCTCAAAGATGTTGCTTATGACATTGAGGATGTGCTTGATCTGATTTCGACTCAAGATCTGGAGTTAAAGCTCCAAAAGAGAGCCTGTGCTCAAAAGCTTTACCCACTTGAATATGGAGACGTTAATTAAAGAATAAATATTGTCACATTCTCAATGCAGCAATGCTCAAACATTTCTTCTTGTGCTGGATAATGTGCATATTGAGAATCCAAATGAATGGTTAGACTTAATGGAGGTTTTAGATAATGGTTCCAAAGGAGGTGCACTTTTGGTAACAACCCGAGAAGACAGGGTAGCCTTCGTTACAAAAACAATGGAAGCATACAAGTTACAACCCCTCTCTCAAGACCGTTGTTGGTCCATATTTTTGAATTGTGTATTCAAAGAAAGTGAAGAAGAAGCATATCCTTTGCTAATGCGGATTGGAAAAGATATAGTTCGCAAGTGTTGTGGAGTTCCTCTGGCTGGTAAGACGTTGGGATGTCAGCTACGAACAATTAGAGATGAGCATACTTGGAGGAGTATCGAGGAAAGTGAGTTGTGGAACATTGAACAAGAATCTAGCTAGTGTATTCCTCCCGTATTTGAAACTGAGTTTTGATCAATTACCGTACCATCTAAGGCCTTGTTTTTCCTCTTTTTCCACTCTACCAAAAGGTTCCTTCTTCAACAAGGATGATGTGATTAACCGTTGGATGGCTCTAGGGCTAATACGATAAGAACAATGTGTCCTTAGAAGACATTGAAAGTATGTATTTCAATGAACTCTTGTCTAGATCATTCCTTGAAACGATCCATCATTCTACTCCGGTGGCCCATATAGATCGGCACAATCTTGACAAGACAAGATCATTCCTTGAATTATTCGGATTTTGCGAATAATTCATTGTCCTTGTCTATCTTCTCTTCCAAAGAGTTTACATTTCTTGCACAATCTTGAGTGTTTAGTAATTCAAGACTGTCAAACCATGGATTTAATGGGATGGGGAGGGTTCTTTGGTCTAAGAAACCATAGAGAACTTCATATCCAAAGACTTCCTGTTCTACTAGTACACTTTCCCGATGGACTCCAAAGTGCAAGTTGAAGCCAAGGTGTGAAAGGAAAATAGGAGACGATTGGCACCTCATCTCTCACATACCAATCATTAAAGTGGATCATTGTTTTATCCAAAACAAAGGATTTCCTGATATGTGAAGACTATCAAGTATGTTTTTTTTTTTTACCTTGGGTGTAGCTTTAATCAAAAAAATTATGCTTTTATAAAAAGGATTATGAAAATTCTTATTAAATTTTGTCCGTTTTTATTTTTGAGATGAACTACTTCTAAAGTCAAAGTTATGATTTAATAATTTATGTGGTTAATTATGAAGTTGATAATTTATATTAGTCAAATAATAAAAATAATGTCATTATTTTCTTATAAATGAGAAAATTAAACCTATAAGATTATCTTATAACTTTGGACCTTATCCAAAAGGTTATTAATCTCATCCAATATATTTTAATATAAAGGAAATAGACTTCTTTAAATTAATTTTCATTAAGAATGTTTTAGAACTAAAAGAGATCTAAAATGGTATTTTCTTAATGTTTTAAATCCTTTAATAACAAGATTTATAATTTTTAAAAATTTGTTTATACATAGATTGGGCAATTTTGTTACAAAATAAAAAGTTAAAGGACTAATCTATAATTTTTTTCCAAAATGTAGACATTTCAAAGGTAGAATGCGCAACGACTCCTAAAATATAGTATATTATGTGAAATTCAAATAGATTGAGGTAGAAGGCACAACACATGAAAGGTTGAGATATTTTAAGTAATTTTTTCATTTTACTAATTTATTAAAAAAAATTTACCAAACACTACACAACCAATTATGCACCTTAGAGTTAGTTTTATGAATATAGAAAAACTCATCCTTGACCAATTACAAGCTTAGTTGATCACCATAATTGCACGTATATTATGCATAAGTTTCAACGATAAGCTCAAGAAAGAGTTAGGTGAGTGATTGTGGTGTCAACCAGACCACTTAACTATGCCCCTCTCTTTCTTCCTCATTCAAACTACTTTTTGACAATAAAAAATCAGCAACGAAAAACCTTTTTCTCCCTCTTTCCACTATAGCATTGCACTTGACTTGATTCTTCCAAGATTGCCTTGAAATTTTTATGAGCATCTTCAGAAGGATCTTTCTTAGATGTTGCCTTCTTTTCATGTCTTGTTTATCCTCCCTTCATTTCAGCAACCGCCCCTCCATAAAAATAGAAATAAAATAAATGAAAAGAATAAAATAAAGATGAGAAGAATGGCCGTTGAAGCCCCCTGAATAAGGGTCAAAGAATTTCATCATTTCATATTGGCCTTTGGAACTCTGCAAGACGTAACTTCATACCTCCATCAATGATGGGCTTTTTTAGGCAATTCAGCCAAGTGCATGAAAACCATAACCAAACAAATTATCCAAATAAAGACAATATTACAAGAATTTTCATTTTATTTCAAATGTTAGGTATATATACAACTAACTGTTTATTTTGTTTTACATATGGGTATATGTCAATTTGAAACTACACATGCTTTTTTTTTCTTCTGGTGCAAAGCATTTGGTAAAAGTTCAGCTAACCTGATCAACAAGACAACTTTCAATATTGGATGAGATATCATGTCAGGATTCTCCATCATAGCAAAGCAGCAAAGGATTTCATGTGATTGGTGTGAAACCCCTCCTTGAGTCAATCAAGAGATGAACCTTTTAATTTTAACTTCATGGAGAGCAGCTTAAGCTAAAGCTCGAGCAACACATTGTCCAGAATGGCGGAGCTGCTGAAACTGAGCTCTCCATGGCACAAGGAGAAAAACCGTTACAAAACAGCTTAAGATCAATCATCTTCTTCCATTCGCCCAGTTCCGGTTAGAATTTCCAAACTTGTGGAAATTTCTTTGAGCAAGGGACTGCTTGGGAAGATCATGAATTTCCATAACTTGTATCGTCCTCTGCTTCTTGGCTGTTTAACAGAAAAAATGACAGCATATTTCAATATCCCGACTATATCACTTCCATGGCACTAAAAATATTGTTCTTGATGCTATTATCCACCATGTTTTGAGCTTAAAACAAAACGAAACACTAGATGTATAGAAGCATACCCTTCTCAGCTTCTTGATATCGTTCTTGCAACTTTCTTTTTGTGGCTTCTAGTTTCACCTGGGCAGGGTCTTCATCTGAACACCTTACCTGGGCAGGGTCTTCATCTGAATACCTTATTTTCTGAACAAGCAAGAAGATAAAAAGATAATATCAGAACTCAGGCTCGTCAAACTTAGACAGTATACAGATCTTTATGATTTTATCATATCTACCTCTGTTTGAAGCACAGGCCTCCTCGGGATATTGGGTTTATCTGATCTCTGTTGAAGCCTATTATGCACAGGATTAATCCTTTGGTCTCCATTAGGTTTCACGGGTCTCCCGGGTCCAGATGCACTGTTCAACGGCCTATTGCTTGGCTTCGGGATAGGTTCTTGTTCTTTCGGCTTGGGAACATCTCGCTTCACCACCGGTGGCCTTCTTCCACTTTCTCGGTTTGTGTTGCACTCCCCACCACTATTTCGAGGATCTGAAACAACGTTTCCCCGATCAAAACCATTGTTTTAAAGAATACATTATAAGAACTGATTAGAAAAAATGGAAGTTCCACTCACTTCCATCATCGTCCATGCCATCAAAGAACTTCATATCATTGGACAAAGCATCCCGGAAGAGAAGGCAAAATGAAGTCAATCTCCAAACAGAAAAGTACAGCTTGAAAATAACTCGGAATAATAAAAATTTATGTACCTGGGAAAAATCAATGTTCTGAGTGGTGAAGAAAGCACAGTCGTCCATTGGAGGCGAAGGAAGACCATCTTCATAGTCCATAGATGGATGGACAGAGTCCGGTGTCCCTTCTTCTGATTCTATTACACAAAATGATTAAACCGAATTTGATTAGTATCGGCGGATTCTCCAGTACAATGTAAACTTGAAAACAACTATCCTTACCTTCAGGCCTTGCTTTGGTTTCTTGTGTGGCTTGCACCCACTCGTCTACAATGGCCTTCCATTCACTAACACCAGCAAAATTATGCAAATTAATTACCAACAGAGCAAGAATAGTATAAAATTAGCAGCTCATCAATAAAATTGAATGACCATGGTTCCTTACTCAATCAATTCCCGAGCAAGGTGGCGAATCTGCTTGGCCCCGTGTCTTCTAATACCATTTACAGTCTTGCCAATCTCAGTAGCCTGAAAAACAAAAACACAGTTCGCAGCATTTAGTATCACAAATCAAACACCAACTCTACACACTTTGATCCCCAACAAAAACTGAATCAAACCTTCAAAATATCAACAGTCAATTGCATCAGCTGCAGCCTCCTCAGTGATTCAAACAACACAGAATCAGTCTGTCAAATGATACAAGAAAAAAGCTCATCAAAATGGGGTGAAATTCAGCTTGGGCGGCATATAGCAAATGTCTTCAGAAGACCATATTGTTCATCTTTCTTAAGATTTGACTGATCAATTCTTCATGTAGACAGCCATAGAGGACCCTAGTTCAATTTAGCTTCAACTTACCAAGAATCAGAAACAGAATACTATTCTAGTAATGAAATGATCCAAACTAGAACCCATAGAAGAACAAGAAGGACATACCTCATCCTCAAAATTCTTCAAAACCTCTTTGATCCTCAACACCTCATCCAACAGCAAACCCTCTTCCTGAATCTCATCCGTGAGGGCCTCAGCTTCAGCTTCTCCAAAGCTGTAGTTGCTGACTTGGTTCAATTTGGCGTCCGTCTGATCATGTCTGCTACTGTTAGCCTTGCTCTCTTTGCTGCCGCCGGCACCGTCGAACTCAGACCGCGCCGTTCTCCCGCTCTCCGCCAATTCCGGCACCGATAGCTCGATCTTGTCGCAGTGAGTGCACCGCGCTAACCGAGTGGTGAAGAGGAGCTCCGCGATTCGATCTCTCCTCAATTGGAACTCCTTAGGGCAATCGGAGGCGGCCACCATTATCCCCTTCTCGATTATCTCGAAAATATCGGAGTTAGCCGTCCGAAAATACTTCCTCCATTGCTCCATCCCGACCAGTTCGGCCGACATGATTCTTCCACTTTCCTTCTTCTCAAGGAAACCTCCCAATTCAGCGCTGAACTGGAAATTGTCAAAATCGGATTGATTGTGACCACAACAATCAGAAGTGGTGAGAGTTTGTTTGTCAATTGAGATCAGGTTAGCAAACTCCGTTACGTCACAGAGATAACTGATAAGATTGAGCGCCAGCAACAGAATTGGAGCAGAATAACACGGAGGAGGTGAGTAGGTTTCGTGTGAAATGTCCTGATTGGACGACGGCTCTCCAAAAGAAACTTTATCGGAAAAATCAACCTAACTTTTTTTTAGGGGAATTAATCCGAACTTATTCGACAACGGAATGAGAATCGGTATTTCAATTTCCAGGATAAAGGGATTTTTTATTCTCTCTATACCGCCATGAAAGGGCTTGGCAAGGATGATTGATTGGGTTTTGATTATGATGAAAGAAAGTAGTAGAAAGGAAGAAAGAAACCCAGGAGGAGTTGGTTCGAAGGGAGAACAGAATTAAGGCAGGTCACCCAACAAATGCAAGCAAAAGGCTTGCTTATTTTTTTTATGCTATATTAATTATTTCTTAAAAAAAAAGAAATTGAAATGCTTGAGAAATTATTCTGGTGCAGGTTTGAGAAGATGTGGATCGTCGTCTACTCTTTGTGAAGCGGTTTCACAACAGCGTAAGGGGTTAAAGAACAGAACGTGGTTTTCGATTCAGAATTCAATGCAAATGAATTGAGAAGAGAAAAAAGGAATAGAAAATAAAAAAGATCTACTAGTAATTCTTAAGATAAGTGATCAGAACAGAAAGTGCCCCACTCTTGACTTGATCCTCTCTCTCTCGCTCTACCCACTTCCAATGCATTGAATTAATTTAGCAATATCGGATACTTGCGAGTGGTGTCTCTGTAAAAGAAGATAAAAATGGTGGAAAGAAACGGAAGTGGGCTACAGATAGAGAAAGATGATAAACAATTCCAGAATAAGAATAAAGAATTAGTATATTTTTTTTATTTATTTATTTAGGTAAAAATGTTATGCTCAGATTATTTTCATAAGAAAATCACATGTGGACTGTGGAGTATGTGAGAGAGAAATCTCCATTGGCAAGGTGATCGTGGTTATCTCTGTCAATGACAATGAGATATCCACACACCATTTCACATTTTCCACCTGTTTTTCATTTTCATACCATACCAATAAATTATTCGTGTCAAAATTATGGGTAGAATGTAAAATGTTTTCCATAATTGACATTTCCATATATCATATGCTTCGATGCTATACACTAGTATATCATGCTAGTCTAACTTAATTATTACTGTCCGGTAAAATAGTATAATTAAAAATTGGCATGCTTATACTTGTGGAAGTGGCATGCTTGAATTTCATATACTTGTGGAAGTTACAATCTAGATCTTTTTTTTAGTTATCCAATCGAGTTAAGAGTTTGTCTATTATAATAACAAAAAAATCAATCATCGCCTTGGACTAGAAATTTGAATTACCTAATAACTAATTTAACCGGCAGAATGGAAATTATTACCCTTTATAAGTAAAACACTTCAATATACCATAAAATATATTAAGAAGGATATTTTAAGACTATTGAAAAAGCGGAAGCAACACAGGAAGAAAGAAGAGGAAGAAGAGGAGTTTTTCTTATTTCAAAGGGAGCCTCAATCAAAATGTCAATATGACAAGGGGAATTAGAGAGACCAAGAAAACAACATAAACCAAGAGTATAGCAGGATGAGATCCAAAGCAAGATAAGCACAGATCAAATAATCCACCAACTTCGAAGGTCTCTAAGGCGCCCTCTCACGATCTCTCCAAGTTTGGATTGTGAAGGGAGCTTAGAGAGCTTGCGAGCGGCAAAGCTCTCAAATTGCAAAACCGTAGAAGCTTCTCCAACCAACTAAAACCTAGCACCTCAACGAGGTCGTTCTAGTTAATGTAGAAGCTTGTTGAATTGGCCCAATACCAACTCCTGCGAGCTAAAAGTCCAAACCAACAAACTAACACACATACTAATATTACATTACATACATATAAGTCCAAACTTAGAGAATTATATAAATGCAACTTATGTTCTGCAACTATCATATAAATATTCAAGACTATCGATGAAGAGTATTAAACCAATGAGGGTTTTCAAAATTTGACGATCTAATCAAAATTTAGACAAAGTTCAACAAAATGATCAAATTGATCTCAAAGTCATTCAAGATGTATTTGAAAGATGACTTAAAGAACTATAAGATTATAGTCGACACGAAGATAATCAAATTCAGTTTTACTAAGAGTTGTCTAATTACCTAGAACTATAACTCTAATTTTGGAGGAGTAAGGGTTGGTATCTTTTTGATGAATTTTCAAGAGGTGCAATGATAGTTGAAAAGTGGTGCGGTGGTGATTGGTGAAAAAGCACAGTTTTGTGATTTTTCGGGGGGCAAGCAAAGTCTGTTTTGAATGAATTATATATAAATGGACTTGTTTTTCTAGATGAAATCTAGGTAAAAATCCAACCAAGCTTGGTTTTCTTACGGCTTAATGGTTAGGCTGAAGAAAAGAAGTTAAGTAGTGAAAAACAATGAATTGAATGTGCAAAAACAAAGAATTTAAACTTGCAAAAACCTAAAAAATTGATATCACTTGATATCCATAGGCTACCTGTCAAAATTTCCACATGATGTTTGGTCCCATTTTACCAAGCAAATCTTCATTATTTTCTTCCGATCAATCTAAGTTTGGGTGGTATGAAGGTTGAAGAGAGACACCAACACTTTCTCTTTGATCAAATTTTAAAGGATCGATAGAAGAAATTTTGATGGATTAATCAATTCAAACAAAAGGCACCAAAGCTTTTGTTGATTAATTTTGGGGCACTCAAAGAGGAAGTTTGTGTTGACATACAAAATGCCCTTTCTTATGGAGACCTTGAAGATTAAGTTTTTGTTGTTCAATCTCTAGGGTTTTTCCATCCTCAATTTCCCAATTATTGACGTTTAAATAAATCTCTTTATGGACTCAAACAATCACTAAGGTCTTGGTTTGATAAATTGAGTTCTACTCTTATTTATTCTGGTTTACCTCTTCTCTCTCTTATTTCTCTCCATTATGCTATTGTTGAATTGAGGTTGGAACCTATGTTTTGATCTATGTCTACGAAATCCTTATTGTGTCTAGTAGTGATTTTCTGGATTATTAGTTCATCTATTATGACTCCTCCTTAATTTCGTGGTCATCCAAGAATCAAAAGACAATAGCTCGCTTCTCTACAAAATTTGAATATAAAGCCTTAGCCAATACCAGTTGTGAGCTCATATTGATCTAGCAATTTCTAGCTAAATTGGAGTTCTATCTTCCTATACAACCCCAACTTTGTGCTATGATAATATTGATATTGCCGATACTAGATCTTGTTGGAAGATTGATTAAACTGTATGACAGATTTCATCACCATAAAATTGACATAAATAGTGTGTTTATTTATGATTTTGGAATGATCTCCCAGATTTCATATGAAATCATTCGCAATCTCGGCTCCACCCCTAGCTCGGGAAACGAGGTAAAAACCCTCTCTCACTTCCTCCACTATCCTATTTATAGCCTAAGCCATCCATGCATTACTTCGACAAGTATCAAATGAAAAAGGACAAGTATCCAAGGTCGATGATACGTGTATGACTATGCTGACAAACAAGTGGATGACGACTTGCACTAGTGATCAAGTGTCGTATTAAAAGAGGGTGATTGCACAGATGAGCAAATGTCATATTAAAAGATGGCGACACGTTGGATGTTATCATGATAAGATGATGAAGCGCTTATAGGTTGTCATGGTAAGATGATGACACATTTTAGATCAAGTTTATTAGGGATTTGGACGAGACGCCGTGTGAGCGAATGGGTAAGTGATGCGTTCCGCCTTTCGGGTGCCCGATCTAGGCTCAGAAAGGTCTGGGATCTTCTCCAACGAATTGTAACCGGATAAGCGCGAACCACATGGTGGCTCGTGAGGGAAAACTCGATGGATCGAGTTCGGGTGGCCTAGGGTCGAGATAAGGGCGTAGGAAAAGGGATAGAAAAGGGGTCGGTTCAAGAACCGGGTTTGACGCCTAGGCCTTAGGGAAGAGAAACTGGATTCACAAAAGGCAATTTGTCTATAGCAAGGCATAAATAAAACTGAGTACAACGAAGAGTTTAAATAGAAAATGCAAAATCTAACTAGGTTTAGCTAATGGGCCTAATTAACTATTGGGCCAGTCTCTTAGGCATAAGTAGACATACGCCCAAAAATAGTAATAGCGGAAATATAAATAGAAACTAACTATAATAAGAAACATCAAACATGTCAAAATAGGAACTATAATAAATAATAATAAATATAACAATAACGAGCTAGGTCGGAATCCAAGGCAGACGCCAAGGTCTCGGTAGACTCGGGCTCTTCATGATCATTCTCGGTCTAGGACCGGAACGCATCGGTCGTGGCACATCTTTTTTATAAAGAACGAACGAGCTTACACCTATATCGGTATCTGGCTAAACAAAGGCGAGAAAATATCAAGACTCATCAGATGCCACTTATATGTCTGTCAATCCTCATTTATCAGAGGACTAAGTATATAGAGTTAGATTTTCATTTTATTTATAAACGGGTTGTAAATCGGACCCTCAAAGTCACCTTCTTTGCTCCAAGCTATCCATGATTCACCCGGTTAAAGTGATGGGCTAGTACTAAACCTGAATCCTAGCTAGTGGCCTAGTGGGTATTCTAGTCATATCATATTTTTGTATGTTAGCCTAGGAGGTTAACACCTCTCTCTCTCTCTGGATTCTTTTTTGGTGGGCTAGCCCTCGCCCGGTTCGGCACTTTGTGCCTACGTCCGGACCGGAGTTGGGTTGGACCCCGTTAGGGGTATTGCTCCTCCCAAGCCTCTCTACTGCATACACACTGCCAGAGAGTCTCGAACTCGAGACTTCTGGACAAATACTTAAGCCACCTAGTGCCAATTACCACTAGACCAAGAGGTACTTCGTAAAATTAAAACTCTCTGAATTTTTTTAGTGAAAGTGCCATAGTTAATTACTCCTATTTTTTTATTTAAAAACCACTCTCTCACTCATTATATAATTCTAGGCCAATTTATCTATAACTGTATATGAGCAATTATAGTGTAAAGTGTGATTGTAAAATCAATACAATATCTCTTACAAAATTCCTATTTACCTCCACTAGTGTAAATGAAAAACTTCCTCACATATTAAAAGCATACTTATTTATGGGGTCCAAATTATCCCTTGATTTTTAAAATAATAAGCAAATACGCATCCTTCAAATATAACTAAAGCTTTAATAACCACTAGAATTGTCATACCTTCACATTAAGATGTGGGTTAAGTATGTGATGTTTGCGATTTATAGAAGAAATTATAATTTACAGCAAAATCTTTATAAATTGTTGCTCGAAAAATTAATAAACTCTATAACCTATAAGATAATATTTTTCTCCACTACCAATTTCAGCTAATTGAAAACTTAACAAATTTCAATAAGATAATAAGATTGTATATTTTAAAAATCCTATATAAATACGAGGTCCCACTAATATTATAAATGAATAATTATATAAACTTAAACAAACATATATAACTAAGACAAGTTAGTGAAATATGATTCAAGTGTTGTTTGTTTTTTTCTTAAAATTTAAATCTTATTAGAGCTCATTTTTAACTTTTCTTATTGCATCCAACATTTTTAGTTTTATGCTTTGGACATTATATGTAATAGTTTTCATTAATATTATGTAAAGTGAATCTATATTTTAGATTAATTCATTTAATATGATACAAGTTTTTTTTAAGATATAATTCTTTTTGATGTAATCAAATTTTAAAACCAATAATTATAAAAATATATTAAAATTAATAAATATTAATTTATCAATTAATAAAATATTATGGTCCCAACACTATTAATTTATAGATATTTTATTATAATTTATTTTCTAAACTCGAACTATCTTTTCATCTGCAATTTAAATTTAGCTATTATAACTTATATAAGCCGGCATACTCAGAGGCTGTAATAGACTTTTACAATGTGAGATGCAAAAAGTTGGGATATCTCATTTAAATCTTTAGATATACAAAAGTGAGTTTGTGAGATTTTAGTGAGCAAGCATGTTGGATTATATGGATGCTACTTTTTCAAAGAGTAACTTTATACCAAGTACCTTTTGGTCTAGTGGTAATTGGCGTTAGGTCGTTTAAGCATTTGTCCAGAAGTTTCGAGTTCGAGACTTTCTGGCGTTGTGGATGCAGCAGAGAGGCTTGGGAGGAGCAGCACCCCTTACGGGGTCCAACCACACTCCGGTCCAGACGTAGGCACAAAGTGTCGAACTGGGCGAGGGCCCAACCCACCAAAAAAAAGAGTAACTTTATATAAAGTAATACAAAATATCTATAGTGTAGTTTTTTTTTAATATAAAAAGAACATGCAAAGACAAAACAATTTAAAAAAAAATTACTTCTTGCAATCAAATAATTTCACTCACATTGAGAGATAAGAAAGATGCATGTTTATTCATGTGTTTTTGGATTCATCCTCCTAACCTAACATAATAATAAATATAAATTATCGTATTAAACTAAAAGAATCGTAGGATGAAACATAAATTTATTTTATCAAAATCAATAATAACTCATTTAACTCCGAATTTTGATCATTACAGCTTACAAGGCGCCAAAATGTAGAGTATTTACACGAAAATGTGAAACGCGCGCGTACGTGGAGTTGTTTGGTGGTTGGTTGAGAGTTGAGACTTGAAACAACCAGACGCAAGGAAACGACGCCGTTTAGGAAACCCTTTTTCATGTTTGACTCGGCGGCACGGTCGTAAGTCGCTAACGCGGCGCGGGAATCGGGGTAAGTTAACGTGACAGGGCGGTGTAAGCAGGGGCGTAGCCAGGAATTGAAGCCAGTGGGGGTTAACTCGAAACAGTTAATGGTTCGTGATTAAAACTAGAACCTATATTTTATGAACACCCAATATATTGAAAAAAAATCTCTTCATTTCTTAAACAATTAAACAAATCATTAATTCATCGACTCAGCACACAAACACAAATACCCTAGAACATGAAATTAGGTCTAACACAAATTCATCAAATCTAAAATTGGGGCTAACACAAATCTGAAATTCAACACACACAATTCATCAAATCATCCATCCATAAAATTTAATCTAAAATTGAGACTAAAAGCCTAACACAAATCTGAAATTAGAAAAAAAAAATCGTTATTTTATATATATTTTTTTAAAATTATATTTTTTTAAAATTGCAGTGGGGTTGTAGCCCCATTGGGCACTATATAACTAC
The DNA here is from genome assembly GCA_964016875.1 of Fallopia convolvulus. Lineage (NCBI taxonomy): Eukaryota > Viridiplantae > Streptophyta > Magnoliopsida > Caryophyllales > Polygonaceae > Fallopia > Fallopia convolvulus. The sequence goes on from OZ024733.1 coordinate 22,225,463, forward strand.
GCCACTGGAGGTGCGGTAAGTAAACGAAAGGCTTGAGAGGTTGGTGACACGTGGGGGTCAATTGGCAGTTCGCCCTTTGCTATAATGCTATGTGGTTGACGTGTGCCGTGACGATAGAAGAACAACAGAACAGATGCAAGTAACACAAACAAATTAAACTCGCGGCGGTGAGACTAGACAGTTGGTGCCTGGGCCCACCGCCCATCCGCTAAGATTCCGTTTTCTTGACGTATAATTATTAATTTTACCGACGAGAAGAACAAATAGTTTTCATTTATGAGGTCCACACTTGTGCAAATATGACTTCCTTAATTGGTTTGCTATATGCAAAATGAAGAAGAAAGAAAAAAAAAACTGTCACCATTGCACTGCATGCAATTACATTCGACCACTTTGAAAATTGATGTATTGAAAGTAAAAAATGACATTTAAGAAGTTTTATGACCTTACTTAGCTTGTAACGTAAAATCATACTCATAAAATATGCTTAAATCGATCAGCATAGCACATGTCTATGTCTAATTGTCTATGGTGGTCGGGCACTTGGCCCCCTTTTGCTTGTGTTTCTATTGTCAACAAAGAGAAGTGATACTTTATTTATTTGTCGGAACTGATCTTAGTGTTAGTGTTGATTAGTAATTTTTGGCATTAAATAAATCCGGTGCACCTTTCTTCTTCTTTTTGGTTCAATTGGTGGATGATTATTCATCAATATGTTTTTTTTATAATATTTATTTATGCATAAACAAGTATATGGGTAAGTCGCTTCTTGAATGCTCGAATACGAAATTTGTCAACAAAAATCAGCAACGAAAACGACAATGAAACTAGTAAATCTGTTGATGGATATTGTAAGATCCGGATTCGGTGTATAACAATAAATCACAAAATCAAAGACCATATTGTGTAATCAATACATATATTTTAAATAAGTGTCACTCTTATTCATAATATTATCCATTTCGATTTGCTATATGTATCATGCTACACATGTCACATGTGACCCAAAACAATTTTCATATAGTCGTCTCAACCCTCCAAACTAATATCTTTTTTAATTGTCAGATCTTCCTTTTTAGGTAGGGTAGCATCTTAATTGTAATATTGAATCAAGATATATAATTCCCACGATCCCTGGCCTCTAAATTTAGTTACTTACATATATATATAAAATATATTATAGATTAGAATAGGGCTTGGGTGTTTATAATTTTTTTTTTATCTCTAGCATCGACTAAGATTGTTCTACGTTCAGATAAATACTCCCTATTTGCTGCTAAAAACAGACTCTGGAAGAGAGTTTTTAATTGGGACGACCTTCTTAATTCAATCTTTTTATACATGTTACAGACATTTGAATTTAAATACCTGGACAAACGCTAAAGAGAATCTAGCACCTCATCCCGCTAAATCAAATGGTGAACAAACTGTCTTCAAGCATTTGGTTCGACGGTTAAGCCTTTAAGGTAGTATCCCGAGGTCATGATGTGAGCCCCACCATGGCGGCGAGCCAAGAAGAGGAAGACATGTACGTGCGCTCCGACGGACCCATTACTCGAGCCAGGACCCGTGCCATAGCCCGAGCCACTTCGTCCCTCGTCGCGCGCGTCCTCGCAAGCCACGGCGCAGCCACCGGCGCGCCCCTCACCCGGTGCGTCTCCTTCATCGAAGGCGCGCCGGCACTCCAGGTCGACGCTACGCACCGCGGCACCGAGAACCTCATTCTCGGTGCCGTGCCAGCCACGCAGGCCGAGCACCATGCCACGCCGGGCCACCCCAACGTGGGAACTTGAGGTTCTAGTGCGCCTCGGCCTCGACACTAGAGGTCCGGGTGCGCACCAGCCCCAACGCCGCCGAAGCCCTGCCGCGCCCCTTGCCCACGTCGCGACATGCCTTTGGCGCGCCACAGCCTTGTCACGACCTTGTCGCGACACTCGCGACTAGGCCACCGTGACCATCTATGTTTCTTGCTATTTTTAGACTTATTTCCATTCCGAAACATTTCTATTTATGTAATTTCTACTTTTGCTTAGGATTTTGGGCTTGGGCTTGCATCTTGGGCCGCGTGCGTGCATCACCCTTATGCCGCCCTTGCCACTAGGGTTTTACTAGTGTTTGGCGTGCCATCTTCCTTATAAAAGAGGCACGCCCCCTCCATTGTTTCTTACGCTTTGATTATTGATAACGAAACTCTGTCGAGATTGCTCCAGACCTATCTCTTTAAGGCGTCAAACACAATTCTCTTCTCATCCCATATTCTTCAGGTTTCCGTCAAAAGAAGCCACCTTCTTAAATCCTTTCACTTCTTCCCTACCTAGTCTAGACGATTTCGTCTCAACCCCTATCCAATTCGACGTGAGAAGACCATTTACGAGTCCAAATCGAGATCCTTTCGTGAATCCTCAACGGGGTTCACATCAACTGGCATCAGAGCCAAGGATTGCGTAAGTCTCTCTCACTCATTTACTCGTCTTTTGCACGAAATTTTTTTCTTTCCCATCATTGTTTTCATTAGCTTCCGCCATCTCTACCAACATCCACTAGATCCATTGTTTTTTGCTTCGAAAAAAATCACAAAATAATAGCCTTAACCCCGCCGACTTGCACTTGTTTTTCGGTTCATCATATTGAGTTTTCGAGCATTGCTTGCATTCATCTTGCCTTGTTTGAATCTATTGATTGTGTGTGTCTGCGTATTGATTGCTTGGTGCGAGATTTGGTCCGATTTGGCCTTATCTCAATCTTTTATTTTAAGCAAGAATCTTGGGAAATCATATCTTCCATATCTTGTTAGTTGCCGATTTTTTTTTAAAAAAAACAAACAAATTTGGAAAAGCAAAGCCAAAATAAGGCAATCTTTATCCATTAGTTGTTATTAAAAAAAATTCAAAAGATATTGTGAGATACACAAGCCAAAATAAGGCAAGTATCTCACAAATATTTCGGCACTCTCTCTCTCCAATATTATCATATCTTGCCTTGCTTGCATATCTTTGATTCTTTCCATTCTTCTAACCACACAATCTCGCCTTCCCTCTTAGGTCGAGATCTTCTATTTCTCTCTCCCTCTTACGTGCCAAGGCTTCCCTAAAGCCGACGCCTCTCTCTCTCTTTTCTTACTTGCTTGATTGTTTATTTTGGGTGTTCTTGCTCTTGTGTGTGCCTTACTTGTGCAACGTCGAGATCCTTAGCCTCCCATTCCTTTCAAGTACTTTTCGTGCAAACTAAGGGTACTTGCGTGGTGAATCTTACAAAATCTTGACGTTTCTTTTGCTTGCTTGTTTTTGGAACTTTTGACTTGTTCATGTCTATGGTTGAGATAGGAGACGGTAGCATGGAAGGTGACGAGCATTCCAATCAGCAAGGCCTCACAAACCAACAACACAACAACCCAAAACTTGTGCCGGCGCTACAACTGGGTCTCCTCGGGACGCCCGGCGCGACGCTGCCCGGTACCGCGCCAGCCGATGGCCTTGCGGCGCTTGAGGCGCGCTTCACCACCATGGAGCGCATGCTCACCAGGTTTTTCGAGCAAAAACAAGCGCCACCTGCCGTGACGATCCACACGCAGCCTGCACAACCGAGCGTAACGCCACAAGGCGTCTCGGTTCAGCGGGCTATGGCGCAAGAAAAAGCCAAGGGTCCGATGGTTGAAGCGTCTAACCCGATTGGAGTCCAAAGGTTGGAATCCATGAAGGAAAGTCGCCCGACTAATCAGGCTCAAAATTTAGAAGAGGTTGTTGACGTTCATTCCGATGAGGAGTATGACTCCGAGGAGTGGCGACGTCAACAAGCCAAGAAAAAGAAAAAGGCGGTCACTCCGACGCCTAAGAAAAAGAAAAACAAAGACCGAGATGATTTCGATGTCGACGACTATCGGGGTCATCAAAGTTCGACAACTCCAATTCCGGATTCCGAGTTCTCTATAACGGAGTACGAGGAGGATTCCGAGGAGGAATTTGACCACCCTCCGGTCCATGATTCGGAGGAGTGGATAGATTGGGATCGGGATTGGATTCCGAGACCCAAGTTGCCCGAGAACCGCGTGGAGTATGATCGGCTAGAGCGTCGTGACAACCGCGAACGGCCTCGGCGCGATGGGGATCGGCGTCGCAATAATCGAGACCGCGAGGAGCAGCGGCGCCCTCGGCGCGATGGAGACGACGAGCCCAGCGAGGATGGCGACGGGCCACACCGAGGCTTTGGCCGAGGTCCCCGACGCCGACGTACACCGCCTCCGCGTGCCAATCGGCGCGCCGATAATGAACGTCCGACGCATGTATCACGTCGCGACGTTAAGGTAAAATTTGAAGATTTTTTTGGTAATTACAACCCTGATGAATTCATTTCTTGGCTGCAGGGAACCGAACACGTGCTCAAGCATTGCCATTACGAGGAGCACGAGAAAGTCGAGGTGGTGACCCTTCATTTCAAGGGTGCCGCTCATATGTGGTGGAACCGATTCGAATCGGATCGGGCCCGAAAGGGTAAAGCCCCCATAACCGAGTGGCATCAACTTGTTTTCATAATGAAGAGGAAGTTCATACCCCCCGACTACAAGGAGAAGGTTCGGATTTTGATCCAAGACGCACGTCAAGGATCCAGGACTCCGGAGGAGTTCTTTGCTTACTTAGAAGATTTATTCTTCAAAGCCGGTATAAGCGCTTCCCCAGGGGCGTTGTGGTCTCGCTTCGTGGCGGGACTCCACCAATGGATTCGAGATCGTTTGGTTGTCTTGCCGATCAATGATTTGGGACGATTGATACACACGGCCATGGATCTCTACACGCAATTCAAAAGGCCGAAGTCGTCCACATATACGAGGTATGGTTCTAACTCTAGTCCTTCCGCTTTGGGTACTAAATCATTTGTTCCTTCTTCTTATTCTAAACCAAAGGTAGGTACCCCCGGAACGGACTCCAAGAGCACTTCGGGTGGCCAAAATCGTGACAAGGCCGCCCCTCCCCCACAAAGGACTCGAGACATCAAGTGCTATTTATGTGGTGGCCGAGGGCACTTAAAACGGGATTGCCCCAACACGAAACGCGTCTTGTTTTCGGCTCAAACCGCAGCCTACGAGAGCGTAGACGAGGTTGAGTCCGAAGAGGACAACGCCGCGCCAATTGAAGACGGTGCATACTGCGCACCCTTGGACATCGACGCCGGCGTTGAGAAGTTGTTGCTCGTGACACGCCGAGCGCTTAGCTTGAGGGAGTCCGTGCCCACCGATCAACGAGAAAACATTTTCCGTACTCGGTGTTTGGTGCAAAACTTCTCCCTTAGCGTCATCATTGATTCGGGAAGCTGTGGAAATTTTTTGTCAAGGAAGGTCGTCAACCACTTCAAGTTGCCTCAATAGGATCATCCAAAGCTGTACAAGCTTGCATGGATTTCGAATGATGGTGACCATTGGATCACGAAACAGGTTAGCCTTTCTTTTTCCATTGGTCTTTATTCCGATTCAGTTTTATTTGACGTCACTGACATGGACGCCACACATCTCCTTCTTGGCCGTCCATGGCAGTTTGACCGTCACGTGATTTACGATGGCCGGTTGAACACTTATATGTTCAATTACCATGGTAAACACGTGACCATCTTACCCATGTCTCCGAGTGAAGCTTTGCAGGATGAAGCCGAAAGGCAACAAGCGAACGCTCGGGACAAAGCCACGGCCGCGCCTACGCCGAATGCAACCACAAACGGCGCTTCTGGCCATGGCGCACATTCTGGCGGCGTTTCTGGTTCCTCTACCCCATATTCTGGATCCCATGCAGAGTCAAACCAGAAGCGCCAAGCAAAAATCAAGGAGGAGCCTCGGACGCCGAGTGCGTCCTCGGCTGCGCGCCACACCGCGCCAGCGGGGTTGCCCAGCGGCGCTGGTTCGATCCCAGCCACTTCTGGCGGCGCGCCTGGTGGCGATCTTCCTCACTGGCAAGGGCTTGTTGGCCAGCATCATGGCGCCCATGGCGCCCCTCGGACGAGTGAGGACGCCGAGCCACCACTCCTCGGGTCGGTGCAAGACCACCTCTTCTTTTGCCGTCGGCGCGACGTGATCAAACACATCTAGGGGAGTTTTTCTTGTTTCTTATTGTGTCCTTTGCTTAATATTACTATTGATAAGACACATGTATTACCCCCCTCTATTTCTGCCTTGCTACAGGAGTTCTCGGATATTATGCCTGCCGAGCTCCCCGACGGGTTACCACCTATTCGGGGGATCGAGCATTGCATAGATCTCATTCCCGGTGCCTCATTGCCGAACCGGGCTGCAAATAGGGCGTCGCCTAAGGAAACTCAAGAGCTACAACGCCAATTCCAATCTCTTTTGGACAAGGGTTATGTTCGAGAGTCCCTTAGCCCGTGTGCGGTTCCGGTTATCTTGGTGCCGAAGAAGGATGGTTCTTGGAGGATGTGCGTGGACTGCCGTGCCATCAACCAAATCACCATCAAATACCGCCACCCGATTCCCCGCTTGGATGACATGCTAGACGAGTTGCATGGTGCCGTGCTGTTTTCGAAGATTGATTTGAGGAGCGGCTACCATCAAATTCGGATGCAAGAAGGGGACGAGTGGAAGACGGCTTTTAAGACCAAACATGGTCTTTATGAGTGGTTGGTGATGCCTTTCGGCCTCACTAACGCTCCTTCTACCTTTATGAGATTGATGAACTTTGTTTTGCGTAAATTTTTGGGACTTTTCGTCGTCGTGTATTTTGACGACATTTTAGTTTATAGTAGGACTTTGGACTCTCACGCGGGGCACCTTAGGCAGGTGTTAGATTGCCTCCGCGAACATTCTTTGTATGTAAATTTGGACAAGTGTGTGTTTTGCTCGGATACGACGAATTTTCTTGGTTTCATCGTATCCAAGGATGGCCTACGAGTGGATTCTGACAAAATCCGGTCCATCCGTGAGTGGCCAACCCCAACGACCCCGACAATGGTTCGTTCTTTTTTGGGGTTAGCTGGTTTCTATAGGCGATTTGTCAAGGACTTTAGTTCTATCGCTGGGCCACTCCATTCTTAACCAAGAAGGCGGCCACAATAAAGTGGATGCCGCATCACGAGGCTGCTTTCGAGGCCTTGAAGGATGCTTTGTGCCGCGCCCCGGTCCTGCAATTGTCGGACTTTTCAAAGCGCTTCGAGATCGAGTGCGACGCTTCCGACTATGGTATTGGCGGCGTACTCCTTCAAGAGCAACGACCTATCGCTTACTTTAGCGAGAAGCTAGCAGGGGCTACATTGAATTATCCGACCTATGATAAAGAGCTTTACGCTCTTATTCGGGTCCTTAAGACGTGGCAACACTATCTCTAGCCAAGCGAGTTCGTAATCATACGGATCACGCGGCCTTGGCTTATCTCAAGAGTCAAACGACTCTGAATAGGCGCCACGCACGCTGGGTTGAGTACATGGAGACGTTTCCATACGTCATTGCGCACAAAAAAGGAAAAGAGAACGTCGTCGCCGACGCTCTCTCACGGAGGTACAGTCTGTTAACCCAGTTACATTCCAAAATGCTCGGGTTCGCCATGATCAAGGAATTATACGCCTCAGATCCGTATTTTTCCTCAATCATTAAAAACCTTGAGCATTTAAGAGTCCATGAGTCTTTCTTCTTGGACAATGGGTATCTTTACCGCGCTGGGAAGCTTTCAATTCCGGCATCATCGGTGAGGCATTTGTTGCTCCAAGAGGCTCATGATGGCCGAGGCCACTTTGGCATAGCCAAAACGTTGGCAGCACTTCGTGAGCATTTTTTCTGGCCACACATGGGTCGAGATGTAAACAAGTACTGTCAAAGTTGTGTGCCGTGTCATACAGCCAAGTCTCGGTCAGAACCACATGGCCTTTACACGCCCCTACCTATTCCCAACGCCCCGTGGGAAGATCTTTCTATGGATTTTATCACGGGCCTGCCAATGTCGAGGCGTGGAAAGGATTCTATTTTTATAGTCGTGGACCGGTTCTCCAAAATGGCCCACTTCATTGCATGTAAGGGGACTAATAACGCGGTGGAAATCGCTAATTTATTCTTCGAACATGTGGTGAAATTGCTTGGTATTCCTAGAACTATTGTTAGTGATAGGGATACCAAATTCTGCAGCCACTTTTGGAGAACGCTTTGGGGGAAGTTAGGGACACGACTCCTGTTTTCTACTGCTTATCACCCCCAGACCGATGGTCAGACTGAGGTGACCAATCGGACCTTGGGCACTCTTCTTCGGACGATGCTCAAGGCAAACCCACGTCGGTGGGAGGACTTACTTTGCCATGTTGAGTTTGCTTATAACAAGTCCTACCACTCTGCGACGAAGATGACCCCTTTCGAGGTGGTCTATGGGCGTAACCCTTGCACGCCAATGGACTTGGTGCCTTTACCTTTCAAGCCCGAGGAACATGTCGACGCAGCCAACCGCGCCGACCATATCCGACGTCTACATGAACGCACCAAGGCCCAGCTGCTGAAACGCTCGGATCAATACGCGGCCCAACGCAACAAGAGACGCCGCGCTTTGATCTTCGAGCCCGGAGATTTGGTGTGGGTCCATCTTCGGAAGGAACGCTTTCCCGCTGCTCGGAAGACGAAGCTACACCCACGGGGAGACGGCCCTTTCAAGGTCCTCCGGCGCATCAACGAAAACTCTTACATACTCGACCTCCCGGGTAAGTACAACGTTTCCGCCTCCTTCAATGTCTCGGATCTATCTCCTTACGTGGATCCTGAGTATCATGACGAGGAAACGGGGACGTTTCCCACCCAAGGGGGGGAGGGTGATGTGAGCCCCACCATGACGGCGAGCCAAGAAGAGGAAGACATGTCCGTGCGCTCCAACGGACCCATTACTCGAGCCAGGACCCGTGCCATAGCCCGAGCCACTTCGTCCCTCGTCGCGCGCGTCCTCGCAAGCCACAGCGCAGCCACTAGCGCGCCCCTCACCTGGTGCGTCTCCTTCATCGAAGGCGTGCCGGCACTCCAGGCCGACGCTACGCACTGCGGCACCGAGAACCTCATTCTCGGTGCCGTGCCAGCCACGCAGGCCGAGCACCATGCCACGCCAGGCCACCCCGGCGTGGGAACTTGAGGTTTTGGTGCGCCTCGGCCTCAAAACTCGAGGTTCGGATGCGCACCAGCCCCAACGCCGCTGAATCCCTGCCGCGCCCCTTGCCCGCGTCGCGACATGCCTTTAGTGCGCCACAGCCTTGTCACGACCTTGTCGCGACACTCGCGACTAGGCCACCGTGACCATCTATGTTTCTTGCTATTTTTAGACTTATTTCCATTCTGAAACATTTCTATTTATGTAATTTCTACTTTTGCTTAGGATTTTGGGCTTGGGCTTGCATCTTGGGCCGCGTGCGTGCATCACCCTTATGCCGCCCTTGCCACTAGGGTTTTACTAGTGTTTGGCGTGCCATATTCCTTATAAAAGAGGCATGCCCCCTCCATTGTTTCTTACGCTTTGATTATTGATAACGAAACTCTGTCGAGATTGCTCCAGACCTATCTCTTTAAGGCGTCAAACACAATTCTCTTCTCATCCCATATTCTTCAGGTTTCCGTCAAAAGAAGCCACCTTCTTAAATCCTTTCACTTCTTCCCTACCTAGTCTAGACGATTTCGTCTCAACCCCTATCCAATTCGACGTGAGAAGACCATTTACGAGTCCAAATCGAGATCCTTTCGTGAATCCTCAACGGGGTTCACATCAGGTCACCGTTTCGAATCCCTCAGGCGACGGTTTGCCCTATCCTATTCTCATCCCTAGTGGATGCTCTAGGCAAGACCAAGTAGAAGTTGTGGCAACCCTAATCGTTATCCTATAAAAAAAGGTGAACAAACTAGGGTCATTGTTTGAAGTGCATTGGACGGTCTAGATTAGAAGGGGGCGGTTCAACGGGCTTTCGACGTTGTTGTAGCATCTTCGATCACCATCTTGTTCGAGGGCAATTTGTTCACGACAAGGGCTTCTTTGATGAGTTGCTTGAACTCCTCTATGGCTACCTTCTCATTTTTTATGTTGATCTTTTGTGGTGATATGAACGACCTCCATTTTAGTGGCGAAATGGAATACTTCAAGCCAACTGCCATTGATGTGGGGCGGGTACGGTCTTTGTTGTAGTCATGAAACAAACCCTCGGGTATGGAACGAGACAACCGATCACAAGCCTTAATGGTGACATCGAACCGATCGATTCGATCCGAAAACAGGTCTTTGAATCCCGGCCAACCTGTTTTGCATGTACAAGTATGCGATCCAAAACAGAAAAACTAATTAATTAGCACAGAAGAGCATAAACATGAATGAGAGCATAACAAAAGTTTGTAGTCTTGATTGTGAAATAACTTCTTGTTGATTGTTGTTTATTCCACAGTCTTCTAGTTATACACATTATGCATCTTTAGTATGTTGAGAGTCTATCTCGCATTTGAAATATAAATAGAAATAGCCTAGTATATATACACTTGGATTACTCCTTCTATTGTCAATTGGTTTTAGGAAACCCTATGGGCTTGTGTGCTGAGTTTACATACATATAACTCCCGATCCATCGGCCGAAAAAGAGAATGAGATGTCCCCACCCAGGGTTGAGTTGACTTACTTGGCTAGTTAGCACTTGCGTGGGCGTGTTGAGAGTCTATCTCACATCTGAAATATAAAGAAAAATAGCCTAATATATATACCCTTGGGTTACTTCTCTTATTGTCAATTGATTTTAGAAAATTCCATAGGCTTGTGTGATGAGTTTACATACACACGACCCCGATCCATTGGGTTACTTCTCTTATTGCCAATATATATACCCTTGGGTTACTTCTCTTAATTTTTTTCTACATTCATTTGGGAGAGGTTAAACATAACATGGGAAAAATAAATGGGCTTTCTTATAGATATTAACCCAAGTCAGTTTTTAGCCCAACTCATACGTAAAAGCTTTAGCTATCATTTGCTTATACGTACACGATCTCTTCTTCTTTTTTTTCTTAAACCTCCTTGCCTTATGTACCCAGCCTTATTTGCATTTGAACTTCACACACACATTTTTCATATATTTTTTGTTCAAAACTAGTCTCACATAAAAATCATAAAAAAAAAACTAAATCTTGTAAAATTAGAGGCGTCGTAGTGCAATCCGTCATTGTTTTCATGTGCTTAACTTCTTATGTGACCTTATTTGGTCTAGGAATGATATATAACACATGTGTGACCAGCGTAAAATCTATAAACCCAAATTTGAAAAACATTGTTTAATCATTTACTCCATTAATAACACGTGTGAGAAAGTGTTTGACAACGAGGAAGAAGCTTTTTTTTTTTTTTTATATAATTTGAATTGAACTCTTCTATTTGCTCACGCTACGCGGAGAACGAATTCTTCCTCAAACAACAGTCAACAGGCAAACCACGCGTCCGCGTTGAGAGACCAAGTCTTTTAGCCTTGTATCCACGCACCCTAAAGTCCTAAACCAAAGGTCATTTATATCAAGGTAAAAAAAGTTAACAACGTGTCAACACTGAGAGTTTTTGCCTAAAGCAATTTTTTGAACAAAAAACCAAAAAAATTAGATACTCCTTATATGTTATGAAGAAGAGTCCCCTGCGCCCGCTTTATGTGAGAAATGAAAAAGATCCATGGTCAACACGGACGGTTGAGATTGCTCTTATCTTTAAAAAAACTGTAAAAAAAGGAAACGCGCCACGCGGAGCGTTTAGGAGACGCGCTTTTTATAAAGTCCATCGTCTTCTCTTCTCTCGCCATTTCTCTCTCACTCACTTTTACAGTTTCCGAAGCGGTTTCAAGCAGTTCAAGCGTGAATTTGTTCAATCGAAGCTATTTCGGAGCGATTTCAAGCCTGATTCTTACCATTAAAGCCATTAGAAAGCTCAATACAGTTCTAGACTGAGAATCAAAGTTCATCTCAAGAGAATCAAGGTTTTTCGTTTGTTATTTGTTTTTGCCGAGTGTATATATACTAAATGTTTGATCGATTGTGTGTTTTTAGGGTTTATTTGAGTTGTTTGAAGTTGATAGTGTCGATTTTGGTGCTTTGTGCTTTTGTGAATAAAAAAATGCATGAATCGTCACTTTCTTTTTACTCGATTTTTGGTCCTACTACTTGAATAAAATACAAATTGTGTGTGCATGTGCGTATTTGATGTTTTAATCCAGGTTTTTGATGTTGAGTTTTGCAATAGGTGATTGTGGCTTTGTTAGTTGCATGAAATGATTTGGTATACGTGCGTGGGAAAGTGTTAGTGATCTTGTGTTGAATTTTGTTCATTCATTTGTGCATATTTGTTCATTCAAACTGGCATAGCATTTGTTCATCAGAAACTGGCATTTGTTCAAAAGAAACTTGCATTTGTTCATCAGAAACTTGCATTTGTTCATCAGTAACTTGCATTTGCTCATCACAAACTTGCATTTGTTCATCAATTATATCAAACATTGTGGTGGATACATATGTGAATTTGTGCTTTGTATTTCTTGTTTATTTAGGATAAACATTCAGGATTTATTAAACAACGTTCTGCAAATTATAAACAAGTAAAACATCTAAGGTTTGTACAATGACAATCGGAGAAGATGAAATATGTGCTATTCGAAGAGGTCTTCCATTTATTTATTTTTGTATTGTTGTTTTGATATGTTTTTTTGTGCTTTTAAAATATGTATTTATACTGTCTTTTATCCCTTTTTTGTAATAGAAATCAGGAGCAAATCCGGAAGTGATGCCTCTTCCACCGTCGAAAAGAATGTGAGAAGAAAATTAATTGTTAAAAAGCCGGTTTCAAAAGCAATTGCTACCAAAGTGCATGTATTGAGGCAAAAGCCGACCGTTGAGTCGTCTCCATCAAATAAGAGACGTCGGCTGGACAAGGGAAAAAAGGTTGCGTTTGATTAATTCCCCGATGATGCGTTGCTAATTGATATGATCCATAAAAAGGGAGTGATGATAAACGAACCATCTGAGAGGAAAACTTAAACTGTTGTTGGTGAATTACAAGTTGTCGGGAAGAAGAGGAAAGTCGATATTGTTGTCGGTAAAGGACAAGGTGTTGGTAAAAGGCCAAAAGAGAAGGTGCGATTGAGAGCTTTGAAGCGTGGCATTTGTCGTTGAATCACAGGAACTCTCCCAAGCTGATTTGTGAAGTTATTGCTGGTTTTGAAGGTGAAAGCAAGTTTACTGCTCTTAAAGAGATGGGGTTTGAGCACCTCATACAGTGGAATGTGACTGATCTGCCTAGTAAGCTATGCTACTATGTTGCTAGCTGTTTCGATCCTGCATCATGCACATTGAAGATTGGTGATGGACCAGGTGTTAGGATAACACCTGAACTTATGCAATTTTACCTTGGTCTACCTCGTGGTCCAAGGACAATTTATGTCCCGAAGACTGTCAAGCATTCAGATATGTATAATAGTTTTAGAGAACAGTTTGTGTTGCCCGAAATTGATGAGGTGACAGGGAAGAACAAATTGATGGAGTTTGAGAAGATCAAAATTGGGCTTTTGAGTACAGTGATCAAGAAGGATGAGAATGGTGGTGCTTGGTTTAGGAGGAACTTTATTATATTGTTCTACACCCTCTGTATAGAGAGCATTCAAAATGGTGGTGTAAACTTAAAGTTCTTGGATCATTTGGTAGACTTGGACAAGATCAGTGAGTACGATTGGTGTGCTCATCTTGTTGAGAAGTTGGTTGAGAATGTTGATTCATGGAGGAAAACAAACAATGAGTTTTTCAGAGGATCTATTATATTGTTGTTGGTATGATTTTCTAATTTGTTCATTACTATCATCAATTTGTTCATTGGTTTATGCATATTTGTTCATTAATTTGTTTCATGACAGATTATCTATTGTGATTGTATGTTCATCTACCATCGTCCTGAAACTCCAAGATCCTACCCCGTGATCAAGCATTTCAACCATGATTACTTGGTTGAGAGAGAGAGTTTTGAGGTTTCCAAGGGTGGTTTTGGAAAAGGCTATTTTAGAGGGTTGCCTGAGTTTGTGTACCCTGGTGGTGATCATGACAAGAATGAAGGGAAAGCCCCTGCTTCTGAACATTTTGAAGAACGAATTGATCTTGGCGATGGCGGTGACGTATGTGTTGTTTGATTTTTGCATGTTTTTGTCTTTATTTTTTGCATGATGGTAATGAACTGGCATATCATTTGTTCATCACAAACTCGCATTTGTTCATCACAAACTATCATTTGTTCATCAGAACCTAGCATTTGTTCATCACAAACTAACATTTGTTCATCAGAAATTAGCATTTGTTCATCACAAACTAACATTTGTTCATAGCATGTTTTGTCTTTTTTTATTTTTGTACTTATATAGATTACTTCTTGTGCAGTCGTTTCTAAAAGAACATCTTGAGATGTCAATGGAGCTTGCATCAGCTTTGAAGAGATATCTCGATCATGTGCAAAGAGCTCCAACTGAAATTGCCAACCATGAACTTTTCACTAAGATCAATGAAGCTTTTGAGAAGCTATTGGGGTTGAAGGGTGTTTCATCATCATCCCAATCTGGCATCCAAGAAGATTCTGAATCACCAAGTCAAAATTCATTCTGGGAGGAAGCTACAAAGGCTTTGGATGAAATTGAGGCCGCAAGGAAGGCAAAGAAGCGGTTTGAATTACCTTCTTTTGACCTGGGCGTGTCTCCGTTGAGGGATGATTGGGTTGGGGTTGCAGATATCGGTAGGGAAAGCGTTATGATGCAAGAAGATGAGGCTAGGAAGGTTGATGTGACAAGGAAGAAGGAACTAAAGATTTCCTTTGTTTGCAAGGGATTAACTGATGAACAAATTAGAAAAAAGGCTCATGAAGACATGAGAAGGATTGAAGAGGAAGAGAAGTCGAAAAGGGATGAAGAGGACAAGAGGATAAGAGAAGAAGAAGAAGAAGAAGAAGAAGAAGAAAAGAGGAAGTAGGAAGAGGATTTTTTGGAATCTATAAGGAGGGAGGATGCATTAATACAAGAACAGGAGAAGAGAAAGAAAGAGGAGGAAGAGAAGAGGAAAACAGAAGAGGAAGAGAAGAAGAAGTGGGAAGAGGAGGCAGAGAAAAAGAGAAAAGCAGCTGAGGAGGAAGAGAAGAGACAAAGAGAAGACAAAGAGGAAAAAGCGGGAAAAGGAGGAAGAGAAAAGCAGACAACTAGCCGAGGAGGAAGAGAAGAGACAAAAAGAAGAGGAAGAAAAGAGAAAGCGGGAAGAGGAGGAAGAGAAAAGCAGACAATTAGCTGAGGAAGAGAAGATGCGTCTAGAAGAGGTTAAGAGGTTGGAAGATGAGGAAGAGAAGAAGAGGAACAAGGAAGAGGAAGAGAAGAAGAGAGAAGCAGAGGAGAAAGAGAAGAAGAGGATTGAGGAGGTGAAGAGGAGGCAAGAGGAAAGGAAGAAGAGGAAAGAAGAAGAGGAAGAAGGATTATGCTAAGGCGAAAAAGAAGATTGATGAAGAGAAGATAAAGGAAGAGGAGAAAAAGAAGAGGAAACAAGAATGGGATGCAGAATTGATGAGAATTGGGATGGAGTTGAAGAAGAAACAAGAGGATTTAGATAAGATGAAGGAGGATGAAGCAAATAAGAAACTTGAAGAGGAGCTGAACAGGATTCAAGATGAGTTTTGTTCATTGATATTTCTGATTTGTTCATTGATTTTTGCTTATTTGTTCATAAGTTATAGGACATTTTGTTCATTGATTTTGTATCAGTTTGTGTCATGAATAATATGTGTTTTTACATTTGTAGATGAAGAATGAGGTGCAGGAGGTTGGTTCTAGTTCGATTGACACTCCCGTTGGTGTTAAACTTATTGGTGATGATGTACTTGATAAAAGAATATCTAAGCCTTCTAATTATGTGAAGTCACCTTACATGGGGAGGAGTGTTGTTTTGACATAAAAAGTATCTCCTGCGTCCAAGAAATTGTTCGATTGGCTTATTGAAGACATTCCTGATCAAAGAGAGTAAAAATGCATAGAATAGTATTTTTTCTTTACATATTGCTCTTTTTATATCTTCAAGTTGATTTTATTATTAAAATTGATCATTTTTTGTTTTAATGTTTTTGATTTGTGTAGTATTGAAATCTTTAAGATGATGAAAGTTTCCGCCATGAAAAAGGATTTTGTTTCAATGGCGGAAAAATCTGAAGTGGAATCAAATATAATCGGGCTTTGGAGATGTTATTTCAATATACAAGAGCAGTGAAAAAGCGACTCAAAACCCTTAGAGGTTTTTTATGGCTCTTGAGGATTTGGTAAGAAAAAGGTTTTTTTTCATATTTACATTGTCTTATTTTAATGACTTTTTGATATTTTCAATCTAATTTATACTTATATGTATTTTGCAGGCCTTTCCATTGAAAAAGGATTTTAGGGTTGAGGATTCCATACAGTTTTTCATTAATGCCTTTCATGGCACTCTTGAAAACTTCAAGTGGATTAATGTGGGCAAGATTGGCCTGGTATGCATTTTTGTTCATTGATATTCATTTATTTGTTCACCAGTACTACATAATTGTTCAGAGGTATTTGCTATTTATTCATTAGAAAGATTGACTCTTCACTATGTTGTTTTTAATGAAGATAAGGTTTGTTCATGCTTGTTTTCCTCTGCATTTTTACAGTTTGTGTTTCCTATCTGTACCTCATCACATTACTATTTTATTGCGTTGAATGTGAGAGTGCCACGTTTCCACATAATTGATAACTCAATGACTGATGTGGCCTTGGAAGCAAAGTATGAGCACGTACCTGCTAGATTGGTGAGTTTTATTTTGTTTTTGTAATAGTTTGTTTTTCATCATTGACACGTGTTTTTAATTTTGAATGAATTGTGTTTGTATCTTTGTTGTTATTTTGTTAGAGAATGATCTTTGTCGAGCTTTTGAAGACGCTCAAGATGGATGCGATGTCTACTTTGTTCGAGGATGTGGATAGAGTTCATGGAGAGATACCAGAAACAAGACTGATTGTGGAATTTTTATGATGCAGCACATGGAAACGTACTTCGGCAGCGGCTTGTCTGGTTGGGAATATGGACTCAATAAACACGATCAGCATCAACTTGATGACTTGAGGATAAGGTACTATAATGAGTTGTTGTTGAGTCTATTGAATGAGCACAAGGCAACAGTTGAAAATCGTGTTCAAGAATTTATCATGCGTAAACCGACAGTCGTATCTTGTGCTCCTCTTACAAGGAATGCAAAGAATAAGAAGTGATGTACAATGATACATGTTTGTTGAAAACATTTTGGAATGGGTTTTGTTTTTTTGTATGGTTTGTGTTTAGAATACAGTTTATGGTGTTGTATGGCTTGAATGCTGCAAACATTTGGTTTTTCTTTTTATATAGTGTGGAATGTGGATGATGGTTATTGAACAGGTTCTTTGTGTTAGAGTGACATTTTGATTCAGAAAACATGATCTATCGTAATTTGTTCATCGATACCTTCGATTTGTTCATCGATACCTAAGATTTGTTCATTGATACCTTAGATTTGTTCATGACACCTTCGATTTGTTCATCGATTGAGAATGTGTGTTCATAACTTGTTCATCAATACCTTATAATTGTTCATCCATAACTTAGATTTGTTCATCAACACCTTAGGTTTTTGTCCATCCAATGGTGTCATTAGGTTTTGTTCATACATTTTATTGAAGAATGAAATTGTTTTGTTCATTAGATAGTAAATTTGTTCATTGCTAACTGCTAATTGTTCATCCAAAACCAGAAATTTGTTCATTGATAATGCGACAATTAAGAATACTATGCATTTCACCCTAATGCAACAATTATGTATCAGAAATCAATGATTAATGAGAGATCTAATTGGGAACATAGGTGCATGTCCTGTTGTTGTGTCCAAGATTCTTACATTTTGCACAAGCCCTTTGCTCCTTGTTTGCTTTCTTCACTGCCTTCTCTTTACCTCCCATAATATGCCCTTCTTTCTTCCTTCCCTTTGTCACTGCTCGTTCAGGAGGGTGTACCTCAATAACACTCGGTCTGTTTCCCAAGAATGTTTGGATTGAACTCTGCCTTGTTGATGTAGATGATTCCCCTCCCAATAAGCTCAGATATGTTTCCTTTTTTTTTCCTTCAAGAAACATATCAGCTCTTTGAGGTGTTCTGTGTTGTCTCGTATGGCATTAATGCAAGAATGTACCTCGCCCAATAAATCAGCAATCAATAGCTTATTCTCATTCATCACATCACATTGTTCAAATGTTGAACCTTCTATCTCAAAAGTAGGAGTCAGATTTCATGTCTCCGTCCATCTATTCTTGATGTATTTAGTTGGCACCTTCCTAAACCCAATGTTTTTTAATACAAAAAACATATGGCAACATGGAATCCCGATATTGATGAACTTATTGCACGAGCAAATGAACTCTTCGTTTTGAAGCTCATGTTTCACAGCATGTACCTTCCCAAACTGCCCGGTGATGTGATAATCGTGGTTGTTGTCTTCCTTGAATAAATTGCTTAGACCACATTCAAATACAGAAGCAACAATTTCAGTTTGGACGTCATAGAAGACGTTTATGGTGTAAACAAATGCACAATGTTTCTCTAGATCCAATGGTGTCATTAGAGTAGGGGAGTTTGTTGAAGATTCAAAGTTTAACCTCTGCTTATTGTGCCTTTGTGAATCAATTGCACTCTCAAACTGCATCATGAAGATAACTAGAGAAGATGTGGATCTAATGAAATGCGAGAAGAAGAAGTTCTGGCTCTCAGACCTTGAAGTTGTTCTAAGAAGTCAACCCATGTTTACATCATTGAAGTACGCAGGGATCCATAAGTGACGTAGCTCAAACATCAGCGGCAACCAAGTGTTTGACTCAAGTCCAAATTCAGCAATAATGGAATGCCAAGTCTCCTCAAACTCTTCAAGGCTAATTTCATTGCTCCAAACAAGCTTGTTGAACTTGCTTCTAAATTGATCATTGTTATACACATCATTTGTAACCTTTGACAGTACCTTGAACATGATATGCCACATGCAGAAATGATGCACAACCTTGTCAAAAACTTTTTCAATTTCAACTCTTACTGCTGGATCTTGATCAGCCAGAATGACAAATGGTACATGCCCCCTCATTGCATCTTTGAAGTTTTGGAATAGCCAGACATAAGATTCGATATCTTCTTTTAGAAGCAACCCAAAGGCAAAAGTAATGCTCTTCTTGTTGTTGTCAACCCCTGTGAATGGTACAAACACCATTTCATACCTGAAGACAAAGAATTAAATTTGTTCATCAATATATGTGATTTGTTCATCAATATGTACGATTTGTTCATCAAAATATACGACTTGTTCATCAAAAGAATTAATTTGTTCATTGTAAATCCTTGAAGGCAAGTATTAATTTTGTTCATCAATACATACGATTAGTTCATTAAAAGAATCAATTTGTTCATCAAAATTAAGCTTTTTTCATACCTGTTTGATTTGTATGTTGCATTAGCTGAGACAACATCTCCAAAATATGAGAAGTTCTTCCTTGCAATAGGATCACACAAGAATAATTTGGTTAATTGATGTTGTTCATCAACATCATATTCAAAGAAAAATGTGTCACTTCTTTCTTTTTTCTTGAACAAGTTGTCAATAACCATTTGAGCATCACACCCAATCATGAAGGAGTTCAAATCTCTTTTAAAATTCTTGAAATCAATTATAGTTGCACCAATTTTTGCATACGAACCAACAAAACTCCTTGTAGACCTTGTATGACTTGCTTGTACCAACGTTTGCTCGGATGCAATTCGTGATGAAATCTTCATGAAAGGAGGTCAGTTTCCTATTGCTCTTTGCAAAGTGTTTTTGTCCATCTTCAAACATAACATGGGTGTGACGCTCTTCAAATTTCTTAACAATATATCCGTTTCTTCTAGAAAGTCTCATAGCCAGTTTAGCAATGCAACCACACCTTTTGGTTACTCTTTTTCCTTGTTGTCCTTCTTCTTCATGATTCTCTTCATCATCTTCTTCATCATTATTTTCGTCATCTTCTTTGTCTTCTTCTTTACTAGATGCAGTATGTTGATGTTTTTCTTCTTCTTTTTGAGTTGAGTTTTTAAATCCTGCCCGATTACACAACACGTATTTCCAAATTGTAGTGTTAGTTCCATCTGAAGACTTTGTAATGGTGCCAACATGTGCTTGGAAACCACATGCATCTGCGTATGCCTTGTAGAAATTTACTCCTTGATCCCAGGTTCTAAACACCATCCCCTCTTTAGGTCTTAAGTTGTCATCACAAAATGGTATGTAGTAATGTGTGTTGTCAGGCGAGATCACGATCTTTAATTCCTTTTTATCTTCTATTTTTCCTTCATTATAGGGAAAAGAAACATGTAAATACGCATCAGTATCCACTACACATACAAGTGATATCAATGAACAAATGCGTGATATCTATGAACAAATCCGTGATATCTGTGAACAAATGCGTGATATGTGTGAACAAATTTTAGATGAACAAATTTGTAATATCAATGAACAAATGCGTGATAGGTATGAACAAATCCGTGATATCTGTGAACAAATGCTTGATATCTATGAACAAATTTTGGATGAACAAATGTGTAATATCAATGAACAAATCCGTGATATCTGTGAACAAATGTGCGTTACCTATGAACAAATTTGGAATATTACACATTTGTTCATACTAATGGTTGTTTTCCCAAATAAATCATAGTAATGTCCCTCAAAATCATAAAATGGAGTTTTCCTATTGCTAATGCGTAAACATAAACAAATTTTGACGATATATGCGATGAAAACTTTCAAAATCGTGTTGTATTAGCTTTAATCAGGGAAAAAATCGTTTATTACTTGGTTCCATTAATCGTAATGAGTCAGATCTTCAAAATTGTAAATCTGAACAAAGCTCCTTCGAAAAGGTATAGTTTTCTCTCTGAAAAGAGAAAATCCAGTTAAATCGAAGCTTTAAATGATGAATGTGCACTCATATAGCAAGATTAGAGTAGAAAATTAGAACATATTTACCAAATCGTAAATCGTTGTGTTTCAATCGAGTTTAGAAGCTTTATTTTTGCAGAGGAAGAAAGAGGTTTTTTGGTTTTGATTTGGAAAGAGTATCAAAAATTGCCTTTTTTCGGGTTTTCTTGGGCGACAAGTACCTTCTGGTAGCGCTTGGTGTACACGCTCGCTCGTTCTTTTTATGAATTATTTGGACGCAAATTCAAGCTAGATTGACGGCTGAGATCCGTTCTCTTTTTGCACCCTAGCGCCCATTCGCACGTGAACCGCCCTCATATGTTATAATATTTTTACATTTAGATGTACATAGTAAACCCTAGTTTTGAGCTTATCCATTAAGCTTTGTATTGCCCCTTATGGGTGACCTAATAAGATAACTCTAATCTCTCGACTTCTCCTAAATCTCTCTACATTTATAACACGTTATCAGCACGATTGTTCAAGAAGGCGTGAATTTTCATCTCTATAGATTGTCGATTACTTCGTATATGTTTGATCGTGTATTATTTGATTATACATTGTAGTTTTGATTGATTCGTAAATTATACACAATCGTGTTTTTTTATTGTATTTTATGCTTCGTACATGTTTGAGCTTTGTATGGCTTGATTATATGTTTGATTCGAACATGATTGATTCGTACATGCTTTGTATAACCTCCATCATATTTTTATATGACAAGCATATTCCATTCATATGTTTATAACCATATGACATGTAGGTTTTGTGTGCGAAAGTTTATTCTTTGCATTCCGAATTCTATGAACTTCCCATCCATGTGAAGTAGATTATTTCATAATTTATATTGCTAAATAGTAAATATTCATATACTGGTTGAGTGCTCTTCGAATGTTTATTAATTACTCTTTTCTTATGTATCAATTCGATCGTTCATATTTTGTTGGATGGATTGCATGACTTGTTTTTATTATTCGTAAATAAATTTGTCCTTGAAGCAACAAATTAAATCGTATTTGATACATCTCCTGAAGTGGGTATATACCCACCAATAAATTTGTCCTTGGAGCGACAAATTAAAATCGTTTTTTATCTCCAGAAGAGATACACAATAATCATATTATCACTAAAGTGATAATTATTTATTCATCTCCTGAAGAGTTTGAATATACAAAGATAATACTATCTCCAAAGTGATAATTTTTCATAATATTCATTCCTTGAAGTGAATGAAACATAAATATATAATCCCTGAAGTGATTATTTCCATTCTCTGAAGAGATTGGAACATCATTGAATTATCCCATAAGCGATAATTATTTCCTCCCGAAGAGTTGAATTTGTGATAATTATCTCCTCGATAATTATTTTCTCCCGAAGAGTTTAATTTGTGATAATTATTTCCTCTTAAAGAGTTGAATTATCCCTGAAGTGATAATCTTCATTCCCTGAAGTGAATGAATTATTTTATTTATTTAATTACTTTATTTGTTTAATTGTTCATACAGATTTATGTTCAATCGGTATTTGTATTTTAATTTTAATTGTGTTTATATTATATATTGTTATAAAATACAATTCTAAGTGGATATATTTGCAAATAAATTTGTCCCCAATGTGACAAATTAATTAACTTATAATTTCATCTCTTGAAGAGATGTACAATTTCATTCAATCTCTTGAAGAGTTGAATAGACAAAGATTATACTACCCTTCAGACGATAATTTTCATTCCCTGAATCGAATGAAGCATCAATATGTAACCACATCCCCCGAAGTGGATGAAAAATTGAATAAATTCCCAGAAGTAGATGAATATAATAAAAGTTCCTACTCGTTGGAGTGAATGGTGATACTAAAGTCGTCTCTTGAAATAAATGACATGATTCATGTGCAGATTGAAAAAGAAAAATATCATCTTCAGAAGTAGACGATAAAGTTCATATGACAACTATTATCTCTTGAAGTAGATAATAAAATACCCACATGGATATCACATCCTGAAGTATGTGACTAAAAAGGTCTCATTGAAATCACATCCTGAAGTATATGATTGAAAGATTTTATGAATAATCACATCCTGAAGTATGTGATGGAAAGAAGTCTAGAAGACTTCATATTCAATCTCTTGTCACTAGAAGTTGATAATATTTTATGATACTTTATTTCTTTATTTATACTTTTCAATTTAATTATTTATGTTATTGCGTATACACATTTTTATTTGCTCTTAAAGTTCAAACTTGCATTGTCATCTCCTGAAGCGGATGCTAGTATGTCCCAGTAGAGACAATTTGAAATCATCCGCGAAGAGATGAAATAATAAATCTCATTACTTCCTGGAGTGAGTAATGATAGAAAATATCGCTTTATGAAGAATATGATAAAATTTATGTGACAATGATCATCTCCTGAAGTAGATGCTTTTATACATAAGAGTATTATCCCTAGAAGTGGATTTACATACAGAACTTATTGCTTCTTGTAATGATTTAAGAGATAACTTATTCATTGTCACTTGAAGTTGATAAATAAGATGTTTGGGATAATTATGCAGCACTTCAAATTCCAGTAGATTTGTGCTAAGCTATAATGTAACTTATCATATCATCAACTCCATTCGAGCTTGAAGAATCAAATTTTTGAAAAGTAGAGATCGTGATAAACTCGTGGAGAGTTAAGAGATCTCATACCAAACCATGTACTCTAGATGTAGTACAAGAAATATGGCATGTACTCTAGAAGTAGTACAAGGAATGTGGATCGTCACAATATTCAGGATTATGTCTAAATGACCACCTACCTAGCATGAACTAGAAGTTCAAGGTCATGTTTGACCAACCTCTTGCATGCCGAAAGCATGCCTCCTCTAGAAGAGGGTGTGAAAGGTATATTACGCATACGGCCGTTAGTCATGGTTATGACTTATAGCTAGGATGTCGTGGGTTAATTTGATGTCTAGAAGAACATCTAAGATAAGGTATATTCCATAAGTGAAATAATTGGTCATCAATCTTGTACCATTTGTACAAGGACCACATCTTATGAGTATAAGTGCGGTGACCGGTCTAGTATATGTTAAAGTTCTGAATGCGCCCATTTTGAGGCATCTAATTTTGATATCAAGATGCATTATTTGATTTGAGTTGATGAGCTCCCAAAATTATGTATAGATCACCGATATTTTTCAATGGTATCACATCACATATTATTTGGAAACCAGAAGTTTTCACAGTCATGCGCATGCCAAATTTGGTGTGATGGGGAAGATGACTCTAGGATAGTATATCCCATTGAATAATGCACTATCACTAACTGGAAGTTAGTTGAGGATAAGATATTTTTGTGGCATGACCAACTTGGTCGCTCATGTAAAATAATAAAGTGCATGATCGGTGTAAGACCGAAAGATCTATAGACCTAAAGTCTCTTTATAAGAGCGACCTTGTATATTTGGAAGGCTTATGATCTTGGCAAGTCAGTAGCAAAGACAAAATAATATGCAAGTAAATACAAAGTCTCATATGCTCTTTGACAAAGTTCAAGTGATATAAGTGGACTAACTAAATTGCCATGTGGACCATTGTGGATTATCATAATATTGAAAGATGCCTCAACCCATTGGTTCCAAGAAAAATGGAGGAGAATGGAATAAATCAAAATGTGTAGTGATTGAGCATTGGATAGCTCTCATACATATTCACAAAACGACCCATGTAGAGTCGTCAATAATGCGGTCATAATTGATAGCCAGGCAAGTGCTATACATGGCATACGCGACCTGGAAGAGTCGTGGTTAAATAAGGTCATGAATATGAATATCGATTATTTAATTCGACAAGACCGACCGCTTATTGCAAATTTTCCTAATGGAAATGCTATATATGTCCTCCACCCCCAGATAATTTTTGAGTAGTGCCACACATAAAAGAAAGTTGGGATTAAACAAGAGGATTGGGTCCTTGTTGTTTAAAGAATACCTTGAGCTTAAAAGAGGTGATCAATATATTGATCGGGATTAAACGTATCACTTTGGAGAGGTGAAAAATCTCAACTTTAGGGGGAGAATATAACTGAGACTACAAGTTAAGAGATTGCATGAGATGCAATTTGTTATCCAAAGAAAGCTAAATCAGAAGTTTAGCATATTGTATAACTAAACCAAAAGTTTAGTGATTAAGTCACAAATGCCAACTAAGAATGCACTAGCTCATTTGGAGATTCCGAAAGTAACTCCAAACAACCACATATCAAATGATTTGGAATCACGGTGGCAGCGTAAGTGATATGTAGGCTCTAAGGATACAAAAGGATGTTGATATGTTGACTGAAAATAAACATGAATATAGGATTCATGAAGAAGTTCTATTTAAAGACTCTGAAAGCAAAAAGAATGACATTGGAGACAATTTTGAAATGTCAATTAATTATGTCATGGAAGGTAATGACAATGATCATGGAAGAATGTCAACATCGAGATGATTGGGAAAGTTGGAAAAAGCTATACAAACAAAGTTGGGTTCATTAATCAAACAATGTGTTTTGGGCCTAAAATTCCAACACCACAAAGTGCAAATCAGTCAGCTATAAGTGGGTGTTCATAAGAAAATAAAATGAATGTAATGAAGTGTACGGATACAAAGCTCGACTGGTTGCGCAAGGGTTTTTCACAAAAGCTTGGAGTGTATTATATGGAAATGTATTCACATGTAGTGGAGGCAACAACACTCAAGTTCCTCGTTGCTTTAGACGTATTTGAACGACTTAAAATGCAACTCATAGATGTGATAACAACATACCTATATGGGTCATTAGGTACCAACATATACATGAAAATCCTAGAAGGATTGAAAATGCCTGAAGCATTTGAATCAAAATCACGTCATATGAAATCTAGGTTGCTATATGGATTGAAGCAATTAGGCAGAACTTGGTATAATGACCTTAGTAAATGTCTAGAAAGGCAAAGATTTATGAATGATCAAATAAGTCCTTGCGTGTCCATAAAAAAGGACAAAGTCGGGGTATGTAATCAAATAAGTCATTGATGATTTAGTTATAATTGGAACTCCAGAAGAGGTCTGATCAACAACTGATTACATGAAAAGAGATTTTGAAATAAAGGACTTAGGAACTACCAAGTATTGTCTCGTTCTGCAGTTCGAGCATACAAAGGATGGAATCTTTATCCATCAATCAAAGTATACAGAAAAGGTCCTAAAGCGATTTAATATGGATAAGGTGCATCTATTAAGTACACCAATGGTAGTATGATCGCTAAGTGTGGAAAAGGACCCCTTTCGTCTCCGATTAGAAAATGAAAGAGATATTAGGTCTTGAAGTATCATATCTCAGTACAATAGGTGTCTTACCGTACCTTGCTTCATTACCTCATTAATTCCATTTGATGTGAAAATGAGTTATTGTCTCCCTAAACATAAAATAAAGATTATTGGTCCAGAAGTACCAATCTTCTACAAAAGTCCATGATGACATAAATCCAATGCATAAAGATTGTATGTTTAACTAAGGAGGAGCATTATTCTACGACTGTACTCTTTTTCCCTTGACTTTGGTTTTTATCCCACTGGTGTTTTCCAAGCAAGGTTTTTAATGAGGCAATTCATCATATAAGGTCTCTGGTGAGACAATCTCGGTCTGAAGTTCGAGATATGTGAAGGAATAGAGTTTTTACCAATCTATCAAATCAAGTTGAAAGGAGCCAACAGTGATATATGAAAGAATTTGGCATTGACTGATCAACCAAAGTACATATCGTCAAGCATTATCAAATTACAAGATTCAACTCAAAGGCAAGATGAATGTTCAATTCAATCAAGCAAGGAGGTTATATTTCAAGTTGAGAGGAAGAATCATAACTGCACTCTTTTCCCTTAGTCTTGGTTTTGTCCCATGCATTGGGTTTTCCGGACAAGATTTTTTAACGAGGCAGTTAGTGATGTACATCTAAGGGGGGGGGGGGGTGTTATAATATTATTATATTTAGATGTACATAGTAAATCCTAGTTTTGGGCTTATCCATTAAGCTTTGTATTCTCCATATAAAGGCCCCTATGGGTGACCTAATAAGACAACTCTGATCTCTCCTTTTCTCCTAAATCTCTCTATTTTATAACAATATACATGAAAATTCAGATTTAATCTTTTAAATGTATTTTAGAAATATATACAAGAGAATTAAGACTCCGTCTTTTTAAAATTTTACAAATTACAAATTATACATTATATAAAAAAAGGGTCAATAATATAAAACAGAAAGCAAGCAATTTACATAAAACACGTTATACGTACCATGTGACTCAAACCAATGTCCGTTAGTGCTTTCACCTCAAACAAGTTAACACACATATTATATATAGATAAGTGTGGTATAATTTAGAGTATTTCATTTGATATACGTAGAGAAATTTATTTGAACAACATTAAGTTAGAAAAGTTGCATACAATGTTTTTGGATATTTTTACTATAATTGTTTTACCTTGAAAATTAAAACATATTCATTGATTAGAACAATCTATAACTATATATTAAAAATGTACATTTTCAAGCCACCAGAACGATTCTTGCCCCCACCTCATATGTAAAAAATTAATTTTTATTTCTATTATTATAACTTCTTTCTATTAAATTCCTTTTTAACTATTTAAATTTATCTCTAACATCAAACAAATATCTATTTAGTATAACATCTTTTGAAAGCTTTCTTATATAAGTATTTAAAATTAAAGATAAAATATTTTAAAATAAATATAAATCTTTTTGCATATATCTATTGAGAAATTTATTTATAGAAATATATTGATTTTCTTTTATAATAAAAAATTAATGATAAATATTTATAATGTTTAAAATTAATAAAAATAGATAATAAAATATTTAATAGATATAAAAAATTTCATAATATCTAAATTTACATACATGGAACGTAATAAAATATGAATAATATAATATTTAATCTTATCTAATCTTCACTTTATCGAACCAAAAAATGAGTTTTGTCCCATCCTAAATTAACTTAATTAAATTTTAAATATTTTATATAATTAAATTATCTTTATCTTTCATATTTTATTATATCTTATTTATTATGTTAACTTTTATTTTTTGAATTCTTATCACTTCCATATTTGAATATATAAATTTTTTAATTCATATTTTATCTTCTTTTTTTAATTAAATATCTATGAAATATCAGCAAGGAAAAAGAGAAATGTAATTATTTTATCTTAATAATATATCTTCATTCTCAACATTAAATTTAATCATTTATATTGATTTAAAAAATTATACATTCTACGAGCAATAAATTACTTATATTATATTTTTATTTATTAATATCATATTTATAATGTCTATAAAATATAGAATCGTAGTCGTACATGGTAAGACGGTCGACGGGTACAACTAGTAAATTTTTTTTATAAATATGTAAAGATAAAAAAATTAGAAATTATGCATTTTCATTTATCAAAACCATTCGAATCTCATCTATCCTAACAAAGTAATTGACGAATAATTCAACATTTTTCATGTTTGTTTGAGTCCATCGATGTTATCGATATCATCATATATAGATCCCATCCATCTTGAAAGAAAAATAAGCCTATTAACAACCTTCCATCAATTATTGAATAACATATGAAATATTACTCGAATCCAATACATATCTAAAGTCAACATGTCAATTCATGTAAGATACAATTATAATTTACAAAATAACAATATAAATCTATTTTAACTTTTTGTAGGTAAGAGATCACAAACTTAATTGTTCAATTTTTTGCAAGCGAGGGAGTAAATAAAACCTAAATTGCATGTATATGACTTTATATATATATATATGTATATTTATGAGGATTTATATAAACAATATATAACTTAGATCCCAAGTCTCGTTAAAAGATATGTATAAAATAATCGATATTTACATGAGGGTATGTATGAAAAATTTCTATATCATTTTAGACATATAAGGATGGAGTATGGTTCCGATGAGGATCACTCTTGTGGCAAGGACAAAGCTTATAGTGAGGATTGATCTCAACCATTGGATTTATGGGCTCGTTTAGTTGTCACTTTTTATAGATATAGATACGAAATGAAACATTTCACTCCCTTGTAGTGTGTTTGATGACATTTTTTTAATAATTTTTCATTCTACCTAAAGTTTGAAACAACTCTAATTTTGATTCCTCTAAAATTTGATAAGTAACAAACCGTTTCAACCAACCACCGTACCTCCCATCGCCTCCTACATTCGTCTCCCACCCACCTCTCACCTTCCATCTTCAACTTCCCACATCTGATACTCATTGTCCAATTTGTGCACGACGTTAGTGGAGGCAGAACTCGCCGGTGAGGAAAATTGCAGGACTCTAATAGGGGCATTGAAGGCATGTAGGCGGTTTTCGACAACCAATATGTCATCGGAACTCTCAACGAATTCTCCAAAAAAAGTTGCAGACAAATTTGGCGAGGTTGTTGATGCCGACGAGCGACCTCGAAAATTTGTGGCAGGTGCAGGGACGATGGTACGTAGTGGCTCTCATATATGTTCTCGGTGAAGACAAAGGTAACATACTAGGTAGCATCATGTAGTGAAACAATGGCGGTAGTGGCCTTCGATGGTGGTGAATAGAGTTGTATTAGATTAGGAGAGGGGAAATGTTTGGAATTTGGGGATTTTGGATTTGTTATTGAGCAAACCCTAAATTGAAAATTGGGGGTGTTTTTAATCCCTTTTCAGTAGGCAACCCCCAAACAATTTACACATCTAACGGATTTTATTTCTTTCCTTCACTTTTTCAATCCCTTTACGTTTCTATTTTCCTTCCCGCAACCAAACAGGTCCTAATTCTTTATAAGGATGGAGTATGATTCCGGTGAGGACCACTCTTGTGGTAAGGACTAGCCTTATAAGGAGGATTAATCTCAACCATTGGATTTAATTCTTTATAATGATGGAGTATGCATCCATCAACAATATCCAACTCTTATTCATCTTCGCACTTATGTTTACTTTTTTGTCAACAACCTTTGTTATTTGATTTAATAACTTTTTCAAGATCATCCGTTGTGATAATTTAGATTGGCCTTGTAATAAATAAGTAACATAATATTTGTCTTCTAATATTAAAAAAAAGGTCTATATATTATCTTTTGAAGTTAGTATTATTAGCTTTTAAATAAAAATATTTAACCTATGTCCTTGGGGCATAGGTTAAAAAATACATAGAGTCATGTGAACCACCCATAGAGTCAAAACCTTTGATAATATATTATCTTCGTCTAGTTGAGAAGCTATTGAAAAATACATATTAGGTGATATTAAAAAGTCGGGAGAATATGAGTGAAATTCTCATGTATATAGGTGATATAGTGAAAAATAAGGAGATATAAGAGTCGTTGGATTGAGATGATCAAAGGCGGAGATTAAAAGGTGGGTATAGATAAAAAAAAGTAAAAAAATTAGAACGATGGAAATTTTGTAATTATATTGAACAATAAGCCCCTGGAAAAGAACGACAAAATCCATCCACTACCCCCTTTCCCTCGATCTAATAAACAACCCACGATGAGAGAAGCTCCCGTTCCCAAAACCCTTTCTCGCTCTCATCTGAATCTGAAGAACAACGACAAAAAAGGCCAAATTGAAACCAAAATTGAATTATTTACCAGACTTATAGATCTAGTAGTTGGAGCACAACTTGAAAATGCCACAAACAACAAAAGGACAGGCGATTAAAGGTAAGATCGAAAACCCTAGAAATTAGTTCGTATGTGATTTTGTATTTCTGGCTACATATTTGAATTAATTACTCTATTTTCGAGTCATTGATGATTCTAAACACTAGCAATTAGTTTGTATTAGATTCTGTTCATACATATGATTGATTTTGAGTTTGATATTGTGTTTCGTGACTTGTATAGAATAGTGCATGTACACCTCTAGAAAAAAAACTTGCATTTTTGAACGTATGATGTGAATTTAACTAAATTTATGTGTATTTAACCATTATTTGTGATTTATTTTGCACGATGTAGAGTTAAAATGATCAAATAATAGGTATCGTGCGCAAAAGTGCCCTAATAACATGCTAAAGTGCTCTAATAGCATGCTAAAGTGCTCTAATAATATGATATATTAATAACTGCAAACTTTAACCTATATCCAAATTTGTGAGTTGTTATTGCCTCCATCAATTACTTCTTAGCTTCATAGAGTGCATTCAAAAATTTTAATAGTGCATACATTAGAGGTTAAAGTTCAACAACATGATGAAACATGTCATATAAAAAAATACTTGAAGTTCTTCATAAACTTACTTAATTCACAACTGAATCATGGGATAATGAGTTCATTTTGTATAGCCTTATATAAATAGTTCATATATAACAGATGTGCATTGTATAATAAATATAAGTGCATCGTGTAATTCATATAAAATACTCAATTTTTAAAATTTTGGTGTACAATAGGACAAAAAAAATTTCATTTACCTGCTAGCACCTTGACAATTGGAGATAGTCCAATCCTTAAAGGTAATGTTTCTCATATATTTATACATGAGAATTTCATCTCAATTTTTTGATCTTAACATTTTATTTTATTGATTCTCTAAAATAAAAATGTTGATCATTATATTCAAAATGCAGAAAGAAGGAGCGAAATGGTCCATGACAAAGGTAAACCCGAACAACAACTACGCAGATCAATCGGAACATCACCCAGACCCAAATCTGGTAAAAAGCACATTATGTATTTTTATTTTTTAACTTCTAAAATAGTTTACAAATGTTAAAAAAAAACTAAAAGTTGTACATGCATACATAGATAGAAGAATCAAGATGGTTGTGCAAGAAGAGGCCAGAAATGAACCAGAATTTGAAGAAGGGGAACCATCTAGCATAAAATCTGGTAAAAATATTAGTATTTCTTACATGGTTTTGATACGGTTTTTAGCTTAATAGTAGAAGTATTATTGCATAATTAAATGTTAAAGCACATGATAAAAGTGTACAACTTAATAAAAGTGCATGGTCCAGTAGATATATTAAAGTTAATTTTTTTAATATTAAAAGTGCATGTTTAAATGTTTAAAGTGCATAGTGTAGTAGTGGTAGTGCATGAAATGTCATGTGTTTGTATAAAACAGTTTTGTTTTTCCCCCTAAGAATGGCTCTGGTACCACTTGATACGGAATTGATGAGCTCGTCCACTTCATTTCCGTTTGTTTTCCAGGTCCCGATCTTGTCAGCTTTAATCCTTCTCTTCTTTTACTTGCAAGACTTGAACTTTGGATGAGAACACTCAAACTTTAAGGTTCTCAATCACTTCCTTGGATTGCAAAGCAACAAGGTTTGTAAATTGATTGCTTAAAGAACAAGAACAACTCAATTGAATGTGTTTGGAGATTGATTGGTGTTTGAGGATTTGTTGGAACGATTGATGCAAGAGAATTTGAAATTGGTGAAGTCTTTGATTTGGACGAAAATTCAAGAGAGCAAGAGATAATAGTTTGGGTTGAAGGTCCTTGGAATAAGAAATAAGATTTTTCTTCCAAAGATTTAATTCAACTTGTCTTGAAAAGAAAGATTACAAGAGTTTAAATAGACATAAATAGCCAACTATCCTATGCTATTCTTAAAAGATATTGTTTCCAAATATAAATTCTACCTTATTTAAAAGATATTATTGAAAGACAACTAATAACTTAGGCTTCAAGTAAGTAATTGTCCCACCCATCTTGCATGGTCCAAAATTGATAAAATAATATGTTTCCTAACTTTAAAAACCATAAGCCCACATACTATGGCTCATAACACACGGTTCATATATGTAGAAAATCTTATTAAATATAAAAACATATATAGAAAGCATTATAAATAGTAAGTCTAGGATAAGCTTGCAAACAACTCTTACATGTGAGTATAAATAACGCACGCAAGCGCTTTTCATCTTCCAATGTCGACTTGACAATGGATGTATGACATAATTGTAGATTATTCAAGACCATTTTATACTTGAAATCTCTTGATCTCTTGAATGATCTTGACCTAATATGGCCTCTTGTCCTCTTCCATGACTCCTTGATTTTGATCTTATCTTGATCCATATCAAGAAAGAGCTTCAAGCAACAGAAATCGATACCGGAGCTGATGAACAACTACAACCGGTTGAAAAAAAGACAAGAAGAACAATATCATCAACACATCCTAGTTTGGGAATGATGAGGTATTTTTCGTGGTCGTTTATACCTATCAAAGAAACCTTAGCTTAACCAACTCAGTAGAGCGGTAAGTAAGGGTCGATCCCATAGAGACTCTTGTATTTGTGTTATTACTTGTGTGCCAAGTAACCAAAGAGGGTTTTAAGGAATGAATATCTAAGCTCCTATGCAAGAACAGAAATAATTATGAATGCAAGGTTGATTTAAATATATGAGAAACAAACGTGTTCAACTAGTTAGATCCATCATGATATTGATTCGTTGATCATCGATTCTCTTGATTCTCTACTCACTTGAATAATCTATTGTGGATAATGACCCTACTAAGGATTAAGATCAAAACTTCATATATAGTTGATAGAACTACCAGTCTAACAACCCTAATTAAATAATAACCTAGAAGACCTTCTAGATTCAATTAAATAACAGCATGACGATTCAAGTTATCAATAGAAACAAACAACTTAGAGCAACCAGACATCTAAGTGACTTGTGAATTTATTCCCTTCTTCAACCAACTAGTCCAACCGGTACTAAATTGATTAAAGTATACTCTTGATCAAATTAACTCCGACCGGTCATTAATCAGATTCAGTTTTAACTAGAAATTCAATTAGATGATCAATCTAACAAAACCCTAGTTTAGATTCAATTAAGCACAGGGAATAATTTCTATTCAAGTTTGTTGAGAATCAATCAAACCTCACAACTACATACAAATCATGACTTCAATAACTAGCCAAACACAAGAGAAATTAGCAATTCATAATTAAAATTAAGAAAAACTTACAAAGGTTTAAAGTTTGCCTCTAGAGAGAAAAACCCTAGCCTCCAAAATAATGATCTAAGTTATGAAAGAGATAAACTAACAAAAGCTTAAATATGTCTCCCAAAATAATCCTCCAAAACCCTATCATTAAGCATATACTCGGACAAGATATAACCAAGCCCAAAAGTCAAGCCCAAAAGTCGGCCCAAGATGTCCACGTAAAACTCCAGAAAGCGCGGGTTGCACCTACAAATGCGCGGCCGCGCAATTTCTTCCCAACTCGCGCAATTAGTTTCGGTTCAGCATTCAGGTGACACTTCAGAGGCTGTTTTGACCTACTTAGAGTTGGAATTTGGACTCGGAGTAAAAATATGAATTGTATCTCTTTGAATTAGCTTTCCAGTTATAACAAATTCAGCTCCATCCGAGCACTATAGCTCCCAAACCAAGCATTGCAAGATAGAGGTGTCGAAACAAGAACTCCAATGCATAGCCCGAGTTTAAGCGTTCTTATCCCTCAAGCTCTTAGGTCTTGGTTCTCTTAATCTTCACTTGTATGACTCTAAGCTTCATCTTGATCCTCCACAATCATATAAGATTCATCCTCTTCATGCTTGTTTACCTAAAGATCTGCAAAACCGAACAAAACAAGCACAAAACCCAAATTTCCTAGAAAACCTAAAAACCTAAGAACTAGACTAAACTAAGCTAAAACCATGCAATACAAACATAAATATGCATCCTAAACACTACCTAAATGCAAGCTATCAAATTCCCCCATGCTTGACCCTTGCTTGTCCTCAAGCAAGTCATAAATCAAGTCACACCAAAGAAATGCAATCATACATCCATCTCAAATCAAACAAGCATTTCACATATAATTAAAAACCCAACCAAGACTTCCTAGCATTCATTATAACTAGCAAAAAGAAAAGACCATTCATCCATTCTAGACCTCACCAAGGTAATTGTGTTTGCACTCAAACTCTCAAGTGTTTAAGGACGTGTGTCACTCAAAATCAACCATGAAAACTAGACTACCATATGCTTGCATCAGAGTTCTAAATCTCCACCGTTGGGGATCAAACACATAACAAAAATCAAGAGGTCTTTTTAAGGCTTGTAATGCGGCCAAGGTAAAGAGAAATTTGGAAGGAATCATATTTGGCCTGTGGTACTACATCCGGGATAAAGAACTAACCCTAAACCAAAATTCAACGCTTTTTCATAACACTTCCAACTTCACTCTACCAATTCCTTGCATTTACAATTAAGCACTTTGCTTCTTTTTTTCTTCTTTTGCCTCTTTTCAACTCTTTTCTCGCTTTATTAATGAAGACTACTAACAATTAAACTCAATTTTTTTCCTTTTGCTTTGCAAAATATTTTCATCCTCATTCTTTTCTTCATTTTTCAACCAAGAGTAATATTTCCTCTTTTTTCACCTTTTTCTTCCAACTCCCCCATACTTACATCAAACTCCCATAAAACAAAACCAACCTAGAGTCCTAGATCCCGGATGGGTCAAGCTTATTAGGCTAGGGAAATTTGGTGGAGCTATCAAAAATAGGCTTAAAGCTCAAAAAGAAATGGGGTATCAAGAACATGGATCTTGTAAGGTAGGAAGGGAAATAAGAGGCTATAAGAAACATTGCCTCAATCATTTTAATGTCATGCATTCAATCATATAAGCAGTCTTGACAAAGGGTCATAACGCAAGTTCTAGAGCTAGATAATCATGGTGATACACTCAAGAATGTAGAGAACAAATATAATCATAAAAGGCCAAAAATATCTCACAAGGCAAATTTTTGTCTAGAACTTCAGAATGA